>CM031600.1:31163346-31198346 GCA_018398815.1 Conus ventricosus | reverse complement strand
TAAGAAAGTTAATGTTAGGGATGGAAGGAGGACAAACATGAATTAGTTAAGAAAGTTAATGTTAGGGATGGAAGGAGGACAAACATGAATTAGTTAAGAAAGTTAATGTTAGGGATGGAAGGAGGACAAACATGAATTAGTTAAGAAAGTTAATGTTAGGGATGGAAGGAGGACAAACATGAATTAGTTAAGAAAGTTAATGTTAGGGATGGAAGGAGGACAAACATGAATTAGTTAAGAAAGTTAATGTTAGGGATGGAAGGAGGACAAACATGAATTAGTTAATCAGTTAATCTTACGGTTGGTAGATCTTTCAATAACTTGATCAGTCACCAAGCACATTGAGCATAATAGATATTCACTTAGAAGAAAGATTAAAAAAAAACACAACTGTTTTGATGAGTTGTGTGTGTGTGTGTGTGTGAGTGTGAGTGTGTGTGAGTGTGTGTGTGTGTGTGTGTGTGTGTGTGTACATAATGTGGTCCTCATATGGTGCATTACGATCTGTTGGGCTAAAACCAACAGGAATTTAACTGAATTGTCTGTCAGTCTGTCACATACACACATATCCACATACCAACAGACATACAGATACACACACACAAACACACACACGCACACAGACACACAGACACACAGACACACACACACACAGAGGCTGGCACGCGTGCATGCACACATGTGATGTACACACATGCTTACACCCATGTTCACATGCAGGCACACCACACACTGACACAGGTATGTAAACACACACACACACACAAACATATGTGCACGCACACACACACACACACACACACACACACACACACACACACACACACACACACACACTCACAGACACACACACACACATACACACACACACACACACACACACACACACACACACACACACACACAGATTATTATTTCCCAACATTATGCCTTTTTTTTGCTGGCACTTTACATTCTATTGGACAGTCGCTCATATTTAATGCTATCTGGTTCTTCTGCAGGGGGACTTTTACAAGAATGAAGTCACGGGAAAAGGAATGTACAGGTGGAACGATGGAAGGTAAGTCGGTGTACAAATCTGCTCACAATTGATGTTCACATACAGACACTTACATTTATTTTTTTTGTTTTTGGTATACTGTGCATAGGGGCTGTATTGTTCAGGCCGTCTTCAAAAAGCTCTGTTCAAAAGATCTTATTGTCTTTTTCTTCTGTATGCATAATTGTGTATCTTACTGTGTGTGTGTGCATGTGTATGTGTGTGTGTGTGCGTGCATGCAAGCATGAGTTCGTTCGTTCATTGTTTTTACGTCTTTTCACCATAAGTGATATTAGACCAAAGTGTGCATGAGTGAGTGCATTCTGTCTGTGAGTGTGTGTGAGTGTGTGAGAGTGTAAATGTGTGAGGTAATGTAAAACTGTGAACACTGCATTAACAGTAAAGAGGTAATGTTAAAGATACATATAACGAACAAAATGCAAAATACAGAAACGTGGGTGGGTGGATGTGTCCCTCACCACTAATCTACTCTACATTGAAAGAAAAAAAACTACAGGAATGACCTGATGGTGGTGTGAATTAGGGATTCAGCAATTTGTAGTAAAACCTTTGCATCATATAATAAATCTTCTATGTTTTCTTCCGAGACATTCTTTGCTGTGACTGAATCAGGTAGAAAACCTCGGAGACTTTGTCAATGGAATAAAATGTGATTAACTGTGATTTGTGCACCACACAGGCAATATACATTTTTGGAGAATTTTGTTTTTAAAGCGTTAATTTTTAAGCGGAAAAAAAGGGATAGTAAGGTAATGTTGCTTATAGCCCAGCCGACCACAAAGGGCCACATCAGGGCTGGAAAAAAGGGAAGTTACAAGTCTAGAATAATATAACGGTGCATTTGACAACTTTCTTGATACAATTTCCAACGGAAAGGCAGCTGTATTTTGTGTTAGAGTCTTTTCATCAGAACGTCTGCTAATTTTTTTCCATGCTTGAGTGCATGGGTGCATGCGTGCATGTGTGCATGTGTGTTTGTGCCTGCATGTGTGTGTTTGTGTGTTGTGCATTTTTATATGTGAATGTATGTGTTTGTGTTGACATATTTCTTTTTGTTTTCTTCTAAACAAGAACAAATCCAGAAAATGGTTTCATGTATGCATGCATGAATATAATCTGGGCACAATAATGTGTTCCTTGTATGCACAAAGTGTACACTTGCCCTTCACATTGACTTTATGAATTTTCCACCCTTAACAACAGCTCCTATGAAGGCGATGTGGTGAAAGGCTTGCGCCATGGACAAGGAACATTTCGCTGGAAAGACAATGCCATGTCATACACTGGTGACTGGGTCCAAGGGCTGCGCACAGGAAAGGTCAGTCTTGAAACTGTTTTTAAGCCTTTTGCTGATTTACATTCTTTTCTTGTATGTACGGAATCCACTTTTTGTGAGTGTTTTTGACATAGTGTGATCTGTTTGTGGCATAGGCAAGACAAATGAACAAATGCAATATAAACAAGGAAAGAAACATGCAAAGAAACTTTTGGTTTCCCCATCAATAGATTATGTTATCTTACAAGGTTAAATATCAATAAAGGCAGTATTGATTGCTCCCTATGGACTGCAGAGGTTGGAGGGGAGGGGAGGGGTGAACAAGAAAAACCGTGGTGTGGCTGTGTAAGGGGGTGTGGGAATGAACAGTGTGGAGTAATGGTACTTAAAAGGCAGAGGGGAGACAGCCGGGAAATATCAGCCAAAAAAATGAACTGGCTGACCAGACACAACCAATCAACCACAGCCAGCCAGTTGCTGTACCGAACGCAGAATGCATGGCACTTGACCCTACGCATATTGCATCCTGTTTTCAGGGTCGGGTGGACTACGACAGCGAGGGCAAGTCATATTACGAAGGTGACCTGGTGAAGAACATTCGGCACGGCTGGGGAGTGAGGCAGTACCCTTCAGGCAACCTGTACAAAGGCATGTGGTTTAACAACGTCCGTCACGGCCAGGGCACCATGAAGTGGATTGACCGCAACCAGATCTACACCGGACAGTGGGAGAATGGGATCCAGGTCTCTTGAACACAGGCTGAATTTGGTTTTCTTACATTGATTTATTGTCTGACATCATTGCGCATGTCTAACTGATCTCCCTGAGGAAAATGCATTTTCAAGCTGTGGTACTTTTTTTCTGTGTTGGTATGTTTTTGTTGACTTGCCAAAGTGGAATTTTCAACCGAATTTTTCCAGTGACTACTCTGTTCTTAACAGCAGTTCATATCCTAGTAACTACCTCTTAGACTAGTGCATCATGTAAGTTTTACCATGGAGTTGTGATCTTCTCTTTTCATGGACTAGATCACCATCTGCTTAAGAATGATTGAAAATGATTGGGAATGATTGAAAAGAAGACTGATTTTTAGGGATTATAAGGGATACTGACATTCAAGACATTCAAGTTTACAAGGGAAATTGAGAAAAAGCATCATAATACATTAATCACAACATCATCACATCACTTTCACTAATTTTCTTCAAGTGGGGTCCCAATTATTCAAAATGAAGTCCCTTCAGGGTGTTTGGATCTTCTTTTATGAATAAAAGTACTTCCATAACTTGGCAATGTGAGCGTTCCTCAAGAAGTCCTGTCTGTGAATGTCTTGATGTTCAGTTAGGTTGATCAGACTAAGGTCTTAAACTGGAAGACCCCACAAGAACTGTTACTATATCGCAGATTTGTCTGAGTGCCCGCACACACACGATCATGTGCACAGATGGTGAAAAAAAAATGCATCGGTGTGCATGTAAATATGAACACCCACCCACTTGCATGCTTATGGACGCATGCACACACACACACACACACACACACACACACACACACACATGTGTGCGTGCTGAAGACTTGACTATGGTTGCAGCATGGTATGGGGCAGCATATCTGGCTGTTGGGCCGAGTGCAGGGATCCCAGTATCCTATGCGCAACATGTACGATGGAGAGTTTGTCAATGGCTTGAGGCATGGCTTCGGAACATTCCACTATGCCAATGGTGCCTCGTACAGCGGATACTGGAAAAACAACATGAAACATGGAAAGGTATCAAAGAAGATGTCTTTTGTCCTGTATGCATGTGAGTTGTGTGTGTGTGTGTGTGTGTGTGGGTGCATGTGTATGTATGTATATATGTGTGTGTGTGTGTGTGTGTGTGTGTGTG
Organism: Conus ventricosus; assembly: GCA_018398815.1. NCBI lineage: Eukaryota > Metazoa > Mollusca > Gastropoda > Neogastropoda > Conidae > Conus > Conus ventricosus. The sequence continues at coordinate 31,194,124 of CM031600.1, read as the reverse complement.
TGCGCGCGCGCATGTGTGTGTGCATGTGCGTGAACATCATATTTGAAAATGTTTATAGTTTTATTGGTTTTTAAAACTGTTATTTCTTGTTTGCCAATTTCTGAATAGTGTTTTATAAAACTTGTCCCAGAACAGAAATTTGTGTAATACTGAGTTTTATTTTTTTTTCCCTCGGAAGGGCAAGTTCATGTTCAAGAATGGCCGTGTGTACGAGGGCATGTTTGAACACGATCACATCGTGGAGTATCCTGACTTCAACATCGATGGAGCCACCACCCCTGACCTGGATGGCATCCGCACCAGGACTCCCTTGCCCTCAGGTGGACGTCTGCACTGTTATTGTACTGTATTGTATTGTATTGTATTGTATTGTATTGTACTGTTTTGTATCATATGTATTGTAATATATTGTATTGCATTGCATTTAATTGTATTGCATTGCATTACATTGTATTGTATTGTTTTGCATTATATTGCATTGCATTGTATTGCATTTTTCATTTTTGTTCTCTGCAGTTTTTGTTTACTTATTACAATGGATTATCTTTTGGCAAGAATTTTGCCAAGGAACAGCGATCTCATTCCCACAGGTTCTGTTGTGTGTGCAAAGACCATGCTGCATGTGAGATTTCGCTTTATCATCACATTTGAAAGACCACCACTTGAGGTCTAGTGGAAAGTGGGAATAAAACTTGCACCACATGAGACTGGAACCTCAGACTCAGTGCTCTCTTGCTTCATAGATGAATGCATTATCCACCATGCCGCCATGGGAAGTAGTACATTTGAGTGGTGTAATGAGATCACCATCACCTCACGGTGACGGGAGTTGCATCCTTGATGAAGCACCACATCTGCATGCGTGTCATGGTGAAGTTGTTGTCTGTGTGAGGTGAGGACGATGTGGGCTGTTGCCTACACATGAAGTCACTTCTTCATTCACCACACCTGCATGTTTCAGAGTGCTGTTTTCACTTGAGTTGGGCCCTTTAGCATTCCTTTGCAAACACAAACCATTTTGCATCTCACTGCAGTATTTGTACAGCTTACTACTTTTGGATGCACATGACATGCTGTTCTCACAATGCCTACACACCTGTTGTGTCCCAAGGGAGAAGAAATCTGTACGAGTATGAACTTCTTGGCTTATTTGTGTGAGTGGAGGGCGTGAATTGTTTCCCTTTACAGAACGGCGCCACAACGTTCAGGATTTGGCAATATCGTTGACACCTGGGAATAGGGGAATGAGTTGTTTAATGACTTGGCAGAGTACGTCTGCTTCTGTATGCATTAATTTTGTATTGCACTGAATAGTTTTTAAAGCCTTTTCAAAGAGGAAACATACTGAATAATTTAAAAAAAAAAAGAAAAAAAAAAGATTTTGTTGTACATGGTATTGAAACACAAAATAAAGCTCGGGTGTGTGGTCGTGAATCAGCTGATGGATGTGAGAAGACTACACTGCAGATTGAAGTCCTGTCTTGTCAGAGATGAGGAACTCTTGCTTACGGCAAAGTGTCCGGACAGGCAGTAGCAAATGTACAGACCTCAGTCAGACTGCAAGAACAGAGAATCACATCTGCAGACCAGTGACTACTATGTCTTGTGCACAAAGCTCAGGAACAACTTGATCAACTCCTTCCCTAAACACTGCTGACTTCAACTCAATGCACAGATTTTGTCCTCAGAACAGCATTTCAGGTAAGATACCAGGAGAAAACCGAAACAACCTGAGCTGACTATGACAACATAACAGACTTTGATCAGGAAGCGCCTTATTCATAAGTTATGGTTTGTAGGACATAGAGTTTACCATAATGCTTGAGACTAAACGATGGATGAATGTGTTGAAAACTCTGATGGGGTATATTGTGTCTGTGGTCATATTTTTTTGTTTCTGACCACAAACTGTCGGTGGTCATATTTTTTTGTTTAGGAATGAAAATAGTTGTATGAGATATTCATAAGAAAAATGTATAACATGTTAATGTTTCTTTTTCTGATGCTTTCTCTGCAGACAACATGTCAGTGCACAGCAATGAGAGTCGTAACACTGTCAGCCCCAACTTCCAGCTGGAGATCGACAACTTGTTGAATGAACTGCCAGAGGCTGACAGAGAGGAGGAGGCCAGTCAGGTCTGCATCCAGTGTGTATGTTTATAGATATATATATCATTATAGTTGTTTTCTTGTGTTAGAGGATGGCAGGAGTTGCTGCCACTCTTGTATGAATTACTTCTGCTTTTGTGCACCCTCTGTGTGTGTGTGTGTGTGTGTGTGTGTGTGTGTGTGTGTGTGTGTGTGTGTGTGTGTGTGTGTGCGTCTGCTTTTTTGTGGAGAAATTAGAATCAAATTCAGACCCTACTGTTAACTGGAAACTCAAACTTCTGCATTGAAGATAAACTCGGAGCTTCATGAATGGAGGCCAAACTTTACCCTGTGAAATATTGTTTTGTCTTTATGAGAATTGATACACCTGGCATTCAGTTAACACTGTGTATTTGGGAATTTATTCTGGAGCAAATTTAATGCTAAAAACAACAAAAAAAAAACACCCTCAAACCCCTAATAAGAGCAAAGACGCATGTTGTTCTGTCACCTAAAATGCTTTCAGTTGTGAGTTGATATCTGACCTTGAATCACGTTGTGCAGGTGCTGTATGTCATCACCCGTCACATCAGCAGTCTGCGTAAGATCTACAACTACTACAGCCAGCTGGGCTACGAGGAGAGCCCTGACAACACCTTCACCATGACACGCATGCAGTTCTGGCGCTTCGTCAGGGACTGCTGCTTCCACCACCACGAGGTGATGGTGACCGAGATGGACCGCTTCATCGGCAAGAGTGAGTTGCTGTGTTCATGTGTGTCCATTGTCTTAGAAGGTCAGAGGGTCACACTGTTCAAGAATGCAAGAGAGGGTTCATTGCCCAAGAGAGAATGCCAGTGTTCAGCATCCAGTAGTGAGTGCCAGAGCGTTCATTGTCCAAAAGTGAGTGGCACAGTGTTTATTGTCCAATAGTGAGTGCGGGAGTATTTATTGTCCAATGATTAATCAATCAGTTTGATATCGTCAAGTAAAAAAAAGTATATGTAGATGGAAAAAAGAAAAGAAAAATAATTAGAGGTGTCATACCATGGGGATTTGCTGTCTCCAGGCCGGACGGTAGCCTAAATTCTACACAGATAGGATTTTTTGGACAAGACATTTCCATGTGTGGAGGAAACAGTCCGCTCAGAATGATCACTAATTGCCTCGAATCAAACATGTATAGAGAGCACAGCTGCTAAAGGCTCAAAAGCCTTGACATGTTAAGTGTAGCATTCCAAATGTATGCATAGCACCTGCGTGCGATACAACAGGTCAGACTTAATAGATAGCTGGTGTTTCATTTTAACATGTTCAGTGTCGCATTCCAAATGTAAGCACAGCACCTGCATGCGATACAACAGTTCAGGCTTAATAGATAGCTGGTGTTTCATTTTAACATGTTCAGTGTCGCATTCCAAATGTAAGCACAGCACTTATATGTGATACGACAGTTCAGACTAAACAGCACTTTGCTTCGCGCATGACATGATGGTGGACGAGGAATACAGGTATTTTGCCAGTTATCAGTGGTTTTGACTTGACCTGTAAGACATCAAAATGACTGACGATGACACGGATTAACAAGGCAGCAGGATCATGATTGTCTCTAGTGATTTTTCTTTGACTGTTTCATCCTTTCCATACTGAACTTGCCCCTTTTTTTCAGATAAAATAAGTCTACAGTCTAAAGATCTGTAAAATCTCAGCTCTGTTTAAGCCACTATTAAGATCATGAAGCCACCATGAAGATGATCTTTTTGTATTTAGTTTAGTGGCACATCATTTCATGATGAAGTGAAGCGGTATAGGATTGTTGATGAAATTATAGCATGCTATGCTGATAGCATAGCACTTGGCAGGTCTGAAAGAAAAAGAAAGTCTGAGAGAAAAAGAAAAGAAAACTATGATGGTGTGAATTTACTTTCAGACTTCAACAAAGCCAATTACGAACTTCACAATCCTTACGAGCGCATTTTGCAACGTCAGTTTGTCAACTACCTCGTCATCCTTGCCTATCAGATTCATGGCAAACGCTTTGAGTGAGTTGCATTTAAGATGCATGTGTTTATGTCTGTTCATGTGTGTGTGTGTGTGTGTGTGTGTGTGTGTGTGTGTGTGTGTGTGTGCTTGCCTGCGTGCGTGCGTGCGTGCGTGCGTGCGTGCGTGCGTGCGTGTGTGTGTGTGTGTGTGTGTGTGTGTGTGTGTGTGTGTGTGTGTTTGTGGGTGTTTATTGTATTCATATCTTTAGTATGAGTGAGATGCCTCTCTCTGGTCATAATCAAAGGAATTTGCACTGAGCATGAGATTGTGTAGGTAGACATAAAAGAGGTCAGCATCTGGTTTGAACAGGGCATACAGGGTCACATAACTGGAGACAGTTACCTATTAATGTGAATGCATGCTGGGTAATAGGATGGTATGGGTGATGCTGCTATTATCTGTTTTAGCTTTAGAGTTAGTTCTCTTTTCCTAGTACTTTTCTTTCTTTCTTTCCTTCTTTCTTCATTCCTCGGCTAGAAGTCTGAGATTCACCACTGGTGAGATTTTTGCATTTGTGACCATTTTTTTTTTTATTCAACCCCACCATTCAGGTAGCTGCACTCCATCTTTTGGGACGATGTTTAAAGATGATGCCAGTGTGCCTGTGTTTTGAAATATTACACCACACAATATAGTGCAATACAAACATAAACCAGAGCAGTCTGATCCAAGCCTGCCCAATGCAGTTCTATGTTATTGTCTTTCCTTGTCACGTCATATACATCAGATGATTGATTCACCAACCTGTTTTCGTCTACTTATTTTCACAGAGAGTCAACACCTGTGCTGGCCAAATGCCTGAATGCTTTGATCACTGAGAACATTCTGTGTTATGCCTGCAATGTAAAAGGTAAAGAGTGTGTGTGTGTGTGTGTGTGTGTGTGTGTGTGTGTGTGTGTGTGTGTGTGTGTGTGTGCGTGATGTTGCATTCGTGTGTTTGTGTGGGCACGCACATGTATGCATGTCTTCCGTGTGTGATTGTGCCTGAATATATTAGAAATTGCATCCAAAATTTGTATTCAATTGCAAACTCTAGTTTTATTTGTGGATAGTATGATAATGCTGTTGTTTTAATATTGAATCTTGTCTTTGCGTTCTTCCTTTTTTCTGTTGTTTTACTTGCCAGACACATCATGCATGTTACACACAAGCTGTTTAGTGGATGAACTGTGGTGCATTGTTTTGGTTTTCCTAAAGTACAAAATTAATGTTGCCTTTAAAATAATACCATACTGATTTACTGCACGACTTGTCTCTTTCAGGTTATTTTTACTACGAGACTCGACGTGCTGTCAATGCTCTCGTCTACATGGATCAAACGTATGAAATCTTCCAGAATCTCAGCAAACCAAGAAAATATGTTCCCAAAGAGCCAGCCTTCAAAATGAGAGAGTTTATGTTCTTGTTGAAGGTAAGTAGTATTTTGCCTGGGCTTTTGTGGGTTGTTTCCCTTTTCCATACTGAGATGTGTCTGTTCTGAGGGCAAAAAAAGGTTTTCATAGTTCGGTTCTTGTTATTTATAGCCCAGAAGACTGCAAAGGGCCACATCAGGGCTGAGGTTATTTCAAAAAGCGTACATGAATGTGTAGCTACACATGATTCACAATGATCAAAGCATACAAAGAAAATGACCAAAGCATTTGAGGTATCCCTGATCTGAAAATTTATTATTTTTTTCCTCTAAACTGTCCAGATTTTTCATCAGTACTGCTTGAAAATTAGGACAATTTTTAAAACCATTTTTGTAAATCATGAAATGGAAATGGTATGAAAGTGATACATGCTTGCATTAGGATGCTCGTACCATCCACAAGCAAATTCACTGGGATGAATTAGGTTATTTTCCCATCAAAACAACATTCCCGTAGGCATATGAACATGTTCAATGTTGAATCCTTTACCCACCATGTATTCAATAGTTTCTCTGAGTGAGTGCTGTTTTGACACAGTCATTTTGTTAGGGAAAAGAGCGACCACTGACCTTCCTTAAAACAACACTTTCAGAGAGAAAACTGCAGCTTTGGGTCTAAGGGACATAATTGCAAACAATGAAATGGTCGAGCAGACCTATGTATAGCTTCTCTTGGATTGAAGCCTTCCTGCTCATAAAGAACACCAGGTTCTGTCAAAGCAGATATCACACAAGTAAGTGTCACTGGGTTAATATCATTTAATCAGCAGGTCATATTATAGGAGTAGAAAAAATTGTTTTAGCTTGTTTTTCAAATTCTCTCTGATTCTGTGACTGTTTGTGATGATTCCCTTGCCATGACACTGTTGAAAATTGTACCACATCATCAAATGTGTTTCTTTTGGTGAGTGGATTGTGCATATATGACTATTTTTTATGCCCCCCTTGCCATGAAACTGGTGAAATCTGTTTTGGGGATTAAATGGATGGTTGAAAACGCAGCCCTGTGTGATCCCAACAGGACCTGAAGTTGATCAACAATGACCTGACACCCCAGAAAGTCTTGGAGGTTCTGAGTGCAGATGACCCAGCCGTAGCTGATGGGGAGGGGTGCTACAACCTGGAATTGGAGGTCAGCATGTTGACAGTGTGTGTGTGTGTGTGTGTGTGTGTGTGTGTGTGTGTGTGGTGTGTGTGTGTGTGTGTGTGTGTGTGTGTGTGTGTGTGTGTGTGTGTGTGTCTGTGTCTGTGTCTGTGTGTGTGTGCGATTCGTCTTCATTCTGTCATGAAGTGTTGGCTTGTGAATCTGCCCATTATATTTCCTCTTGAGAAAAAAAGTCTTAATATTTGAGCAGATTGCAATTGGTCTAACAGTAGTACTCTGGAACAGGTGGTAGAATCTTGAATTAGAGAGAGAGAGAGAGAGAGAGAGAGAGAGAGAGAGAGAGAGAGAGAGAGAGAGATCAAAACAGAATATTAATGAATGCATATATAAACATTGCAGCACACAGACTTACATTCATGAACATACAGACAAACTGTTGTAAGTATGAACGATGCACACATGTGGACATTCATCATCCTTCCACCCTGTTAACCTGTTTTCTTATTTTCTCAATATTCTTTAAAATGGAAATTTAGCAGATCTGATTTGAGCGTATATGGTCTAGTCCCAAAATGTAATGATCCCTCCTCAGAACACTGATTATCAGGAAGAAAACTGTTGATCTGCTTCATATTCTCCTGATAAAATTCTTGCCAGCTGTGAAATCCATCTTTGAAGATTAACCTTTAGTTTCTTAGATTTGGCTTTTTTCCCATTTTAAATGCCATGATAAAAAAAAATCTGACCTGTGTATGTTTCTGATGCGCAGATGACGTTCTTGGAGTTCTTCGAGGCCTTGATTGGTTGTGCAGAGATCTTTGCGACTGATGCTGTGGTTAAGGACCCCACCACTCCACGTCCCTCCACTGTGATGACCCAGGAACCCTCAGTCTACTCCATGCCTGCCTCCCCCTCGCGCATGACCAGTCAGGTGTGTGTGCGGATTATTCTGATATGGACAAAGAATAGCAGTAGCAATAGCAATGTGCTGACAGCAGCGACAATAACGGTAATTGTGAGAGATGGCATGGTCGCTGTCTTCACATAGTAAGGCTTCCATGTTTGACACACTGGTGAATTTTGGAATGATGTTGTTGCTTGCATCCATGCGTCATGGTGTGTCCGATTTCACTACTTTTACAACCCTGTTCATATACGCTATGCATTGCCTGATGTTTTGATTGTAAGGAGTATAACCAGCAACTCAGGGTTCAGAACAGACAAGGACTTCATTCTGTGACATGATTATAATGAAAATGGGATATTTGCCCAAATCTGTCAGAATGTGCAGTTGAGTACATTAAGTGAGTGGCTGTTCAACTCCCTGTGTTCCATGTATGCATGGACTGACATAGGCCACATTTCAGGGAGAGCAGAGTTGTGTGACAAATAGATGTACAGTTTAATGTCCAGAAAGGACTTGCATAGGCTTATTCTATATTTCCTTTCATGTAAATGTAATTCACATTAGAGCTGGGCCACTTTCATTCAGAAATATATCCTTAGTGATGGTACCCAAGGCATGTGATACCCAAATAATTCTCTTGAGCTTTTTTTTTTCTCCAAACTTGAGGGCAGCAGTAGTTTGTCTTCAGTTCTTGCAGGTAAAAGAGGAAATGCAGGATTGCGAAAGGAATGATGGAGACTAGTAAAAAAAAAAAATGAAGAGGTTAATGAGATACTTAAAAGAAAAGAGAGAAAGGGAGAAAGAGAGAGAGAGAGAGAGAGAGAGAGAGAGAGAGAGAGAGAGAGAAATTGCCATAGTGGCAGAGCATGGTGTCCCCTGGTCGCTGCAGGCCACCACAGCACACCCATGTAGATGACAGCGTCATTCCCAGTGTGGTGTCATTCAGTGTGGTGTCTTTGAGTGTGGTGTCATTGAGTGTGGTGTCATTGGTGTCATTGAGTGTGGTGTCATTGAGTGTGGCGTCATTGAGTGTGGCGTCATTGAGTGTGGTGTCATTGAGTGTGGTGTCATTCAGTGTGGCGTCATTCAGTGTGGGTGTCATTCAGTGTGGCGTCATTCAGTGTGGTGTCATTGAGTGTGGTGTCATTCAGTGTGGCATCATTCAGTGTGGTGTCATTCAGTGTGGTGTCATTCAGTGTGGTGTCATTGAGTGTGGCGTCATTCAGTGTGGTGTCATTCAGTGTGGCGTCATTCAGTGTGGTGTCATTCAGTGTGGTGTCATTCAGTGTGGTGTCATTCAGTGTGGTGTCATTGAGTGTGGCGTCATTCAGTGTGGTGTCATTCAGTGTGGTGTCATTCAGTGTGGTGTCATTCAGTGTGGCGTCATTCAGTGTGGTGACTGTGACATGTGCTGATGGTGCAGGCAGGGGCAGAGGAGGGGACAGACTCCGCCATCCAGCCCACACCCCATCATCCTGGGGTCAGTCCTGTCCTGGCCTCCGAGACCCCCAGAGCGCCGTCGTCTGGTGCCGGCACTGTCAAGACCACCGGGGAGGGCTCCATGAAAGGGAGGGAGGTAAGTCAAATGTAGTGTCTGTTGGATCCTACTTTCTTTCCTGTAGATTTCATTATGTGCTATGTTTTTCTTTTCTTCACCTTCTTTCTCCTTTTTCTTCAATTTTTTTTCCTTGTTGATCTTCTTTTTCTCTGTCTTGTTGTCTTTTTGTCTTGTTTTTGCCATGGATGAATGCCAGATAAAACACAAAATCACCTGGCATGTTATCCAGAAATCTTATAAAATGTTAATCTGTTTTGTCCATTAGCCTTTCAGTCTGCTTGTCTCTGCATATATTCCTGCCTGCCTGCTATGTATGTATGCCTGTTGATATGTTTAAACATATGTATCCTCATTAGGAGATTTTTTTTTCTTACTCTTGAGAAAGGAGCAGATGTTTGCAAGGAGATTCTGTTTTCAGAATTTCACGCATCTTACCATGCACAATTTTAGTGGTACATCTAAATCAAGAGAACGGTATCATATTGTCTTCTTTTGATATCATTTTACAATGTGTCGATGCAATATTGATGTCAGTTTCAATCTACAGATCCATGGTGAGTTCATGTCAGTGTTAAGGGTTGAAACATTCTTGGAAAGCTGTCATTGTAATGTTGTAGTGAGAAGAGCTGAGGGCATGGTGGGGCAAGAGAAGGTCAAATGGAAAGTGGGGTGGGGTAGGATGTAGGGTGAGAGGGCGAGGAGAAAGTGCGGGAAGGAGTGGGGTGTGGGTGGGTGGGATGCTAACCAGATGTCATCCCATGACTCGACGCTTGACAGCAGCAGGGGGTACGAAAGGTAATGTGGAATCGGAATCAGTATTTCTGAACACCATGGAAGTTGCTCAGCTGCTGTGCTGGGCCTCTTTTGGTGGATGGCCGTATGGTAGTCTGTCATTGATTGTTCTCTATGCACTGGTGGTGCTAGGACATACTTGGATTCAGCTGTATAAGAAGTGTTGGAATGAGGGACGTGAGAGTGTTTTCACTGAGAAGGCTAGGCAAACAGGGAAGCCACAACAAATTTGTGATTGTGACAGTGTGTGTGTGTGTGTGTGTGTGTGTGTGTGTGTGTGTGTGTGTGTGTGCGTGCGTGCGTGCGTGCGTGCATGCGTGCATGCGTGCGTGCGTGCATGTGTGTGTGGGTGCGTGAGTGTGTGTGTATGTTTGTGTGTGTGCATGTGTGCGCATGAGCGTGTGTGTGTGTTGTGTGTGTGCGTGTGTGTGTATGCGTGTACGTGCACGCTTGTGTGTGTGTATGTGTGTGTGTGTGTGTGTGTGTGTGTGTGTGTGTGTGTGTTTGTTGTGTGTGTGTGTGTGTGTGTGTGTGTGTGTGTGTGTGTGTGTGTGTGTGTGTGTGTTTATATGTGCTTGGGTGTGTGGATGCATGTGTGCATGTGTATGTGCATAATCATGTGTGCAAGTCCATGTATGTATGTATTTTAGCTGAAGCAATGACATGTAATATGGTTTTCTTTCTCATATATCCTTCATCTTGTACCACTAGACTTTAGCACAGCTAGTTTCCCCTTCTCACCCAACTCTTTTTTTCACCCCCAAAGAATAAACTGAAACCTTCAAGTACAGATTCTCTTCCCCCAAAGACTTTGCTTTTGTGGACGTGTTCATCTTTGTGTCTATAAGATTTATTGCCAAACAAAGGTTACCTCCCTTTTTTTTTCTGGAATGCTTGTTGTCCTTGTCCATACGGCTTTTTTTTTTTCTTCCCCCTAGTAAGGACTCTTTCCCTAAAGGAACCTCATGGTTGAGGGTTTCTTGGGGTGATTACTTACTGAGAGACTGCACATGGCAGGGGCACATGTCCATGGGGAATGTGCTGACCACGATGTCGGAGCATGTGGGCACCGAGGGCACCAGTCAGCAGAACAGCGCCAGAGGTAAGCCGCCATTCCTGGACCCTCCCTTCTCTTTTTACCCCCTTACTAGAACACATAATAGCAAGTCAGGTCCCATAGGTTGAGGAGGCGCCTCAGCAGACACATGAACAGTGATGCTTTTTTTCTTCTTTAAATATTGTTACGGGGACTGTTGCCTCAACAGACACATGAACAATGATGCTGGTTTTTTTTTTATGTTGTTACAGGGCTGCCAACTGTGCTCATGTATGCAATATGTCTTAGGAAATAATGGAGATGGGCTGTCTGTGAAAATCCGGTTTTCTCTTTTATGTCCTGGGAAACAAAAATCTGAAGGGTAGTGGGGTGTTGACTAGAGTGATGAGACTACTGAAACAATTGGCATGATCTGAACATTGGCGGATTGACCAAGGTGCATGCATATAGACTGCATGCTAAGGTTTTGAGAGAGAGAGAGAGAGAGAGAGAGAGAGAGAGAGAGAGAGAGGAGAGAGAGAGAGAGAGAGAAGTGGCATGGAATTGAAGCAAAGTCAAAGAGTGTGATTCATACCTCAGCTGTTAATTCATATTCATATTTAACTACACAAAGAGTGTGATTCATACCTCAGCTGTGAATTCATATTCATATTTAACTACAAATTTGCACTCATAAAAAAGAAAAAGAATAGAGATTGCCACAAACTTTTATTGGGGGGGGGGGGGGGGGGGAACACTCACACAGATATGGCCATTCATCAAGCATACCAAGCTAGACACTGGAATATATGCAAGTGAATTTTTCGTCAGTTCTGGAGGGAGGTATGAAATAAGTCACCACGTAGCAAGTGACAGGCCTAGAAAGCCTCACGAAAATTTATGAGGCTGGAAAGTCATGCATAGGATAAATAAAGGTAAGCTTGCACTCTTGTTCTGTTTTGTTGGGTTGGTATGTGTCTCCCAGGATATCGGTCTTTGTCTTGAATTCTTTATGAAATGGTTCCCAGGTAGTTGCAGAGGGCGGTAGGCAGCCCTGTCCTGATAGCATTTCAGGGGACATTTAGGAAAGATTAATGATGCCCAGGTCTTCTCCAAGGATCCTAATGCATGCTGAGTGCTTTTTATATTCTGTAGCTACTGTTGTTAGTTCTACTATCTGTGAACATCTGTTGTTTTTACAGTGTGTGTGTGTGTGTGTGTGTGTGTGTGTGTGTGTGTGTGTGTTTGCGACACATGCACACTTACCTCCTACACATGAACACCAACACACATATGCACACACACACACAGACACAGACACACACACACACACACACACACACACACACACACACACACACACACACACACACATTCACACACACACACACACACACACACACACACACACACACACACAACACACACACACACACACACACACAAACACATGGGCACGCACATACTACTTCACCAAGATGAGAACTAGATCTTTCCAGTCTCTCAAACTGAAATTTTCTGCAGTATTTACACTTTCCTCAAATAGTGTTGCCGATATTATCCTGTCTTCCAGACGGTGTGGACCACCTCCAGAAGAGTGCCTCCTTCGTGAGCACCCACACCAACGCCACAGAGGACAACCAGCCCCTCATGCACAGCGTCGTCTCCATGGGCCACCGCTACACCGGCGAGGATGAGGAGGGTATGCTAACTTGGCACGCACACAGGCAGACATGACGCAATCTTTGTCAATGCCTGCTACATGATTCACCTGCTGGATCTGTGTGAGGGGTGACAAGTTTAGACAGCGCTTACTCAGTGTTGCCGGTTTGTTCGTTGCGTTTCGCTTCAGATTGTCCATGTTTGAGGGCCCTGGAAAAAGGTACCGAAAATGAATTATTTTAACATAAGTGTATTGTTTTCTCTTCGTTAGCTGCCCAGGCACAGATCTCAGTGCACTGAAGACTGGTGGGTTGTGGTTCAAGCCCCATCAGAAGCATATCATTATGGCACTTATCAGCCTTGATCGTCTCTTTCCCTGTTGTTGTTGTTGTCTCGTTTGTCGCCTCTTTCCCTGATTCACTGTGTGTGCTATGAGTTTGAAAGGAAATAGGGCTGAGTCTCCTTCTCTTCACCCAGGTATCTTTCTGGGAGAGTCGCTTGAAACACTGCAGGTGTCAGTATCTCTCAGGCTTGGTTGATGCCAGTGCATATTCATGAAAGAAAGCATGGAGAATACTTGTCACGTTGTTTCATATTAGAATGGCACTCCATAGCATGGTCGTCATGGTTCTCATTGATCAGCATTATATGGAAAACATTTGCCTCAGCAATGTGACTGTTTCTTTTGCTTTTCTCCCAGGGCTTGAATTGGGCAGGTATGAAAAAGGAGGAAACTCAGTGTGTTAGAAAAGAGACACACAAATCTAGGGCAGTCAGGATGGATGTGTGCAGAGAGGGGTAAGGATAGGGGGAAGTGAAAGGGCATGACAATCGGACTTTAGCTTGCCAAGTGGGGATCCATTTGCCTTTAAATCTGAGCACATTGCAACATGGTTTTCTTCCCAGAAAATTCTGGGAACTGCACTTCAGTTTTTAGGGCAGCAGACAGGCTTTCTCAGGAGAAGGAGAGGGTTGGCTTTGCTGGAGTATTCAGCAGTTATATGGGGTGAAAGTTTTTTGGGAAAGGAGTAGGGTTGTTAGGAAATAGCAGAGAATGTTTCTTAAAGCAGAATTCAGCCAAGTGGAAGGGAATTTTCAGCCCTGTTCTTTAGCTGTTTCAGACCAACATTTCCTTCTTTTCAGTTTCACAAAACATAAAATGGATGAAATCCTTTGATAGAAAAAAATAAATTTCAAAGTGTGATGAAAGCGTACATTCAATGTTGACATTTCAAAGTTTTCTTCTTCTGAAACGTTTTCTCTCAGATCTGGGAGAGGGCGGGCAGCAGGTGCGCGTGGAATCCGGGGAGAGGAGGAGGAGCTGGACGAGGAGACCCGACGCTTCAACTTCTGGACCCACCAGGTGCACATCTTCTTCACACCGCAAGTTCTTCAACGCCGCCGAGCATCTCATCTCCATCAAGAAGCTGGTGGAGAGCCGGTGCCTGGAGGAGGAGTGGCGGCGGGTGTCGTGCCTCCCAGTTCCCTATCGTTGCCCCCCCTGCTGCTCTGGAGACACCACCCAGGCAGTGCCCACGGCCCCAACCACCCCCAAGATGGGGGCTGACAGTGTAGCCAGCATGAGGGTGGCTGCTTGAGGATGCTTTTTTTGGTGTTAGTTGTGGGAGAATAAGTGAATTCCTGTGTCCCCTTCTTATCTGCTCTTTCTCACATGCACTCACAAACACATGCGAAAGCATACAAAACGCAGGTGTGCATGCATATGCAGGTGCATGCATAATGCACACACATACAAACACACACACACAACGCATACATTCAATGACTGAAACAGTGTTGTATGGACATAACTGCACGTCCAACCAACCAAAACAACACATAGATATATATGACCTTGCCCACAAACACATATTCATATACAACAAGAACATCCCATAAATACAAACATTCCTTCAACACAGAAACATATTACCTTTACAGGTGCTGAAAGAACATTTATAGAAATACACACAACATGAATGCCCCCATGCATGCACATTCACATGCACTAAAAACGATATTTAAATAGGGAGATGTTGACTGACAAAATTATTTACTTGGAAAGAAACAACAAAAAGATGCGTTTATTTTTTGTTGCATGATTTTCATGAACTAAGGATCATATATGACTGTAGTAAGTTATTTTTGGCAGTAGACAGAAGCTGATGAAGTTGATTTTCACGTACATTTATTCATCTTTGCTTAATTGTGGGAATTGTTCATCTGTAACAAGAGACAATGTGATACTTTGATACTGAACAGGACCTTCAGATAAGGAAAGACTATTTGAACTGTGAAAATATATATATTTTTGAGTTTCATCTGCTATTTTGGGTTCTTGATCCGTCCACTGAGAGGTTGATAGTCTCTTACCATTTCTCTCACACAGCATTCCAGAACTGGACATTAGACTCACAGTTGAATGTGATGGTACAGTTTTCTCTGTACAATAAGAACAAACTTTGTCCTCATGCCACGTTTGTGTTATTCGTTGCAGATAATGCTTGAGTGTGCTTTGACAGATGTATTCATAGTTCATTTCAAGGTGAGGTGTCTGAAGATGGAAATTGAAGCTTATTTTAAAAAAGAAAGTCATGAGTTCCGCCAGACAATACAGAGAAACAGATGTCAGACAAAACATGATGTATTTGACCTCTGGGTCTCTTCGGGCATAAACAAACGACATTAGGACAATGAAAACAAGAATGAGGAACCATTTATCTTTTCATATTTGACGCAAAATGGTGTTGAATCGTAGATGCATTCATATTATAATCAAACATAATGCTAATCCACAGGCATTATTAGAAAAGTAGATGGATGGGAATAGGAATAATGCAGAAATATGTTTTGCATATCCATACATACTCACATTCATTTACAGACCTGGTACATACCCATTCGTCCTTATTTCGAAGGGGGAAAGAAAAAAAGAGCCAAGATAAGAAAAAAGAAGAGATGAAGAAACCTTGAGATTTATAATCTTTTAACATTTTAGTGACAGGTCCTGCGTTAATCTTAAATAAATGTTAGCGAACGGCCAAGAGAAATGGGGACAAATGAGTCACAAGACAAAACACGACGTTGAATGATTCAACGCCTACCTTGTGCTGAAGAGATCAAACTCGTTCATTTTCATTGTCCTATTGTTTGTGTCTTGCCTGAAGAAGACCTAAGAGGTCAAAATGTGTCGTGTTTTGTCTTGTGACTCATTTGTCCACGTTTCTCTTGGCGGTTCGCTAACACTTATTTAAGATTTGTTTAGATTTCAACCTGCAGTCGTCTCACTTTGCAGCTAGATCCTGTGTTGTTAGGATAGGTGTGAACATACTGCAAGGTCCTGTGTTGTTAGGATAGGTGTGAACATACTGCAAGCTGTGACTGCTATAGTCTATAAATGGTGAAAGCGTGATGTAAATAATTGAATGCAGTCTGCACTATTTTTCTATGCAATTTTCACCAGGTGTCTGTCAGGATAGCCTTTGCCACACACTATGAATTGAAATGACCCCCGCTTGTGGTTTTTACCTTGTAACTGCTTCCACAAAATTTAATGACTCTATCAGAGAATATTACTTCAGATATTCAATGTGGAACCGATTTCAAGCAACCTACTGTGAACGTTGCAACAAAACTGGCGTTAAGATGAGGTCAGATACTGGATTGTTTAACAAGAGACATGCATGTACACTCTCTAAACAATGAGCACATGGCGTGAAGCTAATAATGTCTGTCTGGATTTCAAAATGAAAAAAAAAGTCTTTTTTTACTCCTGTTTTTGATCTGATTACTGTCCAAAACGAACGGTTACCAAAGTGTAACAAAGTGTTCAACTGTTGCTCCTTTTGTGTTTGAATTTTTCGTGTTTCAACTTCAAAGTTGATCTTTTCAATGCTGCAAGATGAGGGGCAGTGCTAAGCATAGCTGGTTTCTATTGCACTCTGGGACCAGTGTGCATCTCTCCGCAGAAATTCTATCCGCCAATAGACTTGAGGGATGCATCATCCACTGATCTGATCACAACAGGTCACGTAAACTGGAAACCAGGACACCGGGAGTTCAGTTCGTTTGGTTTCTGCCAATCTATATATGAATCAAATAGTTATATACAATGTCCTAAAGGACTGGTTCGTCCACAACAGAGAGAGCATCAAGAGGAAAGGACTACTCCAATGCCAGCCTGCAACTGCTGTCTGGAAGATCAAACTCTGGCCTCTGTGAGATGGGTGTCAAAAGTATGGAGGGTGGGGGAGGGGGGAATCATGGTGGAAGAGGTGTTGAGCTGTGAGGTGTTGGACGGGAGTCATGGTGGAAGAGGTGTTGAGCAGTGAGGTGTGGACAGGGAATCATGGTGGAAGAGGTGTTGAGCTGTGAGGTGTTGGACAGGGAGTCATGGTGGAAGAGGTGTTGAGCTGTGAGGTGTTGGACAGGGAATCATGGTGGAAGAGGTGTTGAGCAGTGAGGTGTTGGACAGGGAGTCATGGTGGAAGAGGTGTTGAGCTGTGAGTGTTGGACAGGGAGTCATGGTGGAAGAGGTGTTGAGCTGTGAGGTGTTGACAGGGAGTCATGGTGGAAGAGGTGTTGAGCTGTGAGGTGTTGGACAGGGAATCATGGTGGAAGAGGTGTTGAGCAGTGAGGTGTTGGACAGGGAATCATGGTGGAAGAGGTGTTGAGCAGTGAGGTGTTGACAGGGAGTCATGGTGGAAGAGGTGTTGAGCTGTGAGGTGTTGGACAGGGAGTCATGGTGGAAGAGGTGTGAGCTGTGAGGTGTTGACAGGGAGTCATGGTGGAAGAGGTGTTGAGCTGTGAGGTGTTGGACAGGGAGTCATGGTGGAAGAGGTGTTGAGCAGTGAGGTGTTGGACAGGGAGTCATGGTGGAAGAGGTGTTGAGCTGTGAGGTGTTGGACAAGGAATCATGGTGGAAGAGGTGTTGAGCAGTGAGGGTTTGGACAGGGAGTCATGGTGGAAGAGGTGTTGAGCAGTGAGGTGTTGGACAGGGAGTCATGGTGAAAGAGGTGTTGAGCTGTGAGGTGTTGGACAGGGAATCATGGTGAAGAGGTGTTGAGCTGTGAGGTGTTGGACAGGGAGTCATGGTGAAAGAGGTGTTGAGCAGTGAGGTGTTGTACAGGGGGAGTCATGGTGGAAGAGGTGTTGAGCTGTGAGGTGTTGTACAGGGGGAGTCATGGTGGAAGAGGTGTTGAGCAGTGAGGTGTTGTACAGGGAGTCATGGTGGAAGAGGTGTTGAGCTGTGAGGTGTTGGACAGGGAGTCATGGTGGAAGAGGTGTTGAGCTGTGAGGTGTTGGACAGGGAGTCATGGTGAAAGAGGTGTTGAGCAGTGAGGTGTTGTACAGGGGAGTCATGGTGGAAGAGGTGTTGAGCTGTGAGGTGTTGGACAGGGAGTCATGGTGAAAGAGGTGTTGAGCAGTGAGGTGTTGGACAGGGAATCATGGTGGAAGAGGTGTTGAGCTGTGAGGTGTTGGACAGGGATCATGGTGAAAGAGGTGTTGAGCTGTGAGGTGTTGGACAGGGAATCATGGTGGAAGAGCTGTTGAGCTGTGAGGTGTTGGACAGGAGTCATGGTGGAAGAGGTGTTGAGCTGTGAGGTGTTGGACAGGGAATCATGGTGGAAGAGGTGTTGAGCTGTGAGGTGTTGGACAGGGAGTCATGGTGGAAGAGGTGTTGAGCTGTGAGGTGTTGACAGGGAGTCATGGTGGAAGAGGTGTTGAGCTGTGAGGTGTTGGACAGGGAGACATGGTGAAAGAGGTGTTGAGCTGTGAGGTGTTGGACAGGGAGACATGGTGAAAGAGGTGTTGAGCTGTGAGGTGTTGGACAGGGAGACATGGTGAAAGAGGTGTTGAGTTGTGAGGTGTTGGACAGGGAGACACTGGTGAAAGAGGTGTTGAGCTGTGAGGTGTTGGACAGGGAGTCATGGTGGAAGAGGTGTTGAGCTGTGAGGTGTTGGACAGGGAGTCATGGTGGAAGAGGTGTTTGAGCTGTGAGGTGTTGGACAGGGAGACATGGTGGAAGAGGTGTTGAGCTGTGAGGTGTTGGACAGGGAATCTCGGTGAAAGAGGTGTTGAGCAGTGAGGTGTTGGACAGGGAGTCATGGTGGAAGAGGTGTTGAGCCGTGAGGTGTTGGACAGGGAATCATGGTGAAAGAGGTGTTGAGCAGTGAGGTGTTGGACAGGGAGTCATGGTGGAAGAGGTGTTGAGCTGTGAGGTGTTGGACAGGGAGTCATGGTGGAAGAGGTGTTGAGCTGTGAGGTGTTGGACAGGGAGACATGGTGGAAGAGGTGTTGAGCCGTGAGGTGTTGGACAGGGAGTCATGGTGGAAGAGGTGTTGAGCAGTGAGGTGTTGGACAGGGGAGACATGATGGAAGAGGTGTTGAGCTGTGAGGTGTTGGACAGGGAGTCATGGTGGAAGAGGTGTTGAGCAGTGAGGTGTTGGACAGGGGGAGACATGATGGAAGAGGTGTTTGAGCAGTGAGGTGTTGGACAGGGAGTCATGGTGGAAGAGGTGTTGAGCAGTGAGGTGTTGGACAGGGGAGACATGATGGAAGAGGTGTTGAGCAGTGAGGTGTTGGACAGGGAGTCATGGTGGAAGAGGTGTTGAGCAGTGAGGTGTTGGACAGGGGAGACATGATGGAAGAGGTGTTGAGCAGTGAGGTGTTGGACAGGGAGTCATGGTGGAAGAGGTGTTGAGCAGTGAGGTGTTGGACAGGTGGGACATGATGGAAGAGGTGTTGAGCAGTGAGGTGTTGGACAGGGGGAGACATGATGGAAGAGGTGTTGAGCAGTGAGGTGTTGGACAGGGGGAAACATTATGGAAGAGGTGTTGAGCAGTGAGGTGTTGGACAGGGCGAGACATTATGGAAGAGGTGTTTGAGCTGTGAGGTGTTGGACAGGGAGTCATGGTAAAAGAGGTGTTGAGCAGGGGGTGATGGACAGGGAGTCATGGTGAAAGAGGTGTTGAGCTGTGAGGTGTTGGACAGGGGGAGACATGATGGAAGAGGTGTTTGAGCAGTGAGGTGTTGGACAGGGGGAGACATGATGGAAGAGGTGTTGAGCAGTGACGTGTTGGCCAGGGGAGACATGAGGAAGAGGTGTTGAGCAGTGAGGTGTTGGACAGGGGAGACATGATGGAAGAGGTGTTGAACAGTGAGGTGTTGGACAGGGAGTCATGGTGGAAGGTGTTGAGCAGTGACGTGTTGGACAGGGGGAGACATTATGGAAGAGGTGTTGAGCAGTGAGGTGTTGGACAGGGGGAGACATTATGGAAGAGGTGTTGAGCAGTGAGGTGTTGGACAGGGCGAGACATTATGGAAGAGGTGTTGAGCAGTGACGTGTTGGACAGGGGGAGACATGATGGAAGGGTTGTGAGCAGTGACGTGTTGGACAGGGGGAGACATTATGGAAGAGGTGTTGAGCAGTGAGGTGTTGTACAGGGAGTCATGGTGGAAGAGGTGTTGAGCAGTGAGGTGTTGGACAGGGAATCATGGTAGAAGAGGTGTTGAGCGTGAGGTGTTGGACAGGGAGTCATGGTGAAAGAGGTGTTGAGCATGAGGTGTTGGACAGGGGGAGACATGATGGAAGAGGTGTTCAGCAGTGAGGTGTTGGACAGGGAGTCATGGTGAAAGAGGTGTTGAGCAGTGAGGTGTTGGACAGGGAGTCATGGTGGAAGAGGTGTTGAGCAGTGAGGTGTTGGACAGGGAGTCATGGTGAAAGAGGTGTTGAGCTGTGAGGTAGTTGGACAGGGAGTCATGGTGGAGAGGTGTTGAGCTGTGAGGTGTTGGACAGGGAATCATGGTAGAAGAGGTGTTGAGCAGTGAGGTGTTGGACAGGGAGTCATGGTGAAAGAGGTGTTGAGCAGTGAGGTGTTGGACAGGGAGTCATGGTGAAAGAGGTGTTGAGCTGTGAGGTGTTGGACAGGAATCATGGTGAAAGAGGTGTTGAGCAGGGAGGTGTTGGACAGGGAATCATGGTAGAAGAGGTGTTGAGCAGTAACGTGTTGGACAGGAAGAAATGGTGAAAGAGGTGTTGAGCTGTGAGGTGTTGGACAGGGAATCATGGTGAAAGAGGTGTTGAGTTGTGAGGTGTTGGACAGGGAATCATGGTGGAAGAGGTGTTGAGCTGTGAGGTGTTGGACAGTGTATCATGGTGGAAGAGGTGTTGAGCTGTGAGGTGTTGGACAGGGAGTCATGGTGGAAGAGGTGTTGAGCTGTAGAGGTGTTGGACAGGGAGTCATGGTGGAAGAGGTGTTGAGCTGTGAGGTGTTGGACAGGGAGACATGGTGGAAGAAGTGTTGAGCAGGGAGGTGTTGGACAGGGAGTCATGGTGGAAGAGGTGTTGAGCTGTGAGGTGTTGGACAGGGAGACATGGTGGAAGAAGTGTTGAGCAGGGAGGTGTTGGACAGGGAGTCATGGTGAAAGAGGTGTTGAGCTGTGAGGTGTTGGACAGGGAGACATGGTGAAAGAGGTGTTGAGCTGTGAGGTGTTGGACAGGGAATCATTGTGAAAGAGGTGTTGAGCTGTGAGGTGTTGGACAGGGGGAGACATGGTGAAAGAGGTGTTGAGTAGCGAGGTGTTGGACAGGGAGTCATGGCGTGACAGATGTTTGAGTAGTGGGTGTTGGTCATTAATCAAGTGAGTTATAAACACAAGGAACCTGATAGGAGTGCAGAGTGTAAAATACTCTCTTTCGTTGTCACTTGCGATTCTTTTATCTATGTATTTCGATATGTATGTTGGGTTACGCGATTCATCGAATGCCGTAAGCATCGTATCAATTGCCATGAACCCAAAGGTGTATTTACCTGTTGCAAAGTGTAATGAATGGTTATCCTACGACCCACTGAACGATTGGCATTCAGCAAGAAACATTGAAAAAGTCAACTGGGTCAGTTTTTTTTGAGGATCACTTTTACCCATGTCATTTACCACGACAGTTACTTTTGTGTGTGACCGGCTGGGCAACGATGATAAAAGTAATAAATTTAGGTACGCAAACATGTAAGTGATGGTGTAAAGGCATATTTTCATTAGGAAATTGATAACATACCATTTCCTTTTGTTTAAACGTGCCCTTATAAAAATGGACGCTTAAATTTTCAAGGAGCTGCAATAGCCCCTAGCTGCAATAGCCCCCCCCCCCCCCCCCCCCCCCCCCCCCCCCCCCCCCCCCTTTCGATATGAATGAAAAATAGGGGTTTTGCTTGTTTATGCACTAACCCAAAGCCCCAAAACGGGGCCAATCAACTGATAAAACAAACAGGGAAGCACCCGGCAGCGACGACAGACAGGCCAGCAGGTAGACAAAGAAAAACCAGACAACCCCACCGCAAACAAATTCAGTCAGGGCGTAAAATAATCTTTGTTATTTTTTTCCCAACCAAAAACATTTTTAAATTAAACAAGAAAAATGAAAGAATTTAAGGTTTTGAAAAAAATTTTCTTCAAGTTCCTTTCAATGGGGAGGCAATTGTCTAAATGTCCAAGAACAAGGGCACAAAACAAATCTCAAAAACCTTTGAAAGGAAAACGCAAAGTGTCACTCAAAATAAGGAACTGCGTTTGTAGATTTTTAAAAATAAAAATTTGTGCAGCCATTGTTTCTTCATTTCTTTTTAGCTGGGTTTTACGCTGATTGTATGAGGGGTTTTTATTGTGAACGTGTGGGGTGTTTGGATGGGGTTTGTGTGTTGTTGTGCAAGTCAAAATGTTACTGCCGTGTATATGAAAAGTGGGGTGTGTGTGTGGTGGTGTTGTGTTTTGTGTGTGTGTGTGTGTGGTGGTGGTGAGCAAAATTTACGCCTTGTATATTGAATAGTAAAACCCTCACCCCAAAACATAGAATTTCGATAAATTTGGGAAAAACTTCCCTCTGGGATGCTATTAATATGGAGGCGCAGACTGGCCTTTGTCATTTTCCCTTGTAAAATTGACACGTTTTGGGTAAAGCAACAAACGAAACAGTGGCCCAAGAGGGGGAGAACGGGACTTTCGATCAAAACGGTCGACGGCGCGCGAAGCAAAAGATTTGAGCCAAAGGGTCGCAAACTTTTTTGCATGTTTTCCCGCCCTGACATGCCAAGCTTCATCAGAAAGTTTTTCCTTAGTTTTGAAAAACAAGGGGTATCTCGCTGTACGCCCATCGCTTAAATGTATTAAACGGGACAAAAGGTATCTGGGCAGTGGGGGCCTAAATCGCAAATAGTATGTGAACGGGAAAAAAGGATCCGCATTACGGCCTCACGCTGAAAGTATGTGGGGGAAAAAAATATTGGGCTGTCGGCCTCATCGCTGAATAAAGAAAAACCGTTTGACAGGTAAAAAAACTGCAAATTTTTCTAAAAAACCAAAAATTAAACGGCCCGCGTGTCGAGCATCCAGCAGAATTCCCTCTCACAGAACCACCTATTTTGGGTTCTGGCCTCTTTTACGTTCCCTCCGCGTCGTAAACCCCGTTTGGTTTTAAATCGGATGAAATAGGGAGGGGAAAGTAAAAATAAACATAAAAAAAGTGGGGGGTTTGCTCCCTTAAGGAAACCTAACCCAGAGAACTTTATTCAAACTGGCACAGCCTTTTTTTAAAATGAATAAAGAAAAACAAAAAAGACGAACAAACTAATATGGGGGAAAAACAAGCGCAGGCCAACAACTGAACTGTCTTCATAGTAATGACCTAGCAAAGATTTGGACTTGAGGGAGGGGAGTTCAAAACATACCCCACTTGTTTACTGTTTATCCTTGATTGGTTGTTAATTCCTATCGCGCACGCGCAGGTTCCGTCGCTTTGAGCTGACTTCCTTTTACACTAAGAGGTTAGTATACTTGCGTCACATTTGTTTAGAATATAAGACGTAGTGGTGGGATATAACGGAATACATGGCTGGTTGTATGGGTAGGAAGCCATAACATTCCAAAGTGGTTGACACCAATGTATGCCTGATACACTGGTGCGCTGTCATGACTCGCCGTCTATGACCATTGGGACATGTGATGACCGTCTGTCCGTCAGACAGATTGAAGTCCAACATGAACAATTTCAGTGTCGTTGTTATCATAGCCCAGGTGAGCACACAGAGCCTTTCAGGACTATCACATTCTAGGGGATAAAAGGCCCTGTTCTGAAAACAACAACAACCAGAAAACCAGTCAAATATCATCTAGAAAATATGTACTTATACAGATCAAGTTCATTACATGATTGTGAATACACAGACATCTTTAAGGCAGACAAGACTTGCCAGCAATTTTTGGATTTATTCTCCATGTATAAAAAAAAAGTGGAAAAAAAACTTTAAAAAACAACAACAACCTGTCAATGCAACACACAATACATACAAAACATATGAGCAAATAGACCTTGCCGAAATGGGGAGGGAGGGGGTTACGGTTGATTGGGTATAATTAAACATATAAGAAAATAACTGTGGGTTGACTGGCTATAACTAAACAAATGAGAAAAGAACTACGTGTTGATTGGATATAATTAAACAAATAAGAAAATAAATTTGGCTCCCATTATGAGACAGTAACAAGCTGTTAACTCCTTAAGAAATCTGCTGACAGTGAAAGGCGATAGTCCCATGACCTAGTGGCCGCGAACTGTTAGAGCTTCACAGTGTCCGAGGCATGGCATCATAGAAGACGGAGCCCATTCTTCACTTTTCACTGTCTTAACCTTCTCTGACCTGAACCAGGTACACATTGACAGCCGGGTGAACAGTAAGGATTTTCAAGACGCACCAATTTCAAGATGGCTACCGGCGTGTTGTTCCTCGGCTTCGTTAAAAGTTTTCTATTTTTCCTTGCTCTTTCTACATGTGACAGGAACAACAATATTCCTAGCACTCAGTTTAATTTTGAAATTTTAGATGTAGACGTAGACGCCTTTAGTTCCATTTTTGCAGGTTTTAAAACTTTGTGCAACCTGAACCATGTTAGTCTCCTGTGTGCACCTGTGCCGAGTACTGTTCTCACGTCTATTACTAGGCCCAGATTTGAACCCCTGATCTCAATTAATATTAGAAATAGTACAGTGATAAGGAATTGTTTGATTAAAAGAGTTAGACATAGAGGAGTAAATTATGGCTTTTAAGCCTTATTCCTATCAGGAGACATTGAACTCAATCCTGGTCCGTCCACCAAAGTAAAATATCTGTGCGGAGTTTGCAATATGAGAGTCACATGGAAACATAAAGCAGTTGCCTGTGACGTCTGCAATTCATGGTATCACACTAAATGTATGTTAATGAATTCAGCAGTTTATGAAGCATTGTGCAATAGTGATATATCATGGACTTGTTTTACCTGCGGGCTTCCAAATTTTAGTTCGAGACTTTTTGAAGATTCTATTGAAGACTGCAGCTCAAAAAGCAACCGTTTTGACCCTATCTCACCAGACCGATCCCCAAAAGAAAACTTGAAATTTTGTCCTAAGTTTGCATCCACCCCTGATTCTAAAACTGATAAAATCCCAAATCATAAAGTGCAACTGAACCCCAAATCATTAAGAGAAAAAGATAAACTTAAATGCATAGTCATAAATTTTCAATCTCTTATCAAGAAAAAGGAAGAACTCAGTAATTTAGTCACCGAAAAAAACATTGATGTTGTAATTGGAACAGAAACTTGGCTAAAACTGGAACATCCAGCAGTGAACTTCTAATGGAGGATTTTGATATTTATAGAAAGACAGACTTGGAAAAAGAGGTGGGGAGTCTTGATTGCCATTAGGAAGAACTTAGCCAGTGAGTTTTTATATCAAGGCAAAAATAGTGAAAGTTTATTTTGTAGGATTAATTTTAAGAATAAGAGACCTGTCATTGTTGATCAGTTTACAGACCTCCAGACTCAGATGAAAATGTATGTTCGTCTATCTGCAGAGACATTTCTAACATTGTTTTGGCCAATAGAAGGCAATATTATGGATTGGTGGAGACTTTAATTTACCAGATATTGATTGGGGTGAAGATGCCATACTTGGTAATCAATACAGTAAAAATATTAATACTCAGTTTTTTGATGCCACCAAAGACCTTGGATTAGTACAATCATTGAATCACCAACTCGTGTAAGCATTCCTGGATTTATTTTTACCAATTGTCCAGGCGCTTTAGGCAATCAGGAATTAATTGCAGGCCTGGGTGATCATGACATGTTCTCTTAGAGAGCAACTTTCAACCCTTTCGAAGAAAACCTCCTAAACGTACCATCAGACTCTGGAACCAAGCAGATTTACCAAAATTGCGCGGATACTCATGATTTCAGTCGTCTTTTTTGAGGTCCCATAGTGTTAAAGATAATGTCGGTGACCTTTGGAAGTGTATAAAAACTAACTTGGAATCTATTATGGATGACAACATACCTACTAAAATAACTTCAAGCAAGAACCACCAGCCATGGATTACTACAAAAACTAAACGTTTGTTGAGAAGGAAACATCGTTTCTTTAAGAAATTGAAACTACATCCTAATTCAGAAAGATTACTGGTTAGGTTTTAAACAGATTAAGAGAAGGTGTCAGAGAGAATGTAGACTTGCTCACTCCAATTATGTTAATTCGATGATTTTGGAAGGTGATCATCAAAACAAGAAATTATGGTCTTACATAAGGAGTAAGAGACAGGACAACATTGGGATTCCAGACCTGAGAAACAACCAGAATAACCTAATACAGGACCCTGAAGGGAAAGCGAACTTATTAAACAAGCAGTTTTGTTCAGTTTTCTCAAATCCCAAACCTTTAATTAACGTTAGACTAAAGGATGATGATAAACTCCCTGAAATGCTAAACATCAAAGTAAACAAAGCAGGAGTAATTAAGTTACTGACCAATATCAATGAAAACAAAGCTACTGGTCCCGATGGCGTTCCTGGCAAGCTCTTAAAATTATGTGCCAATGAATTGAGTGAGGTATACCAATTACTTTACCAAGCTTCACTGGACCAGGGAGTAATACCTGATGAGTGGCGAATGCGAGCATTGTTCCCTTATTCAAAAAGGGTGACAAAACAAAAGCAGAGAACTATAGACCTGTATCTTTACATCCATATCAGCTAAACTACTTGAACACATAATATATAGTAGCATAATGGACCATCTTGACAAATATGACTTCTTAAATAACGCCCAGCATGGGTTTTTGACAGCGAAGGAGTTGTGAGACTCAACTTATAACAACTCTCAATGATTTTTTGTAACTGTCTTAACAACAGACAGCAAATAGATGCAATTTTATTAGATTTTTCTAAAGCCTTTGATAAGGTTGACCATGAGGGCCTGCTGCTTAAATTAGAACACATTGGCATTGGCGGTTCTTTGCTAAAATGGGCCAGATCATTCCTCGTTGGGAGAAAAGCAGAAAGTTGTTGTGGAAGGGTCGTCATCCCATTGTAAACCAGTCTTGTCAGGTGTACCACAGGAACTGTTCTGGGGCCCTTGTTTTTCTAATTTTATATAAATGACATAAGTAGAAATCTCTCTCCTGGAACTACTATAAGGCTTTTGCAGATGACAGTTTAGTATATAGAACAATCAGAAGCAAGAATGATATACGCATTCTACAAGAAGATCTAAACGCTTTACAAGAGTGGGAAAGAACTTGGAAAATGGAATTTCATCCCCAAAAGTGCCAAGTGTTGCGTATATGTAACAAACGCTCACCAATTAGATCAGATTATTCTATCTATAATACTATTCTTAAAGAAACTAATGCTGCAAAATATTTAGGCGTGATTATAGATAGTCGTCTCAAATGGAAAGAACATTACAATTTAGTATGTAAGAAAGCAAATAACATCTTAGCTTTCTTATACAGGAATATCAATGACTGCCCCAAAAGGTTAAAGACGACTGCTACAAAACACTGGTTAGACCAGTACTGGAATATGGTTGCTCAGTTTGGGATCCTTACCATCTAAAGGACATTGATAACCTTGAAAAGATTCAGAAGAGAGCAGCACGGTTCGTAACAGGGAACCACATCAGAGAAAAGGGGAATACTAGGAAGAACATGAGGAAATTAGAATGGAAACCCTTAGAAGAGAGAAGAGCTTTTATTAAACTTAACACCTTTTTCAAAGGCAGAGCTAAAGTAATTGATATTCCAATGGAACAACTAGTATTGAATAAAAGTAGCACCAGGAGTGGCGGTCAATGTTATACCATACCTGCATCAAATATTGACAGCCACTTACATTCTTTTTATCCCAGTTCTGTACGGCTGTGGAACTCACTGCCGGGTGCCATCAAGATTGCCACAGGTGCAATCTCATTCAAAAACAGGTTGATTCGACAGTTTTGAGATCTGCATATTGACGTTTTCTATTTTTACTTCCCCAGATATTTTATTGAATATCGAGTGCGACCCCTTGTTGCCAAGTTTGCTCCAGGGCCAACAGTCTGAGTCGCACTGTTTTATGTTATTTTATTCTACTTTTTAACATGCGCGCTGGTGACCTAACTCGTTTTTGAGTGAACCAGTATTTTAGGAAGAAGAAGAAGAAGAACTTGGCACTGATTGCCCCTGGTGGATTTCTGACGTTGGAATTGCATCAGAAGGAGTGAGGGTGTGGGTGTGTACGGGGATGATGGGGTGAGTAAAAGAGGGAGTGATGCAGCAGAAAACAGTGAGGCCCACAACTGCATTTTGATCTGTAGTTCACTTCCAGTCAGGGCTTTGCAGTGCACACTTACTTCCCTTTGTGCGAACGTGAGTAACACGAACTGCATACGCCACCGCCTCTCTGTCGTTTCCTTAGCGCAGATTTCACATGTAATGAGAAAATTCTGTACAGACTACACCATCCTCGGTCCATTTTGAAACACAAAGTAGTGTACACACGTCCTCTTCCATTTCATCACCACTGCTTCAGTAACTGTACAAGCCAGGTATATAACATGCAGCTCACAACACCTCGTCTGCACAGTGAACTAACTGTCCACGGCCTTTTTCTCTCCACGAAGAAAGCTTCTGTTGTCGGATCAACAGGATTTCACAGAGCAGCACACTGAAAAGTCCTCTGGCCGCACAGTATGTAGTCACTGTCTGTTCTTGGAAACGAACAAGCAAACAAAACACTAAACCAGCTTCAGTCACAAGCCTATCTGTTGAAAAGTGCTATTTCACATTTGGACAGTAACATGCACAGTCACCATCTGAGTCAAGCGAAGTCTCCCCGAGGAAAGCCTCCTACATCTTGTGCTTCGGCACATTTGTCAAGCGGCCCAACACTCCAACGCAAGCATAAGCGCCGATACAGGTTAGACTGAACGGTAACTGCAGTTTTCTGCGGCTGTCACAGAGAGCGACTGAGGTCGCGGTTCAGCGCTCTTGATGTGTGGCCCCATCGATAACGTGACATGCAGGGATCGCGCAGTCGGGATCAGTCTTGGCGTACGGAAGGCGTCATAGCATCAGCTAGGACGTTTTACTGTCATCCACTTTTGTGGCTGAGAGCAAACAAATTGAATCAACAACTGTAAAACACGGAAAGATGAAGAAAAAAGTAAAAAGGCAAGACTGATCAGATGTGCTTCTTTTAAAGTCGTCACTTACACAAACGTCAAAAACAAAGTTACGGGAAAATAGTAAAGGCAATCGCGCGCTTACGCACGCACGCACACACACAAACACACACGCGCACGCACGCATGCACAAACGCACACACACATTACACATGTGCACACATGCACATACAGCCAGCCAGCACACACACACACACACACACGCACACATGCACGCACAAACACACACACATACACACACACAACCCATATACAGACAAACGAGTTGAGGTGATGGCGGCTTCATACACCAGGCACCAGGACAGATTTCCTTTCTGAAGCCGCCCCCCGCCCCCACTCCCCCCCCCCACCCCCCCTCCCTCCGCTTCCTCCTTTCTCATTCACTTCGCTCTTACAATCAATTTAACGAGACCGCTGCGCGTACGGCAAGGACACTGGTAAATAATTCCAGGCGATTTCTTCTTCACCAAGATCAGCAGACAGACAGACGCAGCTCGACCACAGGAGGGGGGTGGGGGGGGGGGGGGGGGGGGGGGGGAGAGCGATAAAAAAAAAAACACAACAAAAAACATAATAATACTCGGCACCAGCCCCTGAATCGAGCGGTCCTAGCTAGGAACGCAGACCGCGCGAGGACGTAGGCTGCTACACACCCCTCCCCCCAGTAAGCCATATGTGCTTACGTCGACTTTTGTATTTAGAACGATAGAATCAACAAACATTCACACCAGTGGTTAGGCAAATGAATGAACCTAACGCCAATTATTGGCGCACATGTCCCTCGAACAATTCAACCTTGCACGGATTTCCCCCGAACAGGATTTCCGTTGTCAGACAAACAAAAACACATGTACAAGAAAACGAAGAGGATGGTAAACTCTGTGTGTGTGTGTGTGGTGTGTGTGTGTGTGTGTGTGTGTGTGTGAGGGCGCGTGCATGAATGTGTACATACATGTGTATATTTTTATGAATACCGTGGTGGATCTCAGAGAGTGAGAGAGAGGAGAGAGAGAGAGAGAGAGAGAGAGAGAGAGAGAGAGAGAGAGACAGAGAGAGAGAGAGAGAGAGAGAGAGAGAGAGAGAGAGAGAGAGACAGAGAGAGAGAGAGAGAGAGGAGAGAGACAGAGACAGAGAGAGAGAGAGAGAGAGAGACAGAGAGAGAAGGGTTGTATTTACAATGTCTGGACCATTTTCGACCAACTATAATGTTAATAAATATGCACAACAGTTCTGACTGAGAACAGTGACTCCTTAACAAACAACGATCCATGGAAAGTCTAAATGGCTGGGTAAACTGGTTGCCAAGGTCGCTCAGTAAGACACACACTCTCTCTCTCTCTCTCTCTCTCTCACACACACACACACAAGCTGCACTAGCTGTGACGCAAATCAGTCGTGACGTAGCTGGTGACGTAACTGGTGACGTCTGGGTGGAGGCGATCATGGAAGGTCATAAAGGGTGTGATCAGGTCTCTCTCTCCTCCTGGTGGTCTATTTCGGCATACAGGGACTCCTCTTCGGTGGACAAGTTCATGTACACCTGGAGCAGAACCCATTCTGATCATCAAAATAGTCGGAGGCGGATTAGTAATCATAAAAAGACAACCACACTGGACACAATCCGATTCTTAGTAAAATGACGAGG
>CM031600.1:31145846-31158346 GCA_018398815.1 Conus ventricosus | reverse complement strand
AAAACCCTCTGTCTCCACATAGCGGAAGGTACAAATACTGGCTTTTGTGATTTTACAAAACAGATTCTGGAGATCCACTAGTGGTTGTATTTGCTGCTGTCATTAACGAAACTGCTTCTGGAAATCCACTAATACGTTAAGTATTGATCTTGTTAATTGTTTTCGAAATTGCTTAAAGAGAAGCGCCTTCTTGAATAATGATAACATTGGTTTGTGTTTAACATGATCATGTAAGTCTTGTAAATAAAGCACACGGAAAGATTGAATCCAGATGAGAGAGAGAGAGAGAGAGAGAGGAGAGGAGAGAGAGAGAGAGAGAGAGAGGTGGTGATGGAAATTAAGAGTCGTCACACATGAAATTCTGACGTGGGGAGGAGGCTTGACATCAGTCAGCGTTCGGGTGGGAGATGGAAAAGGAGGAGAAGGAATGCGGGGTGGGCAACAAGGCGACAGGTACATTGATGTGTCTATTGCATGTCTACCCTACAGGTCTAGTCCAGTGCTGGCATCAAACGTGTTCGTCTGCTGGCAGTTTTGTCAGTTCACGGCCACATTTACGAACATTCGTGACTGACAGATGGGCAATGTTTCGGCCTTTTTTTTTCTTTTTCTTTTTTAAAGAAAAAAAAGAAAATGTCGTTTCGCCATGGCTGATGCAAAACGACATCCCGTCACAGCCGTTTCGATTTCCTAGGAATAAAGCCAATGAGACGCGCAGAGGACGAAATATATCACATTAAGAAAGGAAGGCCTCACCAAGAGGACAATAAATGTCCGTTTGACAGACACGGCCCGTACGGACGATTTACACGGGGCATTTTGACTTTCAACTCGGGATGATGGGAAACAAGGGAATTTTTGATACAGATCGTGACGGACAAAGAGGCTTACTCCCATTTATACCGGATCTTCTGACGTTAACACTGCAATGAAGATCATGTCAGGGGGTGATGTATGTGGATCGGACGACACAAGACTGACGTGTATTACTTACGCTGGAGGTTTTGACGTAAGTCTCGTCATTCTTGGACAGTCCGAAGTCAGCAATCTTGGCGACCAGGTGATGCCCAGCAACACGTTGCGCGCCGCCACGTCACGGTGAATAATCTGCACGTGCACACGGTCATGAAATCGTAACCAGGATGCACGCCAATGTTCTATGACCCCATTTCCCTATCATGAACGAAACACTAGGGTTAAATCCGCTGGAATCAAAAAGACATCCATTATCTACACGCACTTACTCACGTATCGCCCGTCTCGGCAGTTCCTCCGCACTTACACCTTACCATACATCGTGACCATGCCTCATGTGTCTCCAACTCAAAGCTGGTCAATTCATCACTGTCACCGCCTCCTGTACCTTGACCTCCGTTGTCAGTTTGAGAAAGACAGAAAGTGGGGATGAGAGAGAGAGAGAGAGAGAGAGAGAGAGAGAGAGAAAGAGAGAGAGATAAAGATAAAGAGAAAGAGAGAGAGAGAGAGAGAGAGAGAGAGAGAGAGAGAGAGAGCTTAATCTCAGTAAGCTTCAGAGACACACACAAACAAGAGGGACATGGCAGCACACGCAAGTGTAAACGAATGACAGTGACAAAGACGGAAGCTATTATATCCTGTGTTACTTGAAGGAGAACAAAGATGACAAAGACCCAAGACTGAAGGAGGCTACCAGAGAAGACTGACAACAACAACAACAACAGAAACAACAACTTACATGCACGCGCATCACCGACACACACACACACACACGCACACACGCGCGCGCGCACACACACACACACACACACACACACACACACACACACACACACACGCACGCACGCACGCACGCACGCACGCACGCACGCACGCACGCCCCACACACACACACACACACACACACACACACACACACACACCACACCACACACACACACACACAACACAGACACAATATAACATATACACACACACACGCGCGCGCGCATACACACACACACACACACACACACACACACACACACAGAGTAATTTCACCTGTTTGTCAGCCAGGTGTCTCAGACCCTGCGCGGCGTCCAACGCGAAGCGCAGCAGCATGGTTTTGCTGACGAAGGGCGTGGCGCCACAGTTGCCGTACTCATGCTGGCGGAGTTTACGGCTCTTACGCAGGAACGTACGCAGGTCACCGTGCTTGGCGTACTCCATGGCCACGTACATGACACCTGCAGCGTACATACCTCACGTGTGCATCACACCTTGGACACATCACTTTTGGAACCCACACATTATCTACTAACTGATGGGAATTCGAAATGGATGATGCTGTCGAGGAAATCAAAATGAGTGATCATGCTGGGGAGAAAGGTAAAAAAAAAGTTATCGAGTCGGAGTAGGGAGAGAGGTGAGAGAGGAGCAAAACTAGAGATTAGCGAGTCGGCAAGGCAGGCCAGCAAAACTAAGCGATCCCGTTGCAATGGGAAGCAAAGCGGGTTATTATGTGGGTGGGGAAGCAAGAGGATTGATCTTGTTGGAGCGGGAAGCGAAATGAATAACACTGTTGAGGAATAAAACCCAAACGACTTATCCGAGGAAATTAAAACAAAACAGATTACCCCGTTAGCGACCATGGTGGGGGAGGAAAATGGCATGGGCGAATCTGTTGGAAAGGGAAGCGAAGTAAGTGATGAAGGGGGAAAAAAGTACGTGACCCTGTTAGGAAGGGAAGCAGCCTGACTGATCTGTTGGGGACGGGAAGCAACAAGTGTGTTCCTGTTTCAGCGGGAAGCAAAGTCAGTGAACCTATTGGGAAGAGAAGCAAAGTTAAAGATCCTAGTGGGAAGGGAAGCAATCTGTGATCCTATTGGGAAGGGAAGCAAAGTTAAAGATCCTATTGGGAAGGGAAGCAGTTAGTGATCCTACTGGGAAGGGAAGCAAAGTCAAAGGTCCTATTGGGGAGGGAAGCAATCAGTGATCCTATTGGGAAGGGAAGCAAAGTTAAAGATCCTATTGGGAAGGGAAGCAGTTAGTGATCCTACTGGGAAGGGAAGCAAAGTCAAAGGTCCTATTGGGGAGGGAAGCAGTCAGTGATCCTACTGGGAAGGGAAGCAAAGTCAAAGGTCCTATTGGGGAGGGAAGCAGTCAGTGATCCTACTGGGAAGGGAAGCAAAGTTAAAGATCCTATTGGGGAGGGAAGCAGTCAGTGATCCTACTGGGAAGGGAAGCAAAGTTAAAGATCCTATTGGGAAGGGAAGCAGTCAGTGATCCTATTGGGAAGGGAAGCAAAGTTAAAGATCCTATTGGGAAGGGAAGTAGTCAGTGATCCTATTGGGAAGGGAAGCAAAGTTAAAGATCCTAGTGGGAAGGGAGGCAGTCAGTGATCCTATTGGGAAAGGAAGCAAAGTGAAGCAGTCAGTGATCCTATTGGGAGGGGGAGCAAAGTTAAAGATCCTAGTGGGAAGGGATGCAGTCAGTGATCCTATTGGGAAGGGAAGCAAAGTTAAAGATCCTAGTGGGAAGGGAGGCAGTCAGTGATCCTATTGGAAAGGAAGCAAAGTGAAGCAGTCAGTGATCCTATTGGGAGGGGGAGCAAAGTTAAAGATCCTAGTGGGAAGGGATGCAGTCAGTGATCCTATTGGGAAGGGAAGCAAAGTTAAAGATCCTAGTGGGAAGGGAGGCAGTCAGTGATCCTATTGGGAAAGGAAGCAAAGTGAAGCAGTCAGTGATCCTATTGGGAAGGGAAGCAAAGTTAAAGATCCTAGTGGGAAGGGAGGCAGTCAGTGATCCTATTGGGAAAATAAGAAAAGTGAAGCAGTCAGTGATCCTATTGGGAGGAGAAGCAAAGCTTAAGATCCTAGTGGGAAGGGAGGCAGTCAGTGATCCTATTGGGAAAGGAAGCAAAGTGAAGCAGTCAGTGATCCTACTGGGAGGGGGAGCAAAGTTAAAGATCCTAGTGGGAAGGGAAGCAGTCAGTGATCCTAGTGGGAAGGAAAGCAGTCAGTGATCCTATTGAGAAGGAAAGCAAAGTTAAAGATTCTGTTAGGAAGGGAAGCAATCAGTGATCCTATTGGGAAGGGAAGCAAAGTTAAAGATCCTAGTGGGAAGGGAAGCAGTCAGTGATTATCGGGAAGGGAAGCAGTCAGTGATCCTAGTGGGAAGGGAAGCAGTCAGTGATCCTAGTAGGAAGGGAAGCAGTCAGTGATCCTATTGGGAAGGGAAGCAGTCAGTGATCCTATTGGGAAGGGAAGCAAAGTTAAAGATCCTAGTGGGAAGGGAAGCAGTCAGTGATCCTGTTGGGAAGGGAAGCAAGTTAAAGATCCTAGTGGGAAGGGAAGCAGTCAGTGATTATCGGGAAGGGAAGCAGTCAGTGATCCTAGTGGGAAGGGAAGCAGTCAGTGATCCTAGTGGGAAGGGAAGCAGTCAGTGATCCTATTGGGAAGGGAAGCAGTCAGTGATCCTAGTGGGAAGGGAAGCAGTCAGTGATCCTATTGGGAAGGGAAGCAAAGTTAAAGATCCTAGTGGGAAGGGAAGCAGTCAGTGATCCTATTGGGAAGGGAAGCAAAGTCAGTGATCCTATTGGGAAGGGAAGCAAAGTTAAAGATCCTAGTGGGAAGGGAAGCAGTCAGTGATCCTATTGGGAAGGGAAGCAAAGTTAAAGATCCTAGTGGGAAGGGAAGCAGTCAGTGATTATCGGGAAGGGAAGCAGTCAGTGATCCTAGTGGGAAGGGAAGCAGTCAGTGATCCTATTGGGAAGGGAAGCAGTCAGTGATCCTATTGGGAAGGGAAGCAGTCAGTGATCCTACTGGGAAGGGAAGCGGTCAGTGATCCTATTTGGGAAGGGAAGCAATGTGTGTGATTCTGCTGGGTAGGGAAGGAAAACGAACAAACCTGTTGGGAAGGGAAGCAGAATGAGTGATCCTGTTGGGAAGGGAAGCAGAATGAGTGATCCTGTTGGGAAGGGAAGCAGAATGAGTGATCCTGTTGGGAAGGGAAGCAGAATGAGTGATCCTGTCGGAAAGGGAAGCAAACTGAGTGATCCTGTTGGGAAAGGAAGCAAAGTAAGTGATCCTGTTGGGAAGGGAAGAAAAATGAGCGATCCTGTTGGGAAGGGAAGAAAAATGAGTGATCCTGTTGGAAAGGGAAGAAAAATGAGTGATCCTGTTGGGAAGGGAAGAAAAATGAGTGATCCTGTTGGAAAGGGAAGAAAAATGAGTGATCCTGTTGGGAAGGGAAGAAAAATGAGTGATCCTGTTGGGAAGGGAAGAAAAATGAGTGATCCTGTTGGAAAGGGAAAAAAATGAGTGATCCTGTTGGAAAGGGAAGAAAAATGAGTGATCCTGTTGGGAAGGGAAGAAAAATGAGTGATCCTGTTGAGAAGGGAAGAAAAATGAGTGATCCTGTCGGGAAATGAAAAAAAATGAGTGATTCTGTTGGGAAAGGAAGAAAAATGAGTGATTCTGTTGGGAAGGGAAGCATAATGATGATCCTGTTGGGAAGGGAAACAGAATGAGTGATCCTGTTGGAAAGGGAAGAAAAATGAGTGATTCTGTTGGGAAGGGAAGCATAATGAGTGATCCTGTTGGGAAGGGAAACAGAATGAGTGATCCTGTTGGAAAGGGAAGCAAAGTAAGTGATCCTGTTGGAAAGGGAAGCAGAATGAGTGATCCTGTTGGAAAGGGAAGCAAAGTAAGTGATCCTGTTGGAAAGGGAAGCAGAATGAGTGATCCTGTTGGAAAGGGAAGCAAAGTAAGTGATCCTGTTGGAAAGGGAAGCAGAATGAGTGATCCTGTTGGAAAGGGAAGCAAAGTAAGTGATCCTGTTGGAAAGGGAAGCAGAATGAGAGATCTTATTGGGAATAGAAGCAAAACGAGTGATCCTATTGGGAAATGAAACAAAACGAGTGATCCTATTAGGAAAGGAAGCAAAACGAGTGATCCTGTTAGGGTAAGCAGCAACACATCTCTTCCTCTCTAATTCTCTCTCTATTTCCTCTTTTGAAGGCATGATCCCACGGTACCTTCGAAACTCAGAAAACCTTTCTCTTTTGTCTGTTCACACACGGTATAGGCAGGCATACCTCTAATATGGCAGGCGCCGACGAGGCAGACGACATTGGCGTGCTTGCCTACTTGCTTCAGGATGGCCAGTTCGTTGAGGAAGTCTCTCTTGTCTTTCTCCGAGGCGTTCTCTGAAAGGCACAAGACAAACACCCGTCTGAAACTGAAGATTCGGAAATCTACTCAAACCCCGCCTACAGTTCTCTAACTTATTGCTTTATAGATTAATTTTCGAATTTTAGTTTTACATTGCTCTCTGTCTCTCTCTCTCCTTACTGTTCACAATTTATGATACATTCATACTCTTTAATTTACACAAGCGTTAAACGAAAAGAAAACAACAACGGGGAAATAAAGAACAAAATAAAGGAGGAGAGAGCAAGAAAATCAGAAAGAAAGAACACACTGTCTTAGTTCTGAAAAACAAACAACAAACAAACAAACAAACAAAAAACAACCAAACAAAAAATCTGCCTACAAAGAAATCCCTCACCTTTCAAAGACTTAATGGCCACCGGAACCTTGGCACCGCGCATGCGTACAAAGCCCTTTTTGACCTGCCCGAAGTGGCCGTTGCCCAGCAACTCCGTTGTGAGAATGAGGCTGGAGCGAGGGATGTCCCAGGGCCCCCCTGCCATCTGCTCGTAAGCGTTGCGAATGGGGTCCGTGCACTCGGCCTGCTGTCGGAGGACATAAATCACAATACTTTGAAAAGAACGATAATTAAACAAAAAGAAAAAAAAAAGGAAACAAATGAAAAAAACAGTACAAACTAGAACACTCAAGTGAGTGCAGACCTCTATCACAGTCATGCAGTTCCCGAATCCGTAGTTTAATCCGGATCAGTATCAAAAGTTAATGTTTCATTCTGTACCACAGTTCATATTCCAATCAAGTGTGGGTAAAATTGGTACGGCAGTTGTGGCGTAAACTTTCTCACAGATCCTGGATTCGGTCTTTGATCCGGATCCGCACCAAAATTGAAAGCGTTCATTCTTTGCTCACATTCCATTTTCCCACCAAGTTGCGTTGAAATCGGCTCTGCATTTTTCTGCGTAATCCTTCCAACAGATTCTCTGTCTGTCTGTCTGTCTCTTTCTCTCTCTTACACACACACACACACACACACACACACACACGCGCGCGCGCGCGCGCGCGCGCGCGCGCGCGCGCGCACACACATTTATACAGAAGCAAAGCAATGGGGAAGTCATACACTTTTTGTATATTCGTTCATGAAACGTAATTTTTTTTTTACGAAAAGCCGACAAGTAAACCCAGGTAGGCTGATATGAAAGAAAATCCAAATAAAGGACAGAAGTATTAAACAGTAGATGACAAACAACTCATCGAAAGCACTTGCACTAATTCATAATCCACACACCACTGTATTTTTCTAGACACATTCACGCCGACCTAGTTAACCCCCCCCCCCCCCCCCCCCCCCCCCCCCCACACACACACACACACGTTTATCAATTTTTCAACGTGTCGCTTTTCACAGACATACACGCGGCATTTTCCTCATAGCTTGGTGCTATCTTGCAGCTATTGTGCCAGTCAAAGTCGGGCTATCGCGATCGGCCCGACGTTGGATTTTTCTTTTTCGCTCTCCTGCCAGTCTGCTTGGCATCCGCTTTCAGTTGTTTTTATCTTGACAACATCACAACAGATGAAAGTCATAACGACAACAAGGAAAGAGAGAGAGAGAGAGAGAGAGAGAGAGAGGAGAGAGAGAGAGACTGAACCTGAACATGGTCCTATGAAAGGACCTGAATCTTGTATCTTCAAAGTCAAAGTCAAAGAGAGAGAGAGAGACAGAGAGAGAGAGAGAGAGAGAGAGGAGAGAGAGAGAGAGAGAGAGAGCGGGGAGAGACAAGAGGAAGAGCATGCGAGCGAGCGAGCGAGCGAGCGAGAGAGAGAGAGAGAGAGAGAGAGAGAGAGAGAGAGAGAGAGAGAGAGGGAGAGAGAGAGGAGAGAGAGAGAGAGAGAGAGAGAGAGAGAGAGAGACAGGCAGAGACAGAGAATATGGTGTGGTGGTGGTGGCGCGCGCGCGCGCGCGCGCGCGCGCGCGTGTGTGTGTGTGTGTGTGTGTGTGTGTGTGTGTGTTGTGTGTGGTGCAGGATGTGTGGATATCTGTGTGTGGTGTGTGTTTATGTGTGTGTGTCTGCACGCTCGCGCGAGTGTGTGTGGTGTGTGTGGGGGGGGGGGGGGGAGTGAGGAGAGAGAGAGAGAGAGAGAGAGAGAGAGAGAGAGAGAGAGAGGAAGAGAGAGAGAGAGAGAGAGAGAGACGATGACAGTTATATTCATAGAAATGCAGCGTCTCTAAAGACACACACACACACACACACACACACACACACAACACAAACACACACACACACGTACACACACACACACACACACACGTACACACACACACACACACACACACCCACACACACACACACACACACATACACACACACACACATAACACACAGCGAGGAGAGAGAGAGAGAGAGAGAGAGAGAGAGAGAGAGAGAGAGAGAGAGAGAGGTGAGAGAGAGAGAGAGAGAGAGAGAGAGAGAGACAGACAGACAGACAGACAGAGACCAACTCCTTTCCTCTGAATCACTAGCACCCTACCTCTGGGTCCAAATCAATCACTTATTGTTCACAGAAAAACCAAAAATCCCCTGAACACCATTCAACTGTCTTAGCACACCCACCTCCCCCTAAGTCACGCGCATGCAAGAACGCGTAGTGACACATGCATGCACACACATACGCACGCGCGCGTATGCTAAGGCATGCGCACACGCGCCACCTAGTCAATCATGTTACAGACAGTATCAGAAGTTCGGTAACTCTACATCCAACTCTGAAATTATATTTTGTCTTCTTCAGCCCTCAATGGTTCTATGGTCGGCTGGGCTATCAAAAACTGACTGAATTTTTATTTTTTTAAATTTTTTATATTTTAAAATTTTTTTTTTATTTTATTTTATTTTTTATTTTTTTTATTCAGGAGATGAGCTGGGTGGAGAAGGGCGGTGGGGTGGGAGGAGAAGGGAGGGGGTACGCACAGGTGCGTAGACTCTCACACACGCATACCTGTTATTTAAACAATATCAAACATGGAGCTTAATTTAGGTCTTCACACCCATCTATTATCTATGTTTACACGTTGCGGCCGGCGTGCACGCACTGAGACCGACAGACATACATACACACCACTTAACACGCGTGCGCGCGCAAATGACCGCGTGACTCCTCCGCTCACGCGAAGACCAAAAATTTTTAGTTTTATTAATTCTGGTCTAAACGAAAGTTCATTTACAAAATGTAGCGGTTACGAGAAGAACTGTGTGTACAATAAGCCAAGGTTTATAGCACGTACTCAACTTTTGTCACAATTGACCATTTTGCGATCGTGGTAGAAAATTGACAAAAATATAAAAGAAAGACAGAAAGTCATGCAGACAGAGAAAACAGGAAAGAAGGAAGCGGGAAAGGTTGGGTTGGGTCACGTGTCTGACCTCCGCATTTGTCTAAAACGTGAAATACGGTCAATTTCTTTCCCCAAGTTTGTGGCTTGAAGGACGGGTAACACAGGAAACAACGAGAACAGAACGATTAAAAAGAGATTCGTAACCGGTAATGAAGAAGCCATGACAGTTTCGGACGGTTTCATAACCTCTGACAAGGCCAATTTATTTTTCTGTATGACAGAACTATGTCAGCACAAAAGTGTACGTAGATTTTCGGCGCGCAGGACTTAAAGACAAATGTTTAATCCATCATAATGAAAAAAATGAAGGAATTTCTCAACAAATGCACGTAAGCACACGCGCAACACACACACACACACACACACACACACACACACACACACGCACACGCGCGCACACACACGCACACCAACTTAGATACACACACACACACAGACACGTTCACACACACACACACACACACACACACACACACACACACACACACACACACACACTACATTCATACACAAACCCAATTGGGGTTTATCAAGTTTTCAAACAGTTATAATTTACGGAATCATATAGTTTATGGTTTACAAGTGCCACTTGACACTAAATCATCTACAACGACTTAAAAAAAAGCAAATTTTCTTCTGAATCTTAAAAATTCAATTTCAGGGTATGTATTTGTGAAATGTTGATTTCCCTTTTAATAATAAAGTATTTACAAAGTCCAGAGTATTTTCAAAATGTCTGGAATATCAATTAAATGCTATATCTATGCGAAAACAAACTAGGTTTA
This sequence comes from Conus ventricosus, assembly GCA_018398815.1. Taxonomy (NCBI): domain Eukaryota; kingdom Metazoa; phylum Mollusca; class Gastropoda; order Neogastropoda; family Conidae; genus Conus; species Conus ventricosus. The sequence goes on along the minus strand of CM031600.1, from coordinate 31,148,036 downwards.
CCTAAACAAAAGTGCTACGAAAAAAAATCCATTTTCCAGTGTTTGACTTGTTGGTAAATCCACTTTATATTTCAGAAAACTGCACGTCATACGCGCGCGCTAACACACACGCATACACGCACACGCACACACTCAAACACATGCGCACGCTCGCGTGCGCACACGCACATACACACACACATACATGCAAAACTCCATCCACCCACCCCAACATAAACACACACGCACAAACCCCACACATCAACTTAGACACGTAATCATAAACATTCTCTCTCTCTCTCTCTCTCTCTCTCTCTCTCCCTCTCTCTCCACTGACCCCTTCCGTGTACAGACGGTTGAGACCGGGCTTGGAACGGGGCCGGAGGATGAGGAAGTACACGACCGCCACCACTACCGCCACCACCACCACCACCGACACCACCACCACGGCCGGTAGCAACGACTCCATCTGAAGGGGCCCGGTTTCCGACACCATAGCTGTGAAATAAAGATCCTGCTTTAGTATCACGCACTCGGCATCACATCAAAACCGCTACCTTCTTGTACACGGTCACCTTTAGTTTAGATTGATCCTTGATACAACTATTGCCGAAATGTCCAGATAGGCTTTTTCAAAGTTTTTTTGACACAGGGGGCAAAAGTCCTGCCTTGAAAGTAACAACAAGTATAAAGAAATCATAAATATTTAGAAATGATGTACATATTTTGATTTCTACATACATACATGTATACATATATATAGAGAGAGGGTGGGGGACAAATAAAATGTCACTTATCACACACAGAGACACAGACACATACACACACAGGCACAGAACACACACACCGGTACAAAGACAACCACCCCCCCACCCCCTCCCCTGTCCTCACCCTGGTCACAGTTAGGTCCTGACCATCCCTCCTGGCAACCATCGGGGCAGTGTCCAGAGGAGGTCAGACACGGGGCGCCCGCCTTGCAGTGCCCGCAGCTGTACTGACAGTCTGTGCCGTGAAAGCCGGGGGCGCACTCTGTCGTGAACGCAAGCAAGGGGTTAGAACGGTAGTGAAAGACACAGAGTGAAAAATAAAGGAAAGCTGATCATCAATTTAGAAAGAACTCACCACAGAGAGTACAGAAAAGGAGGCCAACAGAGTAAAAATAAGTATCGTGTGGTGCGCGTGTGAACACGTTGACACATGCACACGAGCGCTTTGATAAAGATCCATATGCAAACACACTCAATCATGCTTATATGCACACTTGTGCACCCACACACACTAGCACACGCGCAAGTAGCAAAGACATAAAAAAAACAAGTAAAAGAAAAGGATATTAACAAACTAGAACGAGTTCTTTCATCTGTATGGAGATCTGAACTGGGCTCATTGTCTCTATCACCCCGCTTAATGAATACAGCTGTAGTAAATGGTACACCTCTCGGTCTCTCTCTCTTCTTCACACACAGACATGCGTACATACACGTAAGTACGAAAGTCCGTGTTTCCCACAGTGCAGGATAAATCTGTATCACACGTTTTCTCTTCGCCTCTTAACTGCTCGGGCGCATGCTTTGAGGAGGCCGTTTGGAAGAGAGAGAGAGAGGGAGAGAGAGAGAGAGAGAGGGAGAGAGACAGACAGAGACAGAGAGTGAGAGAGAGAGAGAGAGACAGACGGAGTGTATGTATATACGTGTGTGCGTGCATGTGTGTGTTCATACATGCTTGTTTTTAAGTGGTCTCAGTTTCAATTTCATTTTGTGCAGAACCCAGGGCTGTGAACATGCCAACGTCGATTTTGTATACGCATGTAAAAAAAAAATTGTTTTTGTTTATGGAATTTTTTAGTTAGAAGCGCGGCCACCTCCCTACTTACCTCGAACGCCAACATAACCAGTGACCAAAGCAAGAAGACTTCAATAAATACTTGTCCCCAGACTCTCGAAAATAAAAAAACAACCACCCCAAAACAACCAACCAACCAACCAACCAAATTGGTTAAATAATTTAAAGTCTGGGATGATGGACTCAATCCAACAAAATACACGTGCACCAGTTATGCAGCCATATGCAGAAGAAGGCCCTGAACTCAGTAAAATACCCACTGTGTACCCATTACGTAGAAGAATGCCTTAAACCTAGTTAAGATATTATGCACGTTTTGTGCAAAAGAATGCCCAACCCAATAAAAGTACCCATAGTGTACCCATTATA
>CM031600.1:31133346-31138346 GCA_018398815.1 Conus ventricosus | reverse complement strand
TCTTATTATCTCTTTCTGTCTCTCTGTCTTTCTCTCTCTAATTATCTCTTTCTGTCTCTCTTCTCTGTCTCCTTGTCTGTCTGTCTGTCTCTCTCTCTTCTCGATTTCTGCATTTTGGTAATTTCAATTATCGTAATTTAATACAACTCGGAACTCTGAACATTTTTATTGTACTTTGGCCTTAGGCCAGGGGCTCTTGGCCATAATGCGGAGGAGGGTTTATTGTACTTTGGCCCTAGGTCAGCGGCTCTTGGCCATAATGCGGAGGAGGGTTTATTGTACTGTGGCCCTAAGTCAGGGGCTCTTGGCCATAATGCGGAGGAGGGTTTATTGTACTTTGGCCTTAGGTCAGGGGCTCTTGGCCATAATGCGGAGAAGGGATGGAACTAGGAAAGAAAATGATTTACAAAAAATATATTTTGACGCACTAAACCATCCACATATACTCAGGGACTCAGGAATTTTAACGTAAGGTCACCAACCCGTATAGCTATGGAAACACGTGTGTGCTGACACATTAACTACAGAACTGTAAATGAACAACAAATTAATGAGTAACAATGACTCCTGTCACCAAATACAGAGAAAAAACAAAGCAAAGCAAAGAAAGGATCAATACAATCTTGTAACATTTAAATGTATTCCGTCTTTTCTCTCGGATGTAAAGCATAAAACATGAACATTGCAACATATCTAGTCAGGATACAACTTAGATTCTGTAACAAGTATGACAATCCGGTCACGTACGATAAGAGATCACGTACGGCACGATGTCACGTACGACACGAGGTTACGTATGGTACGAGGACACGTACGGCACGAGGTCACAAGCGACATGTGGTCACAAACGACATGAGGTCACAAGTGACACGAGGTCACGCACGGCACGTGGTCACGTACGACACGAGGTCACGTACGGCACGGTACGGTAGGTGGTGGAACATAGACCTGGGGGAATATGGAGGTGGTGGAACATAGACCTGGGGGAACATAGACCTGGGGGAACATAGACCTGGGGGAACATAGACATGGGGAACATATGGCGCCTCCCCTAATGGGGACCTACTGACATTATCCAGTAGTGATTGCGCTACACCATCCCCATACAAACGGGCCGTTGTCACTATTCTTCTTTCTTTCTGCTGTAGAGCAAACGGGCATAGCGATATAGACACGTAGTTCTAGAGAACGCGAACATGAATAGCTTTTTCGATACATGGTCAGTTGTAGTGATATAGACATGTAGTCTTAAAGGGTCGTATGGTTTACGACACGTAGATCTATTGGTCGTAGGGCTAGTAACTGGTAGTGCTTTAGATACGTAGTGATTGCGCTACGCACCCACAGCAGCACACTCTAATGGAGAGAGAGAGAGAGAGAGAGAGAGAGAGAGAGAGCTAGCTCTGGCCATGAATCCACACACACACACACACACACACACACACAAACAAGCGCGCGCACACCACACACACACACACACACACACACACACACACACACACACACACACACACACGCGCGCGCGCGCGCGCGCGCGAAATCAATCAATCAACTCACCTTCCAGACAGAGGTCTCCGCTCCAGCCTCGGGAACAGCCGTGCGCGCAGACTCCAGTCACGTGATCGCACGTGCCTTTCAGACAGCGCCCGCACGTGCCCGCGCAATCCGGCCCGTACCTGCCGGGGTTACAGCCTGGAAGAGACAGAGTGATCAGTGATGAAAGCTTAGAAGGCTGAAAATACACTTTATACTCATTTTACATGACATCCAAACATCCCCCTCATTCCCCATATGTCAATCACGCACCATGACAGAAGGTCGTAAAGAGAGAGAGAGAGAGAGAGAGAGAGAGAGAGATGAACGCTGTTGTGGTCACGGCACTCTCTGCATAATTAGCGAACTTGTTATCGATCAGGAGTTTGATTTGGGGGGTAGAATTTCCTGCTTCTGTGGAAAGGTACTATTTATTATACTGGTTCTAAACAAGTGGTAGAAGCGAGTTTCGTGAGGTACCGTTTAGTCGTAATCGTGTCTAGAAAACCAGCCGTTGGCGTTGTATGGACCTTTGGCGAGTTCTGGCGGCCATAAGCAAAACCAGTCGCCTGACCCGTTTTTCTGGCCTACGTGACCTTGCTGCCCGCTCAATTTGCACGTGTACGTTTGATGCGTTTTAACTATAAAGGATGTCTGTACACCATTTACTAGAACTAAGGCATTGAAGAAAATAATTTACCATTCAGTTCTCATTTATGAACGATAAAAATATTCCGTGAATAAGGCAATTTGGCGTCAAATTACAGCAAAATGGTGTTTCTGCTCATGGGATGATAGGTATTATTACCTGTCCAACCTCTCACCTACTGTAACACCCGAGCGATAAACAATGAGCAGTCTTTGAGAGCCGCACCGTCATTGCAGATACCTTCCCTGCGTCCTTATAGTACGTTGAACGTTAAACTGATGACTGCAGTTGGCAGCAATCTATTACACTCAGTGGCATACCAGAACTTCCGATTTTATCGAATTGCTCAGTTCAGACATGCATCTCGCCAAAAGACAAAGTTATGCGTGGACGTTAATAAAAAGAAAAAAGAAACAGAAAACAAAGACAAAAAAAAAAAAAAAGGGGGGGGGGGGGGGGGAGGGGTTGGGTGGAGGGGATGGGAAAGAGAAAGAAAGGAAGAGAGAAAGAAACCTCTCGGCGAATGTCGCCAACTGGAATCCGAGGCTTTTTAGATTTCAGCTTCAAGCAACAGCGGGAGAACGTAATGTACATTTGTAGTTTAATTCTGGAAGAAAAAAAAATCCTTTCCTGAAATACTATCAGAGGCATGAGATTACAGGGATTGTATGCATACTTACTCAAAAGTGGAAATTCAAGATTCAACATTAAAGGGCTTTGCTTACGCCAAGAATACCTGTTCTGGTATGTGCCATTTTCTTGGCGAGCTTGGCACTGTGCGTTATTCTGCTTATTGTTATTGGCACGTGCATCAGGAAGAAAAGAACTTTTCGATGTGCGACTGTAAGCTCTGCAAATCTATTCCGAATTTTTAACATACGCACGCGCGTACGAGGACCTCTTAAAACAAAGTTCGTTTAACCCAATTACTGAATTGTATTGCACGGTGTCGCCCAAAAAAAAACAAGAAAAAAAAAACAAGAAAAAAAACAACAAAAAACTAACAACAAAAAAACAACAACAAACAAAACAAAAACAAAAACAACCCACCAACCAGCCAAACAAAAAAAAAAACAAACAAAAAACCCAACAAACCAGAAGCAATTAACATACTACATGAAACTGTCCTTGTCGGAAATCCGCAAGGGAGGTAATCTGTATGTGAGCTCGGGTTAAGCGAAAGTGACCCCGCCGTTACATGGGACACATGGTGCTGATGGGCACAGCCACAACTGTCTTGCTCCATCAGTCAGCCTAACAGCTCGATCAGAGAGAGAAAATACAGGGTCGAACTTTAATTAAGGACCACCCCGAAAAAAAGGCCCTTTCTTTTTAAACTGGCCAAAAATACAAGCAATGCATTTTTTTTCGAAGAATTCGACTGGGAAAGGTTTAAGGGATTAACAGAGTATTCCGCAAAGCTTGCGAAAGCTGTCTTATTGTCATGTGCGACATGCAGAGGGGGAGTTGAAAGTTGCAGATTGTTGTCAAAATTGCTTGTTTTTTAAGCAAGAGTGAACACTGCTTCAAACGGTTTTGCACTGAAATTCCAAATGCACGTGCAAAAACCAATGCATTGCAGAGCATTTTACTGACTGGAATGCCCCTAAAAGCAGCCCAACATGCATAATTCTTCATAACACAAAAATGCCTCCAAGACGCAAGCTGTCTGATTTTGACCGGACCGGGCGATTGCATGGCTGCAGGATCGAGTTGGCGTCCGAGAAGTGACCAGAAGACTACAAGTGTCCCACTCCGTCATCATTCGGCTGAGAGAACGTGTTCAAGCCACTGGAACTGTCAAAGAGAGACCCCGTCCAGGCCAGCCAAAGAAGACCACTGCAAGAGATGACAGGTTCATCCGCAGACATGCTCTTCGGACCAGGCGTCGGCTCCAAGCTGCCACTAACACTGCAGTGTGTGAGATGACCATACGGCGGCGCCTCAATGCTGCCAACCTTCGAGAAAGGCGCCCAGTCCGGAAACCAAAACTGACTGCGGCCCACCGGGCACGTCGCCTGGCCTGGTGCACAGCTCATCGAACATGGACTCGGGCTCAGTGGCGGATGGTGCTTTTCACCGATGAGTCCAAGTTCCAGTTGAAGCCACGAGATGGACGCATTCGGGTGTGGCGGCGTCCCAGGGAGCAGCTGGCAGATGACGTCATCCAAGAGGTCGTCGCTTTTGGTGGTGGCTCCGTCATGGTATGGGGGGGGGGGGGGGGGGGGATCAGCAGTCACCACAAGACTCCCCTGTACCATGTGGATGGCAACCTGAACGGCCAACGCTACCTGCAGGTACCCCAGCAGATTGGGGCTCAGGCTGTGTTCATGGACGATAATGCCACCCCACATCGTTGTCGAGCCGTGAACACTTTTGTGGTGCAAGCTGGCATCACCAGGATGCCATGGCCAGCAAACAGCCCGGACATGAACCCTATTGAGAACATCTGGGGCGAGCTTGGGAGGAGAGTTCAAGAAAATCACCCTGTTCCGGCAAATCGACAGGAGCTGCTGCCCTACCTGCAGCAGGAGTGGGCAAACCTCACCCAGGCACTCATTACAAGAACAGTCAACACCATGAGGCAGCGCTGTGTGGATTGTGTGGTAGCACGAGGGGGGCACACTCGGTTTTGATCAGACTGTAAAGAAACATTCTTTTTGTGAATGTCATTTTGGGGAGTAGTCTCATTCAGGCTCCCTGTCTGATCAGAAAGAATGATTTTTTCGATGAAAGTGACAAAATGTTGTTCACTGATAATGAAATTAAACATTTATAAAGTTTCTGTCGTTTGTCGGTTTTTCTTTCTATGTTTTGT
>CM031600.1:31125846-31128346 GCA_018398815.1 Conus ventricosus | reverse complement strand
GTTGGCCCTAATAAGATGGGTGAGCCTTTTTCGATAATCCATTTAAAAAAAAAAACGGTCCCAAAAATTCATTTAAAATAAACTTAAAAAATAAATGATTTCCCTTTAAGGGGCAGAAAAAGAAACACAAACATAATAGAGTCTGAAAGCTAATTTCAAGACCAAATCGCCCGAACAGATTCTTTCATTTTCTTGCTTTATTTTCAGTGCTTCAAAGGGGGACTTAAAAAATCATGAATTTACAAACCCAACCCAAAATAACCTTTTAGTCCCAAGTAAACCCCAAAAATTTTTCAGAGCCATAAAAGGGAGAGCCAGGGATCATTTGGCTTTGTTTTTCTCAGTCCCTTTTTAAGGGTTTTAAAGCTCCAAGGAACCGGATTTTTAAAACAATTAAAATAGTATTTTTGGTTTTAAAAATAAAATTCTTTTTTTTTTTTCTTAAAAAATTTTTCTATAAGTTTTTTAATGAAACAAACCAAAAAAAAAAGGGAGAAACCCGGGCGTTTAAAATTGGGGGTTTTTTTTTATTCGCTCGTTTTAAGGCACCTCAGGCCTAAAATTTTAATTTAAAAATTTAAAAGTGAAACAAACACATTTATAAAAAAGTTTCTTTTTTTTTTGGGGTGGCTTCTTTGAAAGAAAAACAAAAAGAATTAATGTTCAAAACAAAAAGGGAAAAATTTTAAAAAACACCCTCAAAAATTGGATATGTTTTTTTTAAAATTAAGTGGTTTCCTCATTCGTGCTGCATGAAAGCTTTCGCACAAAAACCCCCACACAAAACACACACACAAAACACAACCACACAAAAACACACGCACAAACACAAAACACACACACACCCCACACACCACACACATACACACACAACAGGCTCATCAAAATTTTTAATGAACAAATGAGAAAAAACAAAACCCCAAACAACTTTAATTGAAGTGGGTAAAAACTATCACAGTAGGGTAAAAAAGAGTACTGGCCCCCCAACTTAGCCCCTCAGGGGGGGTTCTTTATCCTTTTTTAACCCCTTTGGCATTAAAAATCCTCTACCATGCCCCCACAACAAAATATTATCTGTGTTTTTTCAAAGGGGGTTTTTCAATTTGTTTGAATTCTTTTGAAACAGAAAGGGAAAAAATTCCTTTATTTTTAAGGCCCTGTTTTTGATTTTAAAAGAACCATAGAGGGGAAAGAATTAGAAAAAAAAAGTTTCTAAAAGCATTTCTGTTTGGGGGATCCTTTCCCGGGGACCAGCCAAGGTTTTTTTTAAACCCCGAGGAAGTTATTCAAAGCGACAAAGTAACACACAAAATTCTTAAAATTTTCTCGTCATTGTTTTTTCAAAATTTGCACCAGCCCCCAATTTTTCTACTTGGGCCCCAATTTCCCCCTCTTCCCTTTTAAAAGGGGGAACAAACGAAAATAACAAACCCTTTTAAGTAGGTTTCCCCATTTCTGGACAAGACCATTACTTCTAACTGAAGGCTAAAAAAAATCTTTCATTGGGAATTGGGTTTTTTTGCAGCCTGTTGGTTTTATTTTTTTTTTTTTTTTTTTTCAAGGGGTCCATTTTTGCTTCTTAAAAAAAAAAGTGGGGTAGAGCCTCTGCATTGGGCAATTTTTTTTACTCTTTAAAAGAAAGGAAAACTGGTAGGGCCCTTTTAAAAAAAAAAATTTATTTACAATTAGCCCCTTTTTGAATTATTTTCCCTCATAAACATCATCATTTATCATCTCAACCAAACATCACAAAAAAACAAGAAGTTCTGGGGATCTGTGATTTTATTATTCAGGCCCCGCACCACTCCCCCACACACCAACACATCACACACCACAAAACCCCAAAGCACGCAACCCCGCACGCACACCCCGCCCCCCGCACGCACGACGCCCCCGCAAGGGACGCAAAGCACGACGGACACAAAAACACACACACACACACACACACACACACACACACACACAAAACAAAAACCCCCACAAAACCCCTGCCCACAAACGGGGTCTTTAACCTCTGAAATTTTTGCGGTTTGAAACAGAACCGAAACCCTTTTAAAAAATGAAGTTTTTTTGACCCCGGGTGAAAGACATTTGTTCGTTTTTTGATGCCGCGAAGTCCCAAAAGTAAAAAAGGTTTACATTGTCCCCTTTAAGGGTTTGAAGCGGATTTAAAAAAACCCTTTTTACAAAATTGAAACAAAAAAACATTTTTCATAATTATTTTTTCCCTTTTTTCACTATTTTTGGCCTATTAATAAAGAGCGTCCAAATGCTGCAACCCTTTTAATAAGTATAAAACCAAAGGGCCTTGGAAAATAAAAATATCTTTTTTTTTTTTTTTGTTTTGGGTTTTTTTTCTTCTTTAAAATAAGATTCAAAAACAGAAATTCCCGGGTTTTTTGAAAGGAAAGGGGGAAAGGGGAAAGGGGTTTAAAGTTTGGGGGTGAAAGAATGAATTAGGAAAACCCTTAAAATTTTAAAAAATTGGGGGCCATTATTC
>CM031600.1:31113346-31120846 GCA_018398815.1 Conus ventricosus | reverse complement strand
ATCATTGTGTGGTTACATTATAAAATAACTACAAAAAATAAACATCCTTAGATCCTTTGACAATGAATGAACTCCCCCCCCCCCCCCCCCCCCCCCCACCCTTCTACTCTTGTTTCCATATAATCACACTCGTAAAAGGGAATGATCAACCCCCTGTGGTATAATCATATGACGACATCCTTCACCCGCGTACCGACCCCAAAGCCCCCCCTTCCCTCCCCCCCCCCCCATTACCAAAACCCCCACGCCGACAACCCCCCCCCCCCCCCCCCCCCACTCCCCACTCCCCCCCACCCCCCCCCCCCCCAGTCGGCAACTCCGCCCCCCTCCCCCCCCCCCCCCCCCCCCCCCCCCCCCCCCCCCCCCACCCCCCCCCCCCCCCCCCCCCCCCCCCCCCCCCCCCCCCCCCCCCCCCCCCCCCCCCCACACACCTTTCTTTACTCGATTTTGTTATCCATTATAATCACAACAGTACGTTAAAAGGGGGAATGATCAACCCCCTTGTGTGTATAATCATATGACGAATGTTCATAAACACTTTCAAAGCTCAACTTGATGTTCAGTTGTAAGTGTGGACACAAAAAAGGGCACCACGTTTGCATTTCCCCGGGACTAGATTAAAAAAAAAATCCACGGCGAAAGTACATTACTCATTCGGCGGAAGTCCACGACCGGTCCAGGTCAGCAGGTCGTGAGAGTGTCGTGAGGGACGTACTGGCCAATCAGGGATCGCCACGGGCCTCTGTCCCCACTCATGCGCAAACAGAGTGGAACTCCCCCCCCCCCCCCCCCCACCCCCACACACCACACACCTTTCTTTACGTTGTCCATGAAGGACTTCTTTAGCCCTGTAGGTTGAGGTCCATTTTGCGCCGTATTCCGTGGAATGGACTTGGACAGGGGGTCAGGGGGTCATGGCAAGGCACACATCCATCAGGCGTCAATCGCAGTTGGGGGCAGGAGGGATGAGTGGAGGGGGGGGGGTGTTGTAAAAACTTTTGTTGGGAACGAACATTTCAAAAGGGTAAGGGGCTGGGGATGGATCGGGGATGTGGGTCTCTTTTCTGAATTTTTGCCAAACGTTTTTAAAATGACATTTTAAACATATTACTTTCAGCATAATTAGAACGGCAGCACACAAATACAACCACATCTATCATATAACATTACAGCGATAACTCGAATGCATTTACCACCGAGATATTTTTCAGCAATTATAGCTTATCACATATTCTATGACCGTTACTCTGGGCAAGTGTGGGGATGCTTTAAACTTTTCAAAGTGCACAAAACACGCAAGCACACACACGCACGCACACAGACAGACAGACAGACAGACACAGACAGACAGACAGACAGACACACACACACACACACACACACACACACACTCACACACACACACACACACACACACACACAGAGTGACTTCCCTCAGCTTGTGAAGAAGGAAACCTAGCGGAAGGTTGTTTGCTAAATCTGCCGCCATCCTTTCCTTGGAGACCGTGGCGAGTTTTTCCTCTTTGCCTCATCCACCCCCCCCCCTCCCTCCCTCCCTCTGGAGACCTTCTTGCTAACCACACCCTCCTTCCTCGCCGTACGTGGTCTCCATACTGCTTGTACACACACTCATTCATCATTCCGAGTGTACATCTACGGTTAGGGAAGCCTATCCCGCCGTTCCACCTCGCTGACTCCTCAGTGTGACATACCTCTTCCTTCCCTTCTGAATATCCCGTTGTCTACCATGAAAATCGGAATAAACGATTTTGTTTTTCTGATTGGAAGTATGTAAGAAAAATCGGACATAATTTTTTTTTTTTTTAATAATGGAAGGTCCGAAGTACGCCGATCTACCGTTTCGGTATATTCCACATAAAAGTGTTTATAACCGATCTGCGGAATCTTTGAATGCTGATCGCTGTCTACATATTTGATGGAGAGCGAACGATGCTTAAAGCTAAGTTCACACTATGGAAACCGGCCTGGAAACAGCCCCAATTTCTTGTCGGGTAACCGAAATCTGCACAGAGAAAACTCACATTACCCCCTTCAACAAACTGCATTACCTCTATCGGATATTCCCGATAGAGTTGCCAAGCCTGTTTCCTTCCATCTCAGTCTGCAAAAGTTGTTTGGAAATACAAGGCCGAGAAGAAACTAGGACACTGACGCTACCGAGTTTCCATATCGTTTCCAAAGTGTGAACAGGTAGGCAACAAAGTTTTTGTACACGAGACTGACTGAAATTGACCCCCCCCAAAAAAAAAAAGGCGAAAATAGCAGGGAAGTCCGTGCAAAACGCACGCACAGCGTGAATGGCGCGAAAAGAGCAAAAAAGGGGAGGAGCTTCGCAGTTTCTGTATAAGTTCGTCGAGCGTTCACATTGTCGACAGAAACTCCAGTCACATTTATTTATAGACGGTTTCCAAAGCAGTTTCTTTAACGCGCAGACTGCCAGAGTTTCCCACAGTTTCCATAGTGTGAACCTAGCATTAAGGCGACGTTAAAGATGTCACCGCTTCATCTGAGTCGCATGTGTCACGTAAAAGAGGACCAGGTGGTACTGGGTAACCTGCTGTACCATGGGGCACTGTGGTCTGTCCTTGCCACATTTACCAGTCAGTCGTAAACAAGGAGGTAAGTAGGAAGAAGCACATCTTCAGTGGTAACCAAGGGGGTTGTAATAATAACAGCAGAGATTTCTGTATACCCTTTTCTTCTGTACATATGAAGAACTGAAGGCGATACCCCCAAAGCAAACAAAACAAAACAAAAAAAAAACAACAACACCAAACCAAATCGGATCAAAATGCACACAATCGGTCCCCACATTCCTGTAATTCCCAACTCCGATGTTTATCCCCCCTTTCCATACCCTCCACACACCACACACACACACACACACACACGCACGCACGCACACGCACACACACACACACACACACACAGTTCAGACAAAAGGAAGGACAGTACATGGACACAGGGATAGATGTCACACAGGGATGAACACCTACTGGAAAATACTGTCTCCCCCCCCCCCCCCCCCCCCCCCCCCCGAAAGAAAAAGAAGAAAAACAGAGAGAGAGAGAGAGAGAGAGAGAGAGGTCGTCCCAAGTGATGGGTCCAAGAAAGAATTTTTTTTTTTAAATTTAAACAGAAACATGCTGTCCCCGTTGCGTTCGGAAATATACTGACTTCCATAAAAAACGCGAAAAATTGAAAGGCTATTTTTTGGGTGAAAAGGGGTGAATATACAATATTGAACCATTGTGGCAAGTTGTTTGGGTCCAAGACTCACGTGCAGTGAAAAAATTGTGTGAGCAACACATCATTCCCGGCATTGGATGGTCAACAAAAATGGCAAACTGGTTGCTGCATGTGCGGCACGTGCACACCATGCAGAGCAAAGTTAACCAGCGACAAGTACGCAGGCATGCAGCCTTTATAAAGCCGCGCTACAAGGTTCAGGTAACGACTTGCCGTCTGAGCGCTACAGAGATGCCAAGACTACGAGCAGAGGAACGCAATCGTGCCCTAGGCCATCTGGAGGCTGGTGTGGATGCCAGGCAGGTCGCCAACATCTTTAACGTCCACATCTCAACCATTTACTGTCTGCAGTACCGCATGCGAGTCACTGGTACCACTGATGATCGTCCCCAGCCAGGCTGTCCTTGGGTCACCACACCAAGAGAGGATCGCCATCTTGTTCGAACCCATCTGCGGGACAGGCGACAAACAGCCGCTAACACTGCTCGACAGGTGCCTGGGAATCTCCAGCAACGAATCAGCCTCAACACTGTGCGACAGCGTCTTCAGGAGAACAGGCTGGCATGTAGTCGTCCTCACAGAGGTCCAGTACTGACACCAAGACACCGGCAGGACAGGCTGCAGTGGGCACAAGCCCGAATCAACTGGCGCAGGCAGCAGTGGGGACGCATACTGTTCTCAGATGAGAGCCGTTTTTGTATTGACATGGCTGACGGTCGTGTCAGAATATGGCGTCAACCTGGTGAACGCTATGCTGACTCCTGTGTGGTAGAGCGGAACCCCTGGGGAGGCCCGAACGTTATGATATGGGGTGCAATTGGCATTAACCACGCCATAGGACCAGTCATCTTTCAGACCATTGGTCCTGGTTGCAGACAGGATGTCAATGCACAGCGCTACATCAACCAGGTGCTCAGACCCCATGTCGTTCCTTTTTTTGCGCAACACCCAAACTGGACATTCCAACAGGACAATGCAAGACCACACACCGCCAGGGCCACCCAGCAATTTCTTCAGCATAACAACGTCAATGTGCTGCTCTGGCCAGCCCTCAGTCCCGATTTAAACCCAATAGAACATTTTTGGGATGAACTTGGCAGACGGTTGGACCTCCTGCGTCCACGACCAGCAACAGCGGCTCAACTTCACCAGGCCATCGTCCATGTGTGGGCTGGTATGCCAAGGGGACGCATCAACCACCTGGTCCATTCAATGAGCCGCAGGTGTCAAGCAGTTGTCAACGCAAATGGTGGCCACACACGGTATTAGGACTTGAAGCTGGTTTGTCACGTGACCTTGGATTTTCCACACAAAAGACATATTGCTGATGACATTTTCACACATTACCGGTGTAATGAATCAAATCGCGTTGAATTCTCGCTTCCACTCTGTACAATTGTGACCAATGAAATTCACCCCCAACCTTCAGCTTGTTTTGTTTTCGCGTTTTTTATGGAAGTCAGTATAGATGAAACGCGGATATCTGCTGAGAAGCTAAAACACTACACAGGGTATGTTGATTTTTATATGTATCGGTGAGATAGTAGACAGCAGGATCTCTCATGATACTATGAGAAGATGGGGACTAATTTGTACTCTATTCTCCAGGAGACAGGAACTCACTACTAGTGTTTCATCAAAACTGATGCGAGTTTGCTAAGATGCTTTGAAAATCAACGCAGCAGTACAATCTTGAACCTTCTGAAGTTTCTCAGTCACATTAACTGGGAGGTCAGCCGGCGGAATTTTGTTCTTAATTTGTTATCTTATTGTACAGACTTTTTCTGAGGACAGAAAGTGTCATACTAGATTTCAGTAAAATTGTTACTTCGTTTACGTGACTTTAAACTGTGCATGCAATCTTTTTTCTTTCTTTTCTTTTTTTTTCTTTGTAAATCGAGGATATAACAATTCCTTGAAGTCACAACAAAGACGGTCACGGCTTTTTTTGCTGTCGTGTATTCATCAAATTTCAACGTGTTTCTATTCCGATTTTCGTCCTTCGGGTCGACCATAAACTTCTTTGTGTCACTAAATCTACTTTCGTCCTTCGGGTTTACAAAAGCGGGGATTAAAGATCTAAAAACAGCTTTGAAATGTTAGACGACGACTTCCGCCAGTCTTCCACTCACTGTTTCCGTAAACAACACCTTCAGTAGCGACAGGTAAATGACAACCAGCGGACCGGATGACGGCTGCACGTTGATGAACGTGACAAGAGCTGCTCGACGTTTGTGGACTTCCAAGAGCTGCGTCCATGTTTTGAGAGTCACCGTTGTTTTGAGAGTCACCGCTTGTGACTTAACTCGTACGTCATGCTCCGTACCGTTGACACTTGACGTTCCATCGCGCTCTTTCTCAGGCCTTGTCAAAGAAATGCAAATCAAAGACACAGACACACACACACGTATACACACACACATACAGAGAGAGAGAGAGAGAGAGAGAGAGAGAGAGAACAGACGAACGAACTAACAAAGTTTTATTTTACGAGGATAATGAGATAAGCAGATTGCCCACCCAGCCCTGGGACAAAAAAGAAAAAAGATTAAAGGAACATGGAAAGCGTGTGTGTATGTGTGCGTGTGCGCGCGCGCGAGCGCGCGCGCGTGTTTGTGTGTGTGTGTGTGTGTGTGTGTGTCTGTGTGTGTGTGTGTGAGAGAGAGAGAGAGAGAGAGAGAGAGAGAGAGAGTATAAACAGTAAAGACAAAATAGTTCTTCATTCCATGTGATCCACCGCTGTCGAGGTAGGCAAAGCACATAGTGTTGGAAGAGAGAGAGAGAGAGAGAGAGAGAGAGAGGGAGAGTTTTCAACCCGTAAAAATCAGATCGCACATGTTGTTTGAGCTAACAACCTTCAGCTCTGCAGCCCTAACGCTCTGACCATGTAGCCGCTGGCCCCTCTTTAAAAAAAAAAGAAAGAAAAAGAAGAAGAAACGGGAAAGACACCGATTAACAACGAAAAAACCGTTAGACACTACACCCCCCTGTGCGCGAGCTCGTTTCTGTGTGTATAAGCTGCTAAATATGGTAGCAATCACTCACATGGCTATCGAAGCAATCTCTTCCTTTCAAGGATGAACACCGCCTCATCTTTGAAGCTTTCAGGGCGATGCCACGGTACAGTGTTGGCAGCGATAAGCGCTATGGTGAAAGGACATTTATCAAGAGCCAACGACATTTATATCCACATGCGCGCGGGCGTGCGCACGCACAAGAGAGAGAGAGAGAGAGAGAGAGAGAGAGAAGAGAAGGTATTTGATAAGTGGTTTGGATACTTCCGGTGTTCTGAGGTCGACTTGTGTGGTTGAGATGGGTCAACAGACGATAAAGGTTACCTTTTTATAGGAACAGAAGGTAAACTCGTCCAACGACAAGATTGTGGCCACCTGGGCCCGTATGCACGTCGGTCCGTTCAGTGGACTAACCGCGTTTATCCCCTATACGGGCGGATAGGCGGGAAAAATCGGTATGCACGTCAATCTGGTTAGCCTATCCTATACGGATTTTCGCGTTTAAAGTTATCGCACCTCTGGGGGTCCGATAGCGGGCCTAAACGCGTGTAAATATGGCGGCACTTTTGTTTTTCCAAGCACGACGGCGGCGTCTTCTGCGAAGAAACCGGATTTTCCGGGACCGTACTAATCCCTTCGACACGTACGACGACAGAGAAGTGTTTCGTAAGTTCCGATTTCGTCGGCAGCACATCCTGGAACTGACACGTCAGGTTTCAGCTGACATCACTCTCGCGAATCGCGGATTCACCCTCACTCCCCTGCAGCAAGTGCTCGTCACTTTGCGCTACTTGGCCACGTCAACATTTCAAGACGTCTGTATGTGGAATTGGTCGGCGTGGACCAGTCGACTGTGAGCCGAACTGTCAGCAGAGTGACTGACGCTATGTTCAGACAAGCCCGGCAACATATCTTCTTTCCTGATCAAGCCAGTGCGAACAGAGCCAAACGAGCGCTCTACCAGTCTTACGGATTCACCAACGTGGTGGGGTGCATCGATGGAACACAGGTGCGCATCCAGCGGCCACACGAGCAGGAACATGAATTCGTCAACAGAAAAGGATACCATTCAATCAACGATTAAACCGAAAGCACACAGCGGAGCCGGTTTTCCCAGTAATCTATAAATATCTCACCTTTCACTTGGCGTTTAGCTATACGTTTCCGTTTAGCGCGTCGTGCATACCAAATCCGGTTAGGGTTTATACGCGGTTAG
>CM031600.1:31085846-31105846 GCA_018398815.1 Conus ventricosus | reverse complement strand
CTGCAGAAAAGTGCTGAGAGATAGAGTGACTCATCGGAAGAATGATTATTTAAACAGCAGAGTTCCCATTTAAGCCAAATTGTCTTTTGTTAGCCGTCTCCATTCCATCCTCCGACACGTAAACGGCTTACATTTTGTGCAGAAGATCCACACATTAAACAAGCTGCTAACGTTCTGTTGAGCGAGGCTCACACATAACGAACAAACTGCTTACGTTCTCTACAGTACGATCCACACTCAACACACATACTGGCTACGTTCTGTAGAATATCCCTCACACACAACGCACATACTACTTACGTTCTGTAGAATATGGCTCACATACAACGCATATACTGCTTACGTTCTGTAGAATATGACTCATAGATAACGCATATACTGCTTACATTCTGTAGAATATGACTCACACGTAACCCACATACTCCTTACGTTCTATACAGTAGGGTCACCTCCAGTACAAACTGCTTATGTTCTGTACAATATGGTTCACACATAACACGCAAGTGGCTTATGTTCTGTGTAGTAAGGCTAATATTCGACACAAACTGCTCCACAGTAATATTCACACCCAGCACACAATCGTCTAATGTCACCTAATTTTGTGAACGGACGTAAAATAGAAATACGACTACTACTACTACTATCCAGCACACAAACTGCTTAGGCTCTCAACAGTAGGGTCCACACCTAGCCCACAAATAGTTAGCGCTTTGTGCAGTAGCGTTCACGCCCAGCATATAAATTACGGGAGTACGACAGTATCCTAGCATCTGCAGGCCATAACAGTTGTTTTCTTGAGGAAAGCAGCTAAGATTCTCAAGGTCAATGGCGAAAAGCGGGAGAATAGTTATTATTCTGACGATTACGATTTTCCCAGGAAAACACACCTGTTTTCCGTGTTTTCCTGAGGATAATAACTGTTTTCCGTGTTTTCCTGAGGAACACACCTGTTTTCCCTACTTTACCTTCAGATGATAACTGTTACCCTTGTTTCCTGAGGAAA
The DNA here is from genome assembly GCA_018398815.1 of Conus ventricosus. Taxonomy (NCBI): domain Eukaryota; kingdom Metazoa; phylum Mollusca; class Gastropoda; order Neogastropoda; family Conidae; genus Conus; species Conus ventricosus. Next base: position 31,104,843 of record CM031600.1, on the reverse strand, counting down.
ACAGGTATCATTACGAAGAAAATGTCGTTAACAGCTATGATATTTACCATTACAAGCGCACACGGGTTCGGTTCCCTGCGAAAATAGTGAAAACAGTTGTAATTCTTGGAGAGAACGCCGACACTGTTTCCATGGGAAAAAAGGAATACGGTTGTGATCCTGAGGAAAACAGTTGTGACTCTCAGGGATAACAGTTAAATCCCGTTTTCCTGAAGGATAATAGCCATTTTTCCAATTACAAACTTCTCATGTTCCGCACCATATCGTACACACCCAGCATACAGATGTAGTCCGCACACAACACATAATCTGTTTATCTTGATTAAAGTAAAGTTCATATCCAGCAAACAATCTGCTTTCGGTCGGTACAGCTAGATCCACACATGACACAAAAACTGCTTGCGTTTGGCACAGAAAGAACACACAGCCAACACACACGCACACCAACTGCTTACGTTCTGTGCAGAAAGGTCCTGTCCAGCCCGCTTGACAGCCGCTATCACAGTTTCCGGTCACGTGATGACAGGTGCTATTGTCGGCGCACATCCCACAATCCTTTGTGCACTCCACGCCGTGAGTTCCGTTTTCGCACGCTGCACAGAGCAGATGGACACATTTGAAATGAATATGACAACTGGGTAAGTGTCAAAATCGAAAAAAGAAAATAAGAAAAAGAAAACAAGAAAGAGGAGTTTTATTTCCAGCCAAATGCAGTCAAGGACGCCATGTGAGGCACACACACCACACACACACACACACACACACACACACACACACACACACACACACAGAGAGAGAGAGGAGAGAGAGAGAGAGAGGAGAGAGAGAGGAGAGAGAGAGAGAGAGAGAGAGAGAGAGACGGGGGTCCAATTAACTAACTGCCAACTGGACAACGCTGTAAGTACTTAATGACCATTAATACGGGAACTGTTTCAAGCTTGCATTAAAAAAAAATTCAATCTTCTTTTTGTTCGTTTGTTTGTATACTTTTTCTTTCTCTCATTCTTGTTTTATGTTTTTCTATTTGCTGGTTAAAAAAGAAAACAACTCATATCACCAGTGCCTTATACAAACTGATAAAAATCGCTAGACGTTTATAGATTCACTGGTTACTAAACGTGAACGCGCGCGCCTCAGATGCGCAAACATCTACGTAAAGAGCAGAAAGAATGGAGTTGGAAGAGGGACAATGCTACTGACACTGAAGGTTCTTTATTGTATAGCTTTACAAAGCTTTCAGACAAGGGAATTATATTAATATTCTAATTATTTCCTGTCGTAGAACATGGCTGGATAAAAACACATTCGCAATGTTTGAATAATTCATACACCAATCTGAGGGACGTGTTCATCTTGCTAGCTTTTTTGTTCTGGTTCGTTTTCTTAGCAGTTCTGATTTCTTAATCTGAACGCTTTCGCAATAAATTCGGCGGGCTCAGGGAGTTATTCTTCACTTTGTGTTCTTAATATATTAATCATTATGTATTCCTCTGGCAGACTGCAAATGCCATAAAATGATACTTTTTATGTAAATGTGAGCGCAATGGACATTTAGAAAGAAAGTGAATTTGCTTTTCGCTAAAAATCGCGCATGCTGGACACACTGAATTTTCATCATAACGTGCCGGTCTCTATCCTTTGTTTGTAATGTGTAACAAATAGTTGTGAGCTTCATTTTGGGCACTTGAATGAACAAAACCGTCCATGTTCATCATTATTCTCTGTATGTGAATGCTAGTTTTGTTTACAATTACATATCAACCGATCCTTAACTTCAGCTATGGGGCTAACCTGGCACCCTATGCCTCGACATTCCAACATAATACCCAAACCATTTTCAGTTGTCATAACCTGGTTCCAGGTGACAAAGAAGCATACCATATGCTTGTTTGCAAATTCTTGTCTGGTGTAATCTAGTCAATCTTAGCCATTATTTCAAGACATGCACATTTTCACTGCTTGTGTATAGCTTGCAAGTGCCCAATTTTTGGCTGAGTTTGTCAGAACAGTGTTCAGTCTGAGTGTTGAAAAGTTCCATAATACACTTGCATCCATAGAGCGTAGGTTTTGCATGCATTACACATTTCAAGTACTCCTTTCTTACCCTTTCTACACATATTGTCAAAGATTAACTCAGTTTTGTAGTTAATGCCATTCCATCCCTAAACATTTACACGAATTAGTCAATGTAAGTTCAGTGTCACCACAGAATCATCTTTCTCGACTTGCAAGATGTCCACCTTTGCGAGAAACTGTAATCTCTGGAATTTTTTTCCACATCTTCTGACAAAGATATATTATCCGCCAGTCTTTTTCAAAAACTGATTTAACTGATTCTGCAATCCCACAAAAGTTTCTGATGACAAATTTACATCATCAGCAAAGAGTATTTGGAATAAGTCTGTTGGTCCTGGAATCAGCTGGATACCACACCTAACTTCATTTCATATACCAATGACCAACTTGTTTATGAAAAAAGAAGAAGAGAACAACGGTGGACTAAGAAGATATCTCGCTTCACATCCCTCGGACATTAGAAAAAATCCGGATAATTACGTTATCACGAGCACATGCTAACACTGAATCATGTACTCGTTTGAAAGCTTTACACATTTTCTCATTAAAAATAATCTTTCACATTATTGACCATAAGGCATTTTTTCCCCAACAGAATCAAAAGTTTTCTTTAAGTCGACAAAGGCGACAGACAGTTTTGAATTTATCTGAAGGTATTTTGTACAATAGCATATAACGTAAGAATATGATCAATCGCACTACAGCTCGACCAAAAATGAGCTTGTTCCTCCATGATCTTTTCTTTGCTCTCTAATTCAAAATGCAGCTATATGCTTAACTTTCCTTTCCTTTCCTTTCCTTTCCTTTACTGCTCGGCAGGTTCCCATCTCCTCCTGTAAAAGATAGGCACCTTAATACTTTTTGACCACTCATGAGACCAGATTCCATTATCACACATCTTTTAACATACTTCTTCTAAATATGAGATCACGTACTGCTTTGTTTGCGTATTGCAGCATCTCACTAAATGTCTTTTCTAAATCTGCACTCTTGCCACGTTTCAATGCATCGACTACCACTTCTTGTGTAGTTACTGGTTCATTATCTGGTTTGACTCGCCGTTTTCAATATGTTTCTTTATCTGAATCCAACTGATCTCCATGCTGATGCACACAGCCTGTGGAATCAAAGTTTATGAAAATGGTCACACCATTGGTAACTTGATATATTATTATTATTATTATCATGCATCGATGTCTTTCTCTTGATTTATCTTACAGACCACCACAAGCCTTTTGGACTCTGGACTGACTGTTTAAGCTTCTCCAGTTAGGCTTTGTCAAACTCTCTAATGTTTCCGAATAACAATGGCTTGTTCTCGTTTTTTTTTTATAATGGACAAACACTTTCATTTAGGTTTTGTCAAACTCTCTAGTGTTTACGATTAACAATGGCTTGTTCTCGTTTTTTTATAATGGACAAACACTTTCATTTTCCCCTGAACTGTTTTGTGCTTTTGCCTGTTCGAACGCTCTCAATAACTCCAGATTTCTTTCGTGCATATTATTTATCAAACCAATAATCAACAAATTTCCTTTTCTTGCCATCCATTTTAACCATAGGTGATGCAGCACAATACATTGTGTAGGTGAACATGTTGACCGATGAATTCATTTCGTCGTTTAGTCTGACCTGCAAATCATTCAAGCTACATTTAGATTGAAAAGAGTGCTACTCTTCTCTATGTTTACGTGCGTAATCTTTTTCTCTTTTCGTTGTTGACATTTCTATTTTTCTTTGTTGTTTTTATGCAGACAGAATCATACAGCAACATTAAGAATCGGGAAAAAGGTATAAAACAAGACAAAGATAAATATTTAAACAAACAAACAGAAAAGAAAATATAACCTCAGCATAGCATCATATATGCATATACAGCATGGTTACTTGGTGTCATACACGACACAGTTCAACGCACTATACTTTATGGAAGGTACTTGTATGGAGTGCAAGCATGCTTTAAGAAGAAAAAAATAAAGAGTGAAAAACAAACGGAGGCGGAAAAAGAGATCGGTAAAGACAAAGACATAGCATGACGAAAGACACGCGTAACCTTTGTTCCATTCGATGTGTTCTTTACTGTTCTGATCTTCAATCGTATTAGTTACATCGTCATGTATTATTCCTCAGACTTGATTCTACCAGTAAGTGCCAACAGATAATTTTACTTTCTTCGGCAGTGAAACAGTTTTGTAAAACAGCAGTGAAACAATATTGTAGACAAACAATTTTTTTAGACATAATAAAAATAATAATCAATAACACTACCATATAAGTAAATTCACCATTCCAGTCACAGCTACAATACCCGATCACAACACTTTCCAAAGTTATGTTCAGAATTCTGTTTTGATTTTCTGATTAACACTCTGCCTACATCATCATCGGCACCGTCACCTGTACTATCATTTTCGGAAGCATTCAATAGATTTGACACGTCTCAAGAAGCTGGTCGATCACAACTTGTTCTTGCATTAATTAAGGTTGCCACAATCTTCTTTTAAGGGTCACTTGGAGTATGTTCCCTTGACAGAAAGAGAGAGAGAGAGAGAGAGAGAGAGAGGAGGGGTGGGCGGGTTGGGTGGGGGTGGTGGTGGGGGTGGGGAGGGGCGGGAAAGGGCAAACACAGAACAGACAGCGTGATAAGGAGCCGGCAAAAGGATGGCTGGCATCACACCTGTTTACGTCACTACCTTTTGTCTGCTTTTCGTTTTCTGACACCTATCGGGGCCACTCCCCCACTCCACCTCCTTCTTCCCCTTTGCAACCCTCATCCTCACTTTATCCCTATTCCTCACATTCCTCACTCTCCATTTTGTGTGTGTGTGTGTGTGTGTGTGTGTGTGTGTGTGTGTGTGTGTGTGTGTGTGCGTGCGTGTTCCGTTTGAGCTGGTAAACAACTCCCCCCATACCCCTCATCTGAATACCCCCTTACATCCTCTCTAGAGTCACCTCGACACGTAAGGCGTTTGAAACACACTATTGAGCATGCGCGCATGCATTTACTGTTGGAACACACACACACACACGTACGCACGCACGCACGTACGCACGCGCGCGCGCACACACACACACACACATACACACACACACACAGGCACACACACACACACACACACACACACACACACACACACACACACACCACACACACACGTTTTGTGATGTACGTGCGTACATTACGCGGAGAACCCATCCCACCCTCCTATGCTTCATCCACCCCCCTATACACTTACAAACAAAACTTCCTTCTCATTCCGCTATGCACGACACGTCCGCTATTCCATCTTTCTCCGTGCCACATTCCTTCGATAAAAACGTCACCCGCTAACACTCGGTGTACTCTCCAACCTGGCGCCAATTGTCTCTTACTCATGTGGGTGTGGTGGAAGGGGCGGCGCAGAAGAGCGGCCCCCCCAGGATTCCTAGTCGGCAGGTAAACGCCGCTCCGAGTGGGCACCAATCGTCAGTAAATTCATCACATTCGGCGAATCGCGTTTAAGATTGATGTGTGTGTGTGTGTGTGTGTGTGTGTGTGTGTGTGTGTGTGTGTGTGTGTGAGAGAGAGAGAGAGAGAGAGAAGAGAGAGAGAGAGAGAGAGAGAGAGAGAGAGAATCTAGCGTCTGGTCAACTTCTTTTTGTCCGCTATCACTTTAACCTTCGATGTAGAGAAGGCAAATGCTTAAGGTCAGACAAGAGATAAAATTCTTTATTTAAAAGATATCCTGTTTATTTTCCACATGTTACAATAAACAGAGAGGCTCTTTAACTAGAAGGACATGGCGCAATTTTCAGTCAGTAAAGACGAAGGACCTTAAAACAACTTTGAACCGTTCTGATCGAAAAAAAAAAATCTGTCATACATCGAAACCTCTCAACAGAAGTCTTCGAATTTAAGACCTTCTCCCGAAAAATATTTTTTATCTGTCTCTCTGGTTGATTTTCTTTTTCACGTTGTCAATGTAAGATTTCACCAATATGAATGAATGAAAAACTCCAGGGTGATAAAGGTTTCCATGAACATGTGGAAAAAAAAACACGTTTAGCAATGTGCCCTACGGGGCAGTTGTCCCCTTTCCTGTCGTTCTTTGGTCAGTGCACGATTCGACTGATTTCAGCGCACCCTGACAGACGGCAGGCTGCTCTGTATAACGCAGAGCAGCATTCTGTCGATGACGACGTCTCATCTTCCTGTGCCCTCTATGAGGTATGGTAGCCAGGTGCCTTACGTAATGGTCAGAAGCCAAGAAATACCAGATCACTTCAATCAATGAGTTAATCAGTTAATCAGCTGAAGCAACCAATATTTCTTTCTTTCTCCAGAAATGTAAAAGAACGAAAACGCCATGAATATGGGCTGAACGAGCCACTGTGTCCATCCGATCAAAACCAACGAACAAACGAAACAAAACAAGAAAACGAAAACGCTTCTCCAGTTCTAGGATCACGGCTTTCACATATTGTCTGGTGCCAAGAACTTGTGTCAAACAGACAATGCATGGAACAGCCTGGGAAGCGGGACACTGATCCTCGCACACCTTTTTTTTCCTGATGTGTGACACTTTGAGCAGTAACTGCCACAAGCCTGAAAACGCGTGGACACGGGTGAAGCTGTGGAAGACAGCGATGAAAGATGGGCACGGTTCGTATCACATGTTCGTGCAGCTTCGTCAATCAAATTTGCTCGCTCCACTCTAAGACTACCCCCCCCCCCTCCCCGGCTCCCCCTCCCTCCCCTTCCTTTCCCACGCAATCTTTCCCAAACATCGGCTATTGTTACGAACACGCCTCCACACCACCGCCTCCATCAACCCCCTCCTCCGTGCCCCTTTTCTCCATCGAATTGAGTGTTGGCGTGTGCCAGAGACAGGGAATGAAGGGTGAAGTCTTGTGGTGCTGATCCTTTGCGGCACTGTCAGCACCACCTACGTTGGAACAGGTGCTGGTGGGGTGGGGTTTATATTATGTGCCATTATGCGTCTGTCAAACTGGAGAAAGAGCGAGGGTGTTGGAGGGCGCGCGCGTGTGTGTGTGTGTGTGTGTGTGTGTGTGTGTCAGTGGGTCATACGTTTGTGTTTTATGTGCGTGCGTGTGAACTTCTGCGCGCATGAGAGAGAGAGAGAGAGAGAGAGAGAGAGAGAGAGAGAGAGAGAGAGAGAGAGAGAGAGAGAGAGAGGTGTGCAAGCACCGAGTGTGTGTGTAAGAGAGAGAGAGAGAGAGAGAGAGAGAGAGAGAGAGAGAGAGAGAGAGAGAGAGAAAGTTAACGTGCGTTTTGCGTTCTTGCGTGTCATATGCGCATGCTTTGTATATGCTTAGTGTGTGCTCAGTGCGTGTGTGTGAGTGTGTGTGTGTGTGTGTGTGTGTGTGTGTGTGTGTGTGTGTGTGTGTGTGTGCGCGTGTGTGTGCGTGCGTGCATGCGTGCATGCGTGTGTGAGTGTGCGCGCGCGCGCGCGCGCGCGCGCGTGTGTGTGTGTGTGTGTGTGTGTGTGTGTGTGTGTGTGTGTGTGTGTGTGTGTGTGTGTGTGTGTGTGTGTATATGTGTGTGTGTGTGTGCGCGCGTGAGGTGTGTGTGCGTGTGTGCATGCGTGCGTGCGTGCGTGCGTGCGTGCGTGTGTGTGCATGTGGTGCAGTGGAGAGGATTTGAGTGGACAACAAGAGGAACATTACCTTTTTATCAACAAATGTTAATGACCCTTTTAACAGGAATTAAAACCGTGGCCCTTTTTTAATTTTCAAAATGAAAATTGTCAGTTACGAGATATTATTATTATGAGCGTTTCCATAGGGCCTATCCTCGGTTAGAGACCAAGCTTTGTGTGCTTTATCATTTACAGCCTAGGCTGCTAACCTGGGCAGAGTCTTCCGAAAAACTGCCTGCTGTCGCGACATTCAGTCGTTTTCCCGTGTCATTCAAAATATTAGAAAGTGCTGGAAATCACAAACATACAGCCTAAAATGTGTACATACGTAGCGTAATTAACGCTCTTAACTCCCTCCCCGCACCCCCCCCCCTTTTTTTATTTTATAGATTGTCAATTATAAGGCTTTAAATGTATTCAGAATCGGTGTGTGGTCAGTCTGTGATGTGTGAAATGATGTAATTGTATCCACAGTGAGCTGAGTTGGGTCAGTTCATACACCGTCGTCTCTGCCCATGAACTCGATGTTAATTTGTCGTTCTAGTGCCGAAATACTGCTGTGGTGAGCAGTTCTCTTGTGTGTGCATTGCTGAGCTGTTCATGAGGCGTCTTGCGCTGTTTTCACATGTGGGCAATCGCAAGTTTCATTTGGCCTGGTTGCTTCAGTCAACTGCGTTCTTCCCTCTGCTTTAACAACGACATTTCCACTGTAACGCCAGTCCCCCATTTCCTCACCTTGCTTACTTCAATTTTCCGCCTTCTTCATCTTGATAAAAAAAAAACAACAAACAAAACGATATTCACACTTTAACGCCACACCCCCTTTTTTCCCCTACTTAAAAGGTCACCATGATCGTGCCAATGAAAAAGTTACAATTAGGCTGATTTTAAAGTTGTTGCTAGTAAAAAAAAAAAAAATCACAAAAAAGAAAAGAAAAGGAAAAAAAAAAACACGTCGGCTTCATATGGATTCAGTTTACCATCGACCATGACCTTAACAGATGTTACGTGTGACGCAAGGCACGTGAAACACATAGCTGATCTAAATCTGCGTCCCCCGTCACCGGGAAAATTCTCCGAGCTGACAATCTGCTCATTTGACGCTACATGCCGAAAGGCAGCCAGCACTTCCCGCTTTCGTCCAACCAAAGAAAGAAACAACATCAACAACAACAAACAAACAAACAGACCAACACCTACGCCTCAAGTTTCGGAGACAGCGAGTCAGTATGCAATAAAAGCAAGCAAACAAGTACGCACGCACAAAGAGTGTTTAAACGCTATAGTGTGTGTGTGTGTGTGTGTGTGTGTGTGTGTGTGTGTGTGTGTGTGTGTGTATGTGCGTGCGTGCGTGCATGCGTGCGTGCGTGCGTGCGTGCGTGCGTGTGTGTGTGTGTGTGTGTGTGTGTGTGTGTTTTGTGTGTGTGTGTGTGTGTGTGTGTGAATTTCTGGATTTTTCACGTCTAGTCATTATGCATATGTGCGAATGTGTATGCGTGTGTGTGTGTATGTGTGTGTGTGTGTGTGTGTGTGTGTGTGTGTTGTGTGTGTGTGTGCGAGAGAGAGAGAGAGAGAGAGAGAGAGAGAGAGAGAGAGAGAGAGAGAGAGAGAGAGAGAGACGGACAGACAGAGAGAACCAGTACAAACATACATGACTGTGTACATGTGTGTTTGTGTTCATAGTGCACGCGCGCATCCCATAGAGAGCACAAGCGCGCTCGCTTCTGCGCGTTTCCCCAAGTTAACGACGTATCCCTGTGTATATGTTTTTGCTATCTCATTCACACCCCAAACTCAAACATCTTGTTTTTGAATTTCTCAGTAATTTCTCCCCATTCCATCACCCCGCTTCCGCCATACTGCCCCCCCCCCCCCCCCCCCCCCGACTTTCCATTGCTTTGAAACTGGCGTCAACACGCCAGGACATCCCAGGCACCATGTCGCGTCTTGCTGGAATTTTCGGAAATCCCGAAATAGACGTTTCGGCACGGTTACTTACCGTGACGAGATCTGACGTTTTGAGCACACGAGCCATGAGCCTATGTGGAAAAGCAAATGGAGCGAGGGAAAGAGAGGAAGAGGAGGGCCCAGGATTGAGCTCAGAGAGAGAGAGAGAGAGAGAGAGAGAGAGAGAGAGAGAGAGAGAGAGAGAGAGAGAGAGAGGACTTGTTTCATTTCCACTGTTTAGGTTTTCAGCCAGTTTTGCTCTGGTAAACATATGCTAGAAAAATCTCTCTATTTTTGGAAACAGCATGTTGCAGCACCAAATGCGTGAGAATTATTGTTTCGGGTGTTCGTTCAATACTATCCACATAGAACAGCAGAAAACAGTCCGGAGGATGGTTAATCGATGTGCATATCACTGTCTGCACCCACCAACAGTGATATGACAGACGACCATACCAGTCAATTATTATTTAAGACTCAAAAGTAAGATAAAAAAAACAACAACTCCAGCACAACAGACACAAAAACAAATGAAAAAAATCTTAACTTTATCACTTAATTCATGAAATGGTTTGAAATATAATATATTTTGTCAGCCCGACTAACATGTATTGTTCAAGGGCTCATACACACGATTTTGAAAGCTTCATGCATACTAAGCTGATTAAGACTCACCAGTGAGTCATCAAGTTCACACTGTTTTGTCCGAACTGGGAGAATGACTTAACGCAAATTCATTTAAACTTTGTTGGGACTTCTTCCACTTTGGTCCCAAAGGAACACCATCTGTCTTAAAACCAAAATTGGTACCGAATAAGTCTAACAACGTTTCTAAGGAGTTTCGTGCTTGAACAGAAAACAATCGTTATAATAATATAATCGTTATAGATCTGACTTGATTTGTTGTACACATCCGTATCTCCATATACAGAGCATTCAATAAAATCTCTTTTCTATTAGAATTTCAGCTTTCACAGCAGACCATTATTATTTCATTCAAAACAACATCTGTCGCAATTATGTTGTGTGCGATGAGAATTTAAGTCCATTTTACCTTGATGTTTTTCTTCTGCATTGAAAAAAAGATGTCTTTCCCTAAGCATTTCCAGAGTAAAGTCTTCTGTTTCATATCAAGTAACATTTTGGGTCAGTGTCAACGACAATAAGAATGTCAACATTGATATGTCACTTCTTTGGTACCGCGCACGCTTTTTCGAAATATAGAATCGTGTCCTGCAGGTTGGTATCTGGAAGTCAGACAAATTATACTTCTCAGTAATTTTCAGTCGTAAGTGCAGATAAGGAAGTCGAAATTAAAGTATTAAAGGATTTCCTTTGAAATCTTTATTCTTTCCTCGGACTATTCCATCTTCATTGTTTCAGAAAATGTGCAGTGTAGTAAATATCATATTTACCTGTCTTGTTCGTAAGTTCGCAATTTATAAACACGTTTCATATTAAAAAAAAAAAAAGGCATTGGTAAAGCGAATAATTCATCAACCGTCTTATGACTTTTATGACCTCATCAAAACATATTTGTATTGTTTCAAATTACGGAGCCGACATGATATATTGCTGTCCTTCGTGTTTACTAAACACTGAGCATAGCGCTTCAAGTCATTCAACAATGGATGCATGACGAGGTTTAGATTTTTGTCCTGCTTTTGGTTTGTGTTTTGAGTTTCCTGAGCTGGACCAGTGGAGATGTACATTTAAATCCGGCATTCCAGGCTGTCAACTTTTAGACATTCTTGACAGATATCTTTCTGTTAATGTCTTTCTTTTCACATTCCACAGAAATGAAAAGAAAAAGAAAAGAAAAACAAGCCCCTCACCAAATCAAGATATTTGAAGACGAAGTTGTCGAAGGTACTATGTGGAACATCCAGGGGGTGTTCTGACTTCCATAGAAATTTCAGAATTTCCCAGTGGTATGACTGTGTTTTGGTAGAGTTTTACTCCATGAGAGAACTTCGGAAGTTTTTCCTCATAAAAGAAAAAAAAATGGTCATAAAACTTTTTGAACATTATCATTATGGTAGTTGTCGGATCAGTTCAGAGAGAGAGAGAGACAGAGAGAGAGAGAGAGAGAGAGAGAGAGGAGAGAGAGAGAGAGAGAGAGGAGGGAGCGAGAGCAGAGAGAGGAGAGGAGAGAGAGAGAGAGAGAGAGAGAGAGAGAGAGAGAGAGAGAGAGAAGAAGAGAGAGAGAGAGAGAGAGAGAGAGAGAGAGAGAGAGAGAGAGAGAGAGAGAGAGAGAAGAGAGGAGAGAGAGACAGACAGAACACGGAGAGAGAGAGAGAGAGAGAGAGAGAGAGAGAGAGAGAGAGAGAGAGAGAGAGAGAGAGAAGAGAGAGAGAGAGCGAGAGAGAGAGAGAGAGAGAGAGAGAGAGAGGAGAGAGAGAGAGAGGCAGACAGACAGACAGAAGAGGGGGGAAGAGGGTGGAAATAGGTGTGTGTGGGAGGAGAGGTTACGGCAGAGGGGCGGCCAGTCAGACAGAGGAACAGAGAGATTCAGAGACTGGGAGAGATGGAGATAGACAGTGGCGCTGTTTCATCCTAACCGCCGAGCGACAAGGACGGGGCCGGTGGTAAAGGTGCACGGCAACATCAACAACACGGCGGCGTCAGCGCTACCCACGTCACGATCACCTACGTACGTACGTGCTTCTAGCAGAAACGCAGGAACCCGCTGCAACCCCCAGAATCCCAGGCCCCCAATCCCACGTCACCTCTACGGCCGGACAATTAAAACTTCTGTTTCCGCCTTACGGGAGATAACTCCCGCGCAATCAACAGAACAAGCGACGCGTCTGTTTCCTAACAATGGCGCCCTTTTTTCCACCCCCGTCCCCTTCCTTCCCTCCTCTTCCCAGGAGTAAAATGGCGGAGGGATCTGGATGTGGGCGCCGGTTGTGATAAGGTCTGGTGGAGCATTCGCACGAGGATGCGCAGACTGTGCGGACTTTGTTGTGATCAAGGCTTTTTTTGTTAGTATGAGTGTTCGAGCAACATTTGGCTGATTTTGTTAAAAAGTTTTGCTCCTGATCTTTAACATGTAATTTTCATTTCGAAATCTGAAAACAAACAAACGAAAAAAAAAACTGAAAAACAAAACAACAGTTAAAAACAAAATAAAACTAAACAAAGGCACGGCTTCCATTACGTGTTAACCGTTAGAAATGTTACCTTGTCAATCACTGTACTGGTCTGTGCGCATTACGTCACACCAGCAATCATCTTGCACCGTGAGGATATCCTGGTTTGGAAGCAAATTTACTACCTGGCACGACCCGTGCTCCACACGGAATGCTGTGCGCATAGAGGTGTATTATTTAACAAAATCTCAACCAAATGATGTATGTGTGTGTGTGTGTGTGTGTGTGTATGTGTGTGTGTGTGTGTGTGTGTGTGTGTGTGTGTGTGTGTGTGTATTTGTGTTGAGGAGAGAGAGAGAGAGAGAGAGAGAGAGAGAGAGAGAGAGAGAGAGATTTAGTCTTTCAATGAAATATTCATTTTAAAGAAAATACAGGCCCACATGGCGGACGATCCCACAACCTATGCTTTACAAGCGCTCTGCTGTCACTCATGCTTCATCTCAAAGTAGGCTACCAACACCTTCATGAGCATGACGTCCCATCACGCGCGTCATATCGTGTCAGTCTTCTGAGGGAAATGACAACGTTTACCGGTTATCAATGAATGATTTCTGTTTTACACTTCGGCCTATCGTTGCTGGTCAGGCCTTAATCGTTGTCAACCCAAACGGAGAGACTGCTGGCAAACAGTGATTGGAATGTTGGCATGCGCGTGACAAACGTGTATCACAACTTAAATACCCGAGTATCCTCAACTGTCAATCTGCAGACCTGGTGTACGTCATTACTTGCACCTTGTGTTCAAAGAAATACACTGGGGAGACGTACCGCAGCCTGAATGAGCGTTTCTCTGAGCACCTTCGCTCAATGCGGCTGGGATATGAAGATCCCGTAGGCTCTCACTTCAACAGCCCCTACCACAACTTCACCCATGCGAGAGTGGCTGCTGTCTGGCAGAACCGGTCCAGTGGACTCTATCGCCTCTTTATGGAGTCATCCATCATTGCACGACTGGGGACCCTCGCCCCTGCCGGCCTGAACACCAGAGAGTGACAGCACCTGAGCTTCAGGCACCCCCTTCCCCTTCTGTACTAATTCCTCCCCCCCTCCCACCCCCCCTTTTTTTTTCTTTTTTTTTTTTTTTTGAACAGGCCTTCTTGCTTTCTACTTTAAGTTGCTCATGATTCCTACTCACTGCTTAACCCCAGTTAACTTCCTTTTGTCTCTGAGCTCTGTTCATTCCTTCTTCTTTTTATTGTTAGTCCTCATATAAGATCTGTCTCTGTCACCCACTAACTCTAAGCCTGATGACAGCTCTATGAGCAGAAAGCTTGCTTTCCTTCTTGTTCCCCCGATCACCATACTCAAACCCTGGTGAGTGCACTCTTTCACCATTTTCTTCTCGAGTATCCTCTACTGTGGAAAAAAAAATGTTTTCAAATTTCACGAAGCCAAAATGCAGGCCAATGGAAAGTTTCTGACAGAGGAAGCGGCCCAGATCGTCCCAAATGACAAGAAAACTGAGCAGTGAATGCAAACGGGATGTAGCCAATCACCAAATTGGAAGTCAAACCGATCAGTGATTCAGGAAGAATACGTGTGAGTGCATCGAGGTCGCTTATTCTATTGACGGTGAATATATATATTTTTTTAATTTCGAATTCCAAACTCAAGAAATATCACGCTGAATTTTGTTTTTAATTTCGAATTCCAAACTCAGAAATATTACGGTGAATACTGTTTTTAACTTCGAATTATTCCGAACTTTAAAAAATTATTTTCGTTCCACTCCAAACTGTTTGCACGTGTGAATTTCAGAAGCAAGCAGACAAAGCTGATCTTAAGCTATCGAATCTTGGATGGTTTGGAATGCCTTAACGAAACGACAAAACAAACAAGCAAAGAACCAGCACATAAACACACAACATGAAAATAAAGACAGGGCATCTGGTAACGAGATTTCTTTTTGTTGTGATGTTCGATAGTTTCAATAATTGAAAGCCAGCCCTTCAAACAGATACTGAACTAGAAGGCACTCAGGAGAGCGCGGACCTCTGTCAAGGTCAAACAATTCTTTGCTCACTAGATCCTCTATGTAGTCCGGTTATGCTACTAAATTCTTACAAGTTCGCAGACGTCAATACATCTAATAAGCATTTTACAACGAGGATCCATGCACGATGTGTTGAAAATTTTCTCCAAAAAGTGTCGAAAATGCCGTCTCTTGCAATGTCAAAGAAAGTAAAAAAAACCAACAACAACAACAAAAAAACCGTCCTGGAACCTTGACACGGATCTGTACTGAAAGTTATAATGGGTTCGTGGGTTCGCCCGTGCGTCTCATTCCATCTGTCCAACGAGTTTCGTTGAAATCCGTTGAGCGGGTTTATGCATAATTTTGCTGACAGACGGACAAACCAAGCAGCCAACAGACGCGGGTGAAGACAACATCTGTGGCGGTGGAATAAAATCGTCGTAGAGAAAACACGATTTTTGTCCTGTTTCAGTTCACTGCTGCTCTTACTGCTGCTGCTGCTACACCTGCTACTGTTGCTGATACTTCTGCTGCTGCTGCTACACCTGCTACTGTTGCTGATACTTCTGCTGCTGCTGCTGCTGCTACACCTGCTACTGTTGCTAATACTTCTGCTGCTGCTGCTACACCTGCTACTGTTGCTGATACTTCTGCTGCTGCTGCTACACCTGCTACTGTTGTTCTGCTGCTGCTGCTACACCTGCTACTGTTGCTGATACTTCTGCTGATGCTGCTACACCTGCTACTGTTGCTGATACTTCTGCTGCTGCTGCTACACCTTTACTGCTTCTGCTGCTGCTGCGCTGCTATACTTATTACTGCTGCTGTCTCTGCTTCTGCTACAGCTACTGCAGTTGCTGCTTGCTACTGCTCATGCTGTTGCTGCTGCTGCTACACCTATTGCTGTTTCTGCTGCCGCTGGTACGTTTACTACTGCTGCAGCTGCTACACCTACGACTGATGCTGCTGTTTTTACCGCTACTGCTACGTCTATACTGCTGCTGCTGTTTCCGCTACAACAACAACAACAACAACAACCACAACAACAACTACTACTACTACTAATCTTACTACTACTACTACCACCATTACTACTGCTATTACCACTTCTATTATCATTCTTAGCACTACTACTGCTGGTGGTGATGGCGCTGCTGCTTCAGTTGTTGCTGCCGCTGCTGCTACTACTACTTCCGTTGCTGCTTCTGAGAGGGGCATAGATGGGAGAAGATAGGGACAGTTATAGTTACATAGAATGTAAAAGGAAAAATGATAGAGAACATCGAAGTGATCTACAGTACAATTCAAGAATATTACTCAATGGACATGAAAAAAGTGTTAGTCGATAATCTAACAAGGTAAAACAACTGAAACGATTCTAAAAGTAAACAAAAAATTTAACATTTCTAGTGTCTGTGGATAGCACAAAGGTTTCATTAACTCACAGTAGTAAAAAAAAAAAAAAAGTGCTGAAAAGTGATACGGGTGAGTGACGATGACAACGAGCCTTACTTTGATCGCAGCGGGCGCCCTGCCAGCCGGGCATACACCCGCCTGCACACAGCCCGGTGACAGGGTTGCAGGTTTGCTGCAGTCGACAGTGGCCGCACTTGTACACGCAGTTCGGGCCGTACGTGTACGGCTCGCAAGCTGAAAAGTGACCAGATCTCCAACCTTTGATGTCTGATTTGCTATATGATTTATAAGCTCCGGTAACGGTACAGGGCCACGTGGGTGCTAAAAACGCTCCAACAGACCCGAAACACCGAAATAACGATAAACACCCAGACACTACAAAATCCAGAACACAGCAAACATTCAAACACAACTATCCTCAAAAACACAATGAACACTAAAACACTACAAACATTTAGAACCAAACACATCAAAAGCACTATAAATACTAAAATGACACAGACATTGGCGTCTTCTCATTTAATGACGTCATCATCATCATCATCACCATCATCATCATCATCATCATCATCATCATCATCATCATCACCATCATTGTTATCGTCGTCGTCGTTGTTATCATCACCAAACTCATCATCATCGCCATCGTCATCGTCATCCGCTTCGTCGTCGTCGTCGTCATCGTCATCATCATCGTCATCATTATCATCATCATCATCACTAATCCAGGTAACAGCCGAATTCCCTCAGACTAACCTGACATTCTCTCTTGTAATGTCGTCGTCATCATCATCATCATCAAAATCATCGCCGTCGCCGTCGTCGTCGTCGTCATCATCATCATCATCATCATCATCATCATCATCATCATCATCATCATCATCATCATCATCATCATCACTACTGACCCAGGTCACAGCGGAATCCTCTCATTTCAACTGGTATCCTCTTACGTAATGTCATCTTCATCATCGTCATCATCATCATCATCATCATCATCATCATCATCATCATCACTACTGACCCAGGTCACAGCGGAATCCTCTAAGTTCAACTGGCATCCTCTTACGTAATGTCATCTTCATCATCGTCATCATCATCATCATCATCATCATCATCATCATCATCATCATCATCACTACTGACCCAGGTCACAGCGGAATCCTCTAAGTTCAACTGGTATCCTGTTACGTAATGTCATCTTCATCATCATCATCGTCGTCGTTGTCGTCGTTATCATGATCATGATCACTATCATCATCATCACCTCTCACATAATACCATCATGATCATGATAATCATGATAATCATCATCATCATCATCATCGTCATCAGCACCATTATCATCACTGACCCAGGTTACAGCGGTATCCTCTCAGTCCAGCCTGGCATCCTTTCACACAGGTTCCAGTGGCAGGTTCACAGGGCTCGTCGTCGTGACAGTGGCCACATTGGAACCTGCAGTTCCGCCCGTACCGATAGTTCGAACACGCTGAAAGCAACCTACGCATTACAACATGCAGATATTGGTGCACACACACACACACACACACACACACACACACACACACACACACACAATTAGCATAACGAGACAGAGAAGACAAGAATGAAAAAAAAGAAGCCAGGTGCCGCCGCAAAAATTACTACAAAGGAACGGCTTTTGAATGAGACCATGCCATGACCTTGATTTTTAACCTCTGCTCTTCTAACAAGAGTTCTGGGTTTCTCTGACTATTGTCAGAAGTAACTCACGCTAGATGCAAGACTGAAACTCTTATAATGCCTGCAAGGTTCTGTCTTAAATATATCGCCATATTATGACCTTTACCTTTGACATGATACCGCGGCCAGGCACCGTATTAAGTTTGATGATGACCGTGTACAAGACTTACTCATTCTTGCCTACAACAGTGATCCATACGGGTGAGCGCGAATACACGATGCACATGTTCACGATAGTCCTTACTTCATAGCCCTACTGCCTTTTTGTTTTTGTTTTTTGGATCGGGTAGGGAAAACAAAACACCTTTTAAAAAGGTCACATTTGGTAGGGCGAGATGGTGAGCTTGAATTACTCTCGTACCCTTTCATATACATCTACATCTCTTCAAAAAAGGTTCTGATTACACCGACGTAATAGGAAGACACAACGAAAGACACTTTCGGGTGAAACTCTTCAGTCACATTGCACACATCTACACGATGCTCATAACGAGAACAAAAGGGAGGAAATTCATAATTACGTTTGATGCAGTTGTCTCCCATCCAGCCAGGCGCACAACCGTGCAGACACTGTCCGGTGGTCCGGTGACATCCCCCATGGCAACCGGGACTGCAGCGTTTCTCACACCGAGATCCGTACAGACCCTCCGCACAGCCTGTACACACAACATGAAACAGTTGAATGTTTGGTGATTCGTAACGCCACTCCTTCCATAAAACCTGCAGACACACAGTGTGCTAGTACTTCATTTTAACAGAGTTCACTGATTAGACAATCTCTCTTACTTCATTTTAACAGAATTCACTGATCAGACAATATCTCTTACTTCATTTTAACAGAATTCACTGATCAGACAATCTCCCCGCACAGACTGTGAAGAAAACACTTCGTTTTAAACCTGGCTGATTTCTATCACCCCTTCCTCTGTACAGACTGTAGACAATCAGCTGGCTACTTCGTTTTAAATAAATCTTCTCTCTCTCTCTCTCTCTCTCTCTCTCTCTCTCTCTCTGTCTCTCCCCCCCCCCCCCCTCTCTCTCTGTGAAGTCATTTGGACGCTGCA
>CM031600.1:31058346-31083346 GCA_018398815.1 Conus ventricosus | reverse complement strand
ACGTCTGAACTGACGTTCGTCCCCTGGATGTTCCTCGTCAGTAGCCTCGGTGTTGGTCCTCTCATGGCATAAAACTGCCACTCTCCTCTTACAATCAGAATCAGCATGTGAATTATCTCATATTTCTCTCTTTTTTTTGTCCAGTTCAACACACATGCGCACTAGACAGTATGTACCTATAAGTTTTATATATAAGCTAGTGTGGGCATGCGCGCGCGCGCGCGCGTGTGTATGTGTATGTGTGTGCTGTATATGAGAGGTTTGGATGTATATGAGCATGAACAGGGGACGGCCGCGTGAGTGAGGAGGCAAAGGGGGGGGGGGGGGGGGGGGGAGATGAATGGCAGGTTACAAAGGAGAAGGATGGACGAGGAAGACCCATGTTTCATGTGCTACTACTTGTGACTGTAATAATTCCGTGGAATTCTCACTGTCTTTGGATAAAGTCACAATGAGTTCCCAAGCCAATCCAGCGAAGGACAGAATGGAGAAATGGAAAGATAATGCTATAAAAAAAATGTTTTTGAAAAATCGACGAGATAAAGAAGTCTTATATACGATGATTCTATATCTAGAAAGCAGATCACAGTGCATAAACCACTGCAGTGGTCAGTCCTGCTGTTAAGGAATAGCAGCATCGTCAGACAAACCTCCGACACACAGCGCGATTGATTCGCAACCGGATGCGCTCACCAGTCACTGGAGCTTAACTTGCATCCAAACACTTCTCCGCTCTCCCCATCCCCCCCCCCCCCCCCCCACCCTTCACCAATGCACAGACCTCCCATCCTGTTCTCCCCTTAATTCCCCCGCCCTCCCACCCAACGTGTAGAGGTTACAATGTAGCTCATGGGAACGCTAGTTGAACAAGTGTCTTAGGACTGCTTGTAAGCTCGGGCAGTGATGAGATGTTGCTCAGAATGGACGGCATGGCAGTGAATTACAGACATATGGTGCAAAGAGACCTGAACTGCGTTCTCCCATGAAGAATTTAAAGCCGCTAGAATTGCTGAAAAATAGGGCGCACCGCTTCAGTTGTTCACGGGGGAAAGAAGGGCACAAAATACCTCCCAAAATATGTATCTCGCATCATCATGTCACAAGCAAAAACAAAACAAAACAAACAAACAAACAAACAAAAACAAAACAAAAAAAAACTGGACAGCAAACCACTTTTGATCGACATGGACAAGCAAGTGAACACGGAGCTAAGAACACTTCAGCCTTTAAAGAGATCCTCCTCCTCTCCCTCTCTCTGTCACACACACACACACACACACACACACACACACACACACACACACATACACGCGCGCGCGCGCGCACGCTCTCTGTTCTCTTGGTATGTATATGAGCATGAACAGGGGACGGCCGCGTGAGTGAGGAGGCAAAGGGGGGGGGGGGGGGGGGGGGGGGGGGGGGGGTGGGGGGGGGGGGGGGGGGGGGGGGGGGGGGGGGGGGGGGGGGGGGGGGGGGGGGGGAGAGATGAATGGCAGGTTACAAAGGAGAAGGATGGACGAGGAAGACCCATGTTTCATGTGCTACTACTTGTGACTGTATAATTCCGTGGAATTCTCACTGTCTTTGGATAAGTCTCGCGCACTCATACATGCTGCATCACGTCTGCTTAATCGTGAGGCTAAAACTACTTAAAAAAAAGAACAGCAGAGGACTGAGGAGTGAAAGGTTCCTGACGGATGAGATTCAGCAGGTGTCTTCATTATGCTGGTCAGACACAACTCGCTTTGTTCTACTTTCACTCCTCAACAGTGAAGAGGCTATGAAGTCGACAAGTGCAGCTATGATTTTCTGAATGGGATTATAGCAGGTCCACAGTGTCAAGACATTTATTTACCGGACAAAAGTTACAGACTTTTTTTTGCTGATAGTTTGAGGCCCTTGCCTTTCAATCTGGATCCGGACCCAAGTCATTCTTTTGATGTGCCACTTGAAAGGGCGATGCAAACATTGCTACATATGCGTCACCTCGTACGCACGCTTTGAAGCCACTCTAAGTGCATAATACTTTGAGTGTTCAGTCTAAAGTGCACACATTGACTACATTTTAATGTTAACGAAGCTTCTGCAAGCACTTTGAAAGTTCAAGTTAAATATCTCAAATGTTTGCTTTACTTAGGTCAAATAAGCGGAGTCTATACGTCAAGAATGTGGCAAAGAAAGTCTCTTTTTTTTGTTTGCATTTACATGAACAGAGTTTGGTGTAACCCAATTCTCTACATGAGCATCTGCTAGTCTGTGAGCAACCAGATTCACTTTTACATCCACAATGAATCAGTTCTCTGCATGCTTTTGCAGCTGGTTCTAGAGAAGTCCAGTATGGTTGATAGTCTTTGACGACTGGCTTTTGGTCCAGCCCCAGTCCTCAGGTGAAGGCAAGTCATCCTGGGCTCGTCGCAGGTTGCCCAGATACTTGCCTGGTACAATGCACGTTTTACATGCTGCAACAGAGCTGCTTGACTGGGAGGAACATTTTCTATTGCTTTTTCCTTCTGGCAGACTAGAGCCCTTCGACATTCGTTCACTGTGTCCAAATTGCTGGTTTTGTCATACATGACAACAGTGAAACGTTCAAGCAGTTTCAATTCCTCACAGTCTTCTTGGAGATGGCAGAAGGTTTCTTCATTGGTTTCTGGAAAGCTTTGGTAACATTGGATAGCAGCGCCAGGCCTCCCATGCTGTGCGTTTTCCTCGGCCAAAGAAAGCTGACGCAGTCACATCCTGTAAAGGCGTGGAAGGGTGGCAAAGCTTCTGACTTGTTCTTTCAGATTCTGAGAAAATGTCATTTCATGTGTATGTGTGTAAAGTTCTTTCCAGTGCCAAAGTCAACCCATATAGCTTAATTCTGGACAGATTACTTGTAGACTGTGGAATTTCCTAGGAGGATTCCGATAACATCTGTGTCAACAGTCCGAACGTGGCAATCAGTTGCATCTTTCTTCACTGCATCAGTTAAATGAAACACAATCCGACTGTCAGCTTCTTCTTGATGGCAATCTGAGATACCGTCACTGGGACCTTGAACGATGGCCTTTTCACCTCCGCTTACAACAACTACTTTCTCTGGATGGAAGTGAGTTTCTTCAATGACAACTGATAGGAAATTCATGAGTTCTGTTTTGTTCTCAGGATCTCTCAGGAAGTCTTGCCATTTGTGCGGGATCTTGGTTTGCTTTTCAAACAGTTACTTTCAGCATACATATCCCACACTATGTCTAGTCACTTCGTATTCTCCAGCTGCTGAGATACGTATGGGAGGAAGACTATTATTTTGCAAAATCATCAAATGTTGAGCTACCACGAGGGGATAAGAAATGAAGTGCAGCAGTACCATCCAGCACCTTGACGTCAGATATGACAAGGGATTCAACCACTGCAACTGTATCAGTTTTTGTTTCAACAGTTTTCACGTTTGGTGTCAGTTGTGAGGTACCTAACAAAGCCTCAGGCACTTCGGCAAGGGCTTCAGCAAGGTCTGTGTCGTCAGTGTCTATACTGGCGATTTCATCCAATTGATAAGCAGATTCCAGATCCCCAAGAATCGTTGGACTTCTGCTTGCTCAGCTCTCAGCAAACAAGGCAACAGATCACTCTTCGCGCCTGCTCGAATTTTGTCTCTGTCCGCCAGTGAAGGTGGGTACACATGATTTTCATGTTGGAAGAAAGTATCAAGATCAGCACCTCTGCTCTCAGCCACGACATGCAGGCGTGAAAACAAGCTGACGTCTTCCTTCAGTTCTTTAGTTCTGTTTGGCTGCTTCTGACTTTGAAGATGGACATCTGAAAAGACGAAGGGAATTCCTTTTGATGGGTACGGGCATTGATTTGGTCCCCTTTACCAACACAGATTCCATATGGTCATCATACTGCTGCTTTCCAATGTTCTCAATGTTTCTTACAGTCTCTACCACATCATCAGGAAGACCATCACGAGAGCTAATGTTCAGCAATTCAGGGCCAGATTCTAAGAAAGGGTGTTCCCCGCTGCATTAACACTTTTGATCAGAGAAACCGTTTGCTTCTTGAAGCGTTCTTGAGTTGCAAGCCCCTCTTCACGATGACTGGAATCCTCATTACCAAGTACTTCTGCCTCGAATTCTTGCATCAATCTTGCCTGTTAGGACCAGACAACATCCACCTTTGAAAGGCTGATGGATTTTGTGTCAGACCCACTGCCCTTCCAGACCCCTTCACCAGTGAGTTATTCTGCTCGTTTGCTTGATTGATTGGAATTGCAGAGTATCTTCTTGTCGCCTTTGTCAGAACAAAGTGTCCCTGCTGTTCAAACTCCTCTAAGACAAAGTCAGGCAAGTTCTCCATGTCTCTGATGTGGACTGGGAACCAGCGTGAATACTTCTGGTGATCCAAAGCAAAAATACAGGGGGCCATGGCCTTCAGTGTCTCGACATACAGTCTGAAGTTTGCTGTTCTTATCGATCTGACATAGACCATCCTAGAAGCTCTAGACTGAGTACTGAGTCCCAGAAATGAAATGCTGGGCTCTTTGAAATCATTTCCTGTCTCCATGTTTCCATTGCTTCTTCAGTCGGAGGTCAGGTGAAGCAAGAAATGCTTCTTTCTGGAGCTGTGCCAGTGCTAGCGCACTGATTTGATGCGCATGGTCTTGTTCTTGTCAAGTGTGAACAACGCAAGAATGACTCCGCAATACCCGAAGACGCAACCTCTGCCTCTACCAGAGCAACAGTCCACCCTGAACATTCCAAGTAGTCTCCAATGGTATCCCAAAATTTCATCTCGACATGAAGACCTCCAAGCATAATGACTATGGCATTTTCACCATACATCTCAGGCCACTTCCATTGTATGTGCTTGCTAGCGCAAACAGGCGTGCGACCACAGCCATTACAGGTATCTGCCCAGGGTTTAGAAACTGAGTGGACTGGCGCAGAATGTCCATGCCATGCTTCACCATGGCGTGTGTAGCAGCTTTCTCGTAGAAGAGGGGGAATAGTTGCGAAAGTGCTGGTTCTCTCTGGTCTCTGTCCCACCCATGTTGTGCAGAAGCATGGAATGCTGACTAAGCTAAAGTGTCCCCAGTTTCAAGTTTCTCTTTCTGTAGGTATTCCATTGCTTTTGTTAGCCACTGATCTTCTTCTTTTCGTGCAGCAGCCATGTCTGCAACCACTCTCTTTATTTCAGCAAGCTTTGGTGGCTCGACTGTGGATTCTTTGAGAGAGAGTGCAGGCACTGTGGTGTAAGATTCGGGCAAAGTCAGGCCAAGAGCTCTTCCAGTGTCAGAAAGGGTGATCTGAGTGCGGCACTGGCCCATGTTGATCTTCGATGGAGACTGGATCAAACTAATGCCTGTCCCATGAAAGGAACCTTCAGCGGTTGTGTGGAGGGGTATAATCCAGGTTATCGAGAGCGCCAACTGTGAAGAGGTTGAATCTTAGTTGTGAAGGGCAAACAACACCTTGCTCTTTGAACATGTGTAGGACAGCTGATGCTAACTGCCTCTCTTGCTGCAAAATTCTCCCATAACTAGGACTCAATCTCAAACGATGCAGCATTGTGATAAGTGCTTTTGATCTTGTCAGTGTGTGAAACTTTCATGCCCAAGTACAAGGACAGAGGGGGTTCGCGTTCAATGAGTGACGACTTTTCTCTCAAGCACCAGCTTGACTTCTAACATTCTTCCTGCAGTTTTAACAGAATTGTCTGACAAATTGTAAGACATGCTTGTGATTCCTTCTTCTGTTGTTGTTTTAGGTCTGCTCCGTACAACAGCATTGAAACAAGCATCTTCAAAGAAGAAGGAACTGAGTTTTCTTGGCACTGAGAAGGGAAAGAAGCGTCAAAATTTAAGCAGTCTCCACTGAAAATATCTTGGCGCACTATTCTGGCAGCTTTTGCAAGGTAGCAGCGTCTTTGTTAAAGCAGTCACCATTGCTTGTTTCAGCAAATCTTGCATGTCTTGTTCAAAGACAATGACTTTATTCTTATCCCTGCGTTGCTCTTGGGCATCAGGGAATTGCTTGAATAATGTTTCTTTAAAAACAGTTCTGTTGACTGAAGCTTCCACCCAAGAGAATGCAGACGATCTGTGTACAAACTGTGTAAATCAGACAATTGAAAGAAAAAAATTCCATCTCTGACTGAATTCTCTATGTATGCAACCAATTCAACAAATGCCCTAGACTGCGCTCTTTCCCTCTTCTGTCCAAAGTTTGGCTGCCCTTTGACGCTGTCGCAGAAATGAACGATGCCGATTTCGGAAACTAGTCAAACAACTAAAATGGTACTTTCCTTCAAGTGCAATAAGATCCCAGTTTCCCAGTCTGGTCAGCAGAACGGTGTCTTCAAGATCTTGAGCCATCTAATATTGTGTCCACACCAAATGTGCATACATCATGCAAGTGTCCTTTTGGGTCTGTACAAAAAATGAGGATTCCTTGGCCATGATTGTTTCCTCTCTACGCGGCTTTTTTACGATCACCATCAGAAGGTCCTGCCTCTTCCATGTCAGCTTTTCGGTTTTCCCTCTCCAAGCGATATGTAGTGAACTTGTTGTAACAAGATTTATGGTACTTTGCTTCATGTTGAATGAGATCTTCAGCAGTGGTGTCTTTGTCAAGTGCAAGAGGCACTGGAAGACAATTCAGCATCCGAAATTCAATTACATTTTCAATGAATGTCCTGTATGGTTGTATTCTATCTTCTTTCCTTTTATTTTTTAGAGGACATCTCAGCTCTTCATCTGCTAACTTCTGGCAAATGACACATGTAGTCCAGTCCATGTGTTCGTCAGTACTTTCTTCAGTGTTCACCCGAAACATACGAGAAGCGATTTCTGGATTTTGATGGATGATCAGTCACAAAAAAAAGAAGAAAAAAAAAGAACCAGCTATTTACACACAGTACATGCCCATCAGCCTTGTCCATTCCTGCAAAAACTGTATTATGATAACAATAAATGATACCAATGAAATAAGGATTTACGTGCGCCTTTGCAGGGACGGCTATTTATGCACATTATGACGTAAAAGTATGACGTTTTCAAGCGATAAAATGCATATTTTCCTTGGGTCCGGATCTGAAATTAAAGTTTAAGATATGTAGATCAAATGTGCAAAGTGTGGTACTTTTGTCCATTAAATAAATGTTTTGTCAAATTCTTGACCTTACGGACCAGGCTATTAGAGATGCTAAAGAAGAAGAGAAGAAGAAGAAGAAGAAGAAGAGAGAGAGAGAGAGAGAGAGAGAGAGAGAGAGAGAGAGAGAGAGTAGACAGACAGACAGACAGACATACAGACAGAGACATAGATACAGAGACGGACGGCCAAACAGAGAGAGAGACAAAGTACACTAAGTAGTAGCAACAGAGTCAGCAGCAGAACCCCCACCCCACCCCACCTCCACCCCCAGTTCTGGTAGTGGTAGTACCACAATAGTTGTAGCAAGAACGCACTACTGAAGTCTCCTCCCGGGCAACCTCATTAAAATCCATCCCAGCACTAACAGCTACATAATGAGCGGATATGACCACTCCGCCGCCACACAGGTTGTGCAGTCTCACTTGACCTCTCCCCCCTCACTCTTCTCTGCGTCTCTTCCCGCCTCTCTCTCTCTCTCTTCTCTCTTTCTCTCTCTCTCTCTCTCTCTCCTCTCTTCTCTCTCCTCTCTCTCTCTCTCTCTCTTCCCGCCGCTTCACTATCTGGGTCAACGTGGAAGGTTCAAGACAATGTCAGCTCCTAGTAGAACAATGCCAAGCATTAAAAGAAAATTACATCAAGAAAGAAAAGAACATTATCCAGAAAGGGACGGAGAAAACCCTGCGCGCTCAAGTCTGAACATAGCGTACCTGTCTCTGATACTGGTTTTATGCGGTCTTCCCAACTAGCGTTTGCTCTGTTACGCCTTAAGACTTGTTTTAAGTCGTTTTCAATTATTCAGCTTCGTTAAGGCCCACCCGACTATAGAGGGTCTTTTTCAGAGATGTCATCGGTATCAAAGGAAAACCAAATGTCAGTGCTATGGGCAGCATGACAAAATGTCCTGTCGGTTCGACAGATGAGTAGCAAGCAAGTCATTTGCCTGACACCCTCATGAGGGAGTGGACGCCTCTCTTTGGGGACTCAGTATGTGGAGTAGAGGCCTATCTTTGAAGACACAGTATGTGGAGTGAGTGGCTATCTTTGAAGACACAGTATGTGGAAGCATATCTTTGAGGACACACGTGTAGGAGTTGAGGCCTATCTTTGAAGACATAGAATGTGGGAATGGAGGTCTATTTTTGAAGACATAGAATGTGGGAATGGAGGCCTATCTTTGAAGACATAGAATGTGGAATGGAGGCCAACAGAGAATGTGGGAGTGGAGGCCAACATAGAATGTGGAAGTGGAGGCCTATCTTTGAAGACATAGAATGTGGGAATGGGGGCCTATCTTTGAAGACATAGAATGTGGGAATGGAGGCCTATCTTTGAAGATATAGAATGTGGGAATGGAGGCCTATCTTTAAGGACATAAAATGTGGGAGTGGAGGCCTATCTTTGAAGACATAGAATGTGGGAATGGAGGCCTATCTTTGAGGACACAGAATGTGGGAGTGGAGGCCAACATAGAATGTGGAAGTGGAGGCCTATCTTTGAAGATATAGAATGTGGAAATGGAGGCCTATCGTTGAGGACATAGAATGTGGGAATGGAGGCCTATCTTTAAGGACACAGAATGTGGGAGTGGAAGCCAACATAGTATGTGGAAGTGGAGGCCTATCTCTGAAGACATAGAATGTGGAAATGGAGGCCTATCTCTGAAGACATAGAATGTGGAAATGGAGGCCTATCGTTGTGGACATAGAATGTGGGAATGGAGGATTATCTTTGAAGACATAGAATGTGGGAATGGGGGCCTATCTTTAAGGACATAGAATTTGGGAGTGGAGGTCTATCTTTGAAGATATAGAATGTTGGAATGGAGGCCTATCGTTGAGAACATAGAATGTGGGATTGGAGGCCTATGTTTGAAGACATAGATTGTGGGAGTGGAAGCCTTCTCTGAGGACAGAGAATATGGGAGTGGAGGTCTGTCTTTGAAGACAGAGAATATGGGAGTGGAGGCCTATCTTTGAGGACAGAGGATGTGGGAGTGGAGGCCTATCTTTGAGGACAGAGAATGTGGGAGTGGAGGTCTGTCTTTGAGGACAGAGAAAATGGGAGTGGAGGCCTATCTTTGAGGACAGAAAATATGGGAGTGGAGGCCTATCTTTGAGGACAGAGGATGTGTGAGTGGAGGCCTATCTTTGAGGACAGAGGATGTGGGAGTGGAGGCCTATCTTTGAGGACATAGAACGCGGGGAGTGCAGGCCAATCTCTGAAGATATAGAATGTGGGAACGGAGGTCCATCTTTGAGGACAGAGAATGTGGGAGTGGAGGCCTATCTTTGAGGACATAAAATGTGGGAGTGGAGGCCTATCTTTTATCTTTGAGGACATAGAATGTGGGAGTGGAGGCCTATCTTTGATCTTTGAGGACATAGAATGTGGGAGTGGAGGCCTATCTTTTATCTTTGAGGACATAGAATGTGGGAGTGGGGGCCTATCTTTTATCTTTGAGGACATAGAATGTGGGAGTGGAGGCACATCTTTTATCTTTGAGGACAAAAAATGTGGGAGTGGAGGCCTATCTTTTATCTTTGAGGACATAGAATGTGGGAGTGGAGGCCTATCTTAGACATAGAATATGGGAGTGGAGGCATATCTCTGAGGACATAAAATATGGGAGTGGAGGCATATCTCTGAGGACATAGACTGTGGGGATGGAGGCCTATCTTAAACATAGAATATGGGAGTGGAGGCCTATCTTTGAGGTCATAGAATGTGGGAATTGAGGCCTATCTCTGAGGACATAGAATGTGAGAGTGGAGGCTATATTTAAAGACACAGAATGTGGGAATGGAAGTCTGTCTCTAAGGAAACAGAAGGTGGTCGTGAAGGCCTATCTCTGAGGGCAGTATGTGGAAGTGGAGGTCTGTCTTTGAGAACGCAGCATGCTTGAGTGGAGAACTATCTTTGAAGACACATTCAGCGGCAGACATAGCAGAGGAAGGAGTTCAGCGAGCTGGAGCCCTACTTTCCCCTGTTCCTCTTTGCCTGAATGGCAGTCGCTCTGTTCCTCTCAAAGCTCTTTGTGTTCTCAGGTCACAGGTCTCTCCAGCAGGGAGTGTCAAGGGCAGTGTTTTCCCAGGTGACCTTCTGTCCATGTTGCAGCTCTTGAGGTTGGTCTTCAGTGCATCATAGTGTTAATGGTTACCTTGGTCATCCTACCCTTACTTCAGCTAGCCGTGCAGAAGCACTGGGGGGTGGGGGTGGGGGTGGGGGCGGAGGGGGGGGGGGCGGGGAGGGAGACAGAGGGGTACTAATGTCCGCCCCTGCTGATACATTATGTGGATCTTACTATCCGCCACGTGGATGACATCTGTACAATAATTCACAACATAATCATTTTTGTTTTACGTATTGCTATCGGTAAGGCGGATAAACCTTCAAAGACTGGCATGAACTGGCGATTCCAAAAAGCCCTTGAAATAGGCCCAACTATTTCTGAGTTGTTTTGTGGACAGGCGTGTCTAGTCATGTTTACACCCTGGAGAGCAACAACAGATAGAAAACAAAAGCTAAAACAAAAAACGAAAACGAAAACAAAACAAAACAACCAGACGCATATTTACTTGGACAACGGGTATGGTCAGCAATCTGCCAGACAAAGTACGATGTGTTACTGAACACAACAAGATGAGAAAGAAAGAGGGGTGGGGGATGGGGGGATTTTATTCAGTTTTTAGCCATGTGAAGCACATTAAATAAACACAAGAAAGACGACAAAAAGACAACGAAAACAAAGGACACACACACACACACAAAGAGGAGAGAGAGAGAGAGAGAGAGAGAGAGAGAGAGAGAAGAGAGAGAGAGAGAGAGAAGAGAGAGAAAGAGAGAGAGACGGACAGACAGACAGACAGAGACAGAGAGAGAGAGAGAGAAAGAAAGAAGCGAAGACAGAGACAGAGGCAAAGGGACACACAGACAGAGACGGGAGAGAGAGAGAGAGAGAGAGAGAGAGAGAGGAGAGAGAGAGAGAGAGAGAGAGAGAGAGAGAGTATTTGTGCAAGTGCGTGCACGTGTGCGCCGCACCGCCTGAGCAGTGAAAAGCTGTACGGACTTCCTTGACCCGTGTCGGAGATTTAAAACGTTCCCTTCTTATTTCCTTCTCTTCTTCTACCCTTCCTTCACATGCACACACACTCTCTCTCTCCGCTCTTTTTCTCCCTCTCTCTGGCTTATCTCCCCACGTGCTTCCTCCCCCCCCCCCCCCCCCCCCCTCCAAAAAAAAAGTTGAGTTGTTGAGGCGACACATAAAAACCAATTATAAGTGACGCCGAAATGAGTTGCAGGCGGTTGTGGGCGGTATGCCCTCAGTGATAAAGGTGTCGCAGTCAAACCGTTAAACTTCACGCTCCAGATTAAGCACTGGACCCATTATCGAAAATTCACGTACGACAACACATTGCCATGGAAACCGGGAAACATCCGAGGTAGCAATCTGCCAATGCTCGATGTTGGACATGGATTCAACTTGATCGAAAATCGGACAATATGCATAATTCTGAATATGCCAGTGACTCCTGTATAACATTAATGTCTGATTCAGAGCTCCACGATTTCAGCCAGAAGCGCCATCAAGAATTCAGCATGTGAACAAGCTTGGAGCTTTCCTTTTGAAGGGAACTTTTCTTGTTTGTCCCGAGCTCCTCTTTTCTTTGCGTGGAAAGTGAGTTCCCCCCCCCCCCCCCCCCAACCATTTGATGAAGAAAGAAAACGAAAGTTCGAGTGGGACACAGGGAAGTGTTGTCCTCAACTGCGGACCAACCAGCTGGGAGCAATCCTGCACCACCCTTGGAAACCTGCGCTGGGGGATGCAATCACGCGCAGGGCATTCCATAAAGATGTCAAGGTACATACCTGCTTCCTGGAGGATGCCATTGTGTGATGGCCACTGAACGTGACACGACAGAACCTCCACGGGAGCGTCCTCACGGGTGTACCAGCCCATATTTCATGACTTCAGAACCCACCGACGAAAGACGCCACCGTCAAGCAACTGCCAGTCTGATAGCTTTACTATTTATAGTACAAAGGAAAAGATAATGGCAGTACAAACTTAGAAAAGATGTCCTTTCTGATCTCTATTCTATTCATCTTGTTTGTTGCGTGAATTTTACATGCATACAGCTGAATCAGACTCTACTGTTTAAACCTTTTCTTTCTTTCCTTCTGTCTTCTGTCTCTTTTATTCTTATTGCTGATATGTGTCCGGTAACGCCATTCTCCGAATTTTTTAAATTTACTCCCAAATCAGTATCTGATAAAACTCCCATTTACATATTGTATGTGCTGAGTGAACAGGTGTGAATGGAAGTATTCACCTGAGTTATGTACCTTAAATTGTTTCACGACTGAAGCGATTACTGTTATCTTTCAACAGCACGTGCTAGAATCTAGCATTCTCCATCAGCAGGTGATTCACGGTCACTGTTATCGTGTGGATACATCATCATCTCTGAAACAATCCTCAAGTGAGTTCTCGTAAGATGAACGAAAACGCTGTACTCTTCTTTCTGTGGAAGGAACAGAAATCTTGCACTGTTAAGCACCCTTTGTAGTCCTGTTATAACTGTGACATTGGTGTCGGGCCTGTCTGGCGCATTGTCAATTTCACGCTGACACCGAAAGGGTTAACCAATGTTGCGGCGCTTATGTTCCGGCCAAATGTCTGAACACAAAACGGTGTTCCCAGGATCAAGATCAAGTACAACCGAAGGCTGGCTGAAATAAAGCCTTGGGTACAATCCATAAACAAACTCAGCGAAAGGTCTGATCTAGTTTTCGTCCAACGCTGCCAGGGTTCTATTCGAATACGCGTAGCGTTTGAACAATATCGCACGCTAAGCTCGACCAAAGCGTTGGAACCTTATTGCGCACAAGGATAAAGCGGAGGGTTAGAACCATACTGCGCTCAAGCGTCCAGAAGAACACGTGGACGGAGTAGTGGACTGGAACAATACTGAACACGACGACCGAAAAGGGACAAAACTTGAGCCGTCCTGTATGTAAGGAACGAATGTCAGACATATCGCATCGCCATTTGGTACCGGATCAGCGGATCATCAGCACAGGGACTCGCAGAGAAGCATTCTAACCCGCTTGCGACACTCACACGAGCTTCTAGACAGTCACAGCTTCGTGTGTCACCAGCTTTATGTGTGGGATACCAACTGCGGGCAATGACATAACTGCCACCAGCGTGGATCTGTTCCGACTGATAACTACTCCAGAGCGGCAGACGACGTAAAGCGGTGGCAGCTTACACTCATTGACTGACGGTGAGGTATCACAAGGCGAGGTCAAAAGTCATGGAAAAGTCCCAACCCTTCTCCTGTGCCGTTCTGTGTGGCCAACCTCTTTCCTGTTGTGTAGACCGCGCTCTTTGAAACAGGAGTTTACAGGGAAAAAAAGGGGAAAAAAGGAGTTTGAGATTATAATGCGAAGGCTGACGATCACTCGGCTTCTTGAACAGTTGTGATTCTCATAAAGAATCCATACAGGCCAACTTGTACATGCGCACACTGCACATACACACTGAGGACACAAATACACGCACATGCTATCTATCTATCTATCTATCTATCTATCTATCTATCTATCTATCTATCTATCAATGTGTCTATGGATGTATGTATCTATCTATCTGCCTGTCTGTATATCTATCTTTCTATCTATCTAAGGATGGGTGAAAAAAAAGGATTTATGAAGCAGTCACTCACAAAACAAAAAAAAACAAAAAAACAAAACAACCCCCCCCCCCCCCCCCCCCCCCCCCCCACCCGAAAGACGCATCATATCATAGACCATTTACAGTGGTCATGGAAAAAATTCGACACATAGGTGCGGCAAACTCAGTTCAAGTTTCCCTTATCCTATCAAGACAAAGGATTCTATTCTGATACATTCTTCTGAATCCGTTTCAGCGTCCAGCAAAACTCTGTGTGAGCATCCATCCACACATTGGCGATTCCCGAGTCGCCGTCGAATCGGAAAGCAACACCAAGAAATGGGCGAAACGGAAAACGGCATAACCCTCCCTCCAACCCACTCCCACCCCCCGCCGGCACCCACCCACCTTCCCATCGCCTTGTGACTGGTTGCAGCTGCCCCTGAAAATGTGTATTTCGGGGCAACTGGGACAGGAAGGGAAGCGTGGTTATCACACGGGCTGTCAGCTCTTGGCAGTTATGATGTGTATCGTTACAGCTTCCTTCCCGTCTCGCTGCTAGGGCTTCCTCTCCTCGGCTTCAACGACCACGAATCACAGACAGGCCCCCCCCCCCCCCCTCCTCCTCCCACTGGTCTCCTCGTCGTAGTCGTCGTCATTGCTGTGTTATCGGTCGTCGTCGCGGTTCTCTCGTCTCATCTCTATGTCCTGTCACATGTCACAGCGAGGGGGAGTCGGGATCTGATGGCTGGGTGTTATTCTGGGGATCTGCTCGTGAGACCTGAAAGGTCACTGGTGACCTACTTTTGCCTCTAGTGGTTCAGGTGTCTTCTTAACCCCACTTCCTCCCCTCCTCTACCGCTCTCTCCCTGCTTCACTCTTCCAGCCCCTTTATACACACACGCACACACACACACACACACACACACACACACACACACACCCCGCCACACACACACTCAGTCATACACACACACACGGGCGCGCGCACTTACACTTGTGATTTTTTCCCCACTTTTTACCGACCCTTTCACCATCATATACCACCCCACATGTCTCCTACATTCACCATCTTTTTTTTTCCTTTCGTGTCTTTACTTCGTCAGCAGTTTTGATATGGGAACACCACAGTGACACACACGTATGCGTGCACGCGCGCACGTACACACGTACACACACACATAAACACACAACACACACACACACACACACACACACACACACACACACACACACCACACACTAACCGACTGTGATCTGGGGAGTATTGTTTTGTGTACTTTGGATGTTTGTCGTTTAGAATGTCTGAGGAAGACATATGTCGAAATTTGACTTCTGTTCCGTATTCTTTATTAAAATAAACATTACTCGCACTCTTTGATGTATATTTGTATTTTGACTTGTTTACAGTAACGCGGCAGTCTGTGGCGGTCACATCATCTGTCCTCATGCCTAAGTATCTATCTGTCTATCCATCCAGACGCGTGTGTATTAATTATTACCATTATTATTCACTGTCATTCTTATTGAGGGTATTTACATACCGCCTATGCTCGATTTGAAATCACACGCTTTTTGACGCACGATCAATGTAGGTCTTGTCGTAACATACACACACACACACACACACACACACACACACACACACACACACACACAGACACACACACACACAGATCAATGACTTCCTTTGGTTAAAGCTCAGTTTATTTCTAGGCTTTGGTCGTTGTTTGTTTATTTCGTATAATCTATTTTTGCCTAATTCATATCAATGGTTGATTTCAAAGCGGACATATATCGAGGGTCTTCTTTTTCATGACCAACAGAAAGATATTTGCGACAGAAACAAGCGCTTTATTCAGGTTATAATGTCTTTGACTTAGGCTACAAATTGATTATGTAATTAAATGGTAACTACATTTATAATCATCATGGTGACAAGGAAAGACAGCAGCAACAAATGCTATAATAATAATAATAGTAATAATAATGATAATTAAAAAGAATAAGAATAATGATAAGAATAAGAATAATAACTGGAAATGTCATACTTTGTTATGATATGGTTTCTGTATGCATCCCGTTTAAACTGATTTCGTTCATGGGCTACCACACTGCACCGCTTGTACGAAGCTACGGAGAGATTGAATTAACAGATAAATGGTGAAATGCAACAGATTGATTTTTAACCAGCTAGGGTGTGTCACAACGGTGTGACTGTGTGTGTGCTCAGTGTTACAAAGACATAAGTCAAGACGGCGGGTGTCATGTCAAAACACGGAAAACACGGTTGACGTGCTTCAGTGCTTTTGCGTACTCCTCAAACGGCACGTAAACCACCGGCTTATACCTCTCCCACTGCCCCCTACATCCCTCCCCTCTCTCACCCCCCTCCCCTCCCTTTTCCTGTATGTCTTCCCCCCTCCCCCGCATTTCGATATGATTTGAAGCCACGGTAAATCCATCATTCATCCATCATCCCCACCTCCACCCGTCAGCTCTCTCTCCGTCACACACACTCTCTCTCTCTCTCTCTCTCTCTCTCTCTCTCTGTCTGTCTCTCTCTCTCTCATACAAAAACGCGCGCGCGCTGTTTAGCGTTAGTTACCAATATTTTAATCAGAAAAGAGTAAGCAAACGTATTAGTGTTTAAAACTACCAATACCAATATTTTAATCAGAAAAGAGTAAGCAAACTTATTAGTGTTTAAAACTACCAACACACATTGACAGAAATCAGCCGAACAGCAACGTATCTCACCCACACCTTTAGCACAAAAAAAAAAAAAAAAAAAAAAGGAAAAAAGGAAAGAAAGAAAGAACAGTCAATCGCAATTTCTTTTTCTATTAAAAAAAGAAAGAACATGTCGTTTTAAAGTTGTTTACTATGACAAGAAATATTACTATTTTCGATGGAAACAACTGAAAGACCATAAAAAAGATGCACATGGGGAAAATGCCTGGAAACTCCTCTTCGTCCGTCTTCCTCTCCCTACCCCTCCCTGATCTTCCTCTATGCCCGCCATTTTCACCTGTCCTGATCAGTATGCCCGCCATTATCACCTGTCCTGATCAGTATGCCCGCCATTATCACTTGTCCTGATCAGTATGCCCGCCATTATCACCTGTCCTGATCAGTATGCCCGCCATTATCACCTGTCCTGATCAGTATGCCCGTCATTATCACCTGTCCTGATCAGTATGTCCGTCATAATCACCTATCCTGATCAGTAATAAAATCTGTCACTGGCTGGTTGAAGGAGAGTTTTGTAACATACTATTTGTTGTTCCTGGTAGGCGAAGCAGACAGACAAATAGTCGGACAAACTAGCGACGGATCTGAATCGTAGTTTCAATGACTTTGCGTTCCAATCTTCGGATGTGTTGCCGCCGTAAACTCGCAGGGCGGTGTGACTCTTGAAATGGACAGGTTGTCCAAACGTTCTCCTCTTGTTCTGTTTGTTTTTCTTGAACTTACCGTTACCCTCTTGTTCTATTTGTCTCCCCCCCCCCCCCCCCCCCTTCAATTAAGTTTGTGTGTGGACGAAGGACTGAGGGGAGTCGTCAGTGTCGTCTATTCACGCTGTCTTAACGTGATTTTCAGGTGTTGTGGCACTATCTGTGCCCTGGTGCTAAGTGAATAAGAAGAAATCAAAATGATAACTACTCCATGACGATCTTAAACAAACAACACAACTGGTTTTGATCATTAGCCCTGTGCACGTTGCTAGTAAGGCTCGATAACACGATTACAAAGTGAAGCTTAGCCATGATTTTCGTGCTCAGCAACACAACAATCTCGTAAGCCGGCTGAAAAATAATACGGATCTGTCACTTTTTGAACGAGTGCGAGTGTGCGCTAGCGTAATATTCTAAATGTAAAAATACTGCTCATTGTCTTCGTTTCATTCGAACAAAAAACACGTGTTACTGTTATAGGTAAAGTTAGGTGCTGATAACTTTTAAAACACTCTGGAGCCAATTCATTATTGATTCAGTGCCTAATTCCAGTAGGTGCTGGCAGGATCAGTTACTGCCATCAGACACGGGCGGTTTTTTTAATATTTTTTTTTTTGCACCGCGGTGCTATCGTGGATTGAGCGGCTTTCTCTTTTTCTGCTGTAGTCTCGACTGAGGATGACATGGACCTCAATTTGAACACGATCTTTGAGGAGGAATTTGGTCTTCATTGTTCGCCCCAGCGTATGTGTAAGTTGAGTTAGTAAAGTTGAGAGCACCATCCTCATGGGCCATGTGTTCTGAGCAGTGCTGAAATATTTGTTTTGTTTTTGTGTCTGCTGTCATCCAGATAGCAGGTCAGGGCTGATCAGAGGATCAGCCGCGGTCGTTGTAATCTACATCAAGTATCAAGGAGGGAGAGAAGAAAGGATCTCACTCGCAACTGGCCTTTACTCCACCAACTTCAAGGCCGAGGCAGTTGCCATACAAGCAGGAGCAGCCCATATCGAGCACAGCCCTCATACCTCCAGCAACGTCGTCTTTCTTTCAGACGCTCTGTCTGTCTTGCAGGCCATACAGACTGCCAGAGACAAAGAACTGAACGACCTATCCACTGCCCTTATCTCCCTTTGCAGAGCCGGCACCGTCGTTCTACAGTGGATCCCTTCCCACTGCAACGTACTTGGCAACGAGGTTGCAGACACTCTGGTTAAAGAGGGAGCAACAACTAAACAGGAAGACAGGTCCACAACCCTCAAGGAAGCCAAGACAATCATCAAAGCCCGACAGCAGAGCAAGTGGTTGCAGGAGCATCCACATTTCAATAGAAATGACCTGTACCACCTGCTAACAAGATCAGAGCAGGTGGCCATCTTCAGGCTGCGGACAGGCCACAACCGCCTGAACTATCACCTCTTTACCAAGTTCAGGATCGGTCAGTCAGACCAGTGCCCATGCCAGACCGGCAGTATGACAACAGCACATCTACTGCAGGATTGCCCGTTGCACGAAGCTTTGAGACAACAGTTATGGACGGAGCAAACATCAGTGGCGAGGAAGCTCTACGGTGCCCTTGAGGACCTACAGCGCACGGCAGCATTCGTCAGAGGAGCTGGCGTTCCCATCTAGACTGTTCGAGAAGAAAAAGAAGAGGAAGTAATCTGCTTGTCTTGGAACTGAGGTATATTGTGGACTAGCGTTTACGATGGGGAGTGAGAGGTCGGTAATTACAGTGTGTGCTGCAGATTGTGGTTGTCCATGTTTTTTTGTGGTCGAATGCTTTAAATTTATTTTCTGCGTTTGGGTGGCTAGTTGTGTAGAATTATGTTAAATCCGAGTTGTTTTCCGTTTTGTCATTGAGGACAGAATGATGACATTTTGTCGAGGAGCAAGCTCCGACTATGGAAAAAGAGATATTAATTGTAAAGGGGGGGGGGGGGGGGGGGGGGGGGGGGTAGTTGTGAAGTATGACTTTAACCGAAAGGGAAACAAGCGTGTGTTGGTGTGTATGCATAAGATCGCAGTGGTTATTCGAATAGAAAAGTTGATATTGAAAGGACATATGTGTCAAGTGTGGGCGTGGGGTTAGGTTTTGGAAGGGAAACTTGATTATAAACAACTAAATAAATCATCGCAATAAAATGAAATAACGCTTGATATCTATGTTGAAGAAAGTCGATTTTAGGATCTGTGAGTAGATAATAACTGAAATAAATCAATTGTCATAAACTGCCATTTTATAACACCAGAAATCTGTATGAATTTTCACAAGAGAGATCTCGAGAAGATATCGTTCCATAAGAGAAATGATGATAAAAACTGAGGACTGTGGAAAGGCTACAGCGGCTTCATTGTCGTATACAAAGGAACGTGGACCAGAGATGTTCCGTTCGTTTACCCAAGAATATAGATAAACATGTACCGAGGGAACAAATCGTATCTGTCGGAATGAAAGAGGTGCCCTGAGGCATACGCTCGTAACTGTTACATGCATTTGAAATCGTCCAGATCAGCTTCCTGACGAGAGGAGCTTCCGTCCTCTCATTCCTCCTGTCTGTCTGTCGGCATCTTGTGGAGCCTCGGTTTGCTTTTCATGTTCGTCGCCCGTGTTTGCTCGCTGCCGGGCGTGAAGCGTTAGATCGTTGACCCGTATTCGGGAGAGCTGCCCCTACTTCTGCAAATGTTGGCAGGAAGCTCGCCTGCCTTTAACGATTTCCGGAGGTGTGGCACATTTGCGCCTCACTGAGCCATCCAAACTCCTAGCTGTCGTCGCTTCCCATGCCCTAGTCTTCCTTCACTTTTTCAGTCAAGAGTGGTTTCACGTGATTATTTAGGTGAAGATCAAAACGAATGAGCAATTTACATTAGTACTCACATATACCCACTGCAATAAACCCTGTGAATTCTTCATCGTCATGGTCGCTTTCATTTCATTGTCGTCGTCGTCGTTTTCTTTGTTGTCGTCGTCGCTTTGATGGTCGTCATCGACGCTTTCATCTTCTTCGTCGTTGCCTTCACCGTCGTCGTCGTTGTCCTTGTCGTCGTTGTTATTGTCTTCATAACAAGGCTTGTCTTTCCCCATGAGGATAGAAAACCTATCTGTGTTTCTTTCATTAAGGGAGAATGTTGCGTGAAAATAAATAAGATTGTGCGAGTTTGTGTGTGCTTGAGTAATCATACACGTAAGAAAATATATTAACTTGGGAATAAAGGGACACTGAAGTTTGAAAAATGTTAAGTGATTTGTTAGTTAATGAAAAACAAATCGTCCCAGTACGGTGGGGATTGTTGTTTTCATTGCAGAAAGCTACCAGACAAGAATAGCGAGAGTGGGACCTTTGCTGAAGCAGCATTGTTTCAAGGCAAACACCTAGTGGAGGCGAAGGGATGAGCCTGTATACAAATACCTGTTGGTTCAGCCAGTTTCATTGGGATCATAACTGGGGGTGAGGATATATGTGTTGGTTGGAGTGTTTCCATCTTGTTTACCAAAACAGTATTAGATTAACATTTGGTTTACCTCGTGATACTTTCGATTCATTATTCTTTGGTGCGCTTCTTGTTATACGATTTGCCGATGTGATTTTAGCTTACACTCACTGCAGAAGTTTACCTTAGCATGTGTTTTATTCATGAAATTGTGGTACTGCCGCGTCGTAAGAAACGGGGTCTGTGACCAGGTAAAAGAATAGGTATTGCATTGCGCAATTCAAATGTGGCTGGCTTACTTGGAAGCCTTACGGAGAGACTGGGAAGAATTTGATGCTGACTGACGTGTGCCACGAGCTCATTTTTTGATTAGGGAGGGGTCGGGTGGGGTATATCACTGTTAGTAGCTGGGTAGAAGGGTATTGTGCCAAAGTGTATGCTTATGATATTTAGTGGGTTTTTTTTTTGTAAATTAAGTGTCTTTTCTATTCTTTCATTTTGGGTTTGCTGTGTTTTATAATTCTCAATAGTTTTTTTTTCTTTGCTTTTACGAATGGAAACGATGGGAGGTATTCCAGCCCCATAAACCCGTGACGTTACAGTGGAGATGCTGGTGTCCCTTGAGAATTTTGTTGGACTGTTGTTATAGAGAGAGATTAGGTTGTTGGAATGCAGGGTGTCCTAGTTATTTGTGTGTTAGAGACTGATAGGTTGACGAGTGTGTACCAAGTTCTTGAGTGGCGGGTACGGAAGAACTCTGGTGCACGCGGATTAATTCTAAGAGCGTAAGACTGGGCAGTTCACAGTTGGAATTTGGTGCGTTGATGCTGTGTTGAAGTAGTAGTGTGCTGGATTTGCGTCTGTATTTGCTCTGGGTTGAAATCGAATGCTTCGTTTGTTCGGTTCTCGGTGGGTTCAGCTGTTATGTGCTTGATAGTTCAGTCCAACGGCTTGTGATCTGAATATAAAACCATTCTTTAGAGTTGATATGTTCCGATTGCTTGTTTGGACCATGACGGCGACTGTGACTGTGTATCCTGAGTATATAAGGATTTTTTTTTGTCCAGAATATTGCCTGAAGTATGATATCTTGGTGATCAAAGTTTTGTTTAAAAAAAAAAGCGTTTCTTGTGCTATTGTGATATACATTCTTGGTGCAATTGTAAACAAAAAACCCTGTCATTTGCACAGGCCATGCCTGGTCACACGCGGAAGAATCCATTGAACGACCCGAAAGCGATATGTAGTCCAAAATCAGTTGGAGGTGAGACAACTGGGCGAACACTTATCGTACCAAACCTATGAATTAAGAGAGAGAGAGAGAGAGAGAGAGGAGAGAGAGAGAGAGAGAGAGAGAGAGAGAGAGAGAGAGAGATTTACCGGAAGCTGTTCCTGACAAAATCACATGGCGCCATTCATTCAAGTCCTTAAACTTCCGCCACCAGTTCAGTCCACTCCGCAACCCAAGCTTTTACATTAACCAACCCCACCCCCACTTCTTCCCCTCCTGAGTTCCACTTCCGCACCCCTAGCTCCTTCACTCATCGCCCTCTACTCCCGCTCGATGGTATTTCCCACAGATAGCTCCTCATTTCAGAGTTCCCAGAAACTGTTGGCGTGAGGAAGGGAAGGTGAGAGGCACTTGAAATGACGAGCTACACCGACAGATAAACGCAAACACACACACACACACACACACACACACACACCAACAACTACCACACACACCACCACCAACAACAACAACAACTACCACACACACACACACACACCAACAACAACCACCACATACACACACATCACCAACAGCAACTACCACACAGTACACACACACACACACACACCACCAACAACAACTGCCACACACACCACCACCACCACCAACTACCACACACACACAGACACACACAGACACCAACAACAACAACTTACACACACACACACACACACACACACACACACACACACACACACACCGAAAGAAGCCTCCCCCCCCCCCCCCCCCCACACACACACACTTTCTCTTCCCTTCACACCCAAACATTTAGTTTACGCATCGTCAAAAATAACCTACGACACGATATTCTCTTTCCGCCCGTAAACAGCTTTACTTCTCCCAGGGCTGAAAACACGACAGGGAAAAAGATGTTTTAGCCGCGGCTGCTGTGTTTATAAACAGGAGAGGAGCCGACCACAAAGAGAGTGAAGGGACAGAAGGTGAGACTAGAGGCTCGGAAGGTGTGAGAGAGATAGACGCCGAGATAGCTGTCGTCGGAACAAGTGGTCATTGTGCGGGGGACAAGCCGCGCAGGCGGTCGGTTCCTCGTCTGCCTGAAGATCTCCGCCGTTATCAATGACAACTGTTTTGCCCCCTCTGGGAACTCCTCGGACGGGTGCTCTGTCTGTTGAGCGATCTTGAGAAAGTGGGCCAGGGGTAGGTGAGGGGGGGGGGGGGGGGGGGGGGGGGGGGGGGGCGAGGGAGATTAAAGGTGGAGTTGAGGTGTGTGTTTGTGCGTGCGAGCGTGCGTGCGTGCGTGCGTGCGTGCGTGTGTGTGTGTGTGTGTGTGTGTGTGTGTGTGTGTGTGTGTGTGTGTGCGTGCGCGCGCGCGTGCGCGAGTGCTTCTGTGCATGAGTGTGGTTGTATTTGGGTGCTTGCGTCGGATTGTGGGATTGTGAAAAGTGTGGGGGAGCTGGAGGGTCGGAGCCAAGGGTAAGACAAGGGCATTGGTTTAGTCTCGCACGCAGCAGGGTTCTCCTCCCCTTTCCTCCCTCTCTCCCTCCACTTTGTGTGATGGCCAGAGCGCTAGTATTTCAGAGGAGCACAGGGTAAATGAGCTTACGGCAAGGAAATTGTTCCCGGAAAATCTGCGCTTAAAATAAATCACCCTGACAGATTAAAAGAAAAAAGTGAACAAATAAAGAAAAGTAACAAAAAGAGGAGAAAAATCCAGGTGACACAGTACTGATTAAAGCTTATCTCGTTTGGGTAGAAAACAATTATCACGAGATGATATTCTGACTGATTAAAGCAATGCAGTTTCCCTGGGAAGAGGAGTTCGAATTTTATATTGGGACATTTGTTGACACCATCAGTTGTCACGATATGTTTAAGTGCGAAAGAAGGGATGTAAAATCGGTCCGGAGAAAGAAGAAGAAGAAGAAGAACTGCCTCTAATCAGGAAACGTGGTTCAGTCGCCCTATTCTCTATCAGTGTACTGTATTTTCTTCTCCAAGGTCAGTAACTGCTTACACAATGAAGACCAACTGTGGTCTGAGTCCGACAACGGTGACGTTTTGCAGTATACGATCGTGTTTCTCCTTATTTCTAGTTTCACACACCACATCAGATAAACTTTCCTGAAATTGTGACTCGAAATCATAAAAATATGACCTTGGTCTTGGCACCAGACTATATCATAATACTAACATTACGTGTTCGTGTTAACTTAGGTCTTGGGGTTGGTTTCTGTAAGCAAACAGGTAGCAGTCAATTCCTGATTCTTCAGCCGAATATTAAAACGTTGGGAGCCTCTATACTTTCCGTGGTACTGA
The DNA here is from genome assembly GCA_018398815.1 of Conus ventricosus. Classification (NCBI taxonomy): domain Eukaryota; kingdom Metazoa; phylum Mollusca; class Gastropoda; order Neogastropoda; family Conidae; genus Conus; species Conus ventricosus. The sequence goes on along the minus strand of CM031600.1, from coordinate 31,059,097 downwards.
AAAAGAAACGTTCGTCCATCTGCTCTGAGAAACTGCATTTATAAAGAAGGCAATTGCAACTTCTGTCATGATTAAATATTTTCTAGAATGCTTATCTCGTTTGGGTAGAAAACAATTATCACGAGATGATATTCTGACTGATTTGGTTTTTCTTTTTCTGGTCGCTGAGTTTCATGTTTAAAAATTTCAAAGTTCTAAAACGAATCCACTGGCAAGCTCTTAACAGTTTTTTAAGAAAGTTTTGAAACAAAAATACACCGTTGACAACTATTGTTAAAAACCATTGTCACGTCATATATGGATCTCGTGATGATTTTCTTAAGGATCTCTTACAAACATTTATTGATTAATTTTTCCTATGAATCCGAGTCTTGCGTTTTGTTAATTAATGCTAATGGTTTGGTACCTCTGAATAGGCAAGGTGCGGTCGGCTGGGCTAAAACGTAAGTACAGGTGTAAGTATTGTGTGATTAATGTCAATATATCAATATATGCCATTAGCATCAGGGTGATTGGTGTATTTTCAAATTGAAAGGATTTGATTGTTACTGGTCGTCACTGTCCTTGACGGTCTAGACAGGGAGGTTGATAAGCGTAGCAATTCAAAACTTTGTTTCCACTCATGTGAAAAAAACTCTGTGTTCATGTATTGTGAAACAGAGTTAGTGTCAAACAAAGAAAACATTATTAACAAATGTTGACGATGATGAGACACTACTGAAAACTATGGCATCACAATCAGTTCTACCTG
>CM031600.1:31038346-31040846 GCA_018398815.1 Conus ventricosus | reverse complement strand
TTGAACCTGTGCATCAAAGAGTTTTAGAAACACTGTCAAGGAGTTATTATTTAACATGTTTAATTTTTTCAAAATACACAATAAGGCATTCTTTGCTCTGCTTGCCAGGTCCTGACAAGCAGCTGTAAAGCTTAGGCGTGTAGAGAAATAAATGCCAAGGTATTTGTAGCAATTTACAACAGCCATCATCTGTCCATTGAAAAACCATCTTTCGCTTGCTGCCAAGTAACCTCCTTTTCTAAAAACCACAATATTACTCTTTTTCAAATTTACCTTTAGCTTAAGTTTAGAGGCTGTTTGACACAAATTGTTTAACTGGGTTTGGAGGCCAATTGGAGTCTCAGATAATAAAACAATATCATCAGCTAGTAACAAGATGAATAGTTCAATAAAATCGGGAGAAAGCGTTGCACCATGTCTTCCGTTCGCTATTATTTCTAAAGCTAGTTCATTTATGAATAATGAGAAAAGAACAGGGCTGCAAGCATCACCTTGTTTTACACCCTTTGTACATAAAATACAGTCAGTAAGTTCTCCACCTGATCTGACTCTTGCTTTAACGTTATAGTACATACTTTTAATACACTGATATAATTTGCCATTGATACCGTTCTTTTTCAGTATTGGCCACAGTAATTTTTCTAGAAACGGAGTCAAACGCTTTCTCGAAATCAATGAAAGCTACATATAACTTACGATTACACGAAAACTGCTTTTGAACGAGAGCCAGAAGAGTAAACATATGATCTACAGTGGAATGATTCTTTTTAAAACCAGCTTGATACTCACCAGTAATGTTATTTTGATCGATCCATTTTTGTAATCTGTTATTGATAATGGAGCTATACAATTTGCTGCTTATATCAGACAATGAGATTCCTCTATAATTACCAGGATCATTTACGGCACCTTTCTTAAACAATGGAATGATAATCGATTCAGTCCAGCTTTCTGGATATAGTCCTTTATCAAAGAGAGCATTGAAAAATTTAAGAAAGAAATCAATCACGATGTCCCCACCATTCTTGAATAACTCACCAATCAAACCGTCAGGACCAGCAGATTTTCCATTCTTTAAATGTCTTACTGAAAATAGGATTTCCTCTTTTGAAATGGGGCTATCCAAGTAACCTGATTCTTCAATTTCTTCTGTGTCTGCTTCACTGCAAACATCGTTCTCTAGCAAATTTTTAAAATGCTGGTACCACTCTTCAGTAGAAATATTACTGTGTATAGGTGTCTTTACAGAAATACTACGAACATTTTGCCAGAATTCCTTCTGGTCATGGGTTGAGTTTATTAAATAATTCAGTAAAGATTTGTTGTGCTCTATTTGCTTTATGTGCAACATATTTTTGTATTCTCTTCGAGCCTTACAATATTTAACACGGTCTTCGCTATCATGGGTTCTGCAAAACACTCTTAGAAGTTTCATCGTATTTGATTTAGTCACTTTACATTCTTGATCATACCATGGTTCAGTCCTCTCACCTGAATGTATTCTAACTTTCTTTTTCATACATTCTGCTTTAGTCATAATACAATCATTAAACATACATAAAGCTACATTAATATCTTCATCTATGCAGCGAATCGCTGTTTTCAGTACTTGCAGGGTGTCATCATCATTCATCAGACCACGAAAAATGTTTGCATATTCATCATTCCATATCAGTTTCTCGACATATTCAACCTCCTTGTACTTCTTTGCAACAGGACCAACAATTTGTGAAAAGCCAAAGTGCAATTCCAAAGGAAGATGGTCAGACTCAATACGTTCTGTTACATACAAATGCATAAATGATTCTAGGTATAGATACAAGTCAACAGACAATAAAAAATAATCATTAACACTATTACCTGTATCAGAGATGTATGTGAAACGACCTTGCCGGTCGCCATTACATACGCCATTCAATATACATAATTCTAACGCTGTGCACATATTCAGAAGGAATTTTCCATACCTATTAAGCACATTGTCTTCAGAGCACCTGTTGCCACAACATGAAGAGCTTTTGACTTGAGGAGAACAAGCATACACTTCACCAGATAGTTCTGGACCCAAATTTGCTGTTCTTCCATTGAAGTCTCCGTTTAGTAAAAGAAACACATCAGGAAATTCCAAAATTTTATCAGTAATAACATTTTCAAGCATATTGATGCCATTATCTATACCAAAGAAGGAATAAAAAGGTGAGTTTTCTGGTGGTATATAGGTACAAATATGCAAGACATCTTTGGGCAGACCCAAAATACATTTTGAAATAAGAAACATCATTGTGTTATTACACTCAGTATCTATTTGTTGTACATATTTTGATAATTCATTTTTTATTAGACAAATTATACCCCCTGATCTTCTCCCTTGCGCTGTAAATCGAGTCGCTGGTTTGCAGAAAATTTTGTAATTATTAAACACACTAGACTGAAAGTTTTCAACAAAAGTTTCAACGAGACATATGAAATCAAATGACAAAATATAATCGATAAAACTGCG
>CM031600.1:31033346-31035846 GCA_018398815.1 Conus ventricosus | reverse complement strand
TTCCTTGGCGTTATCCTAAGGATATTACCCTTTTCTGTGTTTTCCTCTTAGGATCACAGCTGTTTTAAATAATAATAATAATAATGAATACTTATATAGCGCCTATTCTCGGCTAGAGACCAAGCTCTAAGCGCTTTACAATCAACACTCGTTTACACAACGGGCTGCCTACCTGGGTAGTGCCGACTGAAGAGCTGCCAGCTGGCGCTTCATTCAGTGTTTCCCGTGTCATCCAGTCAATATCATTCAATATCGTTCACTCAATTTCATTACTTCCTTCATTCTTTCCATTTCTCACGCAGGGTGCATGCTATGTGTAACATGTCATCCATACCAACGGCCAAACTGGCTATCTCTTCCGAAAGTTGGTGATGGGATTTTACGTGTGTGCAAAATGTTATGCATGCGTTCACACATGGAACCTCGGTTTATAGTCTCATTCGAAGGACTGTATGGGAAATGGAGTCAGAACCAATGATAACTCCAAGGGAAAAATCCCCCTGTACCGAAACAGCCCGGCGGAGATTCGAACCCGCAACCCCAGGATCACCAAGATTACGAGTCCGGCGCTCTACCAACTGAGCTATTCCGGCTCCATTTTTTCCCCTATTTTCCTCTAGATAATAACTGTTGTTCTTTTTGTTTTCCTCAGGATGACCGGTTTTATGGCTAGGAAAACATCGTTAACGAGGAAAACATCACATGAGTAATGGCATCAGTGGAATATAGGGAAAAGAGGAAAAACGGTCATAATTCAGAAGACTCTGTTTTCGTTGCTTTCTTTACGGATAACAACTGTTTTCTCCGCGTAAATAGGGAAAATAGTCATGATCCTTTGGGATAACTGTTTTCCTTGGGAAAAGATGGGAAACACGTGTGATCTCTCAAAACAAACAGGGAAAACAGCAATTATACAAAGGAAACAAATGTGAACCTCAGGGATAACAGCTTAGCCCCGTTTTCCTTAAGCTTAATAACTTTCCCAGGAAAGCTGTTATTATCGGCTTATGAAGCTGTTGTGCTGCCATACTGTTACCTTAATCTTCAATGTTAACCTGATTGATATCTCTTTGATGGCTAGAGATAAGAATGGAAAATGTTCTTTGTAATGACGTAGTGTTATTTTTTCATTTTTTTCATTTTTTGTGGCAATAGATAAGAATGGAAATCTTTCTTTCTAATGATGTACAGTCCTTGTTTCTCTCTCTCTCTCTCTTCTCTCTCTCTCTCTCTCTCTCTCTCTCTCTCTCTCTCTCTCTCTCTCTCTCTCTCTCTCTCTCTGTGTGTGTGTGTGTGTGTGTGCGCGTGTGTGTGTGTGTGCGTGTGTGTTTTGTAGTAAGCCTGTCCGCTATTCATTCATTCATTCAAAGTCAAACAAAGTGTAGGGTTACCCGACCACCATCGTCACGTGTTTTGAACCACTTCCTCCTTCGTTGTTCTGCTTTCCGGTATCTATGAGGTGAACGTGGTAAACTTTTCCTCCCAATCAAAAAAGAAGTTGACAGAACTGAGCATATCATGGGGCCCGATATACACAATAAGACATCTAAGAGAGGGATGAAAACCAAAGACAGTCGTAACAATTCTAAACAATTAAGAGTCTGCATCGTCCTCTTTCCATTTGAAATCCATTTTATCTTCGATACGAACAAGATGAATGGTGTCTTTGGGGGCAGGAGATCAAAGAGGAGATATTTGTTTATTATTTTGTCCCATCAAGGACTGTACGCCCTTCGGTCCGTAGGGCGTACTGTCTTTGGTTCCATGCAGCAAATAGAGTAACGTTCTCTGATTGGTAAGTGGAGCCCACGGCCTTTTCCATTCACGCCAGGTTAGCTCAGGGGGTAGATCACCGAGTCTGCGGGTGTTGCCAGTTCGAATCTCGCCTTCGCCCATCACATTCGCTGCCCATTTTAGCATTTTATTCGTTTTGGTGGTACTAGTGTTGTGCGAATATGGTCTCCTCTCCCTATTGTCCTGAGATGATTAACGCCGTCTGCTCTGTCATCGTTGAGTGTAGACGTTCAACTCGAATGTAAGCAAAACTATTCGCCCTCCAAATACTTCACAGATGACATAAATCAGATCTTCCAAAAACGTCAACTCAGACATGCTTACTCTTTTTTTCTTTGTTTAAAATTTATTTGGGATGGCTTTGCAGACACTAGTAAACAACGAGGACGTAAAAAAGTGATTGAAATGTTTTCCAGTTATATCATTAAAGTGTATTCAAGTATTACTAATACCATGGTAATCCCGTGTCACTAAGATTATTTTTTATATACTACATTCCATCTTTGTGTTTTCATTGAATTCATGTTATATTTTAGAGTCTACGGAATGTGTTCTTAACTGTTACCCTTTCACCAGCAGCTTTATCCATATTTTCTGGTACAGAGATAAATAATGTATTACAAATTTGAATATGTGTGAAATTTCAGAGAATCGCTTGTCAGGGAAGGAGTGTTAATGCTCTTGACAGTAACCTTTCCATCAGTGA
>CM031600.1:31023346-31025846 GCA_018398815.1 Conus ventricosus | reverse complement strand
TCCCTTTTCTTTTTTTTTTTCCTGTTTTGTTTTTCCTTCCCTTTCGAAGACACTATGACTCGATCGCTTAAAAGAAAATTTTTTAACTAATTTTAGCGTGACGCTGGCTAATCAGTAAGTAAACACTATTATCCGTAAACTAGTCTTTGGGCCAATCGAATTGTCAGTCAGCCTCTTATTGCAAAAGTAAAAAATGGATCATAATGAATAAAAAAAGCCAAACTATAAAACAGAAAGCAAAAAAAGAAAAAGGCAAAAAAAGATCCATTAAAAAGGGAAAAACCCACTGGTTTTTCCAAGTCTTCCCAATGATCGCGCAAAATCAACCTGGGGAGGGGGCGGTCGGGGGGAGAAAAACCCAATGACTCTAATGGGGGTTGAACCCCCAATCCCAGCCGGGAGTCCGCAACGTGACCCCTTCGCCACAGCGCGGTTCTCATCCCCCCCCCTTTTCTCTCTGGCCACCCCCCTTCTCCCCTTCTCCTTCACCTTTCCCCTTGACCCCCACCCCCATCCCTCCCTTTACCCCCCCTTCTTCTTTTGTCTCTGTTTCTGTCTGTGCTGTCTGTCTTCTCTCGTCTGTTCCTTCCTACCCCCTCCCCTTCCCCCCCCCCCTTTGCTTTCCTCTGCCCCCTGTCCTTCATCTTCTCCTCTCTCTCTGTCTCTCCATCTCCTATCTCTCCCTGTCTCTTCTGGTGTCTGAATGTCGTCTGCCCCCCCCCCCCCCCCCCCCCCCCCCCTCTCCTGCCCCTTCCTGTAAAAGGGAAATACTGCAAATTTTCCCTCAGGGGGAGCCCCCCATGCACAGGGGACCCAAGTGCAAAGGAAGGGAGAAAACCCGTGAAAATGGTTTTTGGGCTGGCAGTTTAGGGCCCCAAGGGGGGTGTTATCAGCCATGGCCTGAGGCCTGATTGGGCAGGGGGGGTAAACTGAGGGTCGGTCGGGCAGCCGACCATCTGTAGACCTCTAATGATGGGCAAAAGCTTTGAATGGATTGCCAAGGATTTTATCTTGCCACATTTCTCTCTCTGTCTCTGTCTCCCTGTCTTGTCTCTCTCTCTCTCTCTCTCTATTTCCCCACTTTCTCTCTTCACCCTTTCCTCTCCCACTCACTCTCTCCCTCCATCCCTCCCTCTCCCTCTCCTCCCTTTCTCTGTGTCTCTGTTTCTATCTGTGTCTGTCTGTCTGTCTGCCTCTCTCTCTCTCCCCCTCCCCCTTCCACCACACCTTCTCTTTCTCTCTGCCCTAATGTCTCTTCACTCTTCTCTCTCCCTCTGTCTCTCCATCTCTCTATCTCTCTCTGTCACTCTCTGGATGTCTGTCTGTCTGTCTGTCTGCCTGTCCTCTCTCTCTCTCCTCTCTCTCTCTCTCTCTCTCTCTCTCTCTCTCTCTCTCTCTCTCTCCACGCCCCTTCTCCTGTAAAGGAAAGTACCTGCAAATTTAACCCATTAGGGGAAGCCACCCATGCACAGGTGCGCCGCATTGCAAAGGAAGGGAGAAAGCGCCGTGAAAATGGTGTGGCTGGCAGTCAGGGCCCCATGGTGTCGGTGCTATCAGCCATGGCCTGCAGGCCTGTACTGGGCAGGTGGGGGTAAGCTGAGGGTCGGTCGGTCAGCCGACCATGTGTAGACCTCTAATGATGGGCAAAAACTTTGAATGGGTTGCCAAGGATTTTATCATGCCACATTTCTCTCTCTGTCTCTGTCTCCCTGTCCTCTCTCTCTCTCTCTCTCTCTCTCTATTTCCCCACTTTCTCTCTTCACCCTTCCTCTCCCACTCACTCTCTCCCTCCATCCCTCCCTCTCCCTCTCCTCCCTTTCTCTGTGTCTCTGTTTCTATCTGTGTCTGTCTGTCTGCCTGCCTCTCTCTCTCTCTCCCCCTCCCCCTTCCACCACACCTTCTCTTTCTCTCTGCCCTAATGTCTCTTCACTCTTCTCTCTCCCTCTGTCTCTCCATCTATCTCTCTCTCTCTGTCACTCTCTGGATGTCTGTCTGTCTGTCTGTCTGCCTGTCCTCTCTCTCTCTCTCTCTCTCTCTCTCTCTCTCTTTCTCCTCTCTCTCTCTCTCTCTCTCTCTCTCTCTCTCTCTCTCTCTCTCTCTCCCACGCCCCTTCTCCTGTAAAGGAAAGTACCTGCAAATTTAACCCATTAGGGAAGCCACCCATGCACAGGTGCGCCGCATTGCAAAGGAAGGAGAAAGCGCCGTGAAAATGGTGTGGCTGGCAGTCAGGGCCCCAAGGTGTCGGTGCTATCAGCCATGGCCTGCAGGCCTGTACTGGACAGGTGGGGGTAAGCTGAGGTCGGTCGGTCAGCTGACCATCTGAAGACCTCTCATGATGGGCAAAAACTTTGAATGGACTGTGAAGGGATTTTATCTTGCCAGATTTCTCTCTCTGTCTCATTGCGTCTTTCTCCGTCTGTTTGTCTGTCTCTCTGTCCCTGTCTTTGTCTGTCTCTCTCTGTCTCTTTACTCTCTCTCTCTCTCTCTCTCTCTCTCTCTC
>CM031600.1:31010846-31015846 GCA_018398815.1 Conus ventricosus | reverse complement strand
ACGTACATAAACACAGTTAACACACACACACACACACACACACACACACACACACACACACACACACACATACACACACACACGCGCGCGTGCGCGCGCGCGCGCGCGCGCACGCACACGACAGAAAGAGAGAGAGAGAGAGAGAGAGAGAGAGAGAGAGAGAGAGAGAGAGAGAGAGAGAGAGAGAGAGAGAGTCTGTGAAAACCGAGAATAGTAAATTATGCGAGCTTCATTAGACGAACTACTACAAAACACGGCATACTCCAAAGTGCCAAATTGACGAGTTATGTGCATGAACAAATTGACGTTATGCAAAAGCTTCCATGTTCGTCAGCAGGGGAATCACTCACAGCCAAGACTTTCTCCCCTTGATGATGGCGGTGAGAATGTTTTCTTTATAGCCTGGGTGAACTGGCGTACACCTATTAATCATCATCATCATCATCATCATCATCATCATCATCATCACACACACACACACACACACAACACACACACACACACACACACACACACACACACACACACACACACACACACACACAATCCGTCTGTAATCACTTTAAAGTGGAAAGACGTTAAATTGAAAGAAGAAGAAGAAGAAGAAGAAGAAGAACAACAACAACAACAACAACAACAACAATAACACACACACACACACACACACACACACACACACACACACACACACACACACACACACACACACACACACACACAATCCGTCTGTAATCACTTTAAAGTGGAAAGACGTTAAATTGAAGAAGAAGAAGAAGAAGAAGAAGAAGAAGAAGAACAACAACAACAACAACAATAACACACACACACACACACACACACACACACACACACACACACACACACACACACACACACACACACACATCGCGCTCACACATTTTGTTCTACGCAATTGTGAACTGATACTCAAAGTCCGCCATTGTCCTCAGTGTTCCAACCGTGACGATTGATGGTCGCCTATGGCCCTTCTGCGGTCGAGTATACATCATGTGAAGAAAACAAACAAACAAACAAACACAAAAACGGACAGTAGAAAAAAGAATACGTGCATACTGGAAACGAATATCTGCAGAATAATTCGAATACATAAAAGTCAAAATAAAACAACTAAACAGATAATGAGCATGCGTTTCATGAGAAATTTCAACAGCACATGTTCTAGCTCAATGAAAATGTCTAAGACAAATGCCAGTGTGTAGTGTGTGTGTGTGTGTGTGTGTGTGTGTGTGTGTGTGTGTGTGTGTGTGTGTGTGTGTTTGTGTGTGTGTGTGTGTGTGTGTCTGTGTGTGTGTGAAAAATGTGGGCTCATGTGAGTATGCTCTTGTGCCATATATATATATATATATATATATATATATATATATATATATATATATATATAGATGAATATAACCAAAGAGCCTAAAATGATTTTAAAAGTGCTCGACCCCTTGGGGAACAACATTTGTCAATGATGTTAAAAAGGAAGAGAGTGTTCAACAATGCAGCAGTGGAATACCAGGAGGCACTACAAACAAGTGGATACAATTACAAACTACAATACAACCCGGACAACAACACAAATAAAAGCAAGAAAAATAGGAAAAGAAAAATCATATGGTATAACCCCCCATACGACGGGAAACTCAAAACAAACATAGGGAAAGAATTCTTCAAAATCCTAGCAACTTCATTTCCAAAAGAGCACAAACTGTCCAAAATATTTAACAAAAACACTGTCAAACTATCGTACTCATGTATGCCCAACCTCAAAAACCTGATTGACGCATCCAACAAAATGAAAATCAACACAGCAAAGAAGGTGAAGAAAGGAAATCTTGCAATTGCACGAGAAAGGAGCAGTGCCCACTAAACAATAAATGTCTCCACAACAACATTGTATACCAGGCCACTGTAACATCAGAAAATGAAAAAGAAACATACATAGGGATCACTGAAAACCACTTCAAAACCAGATATGCAAACCACAAACAGTCATTCAATAAAGAAAAATATAAAAACCAAACAGAACTGAGCAAATATATCTGGAAACTTAAAGACGCAAAAACAAGCTACAATATATCCTGGAAAATCATAAAAAGAGCATCACCATACAGCAATGTTTCAAAAAGGTGCAACCTATGTTTAACTGAAAAATGGTTAATACTATGCAAACCACACTTAGCAACTTTAAACACCAAAACAGAAATAGTAAACAACTGCAGGCATAAATGGAAATCGTTGTTAGTGAACACATCCAAAACAAAAACCTGAAAGCCCCAAAAAACACGTGCAGCCAACCCGCACGTGCAAACAACCGCAAACGTGAGCCCACACGCTATATAACATCGGCGGTGGGCAAACAGAGACCATCCTGATGACAGCGCAACGCCGCTAGAAACAAATTTGTCGAGTTTTAACCTTGAGTTTTAACCTTCCTTTTTAACATCATTGACAAATATATATATCTATATATATATATATATATATATAGATCAGTATATTTAAAATGCCTAAAACAATTTTTTAAGTGCTCAACCCCTTGGGGAGCAACATTAGATAAAACAAGTTAAAAGAGGAATCTTAAAACTATCTACAAATTTGTTTCAAGCGTGTTGCGCTGTCATACATATATATATATATATATATATATATATATATATATATATATATATATTAGAGAGAGAGAGAGAGAGAGAGAGAGAGAGAGAGAGAGAGAGAGAGAGAGATGTGTGTATGTATTTGTGTGTGTGTGCGCGCACGCGCGCACGTTTATGTGTGCGCGATTTTCGTAGGGAATTGTCGTTGAGAATTTGACATAGACTTTATTGTCCAATAAACAAAAATAATAATGATAAAATGATAATAATAAGAATGATAATAATGATAATAGTAGCAGTAATAACAAGTCATCATTAGCATAATCACTATCATGACGATGAGAATGCTTGTGCTGATGATAGTAATTATTGAATGAAATGACCGAATAAGGAAACAATAACTATAAAGTGAATGAATGCAAAAATAATAACTATGTTTGATAAATGACAGAATAGTAAATTAAAACTAAACTTGAAAGAACAAACAGATACTTTGAAAAAAATATATACAGTCTTTCTCTACACACACACATATACACACACATACATATAGTCGGGGAAAACAAATGCAGACTAAACAATTCCTCTGTGCAATCGGAGTAGCTCGGTTGATAGAGCGCCGACTCATAATCTTGGTGATCCTGGGGTTGCAGGTTCGAATCTCGGCCGGGCCGTCTTGGTAGGGAGGATTTTATTCCCTCGGAGTTAGCGTTAACTCTGGCTCTGGTACTATTTCCCCAAAAGTCCTGTGAATGACACTACAAAACCGAGGTTCTGTGTGTGCACGCACTCGTAACATCTTGCACACACGCTTAAAATGCCATCAGCAACTTTCGGAAGAGAAGGCCAGTGTGGGGGAACACGTTGTTCACAGCATGCACCCTGCGTGAAAAAAAAACATTCAAAAGAATGAAGGGAGAAAACTCACTGAATGTAGACAATAAACAAGTACGGTAACTCTTGCTCCCACAAGAAAACATATTCAGTTCTCCAAAGGAATACAGCCCTGATGTGGCCCTTTGCGGTCGGCTGGGCTATAAGCAACATTATCTTATCTCCTCCAAAGGAATGCTGTTTGCGACACCGAATCGTCTAGCAGACATAACAGCACAGAGCAAACAGAACAAACAAGGACCCCCCCCCCCCCCCCCCCCAAACAAAAAACCCACAAAACAAAACAACAAACAACAACAACAACAACAAACAAAAACCAAAATGCTCCACACTTGCCCATATACCCCATACTGAACACATCTACACTGCAACAAGAACTGGAGAAATGAATACATATAAAGTAACTTTTATTCAACACTGGCACAGCCTTTTTTTAAAAAAACAAACTTGAATAAAAAGTCAGACAAACACAAAGACGGACAGAAACAAATACAAACAACCTCGATTTAATTGGAACGAAAGTCCATATGAAGTGAGGCAGGGAACAGTAAATAATAAACAATAAACAAGTACGGTAACTCTGGCTCCCTTACTGTCCCTACCTCACTTCATATTGACTTTCACTGAATGCAGTCGGCAGTTCTTTAGTCGGCTCTACTCAGGTAGGCAGCCTGCTGTGTAAACGAGAATGACAATGGCAGAGCGCTCAGACCTTGATCTCTAGCCAAGGACAGCTGCTATGTATAGATACTTTTAATAACGATAAGTACATTGATGACTTGGCTAAGATGAAAAGAATGGGGAAAGAAAAGGAAGGGGGGAGGGAATGAGGAGTAACAAAGGGAATGAAAATTTAAGGCAATGCATTCCAAAATATGAAACAAACAAACCAAGAAAAAAAAAGAAGCTTTTATTAGCAGGATCAGGGGATCAGTGTACTCCATCTGGAAACAGAACCATTCATATCGCCGGCGCCGAGGCCTTTCGTCCGCGGACTCGGACTCATCAGGGAGACACAGCTGATTGTGCTTGTGCTCCCTTGGCATCAAATGGAGCTACACCACACTATAATTCTGTAGTATCCTCCGCAGCAAGGGTTCAAAAAAAAAGAAAAAAAGAACCCAACAGCACCCCGAAGCAGCCAGCGAAGGGTAGAAAAGTGAACCAAAAAGAACGTGTGGTAAGGAAATAAGTCGCTGAAAACTTGACATCATTATATACAGAGTATGAAATGTAGGGGAAAATCTATGAGCCTATGCTTGAGGATCCATATATGTATGGATCATATATCTATCTATCTATATATATGTACATATATGTATAGATTCTCTCCGTGTGTGTGTGTGTGTGTGTGTGTGTGTGTGTGTGTGTGTGTGTGTGTGTGCCCGCGTTTGCGTCTGCGTTCGTGTGTGTGTGTGTGTGTGTGTGTGTGTGTGTGTGTGTGTGTGTGTGTGTGGTGTGTGTGTGTGTGTGTGTGTGTATGTGCATGCGTGTGATTGAGTGTGT
>CM031600.1:30993346-31008346 GCA_018398815.1 Conus ventricosus | reverse complement strand
ACTACTGATGCAGCTACTTCTACTCCGACTCTTACTCCTACCCCTCCTCTTCCTCCTCCTCCTTCTCCTCCTCCTCCTACTACTACTGCCACTACTACCACTACTACTACTACTACCACTACTAACACCACTACAGTTGCTGCTGCTACTGCTACTTGTGCTGTAGCTTCTGCTGCTCTTTGTGCCACTACTACTTACTTCTACAGCCATCTCTGACTATTGCTGCAGCTGCTTCTGCTGCTACTACTTCCACTACATGCTGTTGCCCTTACTATCACTGCTGCTCGTGATTCTGAAACTGTTAAATCTAACGGATATTTTTTTTTTCTAAATGAAGTAATTCGAAACAATTCATTTTTTCCCAAGCTGTATAGAATATACACGTATGTCGTGAACGTTATTCATATTCATACTACTGTGCTCTAGATTATTCGTGCTGATAATAATAAGAAAAACAAGAAGTCAAGAAGTGGTGTGTGTGTGTGTGTGTGTGTGTGTGTGTGTGTGTGTGTGTGTGTGTGTGTGTGTGTGTGTGTGTGTGTGTGTGTGTGTGTGTGTGTGTGTGTGTGTGTTTGTGCGTGCGTGTGTGTGTGTGTGTGCACCTTTTCATCCACTAGTTTTCTGCGCTTTGCAATAACTACAAGCTGCATAGTTGTACAATACTCATATCATTCCTTTTACTTAACGCTTCTTCATCTCAGATGATATAAGAATAATTTTGAAATTTCCTTTGCACCGTCCTTCCTAAACAATACAAACCATTCATTGAGTTGAATTCACCAGTCTTTATGTAATCCATGGAGCAAAATCAACTGTTCATTTTCACTCAGTGAATTCACTGCACATACATTCGTAAAAAACATCTCATAGAAAACAAAACTTTCACATTAGGGATCCTCGATAAAAGACACTGCAGCAAAGCAAGTGACGCCACACTGCAGTACAAAGAACCTAATCCAGCCGAACCTAGCATAAGACCTTGCAACAAAGTGGGCAACACCACGTTATAGCACAAAGAACCACAGCCCAGCCCAACATAAAACACTATGACAAAGTAGGCCATTCCATGTTACATCATAAGGAACCCCAACCAAACCCAGCCCAACCCAACGTAAGGAACTATAGATAAAGTAGGCCATACCATGTTACATCATAAAGAACCGCAACCTAACCCAGCCCAACCCAACGTAAGGAACTATAGATAAAGTAGGCCATACCATGTTACATCATAAAGAACCGCAACCTAACCCAGCCCAACCCAACGTAAGGAACTATAGATAAAGTAGGCCATACCATGTTACATCATAAAGAACCACAACCTAACCCAGCCCAACCCAACGTAAGGAACTATAGATAAAATAGGCCATACCATGTTACATCATAAAGAACCGCAACCTAACCCAGCCCAACCCAACGTAAGGAACTATAGATAAAGTAGGCCATTCCATGTTACATCATAAAGAACCGCAACCTAACCCAGCCCAGTCCAACGTAAGGAACTATAGATAAAGTAGGCCATACCATGTTCCATCATAAAGAACCACAACCTAACCCAGCCCAACCCAACGTAAGGAACTATAGATAAAGTAGGCCATACCATGTTACATCATAAAGAACCGCAACCTAACCCAGCCCAACCCAACGTAAGGAACTATAGATATAGTAGGCCATACCATGTTACATCATAAAGAACCGCAACCTAACCCAGCCCAACCCAACGTAAGGAACTGTAGATAAAGTAGGCCATACCATGTTACATCATAAAGAACCGCAACTAACCCAGCCCAACCCAACGTAAGGAACTATAGATAAGTAGGCCATACCATGTTACATCATAAATAACCGCAACCTAACCCAGCCCAACCCAACGTAAGGAACTATAGATAAAGTAGGCCATACCATGTTACATCATAAAGAACCGCAACCTAACCCAGCCCAACCCAACGTAAGGAACTATAGATAAAGTAGGCCATACCATGTTACATCATAAAGAACCGCAACCTAACCCAGCCCAACCCAACGTAAGGAACTGTAGATAAAGTAGGCCATACCATGTTACATCATAAAGAACCGCAACCTAACCCAGCCCAACCCAACGTAAGGAACTATAGATAAAGTAGGCCATACCATGTTACATCATAAATAACCGCAACCTAACCCAGCCCAACCCAACGTAAGGAACTATAGATAAAGTAGGCCATACCACGTTACATCATAAAGAACCGCAACCTAACCCAGCCCAACCCAACGTAAGAAACTATAGATAACGTAGGCCATACCATGCTACAGCATAAAGAGCGACAAGGTAAAACACTGCAACAAAGTCAAGGCCATATTACACAACCCAACATAAAGACGACTGCTACAAAACACTGGTTAGACCAGTACTGGAATATGGTTGCTCAGTTTGGGATCCTTACCATCTAAAGGACATTGATAACCTCGAAAGATTCAGAAGAGAGCAGCACGGTTCGAAACAGGGAACCACATCAGAGAAAAGGGGAATACTAGGAAGAACATGAGGAGATTAGAATGGAAACCCTTAGAAGAGAGAAGAGCTTTTATCAAACTTAACATCTTCTTCAAAGGTAGAGCTAAAGTAATTGATATTCCAATGGAACAACTAGTACTGAAAAAAAGTAGCACCAGGAGTGGCGGTCAATGTTATACCATACCTGCATCAAATATTGACAGCCACTTACATTCATTTTATCCTAGTTCTGTACGGCTGTGGAACTCACTGCCGGGTGCCATCAAGATTGCCACAAATACAGTCTCATTTAAAAAACAAATTGATACGACAGTTTTGAGATCTGCATATTGACGATTTTCTATTTTAACTTCCCAGATATTTTACTGTTACCTGGGCCTGAATTTGGCCATTGGTTTTAACTTCTTGAATATCGAGTGCGACCCCTTGTTGCCAAATTTGCTCCAGGTGCCAACAGTCTGAGTCGCACTATTTTATGTTACTTTATTTTACTTTTTAACATGCGCGCTGGTGACCTACTCGTTTTTGAGTGAACCAGTATTTTAGGAAGAAGAAGAAGAAGAAGACACTGTAACAAAGCAGGCCGTACCATGTTACAAACACCACAAAGAACGACAACCCAATCAAGTCTAACCCAATATAAAACATTGCCAAAGAAAAAAAAAAGGGGGGGGGGAGGTGGAGGGGGGGGGGGGGGGGGGGGGGGCGACGAAGAAAGAACAAGAAAAAAGGCCACATAACACTACAGCACAAAGATCCACAACTCAAGCCATCCCAACCCAACAGTGTCAGTTTCATCAAGGGGACGCCACTAGCCTAATAGGACAACGCAACATCACACAACTCAATGCAACACAACGCGACGCGACAAAATAATAACACAATATCACACCACACTACGGCAACCAAACGCATGGCAACGCAGTACACTACAACGCTACGCAAAACAACACCATACCACGCCACACCACACCACACCACCACACACAAAGCATTTCAACCCGACACGTGACAACATGACACATGTTTTCGCCACACACACACACACACACACACACACACACACACACACACACACACACAAGCATGCGCACATGTACACATTCAAACATTGTGGGGGTGGGTGCACAACTACACCCTCTGTCTGTCTGTCTGTCTGTCTGTCTGTCTCTGTCTAGCTGTCTGTCTGTCTGTCTGTCTGTCTGTCTCCACAGAAGAAGAAACAAGATGCAAAGCATATAAACGTACTCCCAGTTTATCCTGAATACGCGTGAGATATTCCATAAAGAGGAAAAACCGTCTTGGACTGGTGTAACCGTTAGTAATGGCTATTCTGGTAAACATCGGCCATCGTCTGTGACCGATAATGAACATACTTACAAATTTTCAAAAAGATCGGCCAAGAACATTCTAAGATTTTCCATAAAGAAGAAAACCATTATAGGCCGTTAGTAATGGCTATAACGGTACACTTAAACATCGGGCATCATCCGTGACCCATAATGAACATACCTACAAATTTTTAAAAATATCGGCCACGTACTTTCTGAGATATTCAATAAAGAAGAAAAACCGTTAGAGGCCGTTACAGCCGTTAGTAACGGCTATAACGGTAAACTAAAACATCGGGCATCATCCGTAACCCATAATGAACATACATGCTAATTTTCACAAAGATCGGCCAAGTACATTCTGAGATACTCCATAAAGAAAACAAAAGTTACATGCCGTTACAGCTGTTAGTAACGGCTATAACGGTAAACTAAAACATCGGGCATCATCCAAAACCCATAAGAAACATACCTGCTAATTTTCGCAAAGATCGGCCAAGTACTTTCTGAAATATTCCATGGAGAAGAAAAACTGTTACGGGCCGTTACAGCCGTTAGTAACGGCTGTAACGGTAAACTAAAACATCGGGCATCATCCGTGACCCGTAATGAACATACCTACAAATTTTCAGAAATATCGGCCAAGTGCTTTCTGAGATATTCTATAAAGAAGAAATCCCGTTACAGGCCGTTACAGCCGTTACTAACGGCTATAACGGTAAACTAAAGCATCAGGCATTATTCATGACGCATAATGAACATACCTACAAATTGTCAGAAAGACTGGCCAAGTACCTTTTGAGATATTCTATAAAGAAGAAAAACCGTTACAGGCCGTTACAGTCGTTAGTAACGGCTATAAAGGTAAACTGAAACATCGGGCATCATCCGTGACCCATAATGAACATACCCACAAATTTTCAGAAAGATCGGCCAAGCACTTTTTGAGATATTCTATAAAGAAAAAAAATCGTTACAGGCCGTTACACCCGTTAGTAACGGCTGTAACGGTAAACTAAAACATCGGGCATCATCCGTGACCCATAATGAACATACTTGCTGATGTTCAGAAAGATCGGCCAAGTACTTGTTGAGATATTCTATAAAGAAGAAAAATCGTTACAGGCTGTTACAGCCGTTAGTAACGGCTATAAGGGGTAAACTAAAACATCGTGCATCATCCATGACCCATAATGAACATACCTGCTAATTTTCACAAAGATCAGCCAAGTACTTTCTGAGATATTCTATAAAGAAGAAAAGGTGTTACAGGCCGTTACAGCCGTTAGTAACGGCTGTAACGGTAAACTAAAACATCGGGCATCATCCGTGACCCATAATGAACATACCTATTTTGGGGGGCCGGATAGCTCAGTTGGTAGAGCGCCGGACTCGTGATCCTGGGGTTGCGGGTTCGAATTTCGGTATAGGGGGATTTTTCCCTCGGAGTTAACATTGGTTCTGACTCCATTCCCATATAGTCCTTCGAATGAGACTATAAACCGAGGTTCCGTGTGTGAACGCACGCATAACATCTTGCACACACGTAAAATCCCATCACCAACTTTCGGAAGAGAAGGCCAGTTTGGCCGTTGGTATGGATGACACGTGACACATAGCATGCATCTTCCCCGAAGATGGAGTATGGCTGCCTTAATGGCGGGATAAAAAAGGGTCATACACACAAAACTCCACTGCCTATATAGGGAGTGTCCGCAGGAGTATCAGCCTGCGTACGCAGAAAGAAAAAAGAAAAGAACATACCTATAAATTTTCAGAAAGATTGGCCAAGTACTTTTTGAGATATTCCATAAAGAAGAAAAACCGTTACAGGCCGATACAGTCGTTAGGACACCGGGCTGCTCATCTAATGGGAAGCGAACGAGGAAGAAGAAGAATGAACGTAACTAGAAATTTTCAGAAAGATCAGCCTAGTAGTTTTGTCTGGAGCGATTGGAACACATTTTGACCATGGACACACACACAGACACACAGACAGCATTTCTTCGTTCCCATTCTAAAGTACTCCCTGTTCTATAAGAACTGGGAGTAGAAAAAGGGAAGGGCAGCAGGGATGAGAAACAGCGATTAAAAAAAACATAGAAATGCACAATAAGGGAGTCAACGACCATCCTTAATTCTTCCAGGACTCGCATTGTTTGGTTCCCTAAATTCCACAAACAATGTGCTGTTCCCCCCCTTTTTTTTCAAAGCAGACCCACAAAAGCTGTATTGTTCCCATCTCCTTTTACCCTATCTCCCCCCTTCAACCCCCATCCCCTCCCCAAAGTCTCACCTCTCCACCCCACCACACTCAGCCCGCCTTTCCGCCACCGTACCAAGGTTGTCTCCCCTCTCCCGCCTACATCCCACATCCCAATGGCGAAATTGTTACGTCAAATTAAAAAAAAAACACGAGAAAAAGGGCAGCAACCTCGTGGTTGTAAGTTAGTCCTGTTTACACCACGGAAAGCCTTCTGAATTCCATGCTACAGCTTTATCAAGGCACTCTGTGTAACACGCCGCTGCTCTTGTTGAGAGAGAGAGAGAGAGAGAGAGAGAGAGAGAGAGAGAGAGAGAGAGAGAGAGAGACAGAGAGAGAGAGACAGAGACAGAGACAGAGAGAGATAGACAGACAGACAGACATACACACAGAGACAGACAGACGAGAGAGAGAGAGAGAGAGAGAGAGAGAGAGAGAGAGAGAGAGAGGGGGGAGACAGACAAACAAACAAACAGACAAACAGACAAACAGACTGACAGACAATACAGACATTGAGAGAGGGTGACATTTTGACATCAGTTATCTAGGGAAAAGAAAAATTACTGTCCTGCTGAACGAAAGAATAAAACACACAACAAAACAAATGCTTCGCGTTTCGACATCTTTGGTCTTCTTCACGCAAGACAAAACAAGACAATGACAACGAAGCACTTTGCACCCAATTTGAGGAGATAAGTGACCGTCTCTTCGTGCTTTGTTTTCGCTGTTGTTTGTCTCGACTGAAGAGGACCTCAAGACGTCAACACGCGCAGTGTTTGCTTTGTAATTCATTTGGTCTTTCGTTCGACTGTACAGTATTTTTTCTTTTAATTTTGCTTCAAATTCTGCCTGCAGTCACTTCATTTTGAACCATCTGTCATCTACGGAAGTGTTTCCACCCTAGAACTCTAACCTTGCTAAATTAGCAGCAGCAAGTTGCAAGACGACAACAACAACAATAACAACAACAACACAACAACAACAACAACAACAACAACAACAACAACAACAACAACGGATATATCATAAAAACAGGCAGTAAGCAAGATTTTAATTATTTAGCAGCAACGACATGTAAAGATAAAAAGAACAACAGGTGATCATATGGACAGCCCGTTTGTCAGACAATTATATAATCACAACATCTTGTAAACATAAGAACAATAACAACAGGTGCGCCTGGCAGTATGTCTAACAACAGCCAGTAAGTCAGCCAATGATTTCGGCAACAAATGATTACATGACAAACAGTAACAACAGTCCATGGGTACGTCGGGCACAACAGGTGTTCATTTCAGTTTTATTCTTACCAACTGTTGTTGTTGTTCTCTTGTTGACCGGTTGCCGGTAAGTTGGTGTTGTCTGATGGGTCTTTCTTTTCTCCATGGTGACGGTCCTGGCATCATAGACAACAACCTCCAAAACAACACACACACACACACACACACACACACACACACACACACACACACACACACACACACACACACACACTCACCCCCCCCCCAACACACACACACACATCACCATCACCACCATCACCACCACCATCACCACCACCATATGTTGATCATCGCTGGCAACCATTCAGAACATTGAAGCTGATCTACAGACATACTTAGAACAGACAAAGCTTGACCGTGCTTAGAGCGCATGCCCGTCTGTTTAAGTTATCATTCCAATGAAAAGAAAATCATAAAAAAAACTAATTAAAATAATATATTTAGTTTCAAAACGAGGTGATTGAGGGCTAAAAATGAAATAAATTTGAAAAAGAAACGGTATTAGTTCCGTCAGACAATACAGACAAATATACATAAGTACACACGTATATATATATATATATATATATATATATATATATTATATATATATATATATGTATATAAATGCAGCTAGTGAAGGGTTTTCATATCTAAAATGTATTCCCAATTTTTTTCTCTAAAAGTTCAAATTTTTGCCAGGTCATAAGTGACTGAAGAATTGTTAGCCTGCACTTGTTTCCCCCCACTACTTAATTGTTCAGCGTGTTTTTTTTTATATATATATATATATTATATGCATACAAAAATACATACATACATACATACATTTAATGGATCCCCAAACCGCTTGGTTGACTCCTTTTCTTTCTTTTTTAATTTTTTTTTTTTATTCCAGTCCAATATTTCGGTCCCGAAAGGGACCTTCTTCTGGGACAGGAGAGCTGCAGACATATATGCACCATGTCATCCCACTAAGGTAGATATTTAAAGTTTGATACTATCGGATAAAATTTACTGTTAATTAAAACTGGGCAGGTGAGGAGTGGGGGGTTCAAAGGGAAGGGAATATCCAGTGTAAGGGGAGTGACAGTCTCTGGTCATTTGTGACGTGCAAGATACTGAGATCGTAAATGGGGGGGGGGGGGGGGGGGGGGGGGGGGGGGAAGAGGAGAGAGAGAGAATAGAGCACATCAGGAGGGAGTAGGGTTGATATAATGCGAGTATAAGTAACAAGGGGGACCGTTTTTCTTTTTTTTTTTCCACTTAAGTCTCACGACAACAAGAAACCGGACCTACCAGCAGTGAGAGAGTGGTGCCTCTGGATTTTTTTAAGGTGTATATATATATATATATATATATATATATATATATATACAACAAACTAATAAATTCCAAGGATAAGTACCGCGCACCGTTCCAGCAACTTACAGAGCAGCTTGGTGTTGCAATGACTGCAAGAAATATTGAATTATAAACAAAGCTTGCTCTTATGTCTTAAATTGACGAAATAAGCATTCATATCTGCAATGGTAGATGATTCTGCCTAACTAACAGTATGTGCTTGAGTGGGTGGAATGGAGAAAAAATAAAATAAATGCTTCTAAAAATGAGCCTTCAGCAGCTTATAGTCTCCAAGGGGGGACATCCTCCAATAGGGAGGGAAACTCACTAACATATAACTCTGGTCATATACGATATTTCGAAACCTTGTTGTTTATCCTCAGTGACCGCGGAAAGTGGTAATTTGACTCCTCTGCCTTTTCAGTTTTAAGAAGAATGCAATCCCAGAAAGGCTGGTGTGCAATACCGTAGTATATTTGTTGAGTTTCAAAAAACCAACCAAAGGTGCCACCTAAGAAGCAAAAGAAAATCATGAAAGAGCAAAACAAGCTACATTTCTTGTGAAAAGTAAAAAACTAAGATAGATTCCTCTTAAGAACAAGTGCTGAGGGTCAGTTCTTGGAATGAATCCACAAGGGACTAAAATACAACAAACTAATAATTCCAAGGATAAGTACCGCGCACGTTCCAGCACTTACAGAGCAGCTTGGTGTTGCAATGACTGCAAGAAATATTGAATTATAAACAAAACTTGCTCTTATGTCTTAAATTGACAAAGCCTTTTCTGGGATTGCATTCTTCTTAAAACTGAAAAGGCAGAGGAGTCAAATTACCACTTTCCGCGGTCACTGAGGAGAAACAACAAGGTTTCAAAATATCGGTATATGACCAGGAGTTATATGTTAGTGATGTTTCCCTCCCTATTGGAGGATGTCCCCCTTGGGAGACTATAAGCTTGCTGAAGCTCATTTTTAGAAGCATTTATTTTATTTTTCTCCATTCACCCACTCAGACATATGTTAGTTAGGCAGAATCATCTACCACTGCAGATATGAATGCTTATTTCCCCCTATTTCGTCAATTTAAGACATAAGAGCAAGCTTTGTTTATAATTCAATATTTCTTGCAGTCATTGCAACACCAAGCTGCTCTGTAAGTTGCTGGAACGGTGCGCGGTACTTATCCTTGGAATTTATTAGTTTGTTGTATTTTAGTCCCTTGTGGATTCATTCCAAGAACTGACCCTCAGCACTTGTGTCTAAGAGGATATTATTTATATTTTTTACTTTTCACAAGAAAATGTAGCTTGTTTTGCTCTTTCATGATTTTCTTTTGCTTCTTAGGTGGCACCTTTGGTTGGTTTTTTGAAAACTCAACAAATATACTACGGTATTGCACACCAGCCTTTTCTGGGATTGCATTCTTCTTAAAACTGAAAAGGCAGAGGAGTTCAAATTACCACTTTCCGCGGTCACTGAGGAGAAACAACAAGGTTTCAAAATATCGGTATATGACCAGGAGTTATATGTTAGTGAGTTTCCCTCCCTATTGGAGGATGTCTCCCCCTTGGAGACTATAAGCTTGCTGAAGGCTCATTTTTAGAAGCATTTATTTTATTTTTCTCCATTCACCAACTCAAGCACATACTGTTAGTTAGGCAGAATCATCTACCACTGCAGATATGAATGCTTATTTCCCCCTATTTCGTCAATTTAAGACAAGCTTTGTTTATAATTCAATATATATATATATATATATATATATACATATACACATACATACACAGACGATACAGATACTAATACCGTTTCTTTTCAAAATCATAAACACCAAAACACGCTCACAAGACCACAGAGGGCTATAACAGACACTGCAGAATGGACTCTTGATTGATTCCACAGTGTCACTACCTACCCACTAAATTACAAGAGAAAACCTGACATGTTATACATCATAAAAGAGGAGGAAACAAATCCGTGAAGACCAGCAGATTTGTTGTAAACAGCTAGAGAACTGTGGACGACAAAAAGGGACAACGAAGTGACCTTCTACCACGGAATGAGTCGCTTGTCATCTCTCCGGGTTTTCAGTTAGCAGCCAAAATAGGCAGTAGGGGTGTCAGGAGTCGATTTTGAGATTTTGACCAGAGCTGATACTGTAAGTTTTCCTGCACAAAATACACTAAGCGAATTTGTTTATATTTGACTGCTTTCTGTAATAAAATGACATTTTTTTTAAAACACCTATATATTATGGTAATATGATGCTGAATGTGCGCATTTGTTTTTGTTCATTTTCTAAAAAAAAAACCTCTCCACAGAGGGTTACCATCTTCAAAACACTGTATTTTCAAACTGAAAGCCTGATTTAAACATGTTTTTCACCATTGTAAAGAGCAGAAAAAATGCTTTTAGAAAATATGTATATCTTAGAACACTTAACTATGACAAGAGATTCAGTGTGTGGTGGAAGGTCACAGCAAATGAAACCAAGACCTGTAAAAAGCTGTTTCCGTCATCTCACCACCATCAAACAGAACAGCACTGATGAAGAAGCACGCTGACAAATTTGCTAAACAGAAACCAGAAAAAGTACCGTAAAAGGAGAGAAGTCTCCTAGAACGTCCATAGTTGTCCATCTTGTGTGTCAAGAGCGGAGATTTAAAAAAAAAAAGTATGGCGTTGTCTGATTTGCTGGGAGCTCTATAAGCGACTAGAAGATGTGCGGATTCCGTGTGAGAAGTGAAACAATTAAACATACATGGAACGCACCTGTGGCTGACTGCTAACAGTTCATCTGCCAGCACTGTGAATCGGATTATGTGTCTGGTCACAAGACATATCTAATCTTTTTTTGCCGTGTGTTTTTTTCCCCTCTGTCTGCAAATACATTAACACATTTATGTGAAGAGTAATCCCTGACAATGTCAAGCCAGACAGGGTTTTATTCGGTATAATTTGTGAATACAAGACGTGCTTTACATACCTCTACAAAACGGCTACTAATTTTCACCTGAACGTTCTCTCTCTCTCTCTCTCTCTCTCTCTCTCTCTCTCTCTCTCTCTCTCTCTCTCTCTCTCTCTCTCTCTCCTATTGAATGGTCTAAATCTATTATTGTACCTTTGCATAAGAAAGGAGACATAAGCCAGCCAGACAATTATCATGGTATTGCCCTAACAAGTGTAGTTAGTAAAGTTTATACACATATACTAAATAAAAAAATAACGAAATGGGCAGAACAAGAAAGCAAGATTATTGAAGAGCAAGCAGGTTTTAGAGCAGGGTACAGTACTGTCGATCATAGTTTCACATTGTATGCAATTGTTGAAAAGTTTTTTGTAAAAAAGAACTAAACTATATGTTGCGTTTGTCGATTTTAGAAAGGCATTTGATTCAGGAAACAGAAATGTGCTTTGGGCGATTATGAAGAAAATTCGTGTAAAAGGTAAACTGTATAATGCCCTTAGAAGCATATACAATAATGTTTTGGCATGTATGCTTGACAAGTGTAATTATTCTGATTGCTTTGAATGTCCTAGAGGTGTGAAACAAGGCTGTCAGCTGAGTCCCTAATTATTTTCTTTCTTTATAAATGAACTGGTTACAGATTTGTCAAAAAGCGGAAAACATGGTATTCAGTTAATCCCTGGTGCTACTGAAATATTTCTATTGTTATTTGCGGATGATTTTGTTCTGTTGTCTGATACAGTCATCGGACTTCAAAATCAACTGAACTGTTTAAAAAGAGAAGCTGACCGTTTGGCTTTAACTGTTAACCTTGAAAAGACAAACGTAATGATTTTTTAGGAAGGGGGGACATTTAGCCTCTATGGAAAAGTGGTACTATGGGAATGAAGTGGTTAAAGTAAGGAATTCTTATAAATACTTGGGCATGCTCTTTACGACAAAATTAAGTGTAAGTTCTGCTCTGTCGGAACCCTGTAGAAAGGGAAAAAAGGAGTTATAGAAATCATAAAGTCTCTGAAAAAACTGAGATCAATAGATGCACGTTTGTTCTGGAAACTGTTTGATTCGCAAATTGAACCTATCTTAACATATGCAGCTTAAGTCCGGGGTCTAGTTATGATTGTAGACAAATCGAAACTGTACACACCTTTGCTATAAAAAGATTGCTAAATGTCCCCTGCATGCCTCAAACAATCTGGTGTTTGGGGAAACCGAAAGATACCCACTGTATCTTAGGACCTCAATAAAGTGTATCAAATACTGGTTAAAACTCGTGTCATTGCCCATGTCAAGAATATGTAGACAGGCTTATGAAATGCTGTTAAGGCAGCATGAATCTGGTCACTTTAATTGGGCATCAAAAGTACAAAAAAAATTTGACGGAAAATGGGTATGGCATAGTTTGGTTGAGTCAAGGTGTTGGGTGTGAATCTGCTTTTATTCTAGAGCTGAAAGATACGCTTATTTCCTGCTTTAAACAGAACTGGCATTCTGAGTTGGAGGATAATGATAAATATAGATGGTTTCATTCTGTCAAAAATGTCTTTGAGCCTGAAAAAATATTTGTCATGTGTTACTGATATAGTGGCATAGAGACAGCTTCTCAAGATTTCGACTCTGAGTTTGTGGCCTTAAAAACTGTATTCAGTGGTTTCGAAATGACCAAACAGATATTAATTGCCCATCATGTGGAAATGGATTCGAAAATGAAACTCATGTTTTATTTTTAACTGTACCACTTATGATGATATCCGTAAAAAAATGTACCATACTGGAACCTTCCCCAACGTTCCCGATCAGAACAAATTTATAAAAATCCTTTCCAGTAGTAATGAAAACTGTTATTAAATCTGTTGCTAAATTTATAGCACAGGCAATGAAGATAAGAAAGAGTAAGTTAAATTAATGTGCGATAACATTTAACTTAAAAAAGTAACTATTCAAGATGATCTGTATCAATGTGTGTGTGTGTGTGTGTGTGTGTGTGTGTGTGTGTGTGTGTGTGTGTGTGTGTGTGTGTGTGTGCTGTTTGTGGCGCGCGCGCGTTTGTGTGTGCGTGTATGTTTATGCATGTGTGAAATCAGTAAATAATATTCATATGTGCATACAACTGCTCATGTTCACCCCCTTGCCTTAAGGCTGTAATGCTATGACAATAAAACATTTGTCTTGTGTTTTCTCTCTCTCTCTCTCTCTCTCTCTCTCTCTCTCTCTCTCTCTTCTCTCTCTCTCTCTCCTCTCTCTCTCTTTCTCTCTCTCTCTCTCTCTCTCTCGTTGTTGCTTCGCGCTCTTCATTTTCATACAGGATTTATATTCAAAGAATGCTTTTTTTCTCTCTGTCTGCAAATACATCAAACCATTTATGTGAAGTGTAATTCCTCACAGTGTCAAGCCAGATAAAATCTTATTCGGTATAATTTATAAATGCAAGACGTGCTTTACATGAGTCTACAAAACTGGTGTTAATTTTCACCTCAATGTTTTTTCTTGTTTCTCTTTTCTTTCTTTTATTTTCCTCTTCCTCTTCCTTTTGTTCTTGTTCTTGTTCTTGTTCTTGTTCTTCTTGTTCTTGTTCTTGTTCTTCTTCTTCTTCTTCTTCGTTGCTTCGCGCTCTTCATTTTTAAACGAAACCTTTATTCAAAAGACGCGTGGAAGCTGCTGAAACATCTGACTTGCACCTTCTTCAATGTACGTCTGAACTACTTCTCACAGTATGAGTCAGATACTCGGACACACAGAGTGAATCCATCTCTGCGGCTTGGTGATCAAAGACAGCAACGTATTTTCGAAGTTTGTGTTGACTGTATTAGAGACAATTCTGTCAAACTAGCTATTTATTTAATGCTGTTCCTTTTTTCCTTCGACTTTCTCGTTCACACACACAACACACACACACACACACACACACACACACACACACACACACACACACACACACACACACACACACACAACACACACACACACAGATAGCGAGAAAAGCACGCACGCGCGCTCGCGCACACACACACACACACACACACACGCACGCACGCACGCACGCACGCACGCACACACACACACACACACACACGAGCGCACGCGCGCGCGCGCGCGCGCGCACACACAACACACACACACACACACACACACACACACACACACACACACACACACACACACACTGACTGACTGACTGAAACCATTTACTGTCAGATTAACATAGTGTTGTACTGACATTTAAAAAAAAACATATATTTATGAGAAACGAAACTAATACAAATAACATCTGAATGACATAAAAATCATAGAAAAAGGAAAGGAAAACATTTAACATTATAAGTAAAATGATAAAATCTTTTT
>CM031600.1:30987189-30992346 GCA_018398815.1 Conus ventricosus | reverse complement strand
ACGCACATATATTCACTCACAGACAAACAAATAAACCATCTCTCTCTCTCCCTCGCATGTACGTACACACACAACACACACACACACACACACACCACACACACACACACACACACAAACACACACACAAACCGCCCCCCCCCCCCCTACACACACTCAAAACATATCCACACAAAAAACGTATAGACGTACGCACAACATACACTCACATATAAACAAAACCAAGTTCTCTCTCTCTCTCTCTCTCTCTCTTCTCTCTCTCTCCTCTCTCTCTCTCTCTCTCTCTCTCTCTCTCTCTCTCTAGCGCGCGCACAACCTATGCAAATGTTTCGTAAATAGAATAATGCGACCTAGTACACGTGGGAGTCGGACAGCTATGTCAAGTAACAAATTCTTTGCTCTACGTGTACACACACACAAAACACACACACACACACACACACACACACACACACACACACACACACACACACACACACACAGTTCTACGTTCTGAAGATGGGCAAGATGCCTAGCCCTGCATGGCTGATCAAAACCCATTGTCACATGGAAGGCTTGGAAG
The DNA here is from genome assembly GCA_018398815.1 of Conus ventricosus. NCBI lineage: Eukaryota > Metazoa > Mollusca > Gastropoda > Neogastropoda > Conidae > Conus > Conus ventricosus. The sequence continues at coordinate 30,991,784 of CM031600.1, read as the reverse complement.
CCGAAGACAAAAACATTGTCGTACACCAATCACGTTTTTCTTTTGTGTTCACTGATATGTATAATTGTTTTGGTCATGGGGAGTTTGTTCATTGTTTGGACTAGAATTTAGAACGTGGTGGCAAAACCGTTTTGAAATTACCGGTTATTCCGCTTCATTCACCAATTCCAGGTATAGAAAAAGAAAAATGGCAAAGCCCTACGTTAAAAAGATTATTATGGGCTAAAGACAAACAAACACACAAACAGACAAACAAGTAAACAAATAGGCACTGCGGAATACATAGCTAGTGGCTACTCTGGACAGTATGTACATGTCTACGACTTAATCACCAACGGATTACCACCACCACAACAACAGCAACAACAGCAACAACAACAACAACAACAGCAACAACAACAACAACAACAACAACAACAACAGCAACAACAACAACAACAACGACAACAACAAGCTGGCATGTCATACATTGTTACTGGAGGTAAAAAAAAGTGTGAAAGGGTTTGTAGAACAAAAGACAGGAGAAAAGGCCCCAAATGTGGACACACGGCAGGCTACAGTAGAAAAAGACAATCACAACCAAAGCAAAACTAAAGCGAAGCAAAGCAAACCAAACGAACAAAAAAGTTAAAAAAAAAAGGAAATAAAAATAGAAAAAAAGGAGGAAACACACAAAGGCAGAGTCAAAGAGAGCGACAAGAAAAGAAAGATGCCAGTGCAGAAGTTTGAAATGGCGGAGGTATTATTTTTAATGAAAAAAATTAACATCTGGAGTTCCTTCGGGGCATCTCTCTCTCTCTTCTCTCTCTCTCTGTCTCCTCTCTCTCCTCCTCTCTCTCTCTCTCTCTCTCTCTCTCTCTCTCTCTCTCTCTCTCTCTCTCTCTCTCTCTCTCTCTCTCTCTCTCTCGTGTGATTCGTAGTTTAGTTCTTTATGTATATAAAGCTTTCCAGTTAAGAGAAACATTGCTTTCTTGATTGACTGCATTTTGTAATTGTAAGGACTCGTGATACTGCTGCCTTTATGATAATTTTCTTGTAATATTGTTATCGCTCCTTTCATATGGGGCTATGGCCTTAAATGATTAAATCATCTGAATCTGAATCTGAATATCTCTCTCTCTCGCTCTCTCTCTCTCTCTCTCTCTCTCTCTCTCTCTCTCTCTCTCTCTCTCTCTCTCTCTCTCTCTCTCTCTCTCTCTCTCTCTCTCTCTCTCAGCTGTAGTTGTGGAGTAATACTTCCTTATTTTCTATTTGTCGCTATTAGATCGCGAATTGTCCCCAGTGGGACAAGGGCTATAAAAAAGATATTGCCAGGAAAAACGTGTCAGTGCCAGTGTTGCTCTCTGTCTGTCTGTCTGTCTGTCTGTCTGTCTGTCTGTCTGTCTATCTGTTAGTTTGAAGACATAGAGGAAAATACATCGGATTAAAAGTTAATCAAAGTGAAGAAATCACAAGATAGGAAAGCGACGGGAGCTCCAAAACGAACGCAAAATCGCAGGTCACAATCTTGATGCTTTTTTGTTTGTTTGTTTGTTTGTTTGTTGTTGTTGTTTTTTAGGTTTTCTGATTTTCCGTACTCCACCGTGCATTGCTGCCTAGCCGAAGAAGGGACACAAAATGTTACACCTCTCTCTCTCTCTCTCTCTCTCTCTCTCTCTCTCTCTCTCTCTCTCTCTCCTCTCTCTCTCTCTCTCTCTCTATGTATGTGGTGAATAAGGATGAGAATGGTAAAGACGATATAGCATGAGATCAATTCTAGCCTCAGATTTAAAGAGAGGACTGGATTTGGCAATTTATCTTGGCGTCAACCAGGCCCGAGAGATACAGAATCCTGCAGTGTCGGGTCAATAGTTTTGAACACTTTCAGAGACGTATCCATTAAGTGAATCGATCTCGGTGTCAGTCTTCACACTGCAGCCCCGGCACCGGCAATCCACAGGGAGCAGCTAGTGTTGAGTCGCCATGAGGTAATCTACCAGAGGAGACACTGCACCACTGCCGAGTCACTGTGGTGGTGTTCAGCGGCGCCTGTTCCGACCCGACATACGCAGGACACCACCTACTACGCCCCCCCCCCCCCCCCCCCCCCTACTGACGTTAGTGATGACTTGGTCGCTGAGCCCGCTGAGTGAGCATCCAGGTTTTCAGATTGCGCCACCACTTCCGTTCAGCGACAGTGTCCATGAACTGGTCCATACCGGCGACCTCGACACCAACGCAGCAAGGGCATAACCGTTGAGAGGATATCAAAACAGGTCACCATGAGATCGGGGTATGAAAGGGCACAGAGTTTGGTACTTTTTAATGATGATTTTTGTGAGTGTGCATGATCTTGCTCAGGATGCCTATCTTTGATCTACATACTCGCCGCTGATCAACGCCAATCAACAATGGTTCATCTTTAAGTCAGATTCAGTCTTTTCACCGAGTTTGATTAAAACTGGTTCGGTAGTTTTTGAGTGGTCTTGCTGACAAACAAGGTAAGGTAATGTTGCTTACAGCCCAGCCGACCGCGAAGGGCCATATCAGGGCTGTCACAGTGTCGAAGTCAGCTCTCAGGTCATTCATTCACATAACCCTTTAAAATGCATCTTCTAAAAACACACCCTACATTTTGTTCAAAAATCTTTCCACTGCAAAATTTCAGATCAGATGAAAAATGTTAATCTCTTTCAGAAATTCAAAGATCACGTCAGGTGGAACATCTTTGAACAAGGTTTTCATGGAATCTGCTGTAAAATGTTTATGTCTCACTTCATGCAAGTCCCAACACTCTAAAAGAATATGTCTCGTTGTGAGTGGTACATGTCATAAAATGCACCACGGAGCTAGCTTCTTCAACTCTTTAAAAGGCACGAATGAGTTACAAACGAATGGCCAGTGTGCAGCTGGCATAAAACCATTTCTTCTTTGCTACCACAAGAGGTAGATGAGAGGAACTCTTTTAGGTTTGGACAGATCTGGAAAAGTTCGTTATCCGTTTGTGTATTCTAGTCCTCCTGACAGAGGTCTCTGACATAATAATTAGCTTTCGGTTATAAATATTCATTATTATTATTATTATTATTATTATAAATCTGATTAGGGGATAGATATGTTAGATAGTTTCCTTGCTGAGGCAATCTCTGGCCAAACAATCAGCCATTTCATTTCCCCCGATGCCAATATGACTGGGAACCCAAGCAAGAACAATGTTGTGACCTTCCGCTTTCAACGAGGTAAAAAGTTAAAAAAAAGTTTAGAAGTTCAGGATGATGGATGCTGACAAACATACAAGCAAACACACACACACACACACACACACACACACACACACACACACACACACACACACACACACACACACACCAAGAAAGAAAGAAACAAACACAGAAACACACAAACAACTGACAATTGCATAATCAAAGCGTATCTCTCTGTCGGCGATGATAAATCAGCGCAATTCTGGACTTAAACCTCCATCCGAAAATCACGTGCGCCTGTGCCGAGAATGTGAAGAAATCTTCGGTCAAGAAGTTAACATAAATATTCGACCGGGAAAAAAAAAAAAGGCGTTTTGTCGAGAACCGATGCAATCTACATTCTGGCGTATGTACGGGTAGTTTAACGAAACAGCTGTTGTTTTATTCTATAATATTTTCACCTGAAGAGAACAAAACAGAAAAGAGGTTGGATTGAAAACTAGAGCAGTAGGGGAATGGCTTTACCAGAAGGCGATTCTGGAATTTTTTTGTTTTTCACAGACACCTGACGACATAGACGTGAGGGCAAAATGGTCACACATTCCAGTCTTTCTCTGATTATTTGCTGATGTACGCGCTCCGCCAGCCCTGATGTGGGCACCGGTACAGGGTGGCCTGTTAACAGCTTTGACTTTACTTGATTTGCTTGCTTGCTGCACTCTCTCTCTCTCTCTCTCTCTCTCTCTCTCTCTCTCTCTCTCTCTCTCTCTCTCTCTCTCTCTCTCTCTCTCTCTCTCTCTCTCTTCTCCCGTTCATTTACTTGCTCATTAACTTGACATTCAATCCCTTTCTCTCTCTCTCTCTTTCTTCAATACCTGATTTTATATTTACTCACTTATTCATCAATTTCATTCTCGGTCAAATTGCGGGCTGTTTCACCAATGTGCAAAACATAATACTCTGGTAGAGTGAAATGGAAATTCCATTTTCTTGACCATTTCTAACATTCTTAAAGGTCTGTTGGATCACATACATATTAACATTCTTAAAGGTCTGTTGGATCACATATATATTAACATTCTTAAAGGTCTGTTGGATCACATACATATTAACATTCTTAAAGGTCTGTTGGATCACATATAATTTGCCAACGTTTCTGCAAGTCCAAGTATAATCCACAAATATTTTTGGAAGTACTTTGTAAAGACTTTGGCAAATCATTTACAAACAGTCTTGAAACAAAACATCTCAGGAGTTTTACCCGAAGATTCCACTGCGGATCTGAGAATTACCCGGTACAGTTTCAGCGCTAATCTTCTGGAACCTACATGTGAGAACATTCCAATTTAATATTCTCCGGCTGATATCCTAAGCGGAAAATTTCAACGATGATCTTTCACGAGGTACCGAGCC
>CM031600.1:30969689-30977189 GCA_018398815.1 Conus ventricosus | reverse complement strand
AATTCCCATGCACGGAAAGATGCTGTTCGCCGTGCTTACCAGCATGTGCTCTCTCTCTCTCTCTCTCTCTCTCTCTCTCTCTCTCTCTCTCTCTCTCTCTCTCTCTCTTATTGTGTAGCTCTGGTCTTGTGAAAATGGACTTGACCACTGACAGTGCAGACTGAGGCACCGACCCTGTTCTCACTGAACGCGCGAAAAGCGGACGACACTGTGGTATGCATTCATTCGTTGGTAAAGGGAGGGTCCATTGCTGTGTTTAATTACAAACATCTTACTTTCTTTCTCAATATCCTTTCTTTGTGGTGGATTTTGTATTCAGTGCATCAATTACAATACACATGTCTGTGATTACTTGACGAAAGTGCCGAAAATAAACGCAAAGTGCTCTGTTTGGGACTTCTGTGAGGATAAGTCGCTGCTGTGAGTGTAGGACCGCCATAGACAATATCTGTCTTGGTGAAGGAAATAATTATCATGGGGTTTGGGCACGTTAGCTCCCACACAAAATATTAATTACGATCTGTTACGCGTAGAATTAAGAGATCTCACTTTGATCTATCCCAAAGGAAATGAAAATGACAATTTCTGCGGGTGGGGAGACCCAAAGGACTCTATCTGCTGGCTGAATTCTAATGGTCAAGTCCAAGGGAACGTCTTCTCGCAGCAGAATGTAATCTTTGACCATTTCAAATCAAGACATTACGAAGCAGAGTTTAGTTTGGGAAGGTTCCATTTCAAATCAAGATGATAAAGGACAGCCTCGTGTGCCTGCATTCCGTGGGTGCAGATGGAAAACCACAGATGATTTTTAAAAGCAGAGAACACAACAACAACAAATACAACGACATAAAATAGCTAGTGCGATAGGATTCTTTTAGATTGTAAATAGAATGTAAACGGAAGTTTCAGATTCAGTTTCATCCTGGAGGCAGCGCTGCGTGATGACTGTAAACGATAACCACAGTGATGGCCTTCATAAGGAAAAGGAAGAAAGGGAATAAAGAAAAAAGAAAAGAAAAAGAAAAGTGACTGCAAGAAATAAATAGGAACAAGAGAGACAGCCGATTGGGCTCACATACCACGTGTGTCATAGTCTTACTAGGACAGTTAGTTCCAAACGAAATGTGTGTGTGTGTATGTGTGTGTGTGTGTGTGTGTGTGTGTGTGTGTGTGTGTGCGTGCGTGCGTGCGTGCGTGCGTGCGTGCGTGCGTGCGCGCGTGTGTGTGTGTGTGTGTGTGTGTGTGTGTGTAAAAAGCAGGGCTTACTTTGCGTCATCAATGATGAAATTCGTTCACTCTGTATCAGTTTCAACGAATTCTTTGCGTGAAGGCGGCGGTTACAATAAAAACACAAGCAGCGGGTACAATAAAGATATAACTCGTGCTGTACTGCTATGGAAGCTGCACCACCGACCGATGATACACCCAGCAGCTGGAACGAATCCTCTGACAAGCACACGACCTGCAGCACAAGAAGCAAGACAGAATGTCCAAAGCGTCAGATTCTGCATCGAGTGTCTACTCACCAAGAGATCCTGAAAATGCTTCTGCATGGCCAGCTGAAGCAGGGGCAGGGAGATCAGGGAGGATCTCCCTTGAGATACAAGGACGCTCTGAACCCCAGCCTCAAGAGCTGTTAGGCGGACACGGTCAGCTGGGAACATACCGCCCTCGACAGACTTCTGGTGGAAAAACGTGTTCCATTAAAGGCACGATGTCACACAATGAGACGGAGAGTGTGAGAGTCATCAAGGCAAAAAGAAGCAAAAGGCCGCAGGGCCATACCTTGCTGAATTCCTTGTCCTGCAACGCCTGCCGCTGACTGCGTGCCTCAGAGACAGACCTCCACTGCTACATGGGGACCTATTCTGGAAGATGAATGCCTGCCTGTTCGTCTCTCGCACCGACAGGAGAATCCATACGTCCATGATGATACATTGATGATGTGATGATGTATCGATGATATGACGATGTGTTGATCATATATTGATGATATGGCGATATATTGGTGATATAATGATGTATAGTGATGACATGACGATGTGTTTGATCATGAATTAATGATATGATAAAATATTGGTGATATAACGGTGTCTTGATGATATGTCAATGACATAATGATGGACCGACGACACGATGATATACTGAAGATGTCTTGATAATAATGATGATAATATTGATGATGAAATAATATATTGAAGATACAAGATGCATCGATGTTATGATGATGTATTGATACGAGATGTACTGATGAAATTATGATGTATTGATGAAACAGTGATGTATTAACAATACGATGATGCATTAACGATGTGATATGTCGGCAAGCCGATGTTTTCTTGATGATGTATTAATAACATATTATGAAAGTTTGATGACATGGTAATGTTTTGATGATGTGATACACTGACGCATTGATGTATTGATGATGGATTGGCGATACTGTAATACACTGATGACATAATAGTGATGGTGCATTGATAATGTACTGGTATGTTGACATGATAGTGTGCTGATGATGCATCGATGACATGATGATGTATTGATCACATGGAATTGCACTTATGTAATGTTAATGTAATGTTGACATGATTATAATTATATTGATGATATGATAATGAACTGGTGACATGGTAACATGCTGATGATGTGATAGAATGTTGATGATACAATAATACATTGATGATATGATAATAAATATGATAATGTATTGATGATATGATGATGCATTGATAATATGATAATGTTTTGATGAAATGATGATGTAATGATGCTATGATGATCTTCTGATGGTAGGATGCTGTTTTGTAATGATGATGCATGAATGGTATGATGACGTATTGATGATATTGTGACGTATTGATGATATTATGATGTATTGATGATATTATAATGTCCTGATAGGATGATCTATTGATAATGTAATGATGCACCGACAATATGCTGACATCTTGGTGATATGATGCTGATATGATGATGAACCAAGACAGAGACACACAGAGAGAGAGAGAGAGAGAGAGAGAGAGAGAGAGAGAGAGAGAGAGAGAGAGAGAGAGAGAGAGGCATTCAGACAGACATTCAGACAGACAGGCAGACGGACATGCAGAGAGAGAGAGAGAGAGAGAGAGAGAGAGAGAGAGAGAGAGAGAGAGAGAGACAGACAGACAGACAGACAGACAGACAGACAGACAGACAGACAGACGGACAGACAGACAGACACACACACACACACACACAGAGACAGACACACACAGACAGACAGACAGACAGACACACACACACACACACACACACACACACACACACACACACACACACACACACACACACACACACACACATACATTCAGACATTTAGACAGCTAGACAGAGACAGAACTTTCATCAGCAAGACACGGGGAATCCATAAAACAAGACGAACAATACAGCGACGTTTCTTGACAGACTTTGTAAGAAAGACTGGAAACACCCTCGCCACTTCCACGCATGCACATGCAAAACACATGCACACTCCATGTCAGGCCTAAAGAACTGGAAAACAGGATGTGGCTCATCCCGTCACGAGGAAGATGGCTTCTGATTCTGACGTTTATGAGGACAAGAAAATGGTCTTCTGTAGGCTGTGATGTAACACCTGCAAATGCATGCGAAGGAGAGCAAAGACCCCCCGAAATGTCATGGAAAAATGAAATGGCGTGTTAACGTTAGGTAACCTAGGGAAAATAGCGCTGTAGGAAGTCTTCTCTCTCTCTCTCTCTCTCTCTCTCTCTCTCTCTCTCTCTCTCGCTCTCGCTCTCTCTCTCTCCTCTCTCTCTCTCTCCTCTCTCTCTCTCTCTCTCTCTCTCTCTCTCTCTCTCTCTCTCTCTCTCTCTCTCTCTTCTCGGTTTTAAACGTTTCTGAGCAAATCCGTTCATGAGCGATAATGTTTTCAGACGAAGTAAGTTTTTTTTAAAAATTAATGCAAGCTGAAAAAAGCACGTCCCATTTTCTTCTACTTTTATCTTTTTATAGGTAGGGTAAATTCGAAGCGTCAACCATGTCACTGTAGTCTTTTGATATTGCCTGAAGATACGTTGCTCAGTTAAACGTTGTCAGTTTGTAGAATGTGGCTTCACCGTCCTCATATTCATTGGAAACTTCGTAACTATGTTACTACACGCATTCTTTTCCATCATTTGATCCGGATTGGCATCACGGATCTGCACCACAATGGAACGGATAGGTCCCTGGGCCACATCTCAACCTTTTGTTGACTGAGCCACTGTCATCGGTAGTTTTGCCTGCCCTTGCAAACAGACAACAGACAGATAAACAGACAGACAGACTCTGGTGAAAATAAAGCCTGACTGGCGGAGGTACCAACGACCATAAGATGATGGATCGGGGACGGAGGATGGAGAGGAGTGGAGGGGTGAAGAGAGAACAAAAGCCAACAGTCAACTTACAAAGCATTGTTGAACCGGCAGACGGACAGTTAAGGGGGATGGGGGTGGGGGGGGGGGGGGGGGGGCAGAATAAATGGGGGTGAAGCGAAATAGGGAGGGGGAGGAGGAGGAGGAGGTAGGCATGCAGACGCAAACCATCAACTGCCACAAACTACAGACATGTGGGTATGTGCAGGATGGTGGGAACTGTTGTTGGATGGAGATGGTGGGAACTGTTGTTGGATGGAGATGGTGGGAACTGTTGTTGGATGGAGATGGTGGGAACTGTTGTTGGATGGAGATGGTGGGAAACTGCCGTTGGATGGAGATGGTGGGGAAACTGTTGGATGGAGATGGTGGGAACTGCCGTTGGATGGAGATGGTGGGAACTGCGTTGGATGGAGATGGTGGGAACTGCCGTTGGATGGAGATGGTGGGAACTTGTTGTTGGATGGAGATGGTGGGAAACTGCCGTTGGATGGAGATGGTGGGAACTGTTGTTGGATGGAGATGGTGGGAACTGTTGTTGGATGGAGATGGTGGGAACTGCCGTTGGATGGAGATGGTGGGAACTGTTGTTGAATGGAGATGGTGGGAACTGTTGTTGGATGGAGATGGTGGGAACTGTTGTTGGATGGAGATGGTGGGAACTGCCGTTGGATGGAGATGGTGGGAACTGTTGTTGAATGGAGATGGTGGGAAACTGTTGTTGGATGGAGATGGTGGGAACTGCCGTTGGATGGAGATGGTGGGAATTGTTGTTGAATGGAGATGGTGGGAACTGTTGTTGGATGGAGATGGTGGGAACTGTTGTTGGATGGAGATGGTGGGAACTGTTGTTGCATGGAGATGGTGGGAACTGCCGTTGAATGGAGATGGTGGGAACTGTTGTTGGATGGAGATGGTGGGAACTGCCGTTGGATGGAGATGGTGGGAACTGTTGTTGGATGGAGATGGTGGGAACTGCCGTTGGATGGAGATGGTGGGAACTGTTGTTGGATGGAGATGGTGGGAACTGTTGTTGGATGGAGATGGTGGGAACTGCCGTTGGATGGAGATGGTGGGAACTGTTGTGGATGGAGGATGGTGGTAACTGTTGTTGAATGGAGATAGTGGGAACTGCCGTTGAATGGAGATGGTGGGAATGTTGTTGGTGGAGATGGTGGGGAAATGCCGTTGGATGGAGATGGTGGGGAACTGTTGTTGGATGGAGATGGTGGGGGAATGTTGTTGGATGGAGATGGTGGGAACTGTTGTTGGATGGAGATGGTGGGAATGTTGTTGGATGGAGATGGTTTGGGAACTGCCCTTGGATGGAGATAGTGGGAACTGTTGTTGGGATGGAGATGGTGGGAACTGTTGTTGGATGGAGATGGGGGAACTTTCCGTTTGGATGGGATTTGGTGGGAACTGTTGTTGGATGGAGATGGTGGGAATGCCGTTGGATGGAGATGGTGGGAACTGTTGGATGGAGATGGTGGGACTGTTGTTGGATGGGGGTGGTGGGAACTGTTGTTGGATGGAGATGGTGGGAACTGTTGTTGGATGGAGATGGTGGGAACTGCCGTTGGATGGAGATAGTGGGAACTGTTGTTGGATGGAGATGGTGGGAACTGTTGTTGGATGGAGATGGTGGGAACTGCCGTTGGATGGAGATGGTGGGAACTGTTGTTGGATGGAGATGGTGGGAACTGCCGTTGGATGGAGATGGTGGGAACTGTTGGATGGAGATGGTGGGAACTGTTGTTGGATGGAGATGGTGGGAACTGTTGTTGGATGGAGATGGTGGGAACTGTTGTTGGATGGAGATGGTGGGAACTGCCGTTGGATGGAGATGGTGGGAACTGTTGTTGGATGGAGATGGTGGGAACTGTTGTTGAATGGAGATGGTGGGAAACTGTTGTTGGATGGAGATGGTGGGAACTGTTGTTGGATGGAGATGGTGGGAACTGATGATGATGATAATGATGACGATGATGATGATGTAACAACAGCAACAATAATGATAATGATGATGATGATGAAGATGATGAGAATAATAGTACTGATGATGATGATGATGATACTAATACTACTTATGTATGATGATAATGCTGCTGCTACTGCTGCTGCTGCTACTACTACTACTACTACTACTTCTATTACTACTACTACTACTACTACTGCTACTACTACTATACTACTATACTACTACTACTACTACTACTACTACTGATGATGATATGATATGATGATGATGATGATGATATGATGATGATGATGACGATGACAGTGGATACTTCTAAAGCACACTATCCAGAAAACTGCTCTAAGTGCTTCATAATGATAACGATTGTAGTAGTGTGATGATGATGATGATGATGATGATGATGATAGACACTCATAAAGCAAACTATCTACAGAACTGCTCTAAGTGCTTCGTAACGATACTAATTGGAATAATTGTTGCTAGTAAAGATATTAATAACGACAACAATGATAACAGCAACAACAACAACAACAACTAAACAACATTTTCTTAACAAAGGCGGATACGTATATATATGCACACCATCAAACATGTTCCCCCGCACGTACAGAATTATGTACTCTTTGGACGTACATACGACCACCAGACCTATTGCCGAGAGAAGAGATGAGTTTTAAACGTTAAGGGAATCCATAGTTAACCAGCATATTACTTACTTACTTACTTACTTAGGCCCATAGCTCAAGGGTGAGCATAGGCCATCGACAACACTCCGCCATCGCACTCGGTTCTGGGCTGCTCGCTGAATGCCTGTCCAGTTGGTCCCCTGCCTCTTTATCTCTGCCCAGTGTCTCGCCTCCGGCTGCTGCGGGGTCGGCCTCTCTTCCTTTTCCCCTGCGGGTTCCATGTCAGGGCTTGGCGTGTGGTGCTGGATGCTGGCTTCCTGAGAGTGTGTCCAATCCAGCCCCACTTCCTCCGCAGAATCTGCTTGGCCACTGGTTCCTGCTGTATTGCCTTGGTCATTCTCCAAGTCTCGCAACCGTAGAGCAGGACCGACTTCACGTTTGAATTGAAGATACGCAATTTTGTTGTCCTTCTGATCTCTCC
>CM031600.1:30939689-30957189 GCA_018398815.1 Conus ventricosus | reverse complement strand
TCATATTCGACATAATATACTTATTTCTTGAAGCCATAAATAAATTCAATTTGAAAACCACGGATTGTTGCAATATTATTTTGGTTCCAGTAATGTTATCCTCAAATCATGAAGAACAGAACAACAACAAAACATAACGTGAATTTAGGTGTCTTCAAATCCGTTATGTAAATGACGAGGGATTGTTTTAAGAAATTCTACACTAAATCTATATCGACGACTTGTAATGTTCCATATTCCCCACATCTTAGTTGCTCATTTATTGTACTTCTAATTTAACTGTTCAAAGGAACGAAGAAACATTGTTCTGTATCCTTATTTGATTTAAACATAATGTATTCTAGAAATTCATCACTGCTCTGGCCAAATTCACGCCATTGTTGTAACTCATAGTCAGCAGTACTCAACTCAAAGTATTTCAGGAATTATGAAATGAATTGAACACATTGTTATTGCATATCTATACAAATTCAAATTCATAGAAATATGCACGCTCACTGGTCACTCAAGTCTTCTTTCTGTTAGTGTCTAACTTTCGTAGGTTTTCTATGGTGTCTGTGAATTTTTATCATCGTCAGTGTTAACCAGTAACTAACTCACATTACCTACAAACCGAGATGTTGACGGTGTCTTGAGAGAGAGAGAGAGAGAGAGAGAGAGAGAGAGAGAGAGAGAGAGAGAGGAGAGAGAGAGTTTTCTCATAAAAATATGAATTTATATTCCGAATTAAAAAAAAAATTGAATACAAATAAACAAGATAATACGAAACATAGTCATTCGCACATATTATTATGATGTATAACGAAATGAACAAAAATAAACAAAATAGGACACACACACACACACACACACACACACACACACACACACACACACACACACACACACACACACGCGCGCGCACACACGTTTAAATATGCAACAGGTAGTCTAAGAGACAATAACATTTTATTCAGAGTGGACAGAGTGGACTTTTAACACGTACCTCGGGCCGCAAATAAGGAAAATTATAGCAGTGCATTTGTAAATATTATCAGGGAACAATAACACGCTTTCTAGAAAGATATGAAGTGCCACTACAATTTTAAAATATTTCATTATTGTCGTTTTTGTTTTTTTGTTCTTTGGGTAAGTTTAATTTTGGTGGAATGTGTTCCCTACAATGCCAATATCCTTAGGGTCAGCGAAACGATCTTGTAGAGAATGAGTCAATGGCGGATAGATCAACGTGGGTGACATCAGAAACCTGCTTCCATCAGTAGTGACTTTCTCAAGTTAAACAGTCCACGCATTTTTAGCCAGGCCAGGCCAAACTGAGCACTATCTTGAACAACTACAGCGAGAAGGTGAAGACCAAAGGTCGGTTTTGCATTGGAAATGGAAATAAGCATATAAAAATCGGTGACGATGGAGTCTGAGACGGTTCTCATTGTGATAGGGAGATGGTCACAAATGTATGATGACCACATAAATTGGAATGAAATATTCATTTTGCTCTAGTTTCAGTATAGGAACACATGTAAGATGGCTTCAAGTAAGATTATCATTATTATAGCTCACGGAAATAGAAATTTAATTGGGGAGTTGGGACACATTCATTATGAAGTCATATCTTTCCCTCTGCTTTTTGTATTCATCCATTTTTTTTTACTTATCTAGTCTTTTTCTGTCTTGTTCAAGGAATCTTCGTAATATCTTAAGCTACAATGCAAATGCGTTAAAAATGAGATGAGGTAAATGTTAGAAATAGTAAAAATTAAGAGGAAAAAGAAACGGAGAGCATTCTTTTTATAACAGCCTCAATTTTCATGCGTGCAGTGTCTTATATTTCATCCTGATTATTCATTCTTGAACGTATGTTTTTTTCTTTCTGCATATAATGTATAACGTAATATGTGGTGCCTAAAATAATGGCAAAAAAAATGGCCTTTCGGTTCATGCTACAGCTAATAGCACACCGGGTAAGTTATAAACAAACAGCTTATCGGGTTAAGTAACAATAGGTAACCTGTCGGGTTAAGTAACAAGAAGTAGCCTATCAGATCCTGTAACACCAGGTAGCCTACAGGGTCACCACAACTAGCCTATTGGCTTCATAAGTAATGACAGGTAGCCTGTCGAGTAAAGTAGCCTGCTTGTTTTAGTAAAAAGAAACCCAAATAGCCTATGGGGTTAAGTAACATCAAGTAGCCCACCAGTTTTAGTAACAATAAACAGCTATGGGTTTAAGTAACAACTAGTAGCCTACTTGTTTAAGTAAAACATGAATAGCCTATGGGGTTAAGTAACATCAAGTAGCCCACTGGTTTTAGTAACAGTAAATAGCAATGGTTTAAGTAACGACAAGTAGCCTACCGGGTTTAATAACAACAACTAGCCTATGGGATTAAGTAACACCAAGTAACCCACCGGTTTTAGTAACCATAAACACCTATGGGTTTAAGTAACAACAAGTAGCCTACTTGTTTTAGTAAAAAAAACAAATAGCCTATCGAGTTAAGTAACATCATATAGCCCACCGGTTTTAGCAACAATAAATAGCTATGGGTTTAAGTAACGACAAGTAGCCTACCGGGTTTAATAACAAATAGCCTGTGGGGTTACGTAACATCAAGTAGCTTACCGGTTTTAATTACAATAAATTACTATAAGGTTAAGTAACGTCAAGTAGCCTACCGGTTTTAATAGCAATAAATTGTCTGAGGGTCAAAGTAAGAAGTATCCTACGGTTTTGCTAACAAATACCCTATCGAGTTACGTAGCAACAAGTAGCTTACATGGTTAAATGACAACAGATAGCTAATGGTATTTAGTAACAAGGAATAGCCTATATGATTCAGTGACAAGAAAGCTAATGGGTAAGGTAACAACACGCAGTCTATCGGGTTGAGTAACAAGTAGCCTGTCTAGTTAAGTAACAACAAGATGCCTACCAGTTTAAATAGGATTAAGTGACCAGTGATAAAAAAAAAGTAGCCTATAGGATTAAGTGATAAGTAATGAAAAAAGTAGCCTATAGGATTAAGTGACAAGTAGTAAAAAAAAAAAAAAAAAAAAAGAAAGTAGCTATAGTATTAAGTGACAAGTATTAAAAAAAAAGTAGCCTATAGTGACAAGTGACAAGTATTAAGAAAGAGTAGCCTATAGTGACAAGTGACAAGTATTAAGAAAGAGTAGCCTATAAGATTAAGTGACGAGTATTTAGAAAGAGTAGCCTATAGGATTAAGTGACAAGTACTAAGAAAGAGTAGCCTGTAGGATTAAGTGACAAGTACTAAGAAAGAGTAGCCTGTAGGATTAAGTGACGACATTTAAGAAGGGGTAAACATGTACTTTAGAGTACGAAATTCTGGGGCTGTTAGTACGCACTTTTTCGTGGTTTCTAGGTTCAGAACATGCAAAAGCACATCAGACAGTCTTTTTCAATTATTATTTCACATTAATCTGATTACCTTGAGATGCTGAACTTTTGGGGGTTTGGGGGGTGGATGGGGCTCTTTTTTTGTCTTTTCAGTTCGAAAATTTTTCTTTGTTGGACTTTGGTTTTTAAATTTTTCATTTGCATTAATTTTTCATTCCTTGCAATAAATATTTTCTGACCACTACCAGTGTTAATTGTAAATGAGGAGTGAATGGGCATCCGAGGTAAGACTGTCTGATTTTGCTTTTTGCATCGTTCCGAACCTTTAAAAAAACGAAAAAGTGTGTACAAACAGCCCATAATTTCGTACTCTAGAGTACATGTCTACCAGAGAAAAGGGAGCCTGTAGGATTACTGACAAATATTAGAAAGAGTAGCCTGTAGGATTAAGTGACAAGTATTTAGAAAGAGTAGCCTGTAGGATTAAGTGACGAGCATTTAGAGAGAGTAGCCTGTAGGGTTAAGTGACAAGTATTTAGAAAGAGTAGCCTGTAGGATTAAGTGACAAGTATTTAGAAAGAGTAGCCCGTAGGGTTAAGTGACAAGTATTTGAAAGAGTAGCCCGTAGGATTAAGTGACGAGTATTTAGAAAGAGTAGCCTGTAGGATTAAGTGACGAGTATTTTAGAAAGAGTAGCCTGTTAGGATTAAGTGACAAGTATTTAAAAAGAGTAGCCTGAAGGATTAAGTGACAAGTTTCTAAAAAGAGTAGCATGAAGGATTAAGAGACAAGTGTTGGAAAGGTATACCTATAGATTAAGTGACAAGTATTTTAGAAGAGTAGCCTATAGCAATTAAGTGACAAGTATTTTAGAAGAGTAGCCTATAGGATTAAGTGACGAGCATTTTAGAAACAGTAGCCTATAGGATAAGTGACGCGTATTTAGGAAAGAGTAGCCTATTGGGTAAAGTGACGAGTATTTAGAAAGAGTAGTCCTACAGGATCAAGTGACAAGTATTAGAAGAGTATCCTGTAGGATTAGTGATAGGTATTTAGAAAGAGTAGCATACAGGATTAGTGACAAGTACTAAGAAAGAGTAGCCTGTAGGATTAAGTGACAAGCACAAAGGAAGAGTATAGCCTGTAGGATTAAGTGACAAGTACTATGAAGAGTAGTCTAAAAAGTATTAGTGACGAGTATTAAGAAAGAGTTAGCCTGTAGGGATTAAGTGGAAGAGCATTTTTTTTTTTAGAAGAGTAGCCGTAGGATTAAGTGAGAGTATTTTTCGAAAGAGTAGTGTGGGATTAAGTGACGAGTATTTTTTTTTTAGAAAGAGTAGCCTATAGATTAAGTGACAAGTATTTTAGAAGAGTCGTAGCTATAGGATTAAGTGACTTGTATTTTAGAAAGAGTAACTATTAGAATTAAGTTCACGAGTTTTTTAGATAAGAGTTTGCTATAGGTTTAATGATGTGTAATTTAAAAAAGAGTAGCGTTATGGTTTAAGGACAAGTATTTAGAAAGAGTAGCGTTTTGGATTAAGTGGACATGTATTTAGAAAGGGCAGCGTATAGGATTAAGTGACAAGTATTTAGATAGAGTAGCCTATAGGATCAAGTGACAGTATTTAGAAAGAGTAAGCCTGTAGGTTAAGTGACAAGTATTTAGAAAGTGTAGCTGTAGGATCAAGTGACAAAGTGTTGGAAAAGAGTAGCCTATAGGATTAAGTGAGAGTATTTTAGAATAGTAGTCCAGAGGAATAGTGACGAGTAATTTTAGAAAGAGTAGCCTATAATGATTAAGTGAAGTATTTTAGAAAGAGTAGCCTATAGGATTAAGTGACGAGTTATTTTAAAAAGAGTACCTGTAGGTTAAGTGCGGTATTTTAAAAAGAGTACCCGTAGGATCAAGTGACAAGTATTTAGAAAAGAGTACCCTACAGGATCAAGTGACAAGTTTTTAAAAAGAGTACCCTGTGATAAAGTGAAAAAGATTTAGAAAGAGTAGCTGTAGGATGGGTTTTAGTTTTTAAAAAGTGTAGTTGTAGGATTCGTGAGGGAGTATTAGAAAACTAGCCATAGGATTAAGTGACAAGTTTTAAAAAGAGTAGCCTGTGGATTTAAGTGACAAGTATTAGAATAAGACCCTTTTGGATTAAAGTGAAAGTATTAAAAAAGAGTGCCTCTAGGATTAGTGACAAGCACCCAGTCGGGTTAAAATAACCCAAGTACCCTTCAGGGGTCACAAATAGTCACCGTGTTAAGTGAAAGAAATAGCTCACGTGTTGAGTTAAAACCAATAATCTTTTACTTTTAAGTCCCCAACCCCAGAAATAAAACGGGTTTTTTAAAAAGCATAGCCTATTGGTTCATCAAAACAAAAAAAAAAAAAACCCTATTGTGGGAGTAAACAGCAAATGGTTTTTTGAGATCGAAAAATTTTTTTGGGGCCCTATCGGGTAAAGTAACAAGTAGCCATGGATTAAGTTCAAGTATCCTACGGGTCGAGTAACAAGTAGCTCATCAGATTAAGAAGCATAGGGGCTAAGTAACAAGAAAACTGTCGGGTAAAATAAATAAAGGTAAGTCTTGGGGTAAAGTAACCCAAAGCAACCTATAGGATTATGAAACAGGTACAAGACAATAGCCTAAAACAAAAACAGTTCGCTTTCAAAATGACCTTGCGTGGGAGCCCCCAAAACGTAAGGACCCCTTTCTCAGAGCGGGGACCCCTTAGGGATACCGGGGGTTTTTCAGTTCATTGTGTCCTGCTTTGGGAAAATGTTGGATTTCCCAAAATGGTCCCCTGGCGAGACCACCCAAAAAAAATGGTTTTGGGTTGTTTTAATTTACCCCTTCCCATCCCCCCCACCCCTCCCTTCCCCCATTGACCCCATCCGCACTTCCTCTTTCTGTCTCGTTCTGTCTGTCTTTTGTCTTTCTTTTCTGTCGCTCGGTCAGTTGTTTGTCTTCTCTGTGTCGTCGTCGTCTCTTTCTCGTCTGTATGTCGCTGTCCCTCCCTGTGTGTTGTGTGTGTGTGTGTGTGTGTGGTGTGTGTTGGTGTGTGTGTGTGTGTGTGTGTGTGGTGCGCGCGCGCGCGCGGTGTGTGTTATGTGTGTGGGGTGTATGCGTGCGTGTATGATGGGCACGGCGCGCTCTGTGTGGTATGTGTTTGGGTTTTCTCTCTCTGTCTCTCGTTCTCTTTCCCCTCTCTCTTCCCTCTCTTTTCCCCTCTCTTTTCCCCCCCCTTTTTCCCCCCCCCCCCCCCCCCCTCTCTCTTCTCTCTTGCCGCTTTCGCTCGCTTTTTCCTCCCCACTGACAGCGAAGGTTTCCCCGTTGGATATTTGCTGTAACGCAAATATAATCCGTCAAAAACATCACTTGTAGTCGAAAAATGATGTTGCCTTGTGAGTCGATCCTTAGTGTCTAATTTTTGTTGCTCTGGTTCTTTTTTTTTTTTTTTTTTCGTTTTTTTTTTTATTGCGAGTAGGTTTTTCCGTCAGTTTGCAAGTCAGTCTTAGGACGTGTAATGATGTGTTTTAGTAATGATAATGCGGTGTGGCACTTGATGATGGTAGATTTCACTGTGTTGCCCTGTGTAAAAGTTAAGTAAAGTCTTTCCCTTCCCTCAGGGACGTTGTTTGCGGGCCCCGGGGGAAAATTTTTTCTGTTGGGTCTGTTGATCGGAAAAAACTGGGAGGCCCAAACAACATGGAAAACCTGTATACATTAAAGGACGTTCCCCCAAAGCTTGGGGTTACTATACCCCACTACTGTACACCCCACACTTTACTTTTCTGCCCCCATCTATCTATTTTACTACTCCGCGACGACGACGACGACGACGCGACGCCCTGATGACTAAAAACTAATTACTACGATACTGTTCTACGATGTGTACTGTCTAAAAACTTTATCATTCATCCCATCATCATCATCATCTCACTGTTTTTTTGATGGACAATGATGACGATGATGATGATGTGATGAGATGATTTATGATGTGTGATGTGATTGGAGGCAGAGAGGGGGAGAGAGGAGGAGAGAGAAAAGAGGAGAGAGGGGAGAGAGCAGAGACATTGGAGGAGAGAAGAGGGGGAGAGGGGAAACGAGGAGAGAAGAGAGGAGAGGGAAAAAGAGGGGAGAGAAGGAGAAAGGGAAGGGGAGGGGGAAAAAGCGGGCAGACAGAAGACAGACCAGCAATCTTACAAAAAGTTGTCTTCACCAAAATACCGGCCCCCCCCTGTCTCCCAAACCACCAGATGGGGGTGCAGAACGCTTTTCCCCCTCTCTCCCGCAAATCTCCCACCCTTTTTAACCCCCTTTGGGGCCCCCCCCCCCTCCCTTCCACACCCCATTCTTTCCCCCCCCGTCGGCTTCAGTTCCGTGAAACGAGTGGACATCGAGGCGCTAAACCCCCGTGAACGCCGGTCCCCGGGCCGACGGGAAAGGAAATTAAAGGGGATCTTTCCCGGACGGGACGGAAGCTGGTAAATCCCCCTGAATTCAACGACCACCCCATCGAAGGCATCGTCCCTTCCCCCACAAAGGGGGGTTCCCAACTGTGACACAGGAGTCTTTGAAAGAGATCAAAGATTTTTCAGAGGTAGGAGACTGGTTTTCCCTGTTTTTAATCTCAAAATTGTCCATAAATAATATACCGCCTTCATGTTCATAGCGTCAACACGAGCTTTTCTTTGATTGTTTGACTTGTACCGAGTGCGTTCTCATGATTATTTTCTTGTACATGATGCACTAGGCACTGCGAAGGTTTTTCAACTGAAATGTAGATTCTGCAGTTTATTATGTAATAGACGGAATTATTGTTGTTTTACTAGCCAGTCTTTTCAATATATTCACACCCGATACTAAGGATGTCCGATTGTCCAGTTTTGTACTGCAGGGAAAAGTATCCTATCCGGACATCACGGTCTCAGGGTAACACCGTTGACGTAATTTTTGGATGGTGATATTTGGAGAGTTTGTGAACAGCTTTATCCTGGAGAATACTTTTCAGGGTCATCCACTTTGGGTCCTAGATTCGTCTAGGAAGGCAACTGTTTTTAAGAAATGTGAGGATTTTCGGTTAAAAGTATTTGAAAACCACAGTCCTAGCGGCTGGCTAGAAGCACATGTTACAAAAGAACGGGTGCCCTTAATGAGGGAAGTAGACAAACAGTGGAGTGGCATACCGGCACGTAAGGCAAGAACTGACCACCACAGTGGGAAGCATGAACGAAAGTCTCCACTGTCATCGACAAGCGTTATGCTCGATGAGATCTCCACTTCTTTACGGAAAATGTCTAGGAGATGGTCGACTTATGTACTCACAGTGTCAGGAAACAGAACAGGTGTAAGTTCAGAATACGTCTGAAAATCATGGCTGACAATGACACGTACGCTTTTCAGTACGATCCAGAAATGCAAACCACCACCACCACCACCACCATCACCACCACCACCACCACCACCATCACAACAACAACGATAACAAATACAGCAACAACAAAAACCGGCAGCGCAGGTCTTTATCAATTGGGACACGGATCCGTAAGTTTCAAGAAATTCGGATTGGCAAACGAGGAAGCTTTCATCTCAAAATCCGGTCACGCACTCCCAATACCACTGAAAAATCACAGACGGTGACTTCTCTCAGATGGTATATTAACCTTGTCTTTCCACGGATTTGAAAGAATAGCGCAGGTGCCACCCATGTATTGTTTACCCGGGCTCTCTTGATCCATCAGACTCTTACTGTAACAGTCGCCTTGTCGTCCAACTTAGTCGCCAGACCTGGGCCCTTGTGTGGTGTGTGGCTGGTTTCCATTTCCTTTTGCCATGAAGCAAGTCGTGGGGAAAAAAGAAGTCCCAGACCCGTGAATGTGCCCGAGTTCTATCAGGGGGCGAGTTCTCTTTTAAGGCATGACCCCCCCCCCCCCCCCCCCCCAATTTACCCTCTTCACTATTGTCGGGTGTCTTCGACAAGTGGTTTGGAAGGATGAGCGCGTGCATCAATATTAGAGTTGGAAAATACTTCAAGAAACGGAGCCGGCTCACATACCAGCTAGTTTCCTTAAAACTATGATTTTAAATTAATTGAAACCCCTTGGTACATACATAATTCACATTCCAGAGTGTAGCTGACAGATTAAGGGAGAGAACATAGCTGTAAGGTGTCAGAACTAGGACAGGAAAAGGAGCTAAACGACCGGTGATGCAAGCTTCAGTGAAATGGGGCAGGGCGTGAGGTGTGATGTCGTGTGATGTCTCATCTTGTCACGTTTTTGTCCGGGTCGTCGTTGTGATTTAAGCTGCCGGGATTTCCTTGTATTGTAATGTGGCTGTATTTTCTCTTATGTACTGTCAGGTGCTATATTAATGTCTTTGATGCTGGACTGCAAAAACTTAGTGCTGCTTGTTTCATCTGTGTGGACTTTTTTTTTCCCCTGTTGTTTTGCTGTGCTGCTGTTGCTGATGCTCCCTGTACTGCATGGGGCTGGACCATGATGTAATAGATTATATTGTTTATTGTTGTCCTGTACTATGTTGTACTTAACTGATATGCACTGTGCTGTTCTTTACTGAACCGGCCTGCCCAGCTCTGTGCCCGTTTGTATTGCACTGTACTGTATCAGAGCTGTGGTGAACTGTTCTCTTTAGTGATGTACTGGTCTGTGTCTGTCTGTTCTGGTCTGTGTCTGTTCTGGTGTGTCCGTTCTGCACTCTTCTGTGCGGTACTGTTGTGCACTGCTTTGTGTTCCACTGTGTTGTTTTGTTCTATACTCTAGTACTCTGTATTGCACTGTACTTCACTGTACTATTGTCTCCCTTCGCAGGATGCAGTGTACTGTATACCACACTGGTTTATTTCATAGTGTGCTGTGTTGTATTGTATTATTCTGTTCTACCGTGTACTGCACTAACACTTTCTACTTCACTGCACTCTTCTACTTTATCGTGTAATATTCTGTGCTGTATTTTTTTATGCTGTCCTAACCTCTGCGCCACCTCAGAGGCAGTGCACCCACGCCGCTCATTCCGACACCCCGTCCACAGCCACAGCCCGGTCGGCCCCGCCGCAACCCCGGCACCGGCAATCCACAGGGAGCAGTCAATGTCAAGCCGTCAAGAGGCAACCCACCGGAGGAGACACTGCATTGCTGCCGAGTCACTTCGGTTGTGTTCAGTGGCGCCTGTTCTGATCTAACATACGCAGGACACCACCTACTAAGCCCCCTACTGACGACAATAATTGCTTAGTCGCGGAGCCGGTGCGAGTGGGCTCTCCCTCCGGAGGGCGCTACTACGTCCGTCCAACGACAGCCCCCATGGACTCGCCGATACCGGTGACCCCGACGGAACCAAACAAAGGCCACAGACGTGGAGAGGACATCGAAATTGAGGTCACCATGAGAGCAGGGCATGAAGGGCCACATAATTTGAGACATGTTTTATGCTGATCGATGAGAATGAGGATGATTAAGATGATGCTACGGATTCCATTTCGGTCTGAGACTACATGACAGGGCTGTACTCTACGCTTCCTTTCATAACATATCCCGGCGTCAACCAGGCCCGAGAGATACAGCACCTGCAGAGTTGGTCAGGAAATTTGAGCAACACTCTCAGAAACACATCCATTAAGTGGATGAAACTCGACTGTGTGGTCCCAGTCTTCCCAACTGAGTCCGCAGCAAATTCAACTCTGGGTAGGAGCCGATCGGGGCAGAAAAACCCACATGACTCTGATGGGATTCGAACCCACGGCCTCCCAGCCGGGAGTCCGCGACGCCAACCAGTTCGCCACGGCAGCTGGTTCTGTGCTGTATGTTACTATATTGTATTATTCTACGGTGCACTGTACGGTTCTGTTTTGTAGTGTACTGTACAAAACCATTCTTCACGTATTGATCTTTTCTTCTGTATACTGTGTTGTAGCATTCTTCACCGCACTGATGTGTTTTATTGTGTACCAAATGTACCGTGCTGCACAGCACCGGTATCCTACTCTACTTCTCTGCGCTGTTCTGTTCTGTTTTGCAGTGTGAAAGCCTGCAGTGTATTGTGCTGCGCTGTGTACAGCTGTACTGCATTTCACTGTACGGTTCTGTTCCATGGTGTCATATTCTGTGATGTACAGTGCTGTACGAGTGTTCTACTTACTGTACTTCACTGAATTATCCTGCTCTTTATTGTGATATTCTGCACTGTGTTATACTGTATTCTACCTTCATTGTACTGCTCTATGTTATAGTGTGATGTTCTGCACTGTTATACTGTATTCTACTGTGTCTAACGTCATTGTACTGCTCTGTTCTATACTGTGATGTTCTGCACTGTGTTGTACTTCACTGCACTGTTCTATATTGTGACGTTCTGTTTATTACACTGTACTGTACTTGCCGTACTCTCATGTTCTATGGTACAATGTTCTGCACAACAATGTACTGTACTTCTCCGTACTGTTTTATAGTGTAATATTTTGTCCTGTCCTGCATTGTACTGTATTTTATTGTTATGCTATTGTTATCATTTTTATGCTTTACTGTAATACACAGTATTGTGCTGAATTGTGCCGCTTTGTAAACCCCCCCCCCCCCCCCCCCCCCCCCGTCCGCTTTGTTTTTCTCTCCTGCATCGCACTGCACATTCTCGTATCTTGTACTGTGTTGTACAATACGGTACTGTCTTTGAATATACTGTACTACTCTGAGCTGCAATACACATTCCTGCACTCCACGAAAAGCGGGTCAACTTTCTTGTACTGTACTATATTGTGTTATACTGCATCACACTAAACCATGCTACAATACGATGTATGGAACTCTACTGCAGTGTGGCTTATGGATATGTTCTATATATCATATAGTGCTGTGCTCAGCTATACAACATCATACAGAACGTGAGTGTGATTTATTGTTCTGCGCTATACTTTGCCGGACTGTGCTATGTCATGTTCATTGTGTGTCACTGTGCTGTAAATAACTCTGGTATAATGTACTGTGTGTCATGGTTCATCGTGGTCACTGTGCTGTAAATAACTCTGCAATACTGTACTGTGTGTCATGGTTCATCGTGGTCACTGTGCTGTAAATAACTCGGCTATACTGTACTGTGTGTCATGGTTCATCGTGGTCACTGTGCTGTAAATAACTCTGCAATACTGTACTGTGTGTCATGGTTCATCGTGGTCACTGTGCTGTAAATAACTCTGCTATACTGTACTGTGTGTCATGGTTCATCGTGGTCACTGTGCTGTAAATAACTCTGCTATACTGTACTGTGTGTCATGCTTCATCGTGGTCACTGTGCTGTAAATAACTCTGCTATACTGTACTGTGTGTCATGGTTCATCGTGGTCACTGTGCTGTAAATAACTCTGCTATACTGTACTGTGTGTCATGGTTCATCGTGGTCACTGTGCTGTAAATAGCTCTGCTATACTGTACTGTGTGTCATGGTTCATCGTGGTCACTGTGCTGTAAATAACTCTGCTATACTGTACTGTGTGTCATGGTTCATCGTGGTCACTGTGCTGTAAATAACTCTGCTATACTGTACTGTGTGTCATGGTTCATCGTGGTCACTGTGCTGTAAATAACTCTGCTATACTGTACTGTGTATCATGGTTCATCGTGGTCACTGTGCTGTAAATAACTCCGGTATAATGTACTGTGTGTCATGGTTCATCGTGGTCACTGTGCTGTAAATAACTCTGCTATACTGTACTGTGTATCATGGTTCATCGTGGTCACTGTGCTGTAAATAACTCCGCTATACTGTTCTGTGTGTCATGGTTCATCGTGGTCACTGTGCTGTAAATAACTCGGCTATACTGTACTGTGTATCAGGGTTCATCGTGGTCACTGTGCTGTAAATAACTCTGGTATAATGTACTGTGTGTCATGGTTCATCGTGGTCACTGTGCTGTAAATAACTCTGCTATACTGTACTGTGTATCATGGTTCATCGTGGTCACTGTGCTGTAAATAACTCCGCTATACTGTACTGTGTGTCATGGTTCATCGTGGTCACTGTGCTGTAAATAACTCCGCTATACTGTACTGTGTGTCATGGTTCATCGTGGTCACTGTGCTGTAAATAACTCCGCTATACTGTACTGTGTATCATGGTTCATCGTGGTCACTGTGCTGTAAATAACTCCACTATACTGTACTGTGTGTCATGGTTCATCGTGGTCACTGTGCTGTAAATAACTCTGCAATACTGTACTGTGTGTCATGGTTCATCGTGGTCACTGTGCTGTAAATAACTCTGCTATACTGTACTGTGTGTCATGGTTCATCGTGGTCACTGTGCTGTAAATAACCCTGCTATACTGTGCTGTGTGTCATGGTCCATCGTGGTCACTGTGCTGTAAATAACTCTGCTATACTGTACTGTGTGTCATGGTTCATCGTGGTCACTGTGCCGTTAATAACTCTGCTGTATTGTGCTGTGGTGTGATTGCGGCCCCTGTACTCTAATTAACTCCCCTGCACTGATTTGTGTCATGGTTCAATGTAGTCACTGTGCTGTAAATAACTGTGCTGTTCTGAGCTCTGTGTTGTCGATCATTGACGCGTGTGCGCGGTAAATAACACTGTGGTACCGTGTTGTGCCGTGTAGTGTGTTGTGCCGTGCAGTGTGTTGTGCAGTGTTGTGCTGTTTGGGTCTGGGCTGAGCTGCTCTGTTCTGCGCTGTGTAGTTCTGTTGTGCGGTGTACTGAGTACTTCTTTTTTTGTGCTGTGCTGTGTTTTCTGTTCTGTGCTGTAGTGTACTGTTTAGTTCTGTTCCGTATTGTACTGTTTAGCTCTCTTCTGTACTGCGCTGTGTAGGTCTGATCTATAGTGTATTGTGTAATTTTTTTCTTCTTCTGGGCTGTACTGTCTGATTTGTGGTGTAGCGTGATTCGGTTTTGTGCTCTACAGTATAATTTTTTCTGTGGTGTATTGTGTTGTTTTGTTCAGTGAGATACTGTGTAGTTCTGTTCTGCGCCGTGCTGTTTATTCCTGTTCTGTGCTGCACTGTGTAGTTCAGTTCTGTTCTACAGTGTGTAGTTCAGTTCTGTTCTACAGTGTGTAATTCAGTTCTGTTCTACAGTGTGTAGTTCTGTTCTGTTCTGCAGTGTGTAGTTTTGTTCTGTTCTACTGTGTGTAGTTCTGTTCTGTGCTTACTGCGTAGTTCTGTTCTGTGCTGCACTGTGTAGCTCTGTTCTGTTCTACAGCGTGTAGTTCTGTTCTGTGCTGCACTGTGTAGCTCTGTTCTGTTCTACAGTGTGTAGTTCTGTTCTGTGCTGCACTGTGTAGTTCTGTTCTGTTCTACAGCGTGTAGTTCTGTTCTGTGCTGCGCTGTGTAGTTTTGTTCTGTTCTACAGCGTGTAGTTCTGTTCTGTGCTGCACTGTGTAGTTCTGTTCTGTTCTACAGCGTGTAGTTCTGTTCTGTGCTGCACCGTGTAGTTCTGTTCTGTTCTACAGTGTGTAGTTCTGTTCTGTGCTGCATTGTGTAGTTCTGTTCTGTGCTGGACTGTGTTGTTCTGTTCTGGGCTGCATTGTGTAGTTCTGCGCTGTTCTGTGTTCCAGTTCTGTGCGGTAGTGTGTAGTTCTGTTTCAAGCCGCTCTGCGTAGTTCTGTTCAGTAGTGCACTGTGTAATTTTGTCCTGTGGTTACCTGTGTCTTTGTCCGTCGAGACAACGAAGACCATCCAGTCATCCTGGGATCGGGGGGTGAGTGCGTAGATGGCTGGTCAGGCCGATCTGCGTTCGGAAAGACCTATCACAGTACGGACAGGGGATGGTGGCGGCAGTTGGAGATCTGTTGGCACTGGTCTTCCTGATCATCCTGCGCTGTTCAGCTGCAGCAATGCTGTTACTTTCACAGGTTTCTTCACCTTTGCGGACAGCTGATTGCCACCCGTCTCTGTCCTGGGCGGTCTGCTCCCATGTTGTGTGCCTGATGTTGAAGGCCTTCAGGGGAAGATTTGAGGTTGTCTTTGAAACGTTTCTTCTGGCCTCCATGAGAGCGTTTTCCTTGTTGTCGTTCGCCAAACAATAGTTTCTTTGGCAGCCGATGGTCTGGCATGCGAACTACATGACCTGCCCAGCGAAGCTGTGACTGCATCAGGATGGTGAAGATGCTAGGCAGGCCAGCACGAGTGAGGACTTCAGTGTCCGGAATCTTATCTTGCCACTTAATGCTCATGAGTCTTCTGAGGCAGGTGGTGTGGAAATGGTTCAGTTTCCTGGCGTGACGCTGGTAAGCCGTCCATGTTTCCCAGCCATAGAGCAGTGTGGTGCGAACTATGTGACCTGTACAGTTCTGTTCTATGGCGCACTGTGTAGTTCTATTCTGAATTGTACTGTGAAGTTCTGTTATGCGCTGCACTATGTAGGTCTGTTCTGTACTATAGTGTACGGTCCTGTTCTACGCTGCGGTCGGTAGTTCAGTTCTTTTAAGTTGTACTGTGTACTTCTGTTCCCTGCTGTATTGTGTAATTCTGTGCAGTAGTGTGTAGTTCTGTTCTCTGCTGTATTGTGTAATTCTGTGTTCTACTGTGTACTTCTGTTCCCTGCTGTATTGTGTAATTCTGTGCAGTAGTGTGTAGTTCTGTTCCCTGCTGTATTGTGTAATTCTGTGCTGTACTGTGTAGTTCTGTTCCCTGCTGTATTGTGTGGTTCTGTTCAACAGACGTGCTGTTTGGGGCTGGACTGCGGGAGGGGGTGGGTGGGTGGGTGGGTGGGTGGGTGGGTGGATGGGTGGCTGGCTGTGTTGTGTGTTGGTGGTCTGTGCCGTGTGGTGTGTGGTGCTGCTATGTTCTGTGCTATTCTGTACTGCGGTTCTGTGGTGTGTTCTGGCGTGCTGTTCTTTGCTGCGGTGGTCTACTCTTTGCTGTTCCGTCCTATGCTGAGCTGGGCCAGGCTACACTTTGCACACTCACATCCCAAAACAAGAACTCTGAGCTCTTAAACTCCACCACCACCTCCTCCTCCTCCTCCTCCTCCTCCTCCTCCTCCACCACCACCACCACCTCTGTCTCCTCCTCTTCCAGAGCGTCAAGACGTGGAACGGCAGCACTGCCGAGGGAGAGGTTATCACCTACGAGGATGTGTGTGGGAGGCTGGAGGGGAAGTGCCTGGTGTGGGGGGACGTGGTGCTGCAGCCGGAGTTCTGGGAGGCCTACGTGAACGGCACGCTCACCTACCCCTTCTGGAATCTCCCTGGGGCATGGTGGACCTCTCCGTCTGGATGGGCACCGTCAACAAGTGAGTGCGCCAGGAGATGGGAAGGAGGGGTGGAGGGGTGGTGGTGGTGGGGGGGTCTTGAGTTGGGGTCTGGGGTGGGGGTCGGATAAGGTTGTGTTGGGTGAGGTGGGATGTGGTGTGGTGTGGTGTGCGTGTGGGTGTGGGTGTGATGTGGTACTGTGAAATGAGATGTGGTTGTGGTGTGGTATAGTGTGGTGTGTGGTATAGTGTGGTGTGGTAAAGTATGGTGTAATTTGGTGTGGTGTGCGTGTGGTGAGGTGTCATGTGGTACTGTGAAGTGAGATGTGGTTGTGGTGTGGTATAGTGTGGTGTAATTTGGTGTGGTGTGGTGTGATGTGGTACTGTGAAGTGAGATGTGGTTGTGGTGTGGTATAGTGTGGTGTGGTAAAGTATGGTGTAATTTGGTGTGGTGTGCGTGTGGTGAGGTGTCATGTGGTACTGTGAAATGAGATGTGGTTGTGGTGTGGTATAGTGTGGTGTGGTGTGGTAAAGTGTCGTGTGATGTGGTATGGTGTGATGTGATGTGATGTAGTGTGGTGTTGTGTGTGGGGGGGTTGTGAAATGAGATGTGGTTGTGGTGTGGTATAGTGTGGTGTGGTGTGGTAAAGTGTGGTGTGTGTAAGGTATGATGTGATGCCGTGAAGTGTGGTGTTGTGTGTGGTGTAGTGTGGCAAAGTATGGTGCTGTGTGGTGGTGTGATGTGGTGTAATGAGATGTGATGTGGTGTGGTATTGTACGTGGTGTAGTGTGGTGTGGTGTGACGAGGTGTTGGGTGCAATGTGGTGTGGCGTGGTGTTAGGTGTGACATGATGTGGTGTGGTGTGGTGTGGTGCGGTACAGTGTCTTGTAACATGTTCTATGATATTTCTCATCAGTTA
>CM031600.1:30929689-30934689 GCA_018398815.1 Conus ventricosus | reverse complement strand
GACAGAGACAGAGAGAGACAGATAGACAGAGAGAGTGGTGGAAGCCTACTATGTATCATAGATGTTTTGTTTATAATATGAATAGCACAAATGCATGTGACCAGCTAGCGAAGTAGAATTTACAGTAATGTCAAGAACAACAACAAAAAAAAAGTCCTTAAAAACAAGTCTTTAAGCGAATGGAATCTGTGTTCGGGGGTCAGTGTAGTTTAGACATACACCCCAAAAAGTTGTGATGGATTCCCTTTGTATGTTTGTTTTGTGAGATGTTCTCTGTATGGTCCGTGCTGTGATGTATTTTCTCTGTGTGTTCAGTGTTTTGATGTACCATGATGTCTGAGATGGCTTTGCCTATAACTGGATTTTATTTCCAACAAAGTGTCTCTCGTTGAAAGGACTTTTCACCAGAACGTTTTGTCGTTGCCAATACTAGATTTACCACCCCCCACCCCGAACCCCCCCCCCAAAAAAAAACCCAAAAAAAAAACCCAACAACAACAAGAAACAAAACACCCACATCATCCCGTCCCCCCCCCCCCCCCCCCTTTTTTTTTTAAAAAACAGGATTTGCTACCTGGAACATATTTGTCTTTGCCAAAAAAAAAAAAAAGCCGTCGTTTCGAAAATTTCCTCTTTTTCTTCTCCTCCTTCTCCTCCTCCCCCTCCCCCTCCTCCTCTTCTTGAACAGTTTTGTTCTGTATGTAAAAAGTATGTTTAACCCTTCCTCACCCCCCCCCCCCAAAGAAAAAAGAAAAAAGAAAATAAAAAATAATAAAGAACAGACAAGAAAATTAAGAGACTTCTGATCTTTTCTGAGTAATTGTATTGTCATTTTTGTTTCTTTTTTTAAATTGGTTGTGACGCAGGTTCGCCTTATTTTGTTTAGTTGGTTGGTCGTTTCCTTTCGTTCTTTCTTTCTTTTTTTTCTTTTTTTTTCCCCCCAGATCATGTCATTTGAAAGAGCAAGATGGCCTCGGATAGTTTAGATAAAAGGATTCGTAGCTTCAATAGTTTGAATGCTGTGTTGCACTACACATGATTTCTCGGGACTGAAAACCCGCAAACGTTCCATTCTGTTCATTAGAACATTAATCTAATGGAGCTGACGCTTTCACGGACATGGATAGAACAGAATCTGCAGAGGCAGATCACTTCGTTCACGTGAAGGGAGGGGAAGGGTTAAAAAAAAACAACAACAGTTGTTCGGACCATGCTCCGTTGCTGGAAGGAAAGGAGGGCGTAGGGGAGGTAAGCCAATGGGGAGAGGGGAAAAGAGAGTTGCTTTTAACCAAGTGGAAAAGACAAACTGGGCAACAAAGTAAACTGACCACACAGACCACTCTGCTAGCGTGTTGCTGTATGTTCTCAGGACAGACATGGACGTGGTGCTGGAGGCCAGGGCCATCAAGCTGTCGTTCACGCTCCGCCAGGACTCGGAGCACCACAAAGAGCTGTCCCTGAGCTGGGAGAGGTCCTACGCCCAGCGCATGCAGGAGCTGGGTCAAGATGGCGAGGACGGTGATGAGCAGGAGGACGGGGGGTTCTTCAGGAATCTGGTGTTCGCCTTCTCCAGCTCGCAGTCCTTGGGTTCCGAGCTGGATAAGGGAACGAAGGGTAAAGACCTTTCAGATCCTTTCTTTTTTTTTTTTTTTTAGCCATGACCGTCTGTCCGTGACTACCTTACCGGGTGAATTAGTGAATTGGAGACGATAATGAGGCAGATCAAAAAAAGTTTTGGACAGGCCAATGTGAGGCACTGGACTGGTGACAACACCTCTATAGTGTTGCCCATGACTGGGGGCAGAAAGATGAGGAGATCCCTCACTCCACAAATTTTGTAATAGCAGCTCCATGATCTACTATCGAGAAAAAAAAATGACCATGACGATCCTCTGTCGCTCTGTCTTCCTTCTTGATGCTGGTTTCTGACTTCTCTTTCTCGTGACCTTGGTTCCTATGCTGCATACACAAGGGTAGTTTTCTATTCTGTGTTGCAATATTGGTTTAAATCCGGTGTGTATGTTACTTTCCATCCTCTGTCATAACGTTGCTTCGCACTGCTCTGTGTTCCCATTTATTACGTTGGTTTCTTAGCCACCAGACCACTGTCAGTTAGTTCTTAGCCACCAGACCACTGTCAGTTAGTTCTTAGCCACTAGACCATTGTCAGTTAGTTCTTAGCCACTAGACCACTGTCAGTTAGTTCTTAGCCACTAGACCACTGTCAGTTAGTTCTTAGCCACTAGACCACTGTCAGTTAGTTCTTAGCCACCAGACCACTGTCAGTTAGTTCTTAGCCACCAGACCACTGTCAGTTAGTTCTTAGCCACCAGACCACTATCGTAATGTTAATTATTGCCCTCTGCCCTTAGAATGGCTTCTATCCTCCGTCAATATATAGCTAATCAATCATACGAAGCAACCAACATGTCTGTACTTTAATGATGATACAGCTAAGAACAACCTACTAATCACCATGCTCGAAACATCTGACTCCACCAATCGTTTCCAACGACAGGTGACATCACAGCCTACTAATCACCATGCTCGAAACATCTGACTCCACCAATCGTTTCCCTCGACAGGTGACATCACGTACTTCTCCTTCACCTTCACCCTGATGATCACCTACGCCAGCATCGTCAGCTCTGGCGGGGACTGTGTGTCCACTCGGGCCCTGCTGGCCAACGCAGGAGTGCTGGCCGCCACCATGGGCATCATGGCCTGCTTCGGCCTCTTCGGCTTCGTCGGCATCAAGTTCGTCAACATCGTCGGTGTGGTGCCTTTCCTCGTCTTAGGTAAGGAAGCATTGGCGAGCGACGGCTGCCTGCTGGGTTGTGCCAAAACACCATGGAACTGAATTCAATACTTTTATCATGCTATAAGACATGTTATATTCCGGGGCCGGAATAGCTCGGTTGGTAGAGCGCCGGACTCGTAATCTTGGTGATCCTGAGGTTGCGGGTTCGAATCTCCGCCGGGCCGTTTCGGTCGGTACAGGGGGAATTTTTCCCTCGGAGTTAACATTGGTTCTGACTCCATTTCCCAAACAGTCCTTCGAATGAGACTACCAACCGAGGTTCCGTGTATGAACGCACGCATAACATCTTGCACACACGTAACATCCCATCACCAACTTTCGGTAGAGAAGGCCAGTTGGTATGGATGACAGGTTACACATAGCATGTACTCTGCGTGAAAAATCGAAAGACTGAAAGAGTTGTTAAACCGAATGAACGATATTGACTGAATGACACGGCAAACGACTGAATGAAGGCGCCAGCAGGCAGCTCTTCAGTCGGCTCTACCCAGGTAGAGTGTCCGTTGTGTAAACGAGAATGTGGATTGTAAAGCGCTTAGAGCTTGATCTCTGGCCGGGGATAGGCACTGTATAAGTACTCTTAATAAGAATAATGAAAATAAAAATATGAGTATAGTATTGTACAGTATGATGCATGATTTGAATGTTCAGTAGTACGTTCATTTGCGAATGAAAAATGGAGACTGAAGACGATAACATGTGTTGTTACAGATAAAATTTCTATTGATGCAGGTGCTTATACAGTCGTTTTTTTATTATCTCAACTTGTCTTATTTTAGCATATTTTACTTTATTTTTTAATCACTTGACCACATCTCAACACACCTCACTTCACGTAATCTTAACTTTAGCTATTTTGTATTACCGCCCCCCCCCCCCCCCCCCTCATCCTGTCTGACTTCACTTCTGTAGAGTTTCCTTTTCATGTCTTACTTCACGTTACTTACACCTTACTGCACCTCGCTTTACCTTTCTGCACCTTAATTTGCCTTGCCATACCATTTTTTTTCCACCTCATTTTACCTTCCTTGCCTTATCTTACCCCACCTCATTCATCTGACCTTACCTTACCTTGCTTTGCCTTACCTTGCCTTACTTTGTCTTGTCTTTCGTTATCTTACCTCCCCTTGCTTCAGTTTATCTTGCCTAACTTTGTCTTGTTTTGCCTTATCTTCCAACCTTACACTACCCTGTCCTCCCTTACTTTATTTCATTTCACCTTAACTGATCTAAATTGTCGTACCTTGCCTTATCTTTTCTTATCTTTCCTTATATATTACCTCATCTTGCTTCAGCAGATCTGACCTAACGTTGCCTTCGTGTTGCCTGACCTTTCAACCTTATCCTACCCTGTCCTTGACCTTTCTTCACTTCGTCTCACCTTACCTTGATTACCTTTGCCTTACCTTGGCCCTATTTTTGCGTTACCTTCCTCACCTTACCTAAACATCCTTACTGTACCTCGTCTTACCTTGCCGTTCTTCGCGTCGCCTTTCTTACCTCACCTTTATTTCACTGACCTTACCTTCTCTTACTTGACCTCACCTTGCCTATCCTTCCCTTCCCTTGCCTTATCTTGCCGCTATTGGCGTCACCTTCCTTACTCTACCCCTACTTCCCTGACCTTACCTTCTCTTCTCTCACCTTACCTTGCCTATCCTTCCCTTCCCTTGCCTTATCTTGCCGCTATTGGCGTCACCTTCCTTACTCTACCCTTACTTCCCTTGCCTTACCTTCTCTTCTCTCACCTTACCTTGCCTATCCTTCCCTTCCCTTGCCTTATCTTGCCGCTATTGGCGTCACCTTCCTTACTCTACCCTTACTTCCCTTGCCTTACCTTCTCTTCTCTCACCTTACCTTGCCTATCCTTCCCTTCCCTTGCCTTATCTTGCCGCTATTGGCATCACCTTCCTTACTCTACCCTCACTTCCCTTGCCTTACCTTCTCTTCTCTCACCTCACCTTACCTTACCTTTCCTTTCCTTACCTTACCCTACCCTACCTCACCCCACTTCACTTTACCTTTGCCTGTGGGCACAGGGATCGGGTGGGACGACATGTTCCTGCTGATGTCTGGCTGGAGCAGCACCCAGGGTAACCGAGAGCTGACGGTGCCGCAGAGGATAGGATCAACGTTCAGAGCGGCAGGCATCGGCATCACCATCACGTCCATCACCGAC
>CM031600.1:30899689-30924689 GCA_018398815.1 Conus ventricosus | reverse complement strand
GGCATACGTATGGAGGGAAACTCGAAACAGATATTACGGTCTGAAATGCGTCAGAAACTGAGATCGTTTTTCGTTCTCAGTTTTATGAAGATTAATGATTGATGATATTGTTGATGCTTTCGCAGTTTCATTTTGTTCTGAGCATACGGACAAGCCTCTCCTTTCTGCTCGCTTTCATGACATATTCTGATGTCGAGGAAGCCCGAGAGGTATAGAAACTGGCACTAAACCATGACAAAGTCGAAAGCAGCTTTTCTCTTTGGTTGACCAAAAATCTATGGACTAGCTATACGTCAGCATATCCACTAAGATGTGCTCGATCCCTTCTTCCTGCAGGTTCAACACATGGGACGAAGAAGACTTTGGAGTAGCCTTCCCTGTGGCGTTCGTGATCACCGAGCCCATCAACTACACAGACCAGGACACGGTCATAAAGATGATAGAGCTGATGCAGAAGGCTCGGGACGACCCGGACATCTCTCGCCTGGGCACCTACTGCTGGTTCACCGACTACGTCTTCAGCCCCAGCCTGGACATCTCCAGCACCGAGAACTTCATCAGGTCGCTCCGTGAAGACTTCCTGCCCGGTCACACGCGCTACATGAACGACGTGGTGTTCGACGCCGACAACACCACGGTGTTGGCGTCCCGCTGTCACGTGTTCTCCAAGAACGTGGTGGACTCCACGCGGCAGGCCGAGCTGATGATCAGGATGAGGGACCTGGCGGACGCCGCCCCTCTCCCGACCTTCGCCTACCAGCCGGCCTTCGTCTACTTCGAGCAGTACGTCATGATCATGCGCAGCACCCTTCAGACCGTGGGCATCACCCTGGCCGTCATGTTCGTCATCACTTTCCTCTTCCTCGTTCACCCCACCATCGTCCTCCTCGTCTTCCTCAACATCGTCATGATCATCGTGGGCATCTTCGGCTTCATGGGGCTGTGGGGCCTCACCCTCAGCTCCGTCACCATGATCCACCTCATCATGAGCGTCGGCTTCTCCGTGGATTTCTCGGCTCACGTCTGCTCCGCCTACATGCTGTCGGACGCCCGCACGCGCAAGGATCGCGCGCGCTACGCTCTCGTGCACGCCTCTGGACCTATTCTGAACAGCGGGTTGTCCTCGCTGATCGGCATCGTCATCCTGGTGTTCTCCGACTCGTACATCTTCCAATCGTTCTTCAAGATCATGATGCTGGTCATCGGCTTCGGTATCCTGCACGCCGTCTTCCTCATCCCCGTCCTGCTGTCCTGGATAGGTGAGGAGGGTATGGGATGTCTGTGCGTGTGAGTTGTGTGTGTGTGTGTGTGTGTGTGTGTGTGTGGGGGGGGGGGGGGGTTGTGAGAGACGGGTCTGTGCGTGTGTGTGTGTGTGTGGTGGGGGGGGGGGGGGGGGGTTGTGAGAGACGGGTGATGGGGACGCGGATGGAGGTGGGGGTGGTGAGATGGGGAGGGGAGCGCTAGGAAGAGTATTGTGTTTCTCATGTGGCTATTGTGTTACGAGGTTGTCGCTGTTTGCGATCCGTTCTCAAACGACAAAGCCTGGGGGTTCGACCGGTAAGTGCAAAATCCGAGCGTCTCTAAGAGGGCGAGAAGGTTGTGGATCCTGCCAGGTCATTGCGTGCATTTCATAGAGTGAGAGGTCAAGTCACTGAGTGTATTTCTTTAGATGAGAGGCTTGTGTGTCGTGTCGAGTGACCACGCAGTGCGAGAAAGACGTATGAGAGGTCAGGCTGCTGACTGTAGTAGTTCATGGGGGTGAAAGGGTACTGCGTTATAAGTACGAGAGTGTCGTAAGTCATGTAAGATCAAGGGATGTGTGTTATAAGGTGAGAGTGTTTTATCGCGGTTGTTTGTCACTTAGCGTACTTCACAGGGTTAAAGTGGTACGTGTCATGCAAGATCGCTGAAAGTTTTTCACGGGTTGGAAAGTCGTGATTGGTCATTAAATGTATTTCATGTGGTTAAAGGGGTCGCATGGTACGCAGGATCACAAAGCGTATGTCATAGTAGGGGGTCAAAATGGGTCAGGGGATGGGAGGTGGGTGCTGTATGTTGTGCCAGGTTACTGAGTATTTCATAGGGCTGTATGTCATCTCTGGCCACAGAGTGAATTTCCCTGCATGCGAGGGTTTTATATCAAGTTAACTCGTTGAATATAATTCATGGCGGGGAGAACGTTAGAGAACAGGGAAAGGCCGACTCTAAGCCACTTTCACCCCCCACCCCAGTTTTTGGGCAAAAGTGGCCTAAAAGCAGCCTTTTCCTGCGGCGGAAGAGAGAGAGAGAGAATCACCGGCAGACAGACAGAGAAGAGAGAGACAGAGAGAGACAGACAGACAGACAGAGAGGCGGGCAGACAGACACACACACACACACACTCTTTCTCTCTCTCAATTAAATGACATAAAATCCGCACACTTCTTCTGACTAATTTCCACCTACAAACTTTGTACACGGGGCTGAAATCTGATCACTTAATTTACGGCTCGCGGCAGTTTGCACCTAGCCTGTGCTGTTTAAACGAAACACACTCAGTTGGGTTGCGCCACATTTGGAAAAGTCTAGATTGCCATCAGATCGAGGCTGTCGACGTGGCACGACCGGGGCTGTCATTGTGTTGGAGCTACTGCACAAAGAAGGCTGTGTTTTGATTGCGCCCTGGTGTGGCCACTGTGTTTTAATTGTGTTATTTTAAAATGGCTAAAACGTTACTGAAGAACAGGTTTGTTATTCGAGGCCATAAGTTTTATTTTAACTGCATGTTAGAGTATTTGTTGAAAGAATTAGTTGAGTTAGTCAGTGAAGGCAAGCTAACTATTCACATGTTTGCCCGCACAGCGTTCATTTCTTAAGGCGAAGGTAAACAACGGCTGATTCGTGACTTAATTGATTGTTAACTACAGATTCAGTGTTATGGGCAAGCTGATTTGTGTATTAAGATGTGTATACTTTTCTACTTCTAAACCAGTTCATCTGCCTTTAAGTGTGCCCTTATGCAACTGAATGGCGATTTTGAATGTTCTGGCAAACAAACTAGATAGGGTTAGGCAGACCTTAGTACATCTACCAGTATGGAGAGGAGTAGTGTGTGGCTAGCACTATCTTCATATAAATGCTTCAAATATACAATGACGGATGTACTACAACCTACAAAACTATGTGTAACAGATAGGCTGACACAGCGAGACGCGCGACCTTGTTCACACAGCGCACGGCAAGCGCCAAAAAATCAATAAAGCGAGAGACTGGCTTGCCAGTGAGGGGTGGGGGTGGGGGGGTGTATTCATTTCAGGTTGACAGCGCGCCAGGTGTTGTTAGCGCGGGTTGTATTGGTCATTGAAGGTGTGGTGTAGTGAGAGATATTTACCGGTTTTGTGCAGGTTGGTTTTGTTTATATAATATTTTGATCATGGCAGAACAAAGACATGGGAGATTTCTAAGCTGACAATACTGACGAGCATGTATGAGAAAAGAGGAGGGGTGGTGAAGCTAGCCTTGCTATAAATACCGTTTATACATGAACGGCTATTTTTAGCAGCAAGAGGGCTGTGGGGAAATCCGCCTTGCTATAAATAACCTTTTATACATGAACGGCTATTTTTAGCAGCAGAGGACTGTGGGAAATCCGCCTTGCTATAAATAGCCGTTTATACATGAACGGCTATTTTTTAGCAGCAGAGGGACTGCAGTGCTCGTAACTGGGACAGATGTGCCCCACCCCACGCATGCACACCTCCTCCTCCCACCCCACACCCCACGCATGCACAACCTCCTCCTCCCACTCCCACCCCACGCATGCACACCTCCTCCTCCCCCCCCACCCCACGCATGCACACCTCCTCCCCCCACCCCCACCCCACGCATGCACCACCCCACCCCCACCCCACGCATGCACGTCCCCCCCACCCCCACCCCACCCCACGCATGCACACTCAAGTCATCCACAAGTCATTCTCCAAGTCATTCACAAGTCATCCTCAAGTCATTCTCAAGTCATTCACAAGTCATCCTCAGTCATTCACAAGTTCTTACTTAAGTCATTTCTCAAGTCATTCACAAGTTCTTACTTAAGTCATTCTCAAGTCATTCACAAGTCATCCTCAAGTCATTCACAAGTTCTTAGCAAGTTTTTAATCAAGTTGTTCTCAAGTCATCCTCAAGTTCTTACCTCAAGTTAACCTAAGACTATGTTTTTATCTTAAATAGTAAATGTCAAATTTATATACACACACAGCCTCAAAAAACGCGTCATTGTTGAGGATGTCTTGCTCAGCGTTCTCCGCATAGATTTAAGGAAGGTCTTACATCCGAAGCAACCGCATTGATTACAATTCGGGTCTATGGAAATGTCTTTTATAGACTCCAGGTCTTTATTTATTGACTTCATCATTTAATAATACGCCATGATCTATTTTTATTAAAAAATTTAAAATATTATTCCATTTGAAATGGATCAAAATGATGCTTTGTTATTGGTGTTTTTGGCGTGCAGTTGTCTCTTTCTGCATTTAGTGGCTCAGATTTTTTTGATAGCTGTTCGTTTCTGTTGCCATTCTTTTATTTTTATAACAGTAATAACCCGCCCCCAGCAGCAGCAGGCGCCAAAAATGGCAACAGTTTTTAAGTTCAATATTCCATGAAGACTTTGGGCCCTTGTATCACATGGAGTTTTTATAGCTGGCATTGAATCAACTTGTTCTGGCGTTGGCGGTGTTATGTTTTCATGATGCTGTAACATTATTTTTTTTTGTCTGTTCCACTCTGCTAATTTTCTTCCTGCTTCAACACGCCCAGATTTTTAATGGTCTCCGCCTGATTCAGCGTTTTCTGCTGATTTTTTGGCTTGGTTACTTTCTCCACCTGATCAGTGTTTTCTGGTTCTGCTGATTTTCTAGATCGTTCATTTTGAAGGGAAATAAAATCTATATGATTAAAACTTATTAATCCCATGATTAATGGCGATAACAATGTTCCAAATCTGTAGTATAAATCACACCCTAGAGACTCTAATGTCTTTGTTAAAACTGGATCTTGCGTTAAATCATACGTAAGATCTTGTTCAGAATCAATGGGAGCAAATCTACTGACTAGTTTAGTGTACAAACTAAGAGCCGTTTGCCCCACACTTTTTACATTCTAGACCCTAGCTGCGCTTCATACCTGTTATGATACTTTAAAATGTCTTGCGGCGACATCTGTTGAATCTGTTCTATGCTGAATTCAGTTCCGAGAACTGTTTTGTTTTTCCACATGCTGCCAAAGAATACAGCCTCTCCTTTTGGGCATAATAGCTTGATCATCAACTTGGTCATTCATAAGTTCAGGAAGGTTTAGGCCGCCTTGTAGCTGTAGGAGATCATCACTGTTCATGTTTTTTATTAAATTATAATTATTTTATTTTATAAAAAATGAGCACCGAAAAAACTGTTACCAACCTTGTATACCATTCTGCTGTTATTGGAGGACTAAGTGTAGGATACTCAATGCTTGGTAAAAGCTGTTAAGAATTAAAACCAGCAGATCTTGGCAACTAGACTTTGAGGATTCAGCAAAGTGATTGCTATCATTGCAGCTTCGGTTGCCACGAAAGATTTCTAGTCAAGCAAGGAATAATTCCAGACAATA
Source organism: Conus ventricosus (assembly GCA_018398815.1). Taxonomy (NCBI): domain Eukaryota; kingdom Metazoa; phylum Mollusca; class Gastropoda; order Neogastropoda; family Conidae; genus Conus; species Conus ventricosus. The sequence goes on along the minus strand of CM031600.1, from coordinate 30,919,061 downwards.
TAAATATGTAAGAAAAAAATACATTTATAAAAAATGGCTTCACTCGCAATAATGATAGGCGGCGCTGTGGTGAATGCGCTTGCTTTTAGCGGCAGTAAATTTGCATTTAGTAAACTGCGGGATGACGGCGAGAGAAAAAGACATAACAAAGCTATGGAGCAACTAGCAGCTGCACAAGACGCCTATGAAAGGCAGAGAACTTGAGCAGTTAGATTTTATAATGACACCCTGAAAGAACAGGGCATGCGGCTTACACATTTAAAAAATGTTGATCAAGCAATAAAACAATATTATCTTGTAACAGGCAAACCAATCGAGACATCGCCCCCCACCAAAATTCAGTGACTTTTATCAACCATCAGAAAAACAAAAGATGCAAGAAATCGGGTTTATTGTCGTTGGTATGACCGTGTGTATTTTGTTGCGCATAATATTGGCTGAATAAAAAATGAACAAAATCTATTATTCGCCAAAAGGATATTGGAAGGGTATCACAGCAATACAAAGCTAAGCCAAGCGGCAGGAGTCAGTGAACAAACAGCAAAAGAATGGTTATCTAACAAGCGATTTGGCAAATTTATTACCTGCCCCTAGACGAATACAGAGACCGCACTTTGTGAACACAACTCCAAACGACAACCCATCAAATGGATCTTCTATATTTACCCTCTGATAGGATTAGACGAAAAAGATTTAAGTACGCACTTACAGTCATTGACATAGCTTCAAGTACAAAGATGCGGAACCATACACAAAAGAGTGCTCTGCTGTTGCTGTCGCTATACAACTGATATACCAACGAGGCCCTTTAACTTATCTCGCATGATTCAAGCGATGATGGAAAGAATTTAAAGGGCAAGTGAATCAATTATTGTTAAAACATAGAGTTACCATTAAAAGAGGCATTCCGGGAGTTCTCAGATCACAGGCTTTAGTTGAAAACTTTAACATACAGTTAGCTGAAAGACTTTTCTCTACAGTATCACAGAGGCTTATTGACAATTCTCGCAACACAGAATGGGTTAGAAGACTGCCTCGTTTGCGCGCATATAATGAAGAATTAAAGGTTAAAACTAAAGAATCAAAAGAAAAACAATAAAGTTCTGAGGAGTCTTCATCGGCAAACTATACGTTTGAAAGTAATCTATTACGGAGAAGCAGAAGGGACACTCGCATCAGGGCAACCGATCCATTTGGAGTGTGACCATTAAATAAAAAGAATTTAAAAATGAATCCGCCCTGTATTATTTACGAGAAACGACACAAAAACAGCCAGCCCTCAAAGATCTTTTGTGAAGAAAACTGCAGATAATTCCGCCAGACACATTCGCTTTAATTAATTTACGTAAATAATTTTGGTTTAAATGAAGCAAAGGAGCGCAGACAAAACAGAATGTAGGAAGAGACTTCTTTGAAAGATACGGAAGGAATCTAAGTCAATTACAGTAGCGTGTATGCATAAGGAAACGATCACTCACTCTGAAAGGGGTTGCGACAGCACACACAATTGCACGAGGGTTTTTCACTCTTCTGGCCAATTACAAGTATGGGCTATAAATGGCACAAAGAGAAGAAGGGAGGCAGCACACATTTCTTTCAATTAATGACATAAAATTCCACACTTCTGACAATCACTACAACTTTGTACACGGGGCTGAATCTGAACTTAATTTACGGCTGCGGCATTGCACCTAGCCTGTCTGTTTAAACGAAACACACTCAGTTGGGTTGCCACATTTGGAAAGTTAGATTGCATCAGATCGAGGCTGTCGAGTGGCACGACGGGGCTGTCATGTGTTGGGTACGCACAAGAGGCTTGTTTTATTCGCCTGGTGTGGCCACTGGTGTTTTAATTGTGTTATTTTAAAATGGCTAAAACGTTAACTGAAGAACAGTTGTTATTCGAGCCATAGTTTTATTTTAACTGCATGTTAGAGTATTTGTTGAAAGAATTAGTTGAGTTAGTCAGTGAAGGCAAGCTAACTATTTCACAATGTTTGCCCGCAAGCGTTCATTTCTTAAGGCGAAGGTAAACACGGCTGATTCGTGAACTTAATTGATTGTTAACTACAGATTCAGTGTTATGGGGCAAGCTGATTTGTGTATAAGATGGTGATACTTTTCTACTTCTAAACCAGTTCATCTGCCTTTAAGTGTGCCCTTATGCAACTGAATGGCGATTTTGAATGTTCTGGCAAACAAACTAGATAGGGTTAGGCAGACCTTAGTACATCTACCAGTATGGAGAGGAGTAGTGTGTGGCTAGCACTATCTTCATATAAATGCTTCAAATATACAATGACGGATTACTACAACCTACAAAACTATGTGTAACAGATAGGCTGACCACAGCGAGACGCGCGACCTTGTTCACACAGCGCACGGCAAGCGACCAAAAAATCAATAAAGCGAGAGACTGGGCTTGCCAGGTGAGGGGTGGGGGTGGGGGGGTGTATTCATTTCAGGTTGACAGCGCGCCAGGTGTTGTTAGCGCGGGTTGTATTGTCATTGAAGTGATGTGGTGTAGTGAGAAATTTTACCGGGTTTTGTCAGGTTGGTTTTGTTTATCTAAATATTTTGATCATGGCAGAACAAAGACATGGGAGATTCTAGCTGACAATACTGACGAGCATGTATGAGAAAGAGAGGGTGTGTGAAGCTAGCCTGCTATAAATACCGTTATACATGAACGGCTATTTTTAGCAGCAAGAGGCTGTGGGGAAATCCGCCTTGCTATAAAAACCGTTATACATGAACGGCATTTTTTAGCCAGCAAGAGGACTGTGGGAAATCCGCCTTGCTATAAATAGCCGTTTATACATGAACGGCTATTTTTTAGCAGCAGAGGGATGCAGTGCTCGTAACTGGGACAGATGGTGCCCCACCCACGCATGCACACCTCCTCCTCCCACCCCACCCCACGCATGCACAACCTCCTACTCCCACTCCACCCACGCATGCACACCTCCTCCTCCACCCCCACCCCACCGCATGCACACCTCTCCCCCCACCCCACCCCACGCATGACACCCCACCCCCACCCCACGCATGCAACGTCCCCCACCCCACACCCCACCCCACGCATGCTCAACATCACAAGTTCTACCTAAGTCATTCTCAAGTCATTCACAAGTCATCCTCAAGTCATTCTCAAGTCATTCACAAGTCATCCTCAGTCATTCACAAGTTCTTACTTACAGTCATTCTCAAGTCATTTCACAAGTTCTTACTTAAGTCATTCTAAGTCATTCACAAGTCTATCCTCAAGTCATTCACAAGTTCTTAGGCAAGTTTTTAATCAAGTTGTTCTCAGTCATCCTCAAGTTCTTACCTCAAGTTAACCTAAGATCTATGTTTTTATCTTAAATAGTAAATGTCTATTATATACACACACCCTCAAAAAAGCGTCATTGTTGAGGATGTCTTGCTCAGCGTTCTCCGCATAGATTTTAAGGAAGGTCTTAATCCGAAGCAACCGCATTGATTACAATTCGGGTCTATGGAAATGTCTTTTATAACTCCAGGTCTTTATTTATTGACTTCATCATTTATAATACGCCATGATCTATTTTTATTAAAAAATTTAAAATATTATTCCATTTGAAATGGATCAATAATGATGCTTTGTTATTGGTGGTTTTGGCGTGCAGTTGTCTCTTTCTGCATTTAGTGGCTCAGATTTTTTTGTTAGCTTTCGTTTCTGTTGCATTCTTTATATTTTTATAACAGTAATAACCGCCCCCAGCAGCGCAAGGGCGCCAAAAATGGCAACAGTTTTAAGTTCAATATTCCATAAGACTTTGGGCCCGTTATCACATGGAGTTTTTATAGCTTGGCATTGAATCAACTTGTTCTGGCGTTGGCGGTTTTAGTTTTCATGATGCTGTAACATTAATTTTTTTTGTCTGTTCCACTCTGCTAATTTTTCTTCCTGCTTCAACACGCCCAGGATTTTTAATGGTCTCCGCCTGATTCAGCGTTTTCTGCTGATTTTTTGGCTTGGTTACTTTCTCCACCTGATTCAGTGTTTTCTGGTTCTGTGATTTCTAGATCGTTTCATTTTGAAGGGAAATAAAATCTATATGATTAAAACTTATTAATCCCATGATTAATGGCGATAACAATGTTCCAAATCTGTAGTATAAATCACACCCTAGAGACTCTAATGTCTTTGTTAAAACTGGATCTTGCGTTAAATCATACGTAAGATCTTGTTCAGAATCAATGGGAGCAATCTACTGACTAGTTTAGTGTACAAACTAAGAGCCGTTTGCCCCACACTTTTTACCATTCTAGACCCTAGCTGCGCTTCAATCCTGTTATGATACTTTAAAATGTCTTGCGGCGACATCTGTTGAATCTGTTCTATGCTGAATTCAGTTCCGAGGAACTGTTTTGTTTTTCCACATGCTGCCAAAGAATACAGCCTCTCCTTTTTGGGCATAATAGCTTGATCATCAACTTGGTCATTCATAAGTTCAGGAAGGTTTAGGCCGCCTTGTAGCTGTAGGAGATCATCACTGTTCATGTTTTTTATTAAATTATAAATTATTTTATTTTATAAAAATGAGCACCGAAAAAAACTGTTACCAACCTTGTATACCATTCTGCTGTTATTGGAGGACTAAGGTAGGATACTCAATGCTTGGTAAAAGCTTGTTAAGAATTAAACCAGCAGATCTTGGCAAAACTAGACTTTGAGGATTCAGCAAAGTGATTGCTATCATTGCAGCTTCGGTTGCCACGAAAGATTTCTAGTCAAGCAAGGAATAATTCCAGACATATAAATATGTAAGAAAAAAATACATTTATAAAAAATGGCTTCACTCGCAATAATGATAGGCGGCGCTGTGGTGAATGCGCTTGCTTTAGCGGCAGTAAATTTGCATTTAGTAAACTGCGGGATGACGGCGAGAGAAAAAGACATAACAAAGCTATGGAGCAACTAGCAGCTGCACAAGACGCCTATGAAAGGCAGAGACTTGAGCAGTTAGATTTTATAATGACACCCTGAAAGAACAGGGGCATGCGGCTTACACATTTAAAATGTTGATCAAGCAATAAAACAATATTATCTTGTAACAGGCAAACCAATCGAGACATCGCCCCCACCAAAATTCAGTGACTTTATCAACCATCAGAAAAACAAAAGATGCAAGAAATCGGGTTTATTGTCGTTGGTATGACCGTTGTGTATTTTGTTGCGCATAATATTGGCTGAATAAAAAATGAACAAAATCTATTATTCGCCCAAAGGATATTGGAGGGTATCACAGCAATACAAAGCTAAGCCAAGCGGCAGGAGTCAGTGAACAAACAGCAAAAGAATGGTTATCTAACAAGCGATTTGGCAAATTTATTTACCGCCCCTAGCGAATACAGAGACCGCACTTTGTGAACACAACTCCAAACGACACCCATCAAATGGATCTTCTATATTTACCTCTGATAGGATTAGACGAAAAAGATTTAAGTACGCACTTACAGTCATTGACATAGCTTCAAGATACAAAGATGCGGAACCATTAACACAAAAGAGTGCCTCTGCTGTTGCTGTCGCTATACAACTGATATACCAACGAGGCCCTTTAACTTATCCTCGCATGATTCAAGTCGATGATGGAAAGAATTTAAAGGGCAAGTGAATCAATTATTGTTAAAACATAGAGTTACCATTAAAAGAGGCATTCCGGGAGTTCACAGATCACAGGCTTTAGTTGAAAACTTTAACAAACAGTTAGCTGAAAGACTTTTCTCCTACAGTATCACAGAGAGCTTATTGACAATTCTCGCAACACAGAATGGGTTAGAAGACTGCCCTCAGTTTTGCGCGCATGAATAATGAAGAATTAAAGGGTTAAAACAGTACAAGCAACAAAAGAAAAACAATAAATGTTGCTGAAGGAGAGTCTTCATCCGGCAAACTATTACCGTTTGGTTGAAAGTAAGGTACCTTTATTTACCGGGAGAAGCAGAAGGGGACACTCGCATCAGGGCAACCGATCCAGTTTGGAGTGTTGACCCATATGAAATAAAAAGAATTATAAAAATGAATCCGCCCGTGTATTATTTACGAGAAACTGACACAACAAACAGCCAGCCCCTCAAAGATCTTTTGTGAAGGAAGAACTGCAGATAATTCCGCCAGACACAGTTCCGCTTTAATTAATTTACGTAAATATATTTTGGTTTAAAATGGAAGGCCAGAAGGAAGCGCAGAACAAAACAAGAATGGTAAAGGAAGAGACCTTGAAAATGATACGGGAATCATTTCAGGCGTGTAATGCTATTAAGGAAACATTTTCGAGGATTAATCAATGCATGCTAAATCATCCAGATCACCTACAATCCAAACCCCCAAATTGGGAAAAGAATATCTTGAAAAATAAAAAAATTCGAACTCGTCAAGCAAACATGAGAAAAGATTTAAATGAATTGGATGAAGCTATGATTGATCTTATAATAAAAGTTGATGAAAAATATAAAACCCCCTGTTTATGCGGTCCTCCAGTGCCCGATTGCATATGAAAACTCTGGATTAACAAACACCCGTTTTGTGTTTGTTCTATCTAATGACTTCTTTGTTACAACTGTTGTGTTGATCTCATGTAGATTAGATCGCAGTTTTACGTTGTCATGATGAAAGTCTTATTGCCAAACAATGCTTCTTTGTAGTTGTCATGTGATATGTTTGACTGCACAACGCTGCGAGATATTCCCTTTGCTTTCTTAATGATTTTCTCCTGGCTCGAAATACTGTACATTTTTGACCTTAACCCCACATACTCCTTGATCACCTTTCCAGATAATTCATCCTTCATCTTTCCTAAAACCTTCTTGTTAGTAATTGAATGCAAAGGCGAATCTTTAGGTAATCGGACGTGTCATACCATCCCGCGTGTCCTTTAGCTACTTCCATTTCCATGTCTTTATAGATGTCTTCAGTAGGGATATTTATAACAAAACTATCTGTATCTGTGTAAAGTACTCTGGACTCAGGATACGAGGGCTTAAAGTAGTCATAAAGAAATTCTAACATCAAAAGCTTTGATAATTCTAAAACAGTAAACCCAATAAAAACAGGTTTGTCTAATTTGACTTTCTTTTTTTTCATCATTATGCAAAAAGCCGATCATGAAATCTTCTGAAGTCCTGATAATTAGGTTTTAAAGTCAGCTTAATTGCTTCATTCTCTCTGGTGACCAATCTGACATCTTTGCGCTTGTGCGGATTCTCCATAGTCTTTCCAAACAGCTGTTGTTCATCAGCTTGAAAAAGTCTTTTTCTGAAGCATCTGTGGATTTAGTTCTAAAGGTCAGTGTTCTTCATGATGTATGGTTTCATGAACTGTTCTTGATCAAAAGCAATTATACGATGAACTGCTGTCAACTTCAAACCATGTCTTAAATAAAATTGCAGAAGTCTGTAATGACAGACATAATTTTTTTTGCCCCGAAGATTAGGCACAAGTTTAGGCGGCTCTCTTGGATCCATCTTTAGGCTTTCTGCTGCTAATGGATAGTCATTATGCAGGTCATGGAGTTCATGAGGATATTCTAAGTCAACTTCTAGAATGAAACCGCGCTGTTGATCTGGCGTTAAACTGCCCAACCACTTTAATGCCTTTTGAATATTATTCGTACCTGTGTACATTTTAAAGTTGCGTAATGGAAGTGATTGCGCCATTGCCCATCCATACAGATTGTTTGCATCTAAATACATGAGATAGTTAGACCTTTTACTCGGATCATAATCATCTAGGTATTTGTTGTTTGCTTTACAGTAATGGTGCGACGCCATACTAATTCCCCACCGCAATCCGTTTTCAATCATCTGAATCATTGGTAAATCTGACAATAAATCAATCTGTACACCAGTAAACTTTAAGAAAGCATCCCAACTCATCCCGGGCGCAGAAATGTAATGCGCGGGATCTAGGCTATAATGTTTCATGCAGGTCTTTCTATAATTTTCAAAGACGTCCGCTAACAAACATGTATCAGCCATCAAGTAAGAATCATGATAGTCTCCCATTGTTTTACAATCTAACTTCTGCCACGCATCTTGAGCATGCTGGTAATCGGAAGTCGCTGATGTCCTTTCCTCTAAGACTAGAAAAGAACGCGCCTTTAGGCGGAAGTGTATCTTCGTCAAACCTTTCCCAACTGTTCATGTATTCATAAGGGTAAACACCCTTTCTAACTAGAGTTGGGTCAAAATATTCTTCTGTTATTGGGCAGGACTTTAAGGACATAGCTAGTGACTCTAATGAACCCATCATGTGCTGCATAGAGTCATAAAAAGACATGTTATTTTAGATAAAGCACATGTACTTTTCTGATGACTGTGCAATGCATGCTACCCTGAAGGCGCTGGTTACTGCTTGCATTATAAGGTGAGAGTCATAACCTCGCAAGTTGTGAAAGAATACAGGCAGCTTCCATGTCTTTGGATCAAACTTTAGTTGAAGATTGCATTTGTTATGCGCTGCACCTCTAAGCTTCCCACTAATGTGATCATGGTCTCTTACTGTGGGGTTTACACTCTTGGGCGTTAGCTCTAAACCGCAAATCCAACAATGTGTGGCTGAGTCATACTGTTGTTGGTCTTCAGGCGCCATTATGATTTCAGATAAATTCAGATTATTAGAACAGTCATTGCGCACTTGCTGCATGCGTTTTAAGAATGTTTCTGCAGCATCTAGTCCTCTATATAATTCTGGCTCTGAATAAACGCCATCCGACCTAACAATAATGAAGGCAAATGAACAAATCTGATGATTAACTCATTAAGACTGTTTTTCGAAGTTTTTGTGGTGCTGGCCCTCATAAGGAACAATGAGTGATTCAAAGTCTGCATAAACAACGTATGGACTTGTTTGCAGCCGTTTCCAGTTCTTAAAACTAACTTTAGATCCTGGCGGGGGCGTAGTTAGTTCTGTCTTTACAGTCTACAGAACTTTTACAATGTTTTATATGTTCACTCGCGGCTTGAGCGGTTGGAATTCTTGTTAAACATTTTCTACAGAATTCTTGTTTATGTTCATGCTTTGAAGTATGCGCTAATAATCTGCTCATTGTGCGTATCAATGTGTAATGGGGCAGCCCTGCTGGCGAAAACATTAGGAGTAAGTCCACATGACTTTTGGCTGGTTCGCCTATTGTTGGACTGTTCTTGGACACTTTAATTGGCACCAAATTTGTTTCCTCATCCCATGTGTATACATTAACAGTTATTGGGTTGTTTTGTTCTTCAAACTGATCAATTTGGTCTACACTAACAGAAAGGATATTCCATTGAAGTTAAGATCTTTGGTGTATTGCCGATAGTTAGTCACTCTCTCTGCGTGGTCGCGGACATGATGCAGCCTTGCAAGAACGCACCACATGAAACATTTGTCGTCTGAATTCTTTATGTTAAAACTGCTCTCTTTAAAACCAACTCCCGAGGTAGCGGAATGTAAGCCTTGCCTACAATCGGTGCATACTTAGCTGTTTTAATCTAATCTCTAAAACTTCGCCCTCTGACCAACCAGAGCCTCTCATTTTAGCTTCTTCAGCGGCAGCGTCAAACTGTGTAAGCAGCTCGTCTGCCCAACCGGGTGTTAAGTCATTATGAGAAGAATAGTCTGCTGTTTAGTTGAGACCCAGACTTCTAGATTTTCTTCATTTATTGTTACATAGTCGATTTAAAACAGCTAACATTACTTAACTGGCGGGTCTATTGTTAGTTTGCCTGGAACTTGAGAAATAGCATGAACAAGCTTGCCTGTACGTTTGTTGGGTCAATGACTTCTAAATCAATATCATTCAATGCTCTTGATAAACGCTCTCTCTCGAGCATTCCTTCAAACAATTCGTCTTGTCCTTCATATATCTTAGCCATGCTGTCTTTCTTTTCTAAGCCAAAATATTTATTTAAATTAAAAAAAAATACTTAATCAGAACCAATATCAACGGTCTTTTTGCGCTTGGACTCATAAACTAAAGTATAAACACCTTTTGGTGTTGTTAATGTGAGCTGTTTAGAACAGAGTTTAATGTTTCGTTTACTTTTTTAAGCATTCCTTTTTTATCTGCTCGGCGTCTGGCTGTTGAGAAAAACTTGCCCTCGCCTTTCTTTGAAGATCAAACTTTTGTCTTTTGTAGTCATCAAAATCGGCCTGTAAACGATTAAATTCTTCATCCGTGATGTTTGAGTCAGCTAGCGCTTTATTTATTATCAGCTTGAAGGAACTAAGTTTAGCTGTTATTAGTTGAACCATAGCTGTGTGCTTTTGGAGTTTAGTTTTTATTTTTTTGCTGGCGGCACCTACAGCTAATGAACACAGGCCGAGAGCTAAAGACAAACCACCTAGAGGTAAAGCCACGGGTGCGCCTATGCCCGTTGCTAAGAGGCCTACACTTGTTCCTGCTGATAGAGCACTTATAGTCGATGCTCCAGTATTAACATAGGTAACAGCATTAAAGACAGCAGAATACCTTCGTTTGGTTTTGCTGTATTTTGAAAGGTCCTGCTCTAGTTTTTGTTGCATTTGTGTAATGTTTGTTAATCTGAAGGTTTTTACTTCGGGGGTTTCTATAACAGCAGAATTGCCTGCTATCTCTTCTTTTGGCGGCGCTGTAGGCACATTTGGATAAACCTGAACAGACATGCTTTTTATAAAATAAAAATAATTTAGTAGAATACATATTCTAATCTGCTACCTTCAATATTCAGCTGCGCATCATATAATAAAAACAAATGTACATTAAGCGGTTTATCGGCTTCTTCTTCCTTATCAATTTGAATGTTTATTACGTCTCTCACTTTTCTCCACTTCCATGCAACTCATTATCCTCTGTCGACCTTAGGTCAATCCATAAGCCGTATTTTGTTGTTAAATAATCATCGAGTCTAACATTGTGAAGGTGTAATCTTTAGACACAAGGTCAACTGTTGGATTTCTACCCTCCCACCCCCAAACAATTTTCTTATTTCGTCAAAATGATGATAAGGTCTAAGCCCGCTGGCGTATATTTGGTTAGGACTACCGTCAATTGTACATTGCACTTTCGTTATTTTAGGATTAAAAAACTTTTCACTTGCTCTTTTGAACGGTTCTTCATCTTCACACAGCAATAAAATACCTTTAAGCGAATGTGCTGCGACGCTAAAACTAAAATTCCATATAGTGTCTGCCCTGCTTCTGGAATATGTTTGTATGATGGAATCACTCTTTCGTAATATATATGTAATTGGACTTATATTGATCCCCAATCGCCTTTGCTAATTTAGGGTTGCTAACAACGTCAAACTCTAACGAGATGTCAGAAATGCTGTACTTTGCTTCGGTGTCTGATGATTTAATAACCCGTTTGTATTCATTAAAAGTTAGTTCATATGACAATCTGTCTTTTAATGCTCCTTGAAAGTATGGGGCATGCGCTTTTAACAACTCAAAATCTAAGGGAATGGAAAAGCGATTTCCGTACGCAAAATTTACAGCTACATACTTTTTGCCGTCTTTAATATCTGCGGCACCTATTCTATGTTTTAGCGCTTCTTCATTTTCGATTCCTTGAAACGCAAGATCGGCCCTTTCTTCCCAGTTAGCCATAGATCAGAATAGGTTAAATATATGTCTGCATTGTGTAAAGAAAATATTTCTTGCCCTCAAGTTTTATAGAAATTTCTTAACGATTGCCCGCCCCAGATTCTGTACAACTGTCCTGTTTGGGTCTGTTGTTGAAGCGAGTTCTATTTTGAAAGTAAGACGTGCAGAGCCTGGCACAATCACTTCATCCGCCCTAGGTCTGGAAATTTGACAGTAAGAATTGATCCGCATCAATAGTAGATGGATTATTTGGAACAGTAATATTCCGCTTATTTCCCTTCACGCCATAGGGTTCTTTCAGTCTTCTTTTCGGGTTAAGAATCGAGCCATGTGCGTTTGCCATTTTTTATAAACAAAATAAAAGTTAATTATTTAAAACATGGCAGGAATTGAAGCTGAAGAAGATTATGATTTTTTTGACCCTGGAGACGACATGAGTGAAATGATCCCTTTAACACGGCATCGCTCAATGCTCTCAATGCGGCATGAATTAACAGAAAGTAAGGTTAAATCATTTTACGAAAGTTTAGGTCAAGAACCTCCCGAATTTATAGACCCAAATGATTTTGAATTAAAGATGATCATTTGTCTGTAAAAAACGATCAAGGGCAACTTGTTCGGCTTACAACTAACCCGACCATCCAAGTTTTTAGCCAAGAGTACAATTATACAAAGACTCAGTGTGAAAGATCAAAATCGCCTTGGTCTTGTTAGACCGAAATTAGATAGGGATGCAGTTGCTAAACTTCAAAACACACTGCAGGAACTCCCAACAGCTAACCAAATACAAAACATGGAAACTTGAAGAATTAAATCAATCGGCAGATGGAATAATAAATGCAATAGAGGCAGAAACAGTTTTTCAGAAGAAACAGCGTTAAAGACTATACACGACTCCCCGCTGCCCATGCGAGAAATTAACGGCCTTGATCATGCTTTGAGAAGCATCAGAGGCGAATTAACAAACAATTTAGCAAAACTAGGTGAACTAGATGAGCATATAAGAAGAGAAAAGAAAAAACTCGTTGAGGCTGATGACGCCAACTTAGGGCATGATATTAAAGAAAGAATAAGACAAAGACTAAAAGATCTTGAACAAGAAAGATCGGCAAGACTAGAAGTGCTAACTACTAACCGAGACCAATTACGAACTCAAGTGAATAGAATAAGAGAAACTATCGAAAAAATTTTATATGAAGACACGGCGCTAGCAGAACGAATACGAACGCTGTTTAGAGAGCAAGGAGTCACATTAGTAAGCGTTATAACAGCCTTGGATTTGCAATAAGTACACTGGTGATGGCTATTACAGGCGGTGGTGGAGAGCAAAGTTCAGTGCCTCCGCCGCCATCGCCTCCATCTCCGCCTGATAAATCATGGGTAAAAACAGCTTGATCATCTTGCAAGTTTATTAAAAAAAATTAGCTGAAAAAGCGTAGACGCTTTACCAGGAATATTGGGGAGTATTGTTAGCTGGCTTTTGTCTACTGCAAGCAAAGTAGTTGGCTTTATGGCCGAGCACTTATGGGCATTAGCTCTCTTTATAGTTGGGTTAATATTTAGTAAGATAAAGGCCAAGTAATCTATGCCAGTTATCCAAGAACAAGCGCTGTCTTTTCATATTCATGGTCATCGCGAACAGAGTCCGCAAGCTTTGCTGAGTCTTCAATGGCTTTGGGGGTTTGGACTTCGGGAATTTGATGACTTATTCTTGGGTGTTTGTTTACTGCTTGTAATATTACTGGCTCAGAATTTATGTCGTTTTTCCCAACCTTCTGTTCATCGCCTGCTATAAGAATTTCATTATTATAGTTTATTATTATTCCTACCTGGAGTCTGAGGTCAGAAGGCAGCATGTATAAACCAGTGCCAACAGCAAAGTCTACTTTCGATCTTGCGTATTGTAAACATTTTGGTACCTTTCAATACTTGAAGGTAAAATCAACTGTAGAATTAATGGCGTCCTCTAAATTTGCTAAGTATTGTTTTTGTGCATCAAAGCCAGTAGAAGGATCAGTTATGCTTGATCTTGCCTGTGCTTGCGCCCTAGCAAACACCAAACGTAAGTACGAATAGAGTCGTTTATTCGTTCTATTCCCGCCCTAGTTAGGCCCTTAGAAGTGTCTAAGATAAATGTTGTCCATGCTGTTTTATGCTCTTGCTGTAGGGACCCGGGCTCAACAGTTGTGCCAAAAAAGAAAGTTTTGAAAGGAGGATGCCAGTCATAGTTATACTTTCTGTGCGTGCCCCGAAAATAAAGGTCGCCTAGACCATGATTATGATCCAACGTTTGTCTAAAGCCTGTCTTGGTGTTAATATTGAATTCGTTACAGATCCTTTAAAAGCCTTCATGTCTATTATGTTGCTGAGTGGATTTAAACGGTTTGTCATTTGGTAATGGAGCTTGCAGTTCAGTCAAAATACGTCTGAAGGTGTAATAGAAATGAAATCTGTACACTGACCTCACCAAAGGATCATGGTGATTTAAATGATCAGCATACGCCACTCCACACCCAGTTGATGCGCAAAACACAGCAAAGTTTAACTGGTTCTGATAAAACTGCATCGGATGACTAAACCACGCTTTCTTGATGTGGTCGTTTTCAATAGGGGGGTTAAGATAGCTGCTTAATGGAGTACTCACCTTTTTATGAAAAGAGGCAGTCTGGGTCACAGCAATGTCAAGAGTATCAGTTGCTATATTTTTAAGATTGTAGTGCGGCCAACAGAATATTTTGCGCCAGTATATTTAAATGCACTCATTTTTATTTCGTTTAAAAAAATGTTTGTAACAATAACAACCCAAGACCGTCCTTCGTTTTTAGAACATGCTATTGATAACAATTGCGGGGCCAAAACGGTCGCGCTCCATGAAATATTTTACAAAGTCGTATGGTTTAATATAACTGAATCCAAGAAAAATAATGCAGTTCTAAAAGTTAATAAAGAAGGGAAGGTAGTTAGCCGGTTAACCATACCTGATGGTTATTACGGGTTTTGTTCGCTAAAAGAAGCAATGAGTAATTTCAACATTACTCTCAAACTTAACAATGCAAATCTAAAAACAATGTTAACATTCAACCTGAAGAAGAAGTAGCACATTACCTTTTTGATGTAGAGCTAGCTAAAATGTTAGGCTTTGCAGATGACAATCATAGATTTAGAGTTACACCAACCAAAACTACTTATGAGGGGGAAAGTCCGCTCGATCTTGCATTACATTCATTACTCTATGTTCATTTGGATGAGCTGAGCACTGATGAAAACTTATATGACGGAAGGCCCTCAACTGTTTTAAGAGCTCTTCCGTCAGGGAAAGCTGCATATTGCGATTATGAAATTATACAATTCCCTAATTTACAGTTTAAAGGATTAGTTTGTGGGAGGGTCGGATCATTTAATATAAAAATCAAAGACAAAGCAGGAAAAGTTGTAAAATGCGATAACCTACACATTGTTTTAGAAATAAAATAATACGCTACTAAAAAATAATGTCGCGTGGGCCAGAAGAATCGGGAGTTACATTAGCTCCTGTGAGTGTATAACTTTAGAATTAAAAGACCTTGCAGACGTTGCGGACTTTGAACAGAACGGTGAGATAGGCGCTTTGTATGGTTTTGAGTACACTAAAGATGGTGATTATAAAACGCAAAGAGGTTGGCGACAGCAAAAGTTTCCTAAACTAGAACAGCTGCGCAATCTAGAAGCAAATAATGTTGGCCAGTATGAATATAAAATTGTTCGAAAACCTGACCTCAAATGGCACTTAGAACCATATTTAGAATGGGACATAAAATTTGAAATTCATAAGCCCATTTACATATTTTAGCCGTCAAAAAAGTTTCAAAAAAGCATTCAACTCTGGCCCTTTACATGTAAGTCTTATGCCGGACGACAATAGTCGGAAAGAAATTGAAATAACGCCGTATGGGAAAAACAGTACATCCTCCACAGAAAAGAAACAGTTGTAAAAAAGCTTCTACAAAATTACAGTTCTTTCCAAGCAGAAAATTAGGAGACACGTTCACAATGATATTTGAAATTTCTGTCTTTAAGATGTAGAGAGGGATGGGTTGTGGGCGTTAGTGACGACCTTATAAAGGAATTAATATTAGCTGGCAAAACTTAGACGTTAAACGGCTTAACGTTACCATCGTCGTTCTTCACAATGGCGAGGATATTAAGATCATAAACAACAAGCAACAAAATCAATGTTGACTTAAATAGAAACAATCTTACAGAACTAAATTGGATTAATCTTACACATTTGGCCTTATAGGGTTTTATTATACTGAACAAGTTTTAACAGAGAGTATGATAAAAAAATAACTGGATTAGATTAAATTCTTCTATAAAACCATGGAGCAGTTAAACTTTATGCCAAAAACTCCTCATTGCTCATTGATTTGTGGGCAGACTGGTTGTGGAAAAACAATATTTGTCCTAGACCTATTACAAACAGTTTATCGCTATAATTTTAATCATATTGTGATTTCTGCCCAACACTTAAATGGAACAAAGCATATCATGATAGAAGGTTTATATGGGCAGATGATGACATATATTTAGTTGATCCTAGCAATAAACTGAGTGAGTGTTTAGAACAGTTTTATAGACTGTTTGAAGGAACGAAGACACTATTTATTATAGATGACTGTTCGGCAGAAAGAGACATAGTTAAAAAGAGAAACACTTTATCAAAACTTGCTTTCAGTGGAAGACATGCCAGGATAAGTGTGTGGATTTTATGCCAAAAATATAACTCAGTTTTAAAAGACTTTAGAGAACAGTTAAAGACTGTAGTGTTATTTCACATGAAAGACAGAGACTCATTTGAAGAATGTTTGCGTGAAAATGATGTTATTGAAAACGATCAGGAAAAACACGGGATTAAGCAAAAACTGAAATCTGAAAAGTTTAGTAAATTAGTATTAAAAACGGATAACCCTGCACAGTATGTTTGTTTGTAGATAATCGTTATTTTTGTTTATTGAAGTCTTACTTGTCAGAGAACAGGAATATGCCGACTCTACGTCACTTTCGCCCGAAAACTGGTTGAGGGCGAAAGTGGCGTAGAGTCGGCATATTCCTGTTCTCTACGTTCCATGTCGTGTTAGTTCCCTGTGTGTTTTATGGGATGAGAGAATGGTATGACATGTCAGGTCACTGAGAGTATTTCGTTGGGGTGAAAGAGTGGCATGTTTATAAGTACGAGAGGGTCGTAAGTCGTGTAAGGTCACTGAACGTATTTCATAAGGTCAGAGAGTTGTATCATGCCAGGTCACTCTGGCTTTCACGAGGTGACAGAATCGCGTGTCATGCCCATTTACTATGTGTAATTGATAGGTTAGAGGATTTTGCACGCGCTTGTTCATTGAATATATATCCTAAGGTAAGAGGATTCTGTGTCATGGCAGATGATTGTGTGTTTTTTCTGTTGGGGTCAAGGGAAATTCTGCTTCTTCTTTCCACAATAGCCGCATAGAGGCTGAAGCAGTCGGGAATATTCCCGACAAGCCAAATGTCATTACACCGAATGTCACGCAAGACTGAATACAGATCATTGCGATAAAATAAAAAAGCACAGAACTCCCCCATACTGATTCTTACAAACCAAGGGCAGAACTAGATTTTTCAGTGTGGATTCCTTTAAATGGAGGTTGTTGCTGCCTCGGCTGTCAACAAGCTTGTTTACAAAAACGCTTCAGATGTGAGCCACCGCATGCAAACTTTGTTTCAAAATGAAAACAATATCTAGTACAGAATCCTGGAGATCACACGCTCCTTTACAACGTGGTGTATCTCTCGCCGCCAAAGAGAGATAAATAACTATTTCAAAATTCTAGAGCTCACACCATTCGAAGGGTAGACGTCGGAACAGAGACGTATCTTTGAACAAGTAAAAGTCTTTTCACTGGCGATGCTTTGTCCCAGCCGCCAAAAGAATATCGCACCAAGCGTGATTTCCGGCTCTTTCAGTTCCAAACGGCAGGATATCCATCAGCCCCCTGATTACACAAGTAAGTGGAGTGCTGCGCGTCTTGTACGGCGCAGTTCAACGTCTTTGAAGCTGCTCCCACTCGGCAGAGAGAGCTGGTCTTGTAGACTCACCAGACTGTCTGTGTAGTTGTAAACGTGAGCCAGTCCAGGTCCCTGCCAGATGGGGAACACAGGTCTGGAACAGACGCTAGAGCCTGGCTTGGTATCTCTGTGTTAACTACAAGGTTGATTGTGTATAGAATGTTTCTCCTCTCTCTCTCTCTCTCTCTCTCTCTCTCTCTCTCTTCTCTCTCTCTTCGGACGAGAGACTCACGTCTTGAATAGGAAATAGAAAGTTTTTCGTTATTCAGTATTGAAAACAAGTTTTTGTTTAATTTGGGAACGATTTCCAACAAATAACAATAGCAACACTACTACCACCACTACTGCTGCTACTACTACTACTACTACTACTGCTGCACTTTTACTTCTACCACCACCACCACCACCACCACCACCACCACTATTACTACTACTACTACTACCACCACTGCTACTACTACTCCTACTACAACTCCTACTACTACTCCTACTACTACTACTACTACTACTACTACTACTACTATACTACTACTACTACTAAAGAGGGAATATGTTGCTGGATCAACATATTCGATGCAGTATGTTTAACGTGCATTTATTTGTAAGTGCGGGGAGAACGCGTGCGTGGATCAAGACACGCATACAAAGACAGGCGTGAACTTCAAACCTTGAAACCCGGTGTGTGTGTGTGCAGGGCCCGTCGGCAAGGCAGCCCACGAGGATTCGGACCCCCTGTCCAAGCACCGGACAAGCAACGGCCAGGCGACCTCTAACGGCGTGTCGGCCCTGGCCTACAAGAAGCGGGACTCCGTCAGCCAGGAGCAGGCCGCGGAGGCCGGCAACGGGGAGCTGGTGTCGGCACAGGCCGTCCGCCGGACCTCCCTCATAGACTCCCTAGGCTATCTGGGTAAGGACAACAAAGCCTTCACCAGCTTCTAGAACTGGGCAACAAAGCCTTTCACGGCTGTTAGAGCTGGAAACCAAAGCCTTCACCAGCTGTTAGATTAGGACAGCGACGTCTTCACCAGTTGTTAAATCAGGAACCACAGCCTTCACCAGCTGTTAGACTGGGCAACAAAGCCTTCACCAGCTGTTAGATTAGGACAGCGACGTCTTCACCAGTTGTTAAATCAGAAACCAAATCCTCCACTAGCTGTTAGAGCTGGCAACAAAGCCTTCACCAGCTGTTAGAGCTGGGCAACAAAGCCTTCACCAGCTGTTAGAGCTGGGCAACAAAGCCTTCACTAGCTGTTAGAGCTGGGCAACAAAGCCTTCACCAGCTGTTAGAGCTGGGCAACAAAGCCTTCACCAGCTGTTAGAGCTGGGCAACAAAGCCTTCACCAGCTGTTAGAGCTGGGCAACAAAGCCTTCACTAGCTGTTAGAGCTGGGCAACAAAGCCTTCACTAGCTGTTAGAGCTGGGCAACAAAGCCTTCACCAGCTGTTAGAGCTGGGCAACAAAGCCTTCACTAGCTGTTGGAGCTGGGCAACAAAGCCTTCACCAGCTGTTAGAGCTGGGCAACAAAGCCTTCACTAGCTGTTAGAGTTGGGCAACAAAGCCTTCACCAGGTGTTAGAGCTGGGCAACAAAGCCTTCACCAGCTGTTAGAGCTGGAAACCAAAGCCTTCACTAGCTGTTAGATTAGGACAGCGACGTCTTCACCAGTTGTTAAATCAGGAACCACAGCCTTCACCAG
>CM031600.1:30862189-30894689 GCA_018398815.1 Conus ventricosus | reverse complement strand
AAAATTAAGCATCTCAGTGAGTATAAAGTGCCCTTTTAAACGATAAACCCTACTTTTGATGCTTAACAATGACAAGGTTTTTTTTTTCATGTTTTTTTTCTTCCTCTCAACAGTTTGTGTCCAGAGGGCCCAACATGAAACTGGTCCTGTATTAAATTCAATCAATTCAATTTGGGAATGGGTTTCAGTGTTAAAATTCAAAAAGTATAGATAGAAACTGGAAAGAATGTGTGTGTGTGTGTGTGTGCGTGCGTGTGTGTGTGTGTGTGTGTGTGTGTGTGTGTGTGTGTGTGTGTGTACAGTCCATGACATCTGGTGGTGCTCCTGCTCATTCCCCCCTCACCCTCCTCCTCCCCCGCCTTCCCCCCCCCCCCCCCCCCCACCCTGCACGCCGCCTGACGCGTGTTGGAGGTTAACCAATACAACATAGCACAATGCACAGTTTACGATGTGGTTTATTTGCAACTCCTCCAGACTGATCGATTCTCTTCATGTGTCAGACGACAGAAAACATAGCATCCTCATGCACACGCATTTGGTATATAGAATCCGAGAATCTTGCATCTCAGAAAGCCCAATACCATCCACACACATACCGAACATCAGCAGTAATAACACAGTCTGCTGCAACGTGAACAACCTCATGTTCATGTCACACAATCTCCTCTTTTCTTTCCATGTTGTTCTGGGTGAATGAATAGTTGCACATTTTTTTTCAAAACAAAATCAGTTAAGAATACCTTGAACTGGGACTGAAAAACGGGGCATGTTGCAGTTACCACAATTTGAGTGAAGGGCATATTATAACAAACTGAAATAGAGAACACAGTCGTTTCTGATTTCAAGATCAAAGGTGCGGGAAGTAGTAACGATAGTGCTAAAGGGCATTTTGTATAGCGCCTACAGCGCCTCACAATCACAGGTAATGATAAATGGAAAATAAGGGCATGCATACGCTTACAAATAAAGATAATTTTGTAGTGATCATAAACAAATATGTATACTGAATACACAAGTATGTATGTGGCGCGCGCAGAAAAAAAAAAAACTTCAGAAAAAGTGCAGTGCACTACCCTCTCTTACAGACATACAACTCATGCACTTGCATCCCTACGTACTGACAGTCACATTGGGCATGAACATCAGTGGTTGGTGGGACAAATAGGTTACTGGTTAGAACAGTTGTTGGAAGGGCAAGTTCTGAAGTGCTCGTTCGCCTTTGGCGGTAGGGAGTTCTGTGCGATGGAAATCATGGGAATAGAATTTCAAAGAGTGTGTGCATATTAAAATAAAAAGGAGCTGATGCTAAAAACGCCAGTTTTTGTACAGCATAGAGGCAGAATTCGTGTGTTTGCGGACGCTTGGAGCTGCCTGAATGAACATGGTCGGAAAGGATTGGAAATAGGTGGACCTCAAGTCGTGGCAGAAAACAGGAATCCTGGTTTTTTTTTTTGTTTTTTTTTTTTTGCTTTATGAAAAGAAAGTCAAGGGAATTCAATTAAAACGTGGCATGATTACGCTTCTGTGCTTCGAAAACAAGTCTGGCAGCTGACCTTTGAACTGTCTGGAAGTTATGGACGAGGTCTGAATAACACGTTAGAATTTAAAAAAAAAAAAGACAAATAAGTGGTTGGGCAGTTTTGACATTCTTTAGTAAATGACAAATTAAATAAATGTGTCATATTCCGTATAAACGAGTGTGGATTGTAAAGCGCTTAGAGCTTGGCCTCTAGCCGAGAATAGGCGCTATATAAGTATTCATTATTGTTATTATTATTATAAACAAAGAGGATAAACTTTCTAACAACACGTCTGACCTGATAGTCAAGCGTAACTTTCTGGCAGAGAAACCAAAGTGTGCATCACAAGGAAACACTGGCAGAGTTTTTGGTTTAGATAGAGAAGTAGACTCTGTTTTTTTTTAGCAGGCCTTCTAGTTTACCACAATTTGATTTCAGTTTGACTTGTAGCATTTTGTTTATGATCAGAGACCTGGATAAATGACATGCTACAACATATTCACACTGTTAGGGAAGAACGCGTTTGAGCTGTTTGGGAGGACTGTGACTCAAAGTAGTAAAAAAAATTATTGATCACTTAAGAATGACAATTTTTTTTTTATAGTGGAGCATGAACAGGTCACTTCCAAAATCAGAGCCCTGAGGAACGACAAAGAAACACAGACAGAACAGACTGAAAATTGTTCACGGCAACGGACATGGTTGTAGTAGAGTAGGAATTGAGTCAAGAGAAGAAGTGGTTCGCTTTGAAATAATAAAAATCGACATAAATGTAATGACCTACCTCGCACTGCAGTTTTAAAACACACAGATTAACATTTTATGCGTCATCACACGTACATGAGTAAATAAGTTGATTATTATGTGCATGGATATAGATTACTGAATTCATACAGACTGAGTGCGGTAATGCTTTACAGGAATAATTATCGAAGAAAAAAGATGATGGAAGAAAAACAACACTAGTTATTCCAAAATAAACACATGAAAATCTGTTTTCTCATTCATTTCTGGAAAGAAAGAAATCATGAAAGGTCTTCAAACATAAATACACAAACAACATACACACAGTTTCATAATCACGGTACGAAAACGGATACTTTTTTGGCGACATGGTTATGGTGTTTTTTTTTACATTAAGAAATACTTATGAACGACGCATGCAACCATACAAAAACTACTATCATTAGAAAGAACAAATACAACAACAACAAAACAACACACAGTCCCTTAGGCCTCAAAACTGCCCTCCAGCCATCAATGGGTATTCAAGAGCGAAGAGATCACATTATGAGAGGAGCCAACACAGACCACGTGTGGTGCAGCACAGATGAAGAAAGACGTTTGATGAGTGATGTATTGGAGTGGAAACCACTGTCCCTGGCCACAAGGAGACTAATCCTTTCTAAAAACCGGGCGCTGACCACCGGGATATACTCCCTTTGTTGATTACACTGGCCATGGATTAGTAGAGTAATCAGTCTTCACTGATAACTTCACTGGCCACAGATCACGGGAGTGATATTAATAAGCATAGAATGTGTTTTTGAAAAAAACGCTTTCAATCTTGGCTATACAAGGAAAGAATATCAAGTAACATAGCCCTGTGTTGCATACATTTTTTTTTAAATTTGAGAAACATTCTTTCATCTTTCATTCGTTATCTTTCACACGAAAAAGGAATAGCAAAATAAGAAAGAATACGATCGTTGAATGGCATACAAAACAAAAGGAATTTAAAAAAAGAAAAAAAGTAATCAACGGACTGTTTGTGTATCCCCTCCCCCGTCCTGTCCCCTTCTCATTTTCCTCCCTTCTATCTCCCCCCCCCCCCCCTCCCACCTTCCATTCCACCTCCACAGCCACAAAACAGAGGGGAAGTATTTGAAATGAATCATCGAAGGCGCACATTAGAGGGGAGAAAAAACATCATGGCTACAGACCAGAGGAATGATAAATCATCAAGGCCACAGAACATAGGGAAGCCTACTAATCAAGGCCACGAACAAGAAGGGAGATAAGCCATCAAGACCCCAGGCCGGTGAGGGGTTGGAGAGATAAATATCAAGATCACAGACTAGACAGGAATTTTTAAAAAAGCGAAAGACTGATGGAGAGAGAATCAAGGGACAAAGCGAAAGACTGATGGAGAGAGAATCAAGGGACAAAGCGAAAGACTGATGGAGAGAGAATCAAGGGACAAAGCGAAAGACTGGAGAGAGAATCAAGGGACAAAGCGAAAGACTGGAGAGAGAATCAAGGGACAAAGCGAAAGACTGGAGAGAGAATCAAGGACAAAGCGAAAGACTGGAGAGAGAATCAAGGGACAAAGCGAAAGACTGGAGAGAGAATCAAGGGACAAAGCGAAAGACTGGAGAGAGAATCAAGGGACAAAGCGAAAGACTGGAGAGAGAATCAAGGGACAAAGCGAAAGACTGATGGAGAGAGAATCAAGGGACAAAGCGAAAGACTGATGGAGAGAGAATCAAGGGACAAAGCGAAAGACTGATGGAGAGAGAATCAAGGGACAGACCACAGGGACAAAAATAATCAAGACCACAGACTAGACAGGAGTTTGAAAGAAAATTAAAGCGAAAGACTGATGGGGAGATAACCAAGGGACATGTCACAAGGAAAATAAAATAATCAAGGCCGGAGTCTAGATGGGACATCAATCATCAAGGCACTGACCAGATGGAAGAGAATTGGTCAACCGACACAGACCACAAAGGAGACAGATCATCAAGGCCACAGACCACCACCAGGCAGACCATTAATCCACGGCAACAGACCAGATGCATACAAATCATCAAATGAGGGGAATAAACCATCAACACAACAGATCATGATATAAGGGTATAAGGATGAACAATCATCAAGGCCACAGACTACAGGGGTGAGGAGGTGAGGAGGGGGGGGGGTATATCAATACGGCCACAAACCAGAACTACAGGGAAATGTATCGTTAGGGCCATGATCCAGAACGGAGATCAATCATCACGACCACACACCAAAAGGGAGACGAATCATCATTCACACGGACGAGAGGGGAGGTAAATCATCATGACCACAACCCCGAGGGGAGGTAAGTCCTGATGGCCACTGCCTGCGTGAAGGGCAGACTGGGGAAGAACTGCAGCCCCGTGATCAGCTCCACGTCGCGAACCCGGGCCTCGTTGTCCACCAGGTAGTCTGCTGCACTCTGCAAACCCAGGACAACAGTGATAATACACAGCTTCGGGAGATACTTCAGTTCAACAGGTGCATCCCAATAATTTTTCTCCTGTGATAATTGTACAAATAGTTGTACGATGAAACGTGCACGAGAAATGTTACATGAATGGAAACCAAACAAGAACAAATTACAGACGGACATGATAATGTCATTTTCCCCTATCTTATTGGACTGTTTTTCTCCTTCACTGACATTTTTTTTTCAAACACACACACACACATACACACACGCACGCGCGCGCGCACACACGTATGTGTGTGTGTGTGTGTGTGTGTGTGTGTGTGCGTGTGTGTGTGTGTGTGTGTGTGTGTGTGTGTGTGTGTGTGTGTGTATGTGTGAGAGAGAGAGAGAGAGAGAGAGAGAGAGAGAGAGAGAGAGAGAGAGAGAGAGAGAGAGAGAGAGAGAGACGCACACGCCCTCCAAGGATGTGTGATCTCATGAAAGGAATGGCATTATTTTCCCTCTCGTTTTCGGCCTTGATTATTTCTCTCCCCTGTTGAACAGACTGGAACTGGAAAGCGGACGTACCACATACTTACCTGGCAGTTATAGTCCTTAGAGGTGTCCGCTTGTGGCAAAATGAAAGACAGGGTTTTCACGTCTTCACAGTTTGCCACTGGCTGACTGCTGTTCCCACATCGACTCGCTATTACATACACGTGTGTTGGTATACTGAGGTTGAACCTGTAAATGGAACATAAATGACGTGTGATACCTCCGAAAAGGAACAGTAACCGGACTGGATTGCATCTAGGGTAGGCTGCATTCTGTATAACCTTTTTTCGAAATGTACTCATCAAGCATGTTTTTAGTCTCATCATAAAACTGCTCATATACATTAGCAAATCAAACGTGAAGCTATGCACGAGCAAATTAGATGGCAAAAGCAATCAAAGCCAGACCATTTTAATGTCTTGTACCCACTTTGGGCATCAAAAGGAAAAAAAAATCAGCAGATACAAACATAAATCAGTAACAGGAGTTGTGTCAAAGCAAAAAAAACAACAACAAAAAAACCCAAAAAACAACAAGAAAACAACAAATTCTAAAAATTCACCACCATTCCCCATCCTTTCTCCCTCCCATACCCCCTAACACCCTCTCCTCCCCCCCCCCCCCCCCAATTAAAAAAAATCTACTATACAAAAACAAAACAGGTCCACTTTTGCCACACCAGAATACATTTGCTACGAAGTAAGTTCTGATTCTTTCACTAATATAAAACTTTGAGCATGAGCAGTAGACTGTTGTGATTTGATGAAAACAGGAGGGTATATTTCAGCGAAAGTCAATGTAGACTGATACGGGAAGGGAACGGTTTTTTTTGTTTTTTTTAAGTCGTAGCGTTAACAGGTTGATAAATACAAGGACAGGAAGATTCTTGGTTTTTTTCTTCTTCATGTGTTGACATGGTATGAATTAACAAGAACAGGAATCCATCATTCCATTCAGGTTTTTTTTTTCTTCATGTGTTGACATGGCATGAATTAACAAGAACAGGAATCCATCATTCCATTCAGGTTTTTTTCTGTTTATATTTGTATCACTCTATTGTCTGACTCCATAGTCGGAACAGACTTTTCTTTGTGTGAAATTCAGGTTGCCCCTCCCTCCCCATCCCTCTCCATGCCCTCCTTCATCCTTCTCCCCACTCGCCCCCCCCCCCCCCCCCCCCCTTGGAGAGAGAACACATCAGACAATACAGTTCCATGCACACTTTTTCCCCCCACCTAGATACGTTTTGGTTCATCTATCGAAGTGAGTTTGGCAATAAAATTTTGACAGGGAGAATAATTCCGATGAAAAGGGGGAAGAAAATTCTGTATGGTGGAAGAGAAGGACCATATACCACAGACCCGGTATTCCCTCACTTCCTAGATGACGCTGTTACCGACTGGGCCACCTTTCCACAGTTCGTTTTAAAAATGCAGTCCTCCATGAATCTCTTCTCCGTTCTGGACACACTGTCACATACACGCAGAGAAACTATCCTTTCCAAGGCAGAAAAAGATGTTTCTAGTCTACAATCTGTTGTAATACTTCTGGCTAGATATCACCTCCCTAGCTGGTGAGAATTATGATAGTCGACTCAGCATGAGAATACTCAATAGATTCAGATATATGAAACCAGGATACAAAAAAAAGTCTGTCGCAAAAAAAAAAAATACTTCGACCATTTCTCAGGGCCTCTTATTTTCTGGTGATGATGATCTCTCCTGTTACAACTGAGCTGTTCCAGTCACAACTGTGTTGACTGTGTTGTTGTTGTTGTTGTTGTTGTCGTACCCTGGCTGAAAGACTCCAGGGATCATCCGAACAACCGAAGCACTTGAACGCTATAGTACAAATGCATCAGCTAGGGATGAGAACATTACGTGTGTGACCGTTTTTGATTACCCCGCCACGTGGGCAGCCACACTCCGACTTCGAGGGACTTTGGAAACTGATGGTGTTATGCTAGGAGCTTGTCACGACTGAAGACAATCCATGCATAACTATGCAGAACATAACAACATTTTGATGTATAGCCTTGGTGTTCTAGCCAATGTCAATTGGTCTGACACAGCCTTAAAGCCAAGGCGTTGTTGACTGTGTAGATAAGTGGCACCCTCTCACCCGGAGATCATAACCCTTGACACCGTGACCTTTCACCTGTCTGCAACCCATTGCCAAGTGACACTTACGTCAGCTGACAAGAGATGTCCAGTCAGCCGGCCCGCTTCTCTCCGCCACACTGAAGGAGATCATAAAAAAAGGTCGAAATATATTCAGCAAGCGATACACTTTTGGATCCGAAGTCCATACACCTGAATCCGTCTTTTTTTTTAGTCCCGAAAAGAACATTCTTTTTCTCCTTAATGCTTTTTTTCTCTTTTTTTTTTCTTTTTTTTTTCGATCGCACTTTCTCCATTTGGGTGATCCGGGTTATTTTCATGCTGACTTGAGATCTTGGGAATATCGTGTTGTGCATTTTTTCCGTGTGCTTGTTGTTTGTTACGCCTGGAGAAGACATTTTTGTGTGTGTGGAAAATGCTCTTGTTTTGTATTTCACATCGAAATAAGCCGTTACTTTGGCCCTTCTTTTCGGCTTTCTGTAGCGCATTTGAACCACACGGGCCCTTTCAAGGCCGATATCTGTAAAAGAAAGCGTGAGGGCATTATTTGTTTTTCTTTATTTCTGGTCGGTCAGGTCATCTCCTCTTTTCAGCCTGTCCTGTGTAGTTTTACCTTGCAATGTCCTCCGGTGTGTCGGCCAGTCCGTCCCTGTTTCCATCGAAGGCGGACCCCGCCACCACGTTCAGGTCCCGGTGACCCGCAGACCACGTGGTGAGGTAGGTCTGAAGGGCCGCCACACACCTGCACAGTCCACAGGGAGTGTTACACGGACAACTCAGATCTGGGACAGTTCATCGTTATCATCAACATCGTCGTCGTCGTCATCATCATTATCATCATTATCATCACCATCATCATGGTCGTTGTTATCATCATCATGGTCATCACCATCATCGTCATTGTCATCATCACCATCATCACCATCATCATAGTTGTCATTGTCGTCGTCGTCATCATGATCATAATTATGATCCTAATCCTAATCATCATCATGGTCATCATCATCATCATCATCATCGTCGTCGTAGTCATCATCGTCGTCGTCGTCGTCGTCATTGTCACTGTCGTCATCGTCATCGTCGGCATAATCGTTGTCCTCCTCCTCCTCCTCCTCCTCCTGCTCATTGTCGTCGTCGTCATCATCATCATTCCATGACTGGATATCATCCTCGTCATCATTATCATCAACATCATCATCATCATCATCATCATCCCATGACTGGATATCATCATCATCATCATCATCATCATCATCATCATCATCCCATGACTGGATATCATCATCATCATCATCATCATCATCCAAGACTGGGTAAAGTGGACGTTCTGTGACGGATACTTGGGAAGATTGGGATCTCTCTCCACAGCTCAATGTTCTCTGTCACAGGCAATAAGATAGAAATTTGTAACCAGTCCAGTCGTCCATTTAGTGTTTCTTCAGTCAGCAACTGGTGTGCATCCTTCACTGTATCCTGCAGGATGGTCTTGGACAGAGAGTTATGGTCAGGGACAGGAGACAGGTACACCACGTCTGATAAAATAATTTAGGCGATGAATATGCAGAAAAAAATGTGGACCCGAGTGTTCAAAATGACAAATACTAGGCATAAAAGTAAAATGGAAATCAAGTGCTTGCATCGAGTAATGACACATTGTTAAAATGATTTTTGAAGAAACAACAAAAGACTGAGATTCTGTGTCAGCAGGCAAACTGTAGATATCAAGTTAAGGTAGATGCTACGCATTACCTATTGCCCCGTACAGTTCATATGCTGCATACATCTTGCATAATACGTGTAGTCGGCGAATAAACAACAACGTTCAAAATGTCCGGTTCTTTCCATAAACCATCTACTGTGTCAACATTGACATTGTTGTTCCTTTTTTTTAACTAAAGAGAAATAGATTTTAAATGGAAAGAAGCTAAACCAGAGACCCGGTTGCTTTAACTTTGTCACGTACAGAAACCGCACAGGAACGTTGAAGATGCGTAACATGGACCAACTGATAAGATGAGTCGTTTTGAGTAATAACAGTGCAGAGAAAACCCTGTCAGCATCCTTCTACTTTCCACATTTTCAGTTAGATACCGCTGCAGCTGCTGCATTCCACAAACAGCAGACAGAAGACGACATTGTGGACGTACCTGTGTAGAAGTGATCCCTCATTGGAATGTGACTGGACAGCAGTGAAGCTGTGGGGCCAAGATCATATCCTGTAACAATCACACACATCAGACATGTCAGACTCATGACAAATGATAACGCATGAACACTATACCGAACTACATGTTGCCCTGGCATCTGCTCAATTTCATCTATGAGATTCCAGCACCCCTCATTCCTATGCTGCTTCCCCTCATTCCCCCATCCGCTTTGGCCCAACGTTTTAGATATGACGTCAAGTACAAGTCCCTCATCCGCTTTGGCCCAACGTTTTAGATATGACGTCAAGTACAAGTCCCCCATCCGCTTTGGCCCAACGTTTTAGATATGACGTCAAGTACAAGTCCCCCATCCGCTTTGGCCCAACGTTTTAGATATGACGTCAAGTACAAGTCCCCCATCCGCTTTGGCCCAACGTTTTAGATATGACGTCAAGTACAAGTCCCCCATCCGCTTTGGCCCAACGTTTTAGATATGACGTCAAGTACAAGTCCCCCATCCGCTTTGGCCCAACGTTTTAGATATGACGTCAAGTACAACGTGGACTTCAAGTTCTGATGAAAGAATAAGATATCCTCGAAAGAATTGAACTAAAACAGTTATAAACTGAATTCTTCATAATTCCCCACCCACCCACCCCCGCTCGTCGAGGTTTGATATGATTTGTGCTTATTTTCCGGTGTAAGGTATATGGTTAGCTGGCTTAGCAGGTGGTTTTGTTGCCCAAGGGCCAGGAAAGAAAGGGGATGTAACATGATTATCCTTTAATGTGCATGTTGGACCTATTTGTGAATGTATCCCTGAGTTTATAACCTCGAAATCCAGTCACTTCTAGACAACAACTGTCAACACACACACACACACACACACACACACACACACACACACAGATAGAAATATGATAGATTGATAGATGTAGTTAGACACAGGTATACATATACGAACGATAAACACCGATCAATTTTTAAAACAAGATTGGAGCAGATTAATTTCCTTTTCACCTCCCTTTTCCCCCTCCTCCCCTCTGCTCTCTCTCTCTCTCTCTCTCTTTCTGCTTCTAATTTCTGTTTCACTTATACACTTTATTTTTCACCCTCCTCTTCTGCCAGGCGGGGAGCAATATCTTGCGCATTTTAATATCTCTGAAAATGACATACTTGTCGGAAAATAACTTGTCTCTTTGGCAATGTTCATCAAGTAAAGCGTTGCTTTGTCCTCTACTTTGTACTTTTATGTATATGTTGACTTGCTTTTAGCAATGCTACAGTCTGTTTCAGTCTTTTAGTTTTGACTGATCTGGTGAAGGGGCAGACATGTACACAAGCAGGACTGGCAGCGGTCCGGTTCCAAAGGTGAGGGTACAAACCAACAGCTCGAAGAACGGCCACGAAATTCACAACCGCTCACTCTCTGAGGCAACAGAGACGCGAAAGAAATGTTGTCATAAATGTAGCCGAGACAATCTGCCATTGAGAAGGTCCGGGAAACTGAGTACGTCATATAGCCCCTTACACAGAGCTAAGAGATACGAAAGGGATTGTTACGTCGATAAGACATACGAAAGGGACTATGTCACGTCAATAAGACACACGAAAGGGACTACGTTACGTCGATAAGACAAGAAAGGGACTATGTCACGTCCATAAGACACCCGAAAGGGACTATGTCAATGTCCATACGACACACGAAGGGACTGTGTCACGTCACGTCGATAAGACACACGAAAGGGACTGTGTCACGTCGATAAGACACACGAAAGGGACTGTGTCACGTCGATAAGACACACGAAAGGGACTGTGTCACGTCGATAAGTCAGACGAAAGGGACTCTGTCACGTCGATAAGACACGAAAGGGACTGTGTCACATTGTTAAGACACACGAAAGGGACTGTGTCACATTGTTAAGACACACGAAAGGGACTGTGTCACGTCGATAAGACACACGAAAGGGACTGTGTCACGTCGATAAGACATACGAAAGGCACTTTGTCACGTCGATAAGACACACGAAACGGACCGTGTCACGTCAATAAGACACACGAAACGGACCGTGTCACGTCAATAAGACACATGAAAGGGATCGTGTCACGTCAAAACATACGAAAGGCTTTGTGTCACGTCGATAAGACACACGAAATGGACTGTGTCACGTTGATAAGACACACGAAACGGACTGTGTCATGTCAATAAGACACATGAAAGGGACCGTGTCACGTCAATAAGACAAAAGAAAAGGACTGTCACGTTGATAAGACACACGTAAGGACCGTGTCAAGTCGACAAGACACACGAAAAGAACTGTGTCACGTCGATGGGACACTTAAAATGGACTGTGTCACATCGACAAGACAATCTGCACTGTGTCACATGGATAAGACAATCTGCACTGTGTCACATGGATAAGACAATCTGCATTGTGTCACATGGATAAGACAATCTGCACTGTGTCACATGGATAAGACAATCTGCACTGTGTCACATCGACAAGACAATCTGCACTGTGTCACATCGACAAGACAATCTGCACTGTGTCACATCGATGAGACAGTCTGCACTGTGTCACGTCGATAAGACAATCTGCTTAAGAGAACGACAGACAGGTAACTGGAGACAGTGGTGTGAAAGCAACTCACCCATTGGCAAGAGCGACACGAGGGAGACATTATCAGGCAGCTGAGACAGCTGGTCACACAGGTCGCCGGACACGCGAGGATCGGTCACCACACAGCTGTTGGTGTTGGTGTAGTTGCCCGTCAACTGAAAACAAAAACACAAACAGACAAATGTTGCAGAGGCAGATCTCTTCCCCCCCCCCCCCTGTCCCATGGTTGTAGGTCGTATGGGGATGCTGCGATGTACACTTGAGCGCTTCGCGAGCTCTCTAACAAAGCTCTGTCCTAAGTCCTGCGCAAAAGGATAGAGGAGCTGAGACCAATCAAGATCTTCATGAGTAGGTTCATCAACTTCGTCCTGCTTCTTCATTTTCCACTCTGCAGTGTCGTAAGATGCGCGTCTGGAACATCACAGCTGACGGCATTCTCCGTCTCCAAGCTGCGAAACGAAAAGTGTATGGGATTTTCTTTTTCTTTTCTTTCTGCGTACGCAGGCTGATACTTCTGCGGACGCTGCCTGTACAGGCAGTGGAGTTTTGTGTGTATGACCGTTTTTTTTTCCAATCCCGCCATTAAGGCAGCCATACTCCATCTTCTGGGAAGGTGCATGCTATGTGTAACGTGCCATCCATACCAACGGCCAAACTGGCCTTCTCTTCCGAAAGTTGGTGATGGGATTTTACGTGTGTGCAAGATGTTGTGCGTGCGTTCACACACGGAACCTCGGTTTATAGTCTCATTCGAAGGACTGTATAGGGAATGGAGTCAGGACGAATGTTAACTCCGAGGGAAAAATCCCCTTGTACCGAAATTCGGGGGATTTTCCCCTCGGAGTTAACATTCGTTCTGACTCCATTCCCCATGGGATAAATATGCCTTTTCAATTTCATTTTGTGTAATATGTACTATTACAATAAAAGTATGAAAGAGAAAGGAAACACACAAGTACCAGCAAACTACTTTTGCTGTTCATATGACAAATGATTAAAAAAAAAAAAACACGCACACACACACACACACTCAGTGGGCAGAGAAATCAAGACACTCACATAATGAAATAGCAAACTCCCATGATGAATTATTCATTCATTAGAGATAATGAAAACAGCAAATATTTCCCTACCGATCATAACGGTGTAATTCATCCTGTTGTAAATTGTGTGTTTATTTTGCACGAAAGAAACACAACCTTTGAACTTGGGTTGGCCAAAATATATCAATAAAATAATATTTCACCAGCCGCCGTGGCGAAGTGGTTAGCGTCGCGGACTGCCGGCTGGGAGGTCGTGGGTTCGAATCCCATCAGAGTCATGTGGGTTTTTTCTGCCCCGACCGGCTCCTACCCAGAGTTGAGTTTGCTGCGGACTCAGTTGGGAAGACTGGGACCACACAGTCCAGTTTCATCCACTTCATGGATGCGTTTCTGAGAGTGTTGCTCAAATTTCATGACCAACACTGCAGGTGCCTGTACCTCTCGGGCCTGGTTGACACCAGGATATATTATGAAAGGAAGCGTAGAGTACAGCCCTGTCATGTAGTCTCAGACCGAAATGGAAATCCGTAGCATCATCTTAATCATCCTCATTCCCATTGATCAGCATTAAAAAAAAAAAATGTCTCAAATTCTGTGGCCCTTCATGCCCTGCTCTCATGGTGACCTCAATTTCGATGTCCTCTCCGCGTCTGTGGCCTTGGTTTGCTTCTGTCGGGGTCACCGGTATCGGCGAGTCCATGAGGGCTGTCGCTGGACGGACGTGGTGGCGCCCTCCGGAGGGAGAGCTCACTCACGCCGGCTCCGCGACTAAGCAATTATTGTCGTCAGTAGGGGGCTTAGTAGGTGGTGTTCTGCGTATGTTAGATCAGAACAGGCGCCACTGAACACCACCGAAGTGACTCGGCAGCAGTGCAGTGTCTCCTCTGGTGGGTTGCCTCTTGACGACTTGACACTGACTGCTCCCTGTGGATTGCTGGTGCCGGGCTGCGGCGGGGCCAGCCGGGCTATGGCTGTGGACGGGGTGTCGGAATGAGCGGCATGGGTGCACTGCCTCTGAGGTGGCGCAGAGATTGGGACAGCAAAAAAAAAAAAAAAAAAAAAAAAAAAAAAATTCCTTTTCTTTGTGTTTCTTTTTCCTTGCTCATCTCTTTTCTTCTCTTCTTTCTTTTTTAAGTTCTTTATTCTCCTTGTTATCATTTAGGTGATGTTCATACTTTAACGTCACTTCCACGAACACCCCCCCCCCTCCCCCTTTCCATGGCTTCTTTCGACACCGTTCAAATCCGCCATCATGACTTTTTCTTTGGTCAAAGTGAAGTGATCAATTGTTCTGATGGCCCTCCATCGCTGAACACAATTAACAGTTAGATACATATCTTAAATAAATGTTAGCGAACCTCCCAGAGAACGTGGACAAACGAGTCACAAGACAAAGCACAACGCGTTTCGACCTCTTAGGTCTTCCTCAGGTGAGACATAAACGAATAAAACAACGAAAATTCACTTAGCTTTGATCGCTTCAGATCGCTTAGGGTTCAGCGCAAGGAAGAAGGGTTCAACTAGTTAGATACATGTCCATCTGTTCACAACCCACCAAATACACTGCAAACACACGTACACAGACGTACCATGGAAGCGGTGAGGGTGGCGGACACCCAGAGGGGGAGGTGACGGCCGGTACTGTAGGCCGTGACGTGTGTGGGCTGGTACAGCAGCGACACCTCGGCCATGTCAGCCTTCATCAACAAGGGGACCCCGAAGGGTGTGGCGCTTTGCTGGACGTTGGAGATGTTCTGCGACGTCAAGGCCTGCATGATGGTGGACTCGGACTGCAACATCATCAACATTATCATCATTATCATTATCATCATCATCGTCATCGTCGTCGTCATCGCCATCATCACCATTATCATCATCATTAACATCATCATCGTAGTCGTCGTCATCATCATCATCATCATCATCATCATCATCATCATTATCATCGTCGTCGTCGTCGTCGTCATCATCATCATCGTCATCATCGTCGTCATCATCATGATGATGAATGATGTTATCCCATGATCAGTATCGTTATAATACCAAACCACACCATGGCAACATCCTGTTTGCAAAAGGCAACGTAAACCTAAAAACAACTTTACATCTAACGAAGCTTTAGAAGGCTATGATCTTGACACCAGTGGACGGAAAAAAAAAAAGAGAAACACGCTGACGACTTCAAATTTTAACTCCATTTCCACCGTTTTCCCACTGACTTTGAATCCCAGTGTTTACAGCAGTCTGCTATTAGTTCCTCTCGTTAGCTTCAACCGCATCGTGTGAGGATACACAAAGTCCTTCATCTGGACATAAGAGCGTACAGCTGGGATTCCGACATTCTCCTCAAACTGACCCCACTGGCGTTGAGTGTGCAGCTACAGCTGACCACTGGGGTGCCCGTCACGCTGGACGTCAGGTTGTAAGAGGCAGCCGCATGACGTGTGCGGTTGAAGGTCCGCCACAACAGGTGATCCAGGCTGCCCTGGGTGCCGTTGTTGGGGCTGGCTGGATGCCCAGCAAATCTGAACACGTCATCAGACAGCTCACGTCACGGATACGTCATGAGACACACCAGGGCATATTTATTTCACAAGGCAGACCGTGCAACATAGTGATACGTGTCATGACTTCATAACTTAGAAACAAATGGCTGTAACATGTCACCAGATCCAAACACGTCACTCAACTGGTGACGGGCTAACACACTGTAAGGTATAGTGTTTCATAAGCCACGGTTGGTCAGCTAAAAGGTCTGAATACGTCATGAAACAGACCATAACCTAATACACTGTTACATACAGTGACGTTTCAATATGTGTCTAGATGGCCAACAGATCTGAATACAGATCTGATCAACGTTCTTTTACGTTTAATTCCATTTCATTCTAACTGGGGTACAGAAGAAATGCAGGAGATACAAACATAATCACTTATTACATTCCTTGTTTATCGTTCACTGTTGATGCCACCTTTATCACTTTTCCTTCTATATCAAGTTACAGAGAGAAAGCAGACAAACCAGAATATGTCAGCAACCACCCTGCGGGGCAAAATGAAGACATTCAGATGGCTGTTCTTCAAAAGACATTTCATGGACGCCATGCTTTCAGACTGGTTGTAGAAGATCAATGGGGAGAGAGAGAGAGAGAGAGAGAGAGAGAGAGAGAGAGAGAGAGAGAGAGAGAGAGAGAGAGAGAGCACAAAACCATTTCGGCCAAATCCTCTAATTTGATGTGCCCACCTGACATCATGTTGTACAGTTCGATATTTTCAAAAGGCTTGACGGTCTGTCCATTCTTGAAGGCTGGTCCATACCCCACAAAGAGTGCCTGAAACACACACACACACACACACACACACACACACACACAGAGAAACTGGTGTAAGGAAAAATAGCTGTTGAAGTCCTAACTCAAAAAGAAATATGAAATCGAGAGGAAACAGCTCAGAGGCACGCAACAAACACCGCCTCTAGACCATGCTTCGGTCCTCTCTCTCTCTCTCTCTCTCTCTCTCTCTCTCTCTCTCTCTCTCTTATATATATATATATATATATATATATATATATATACATATACAAATATATAAACGCACATAAGACGAAGATAAAAAACAACAGATTCATAAATTAGTCCCAATATTTCGGCCTGTAACGGGTCTTCCTCAGGGGACTTTATACACACACACACACACACACACACACACACACACACACACACACACACATACATACACACACACACACGCGCGCGCGCGCGCGCGCGCGCACACACAAACATTGCGAGACTTACTTTCGTTTGAATACAGCCTCTCATGTTTCTAAACATCTCAGGGATAAATAGCGATGTATGCATGTAACTCTGCATTAAATAGCTTGCCTGTAATTCGCAACCCTTTGACTGACTTCAAGGTTTAGACTTAAAAGTTTCTCTGAGCTTAACCGCATTTAAAATGTTCAGTCTTGCCACTGATCCTAAACGAAAGTCGGTAAGCAGATATCAAGTTTGTGAAAACGCATGTTTTTTTCTTCTTTTTTCTTTGTTTTGTTCAACAGTTTCAGTTTCATCAAGGAGGCGTCATTGCGTGCGGACTAGTCCATATGCGCTACACCACATCCGCTAAGTTTTGAGACCACACTACGCATGGATACATGAATTAACAACTAAGATGAGACAAGAGAAGAAGAGGGTCTCGTGGCTACGAGCGTAAAATGAGCCGCTGACCTCCATGGCTCTGTACGTGTTGTCCCAGCCATGGGAGCCCCCTCTGCAGTACCTCCTGTTGATCTTGCTGGGACGCATAACACACAATGGAAGAAAAAAGAAGTGAATAACTGATAACAAAAACAATGTCAACACCACACAAAGTTAACCCAATGTGTTCACACACACACACACACACACACACACACACACACACACACTAACAGTAACAGCAACAACACGACATGTGTTCCAATACACACACCCGCACGAGAACAACACAGTCACAAACAGCAGCAAAACACAACTTACAACAAAACTACAAACCACGAACCATCAGCCTGTGAAGAAGATGAAGAAAAGAACTGAATTCGGGGCGACATTTATAATGAAACAAGACTTACACAGGTCAAAGAAAGACGACCAATACATGCGTAGGTCCACTTTTTTCTTTCTCTTTCATTTTGGCCGACCATTCGTCTTTATTCATGTACATATATTTTTCAAATTTCTTTAAACATCCTAAATAATTCTGTTTCAAATAAAGGAACAACTGATTTTTAAAAAAAAGCTTTGTAACACACTAAACGTTGAAAAAAAAACCCCTGAGAAAATATGTCTATGACGTAAGATTTTTTCAAATACCTGACTATGAAACACAAGACTTGATCTCTGCTCTTTTAAACGATGTTAAATTGTATCGAGCGGCGTTCTTTGGCACTGTGGTAGAAGTCATTACTTTAAAACGCAGTTCTCTCCGGATTTGTCTAATATTCCATACAGGTCACTTCATGCATATTGAAGAATAGTATTGTTAGGGAAGATAACAACAAGGTTAAGGCATGGACGGATAAGATGAAACGACTCGGAGACACCATGATGCACAAAGAACAGCAAAATGAGGGGCAGTTTTACACGTCCTTTCTTTATGTTTCTAAAATATTGAGAAACGGAGAGTCAACGATTAAAAAAAAAAATTTAAAAAAAAAAGAAAAAAAAAAGCTATTTACGAGGCTGACTGAGCTGTTCGCTTATATTTTGGCAAACAACAACACTACACGGGATTTGGCCGTTTGGGAAATTTCAATTGTCTACTAGCATATCTATCAACACCACACAATTTCAAATAATTTTTCTCTGATGATACATAGAAGGGACAGAGGCATGTACAGTCAGATCACACACTTGGCCTTGACGTATTCCGCGCAGCAAAGAGACATCACAAAACTCAAAAATAAGCTCGACATATACATGCCTCTGAAACTCCGAACCTCTAATACTCTATTGATTTATGAGTGAACGTGTAAATAAGATCACACGAGTAATTCAAATAGTTCACCAGCAGCAACAGATTTTGTAGCTTTCAGACGAGACAAGAGCGCCCTAAGCGACTCACTCCGAGACAGTCCAGTTGAGAGCCGGGTCCAGAATGATGTCGTCGATGCGATCGTTGTTGACGTAGTGATGCCGCACTGGTAAATCTTTTTTGTCGTAGACCTTCAGGTGATCCACACACTTCAGGTGCTCCAGGACATTGTCCACGGACACTGGGAACAAACAGCTGTCAGTTTTTTTTTTCTTTTTCAAACACACACCTTTAAATTATACACATACGCGTTTAAATTACTTCCTTATGAAATGCACGCTTTTCGGTCATTCTTCTACTGAAAGGGATTCACATTGCTCATTGTCTTCCTGTAACTCACACCTTTTAGTCATTTTCATCCTGAAATTCACACCTTGTTCTTCATTTCCTGAAACTTTTTTTTTTGCTGTCCCATCTTCTGTGCCACTTCAGTAGCATTGCACCCACGCCGCTCATTCCGACACCCCGTCCACAGCCACAGCCTGGTCAGTCCTGCCGCAACCCCGGCACCGGCAATCCACAGGGAGCAGTCAATGTCAAGTCGTCAAGAGGCAACCCACCGGAGAAGACACTGCACTGCTGCCGAGTCACTTCGGTGGTGTTCAGTGGTGCCTGTTCTGATCTAACATACGCAGAACACCGCCTACTAAGCCCCCTACTGACGACAATAATTGCTTAGTCGCAGAGCCGGCGTGAGTGAGCTCTCCCTCCGGAGGGCGCCAGCACATCCGTCCAACGACAGCCCCCATGGACTCGCCGATACCAGTGACCCCGACGGAATCAAACTAAGGCCACAGACGTGGAGAGGACATCGAAATTGAGGTCACCATGAGAGCAGAGCATGAAGGGCCACAGAATTTAAGACTGTTTTTTTCATGCTGATCGATGAGAATGATGAAGATGGCGCTATGGATTTCCATTCCGGTCTGAGACTGCATGACAGGGCTGCACTCTGCGCTTCTTTTGATAATAAATCCCAGCGTCAACCAGGTCCGAGAGACACCTGCAGTATTGGTCAGGAAATTTGAGCAGCACTGTCAGAGACGCGTCCATTAAGTGGATGAAACTCGGCTGTGTGGTCCCAGTCTTCCCAACTGAGCCCGTAGCAAACTCAACTCTGGGTAGGAGCCGGTCGGGGCAGAAGAATCCCACATGACTCTGATGGGAATCGAACACACGACCGCTAAGCCGGGAAACCGCGACGCTAACCACTTCGCCAAGGCGGCTGGTTTATTTCCTGAACCTTACACCTATCAGTCATATTCTTCCCGAAACTCACAAGCTGTCTTCCCCGCTCTCCACTTTGAAACTCGCACCTGTTAGTATTTTCCACCTGTGAGTCCTGCTTTTTTGTCATTCAGTTAATGAAACTCTAATCTTTTCTTCTTACATTTCATAACACTTAATATCTTAGTTATTCTTTTTTCGTGAAACTCACACACTTTAGTTTGTTCTTTTCCTAAAAGCCAAACGTCTTGCTGTGCTATTTCCTGAAACACAAGGTTTTAGTCATTCGATTCCTGAAATTCAAGCTTTTTCATTCTGGGTGCAAAGTGAGGCGACTGAAGGCAGAAACTAAAATACATTTTAGATGTAATTAATAGCCAACCGCCAAGAAAACGAAGACAAACGAATCTCAAGACAAAGCACGACGTGTTTCGACCTCTTAGGTCTTTTTCAGGCAAGACACAAACCATTCAGGACAACGAAAATGAACGAAGCAATTGAGTGTTTTGTATCTTGCATGAAGAAGACCTAAGAGGTCGAAACGCGTCGTGCTTTGCCTTACGATTCATTTGTCAACGTTTTCTTGGCGGTTTGCTATCAATTACATTAACAGGTTTTTTTTATTCTGTTCATAAGATTCACCCCTATTACTTTGTGTACTTAAAGCACGCTAACAGCTTATAACAATTAATTGACATCAGAAAAAGACACATTTCACTGAACCTTTAGAAAAGAAACAATCAAACAAACAAACGAACCAAATGACTATGAATTACGTTGTCGTCCATGTGATAATAAATCATGAATAATCATGCTTCATCAAATTAATTACGTGTAAAACGACAACGAGCACTGCTACGGTTTCATAAACGAATAGCCGAATGAAAATACGTTTTAAAAAAGTTGGGTCTAAAAGTCAACATTGGTGAACAGACTATAAATGAATCTTTAAAGAAGCAAATCTAAATGAATATGACTCCCCTTCCACTCCCCCGCCCCTACACCCCCCCCCCCCCCCCCCCCCACACACACACACGCAAGCTTACTCGGCAGTGCATTCTCATCGTAACGTGAAATGGTGCCATTTCGGTTTCGCTTGTACGTGTTGCTGATTCGCCCAAAAGGTCCATAGTAGAAAAAGAGATCATATCTCTCTGTCTTGTTGAAGTGATCCTGCATTTCAATCACTTGGTCACATGACAAGGAGGAGAAACCTGCACAACATATAAACAGATAACAGTAACGATCACGTGCAAATGTTCCACGTCAATAGAGAGTCTCATGTGCAGTAGAGAATGCTAGTTTAAAACGTTCGTAAAACATAGAGGTCTGAGAAGAGACATGAGTACATTCTAACGATGTAATCGTTCAGAATCAACCTATTTAGCCTCAGTTGTTGCCACAACATTTATCGTACTTCAAAGTTCCAGTGGAAAAGGCCGTGCTGATGTTGGACATTTCAGTATTTCACGTCCGAAATTAGTTGGAACCCATCTAAGTTTTAGCGGAATAATCCATTTGCTTAGTAAATTAATTTTTTAAAAAGAGCATAATAAACTCTCCTGGTAGACGATGAATCACCAAAAAAATGTCAGCGAAAGACATGTGTGGGTTACTTGACAATATTCCTTACTAATTAGCCTTTGAACCTCCACATAGTCAGAAGAATTTGGTTCAACACATAATGCAACACTCTAAACCACCATACCATGTCAGACAGAAGACTCAAGTTCACATGTGTTACAGTCTACAGCTGCCACACCATGGTCACATAGAGGAATCAGGTTTACACATAAGGTTGCAATCCAGTGTCCCCTTGCAACAAAAGCGAACAAAAGAAAGTTCTCCTATGTGACGCTCTGCTATCACCATACCATGGTCAGACAGAGTTAGGTTCAAATGCAACGTTACGCTCTGCGATAACCAGATCATGATCAAACTAAAGAAAATCAGGTTCATTACCTAACGTGACACGCTACGGTCATCTCACCATCGTCAGACAGCAGAAGACGGTTCACACATAACGTGACACGCTACGGTCATCTCACCATAGTCAGACAGCAGAAGACGGTTCACACATAACGTGACACGCTACGGTCATCTCACCATAGTCAGACAGCAGAAGACGGTTCACACATAACGTGACACGCTACGGTCATCTCACCATAGTCAGACAGCAGAAGACGGTCCACACATAACGTGACACGCTACGGTCATCTCACCATAGTCAGACAGCAGAAGACGGTTCACACATAACGTGACACGCTACAACTGCCATCCTATGGTCGGACAGATGAAATAGGTTCACGTGTTACAATCACCCTACCATGATCACACAGAAGAAGCAAGTCCACAGGAGTTACATTCTACAATGGTCATAGCATGATCAACCAGAAGGATCATGTTCACACATAATGCTTCACTCGACAACCACTTTACCATGATCATGGAGAGAAGATGCATGTTCACACATGTTACACTGTACAATCATCATAGTCTGGTCCAACAGAAGTATCAAGTTCATCACAGTGTTACACTCTACAACCATTTTGCAATGATCATACAGAAAAATCAGGTTCACAGGTAACCGCTTTACTCAGCTAAACAGGCACCATTCCATAACCAGACGGAAGACTCTGGTTCACGCATAATGTTACACTCGACAATCACCGTACCACGAATATACAGAAGAACTGGGCTCACACATGTTGCGCTCTACGATCATCGTACTAAGGTCAGACTGAAGAATTAGGTTCACGCATAATGTTACACTCGACAATCACCGTACCGCGATCACACGTTAGAAATGGGCTCACACATGTTACACTCTACAATCATCGTACCGTGGCGTGGTCAGACTGAAGAATCAGGTTCACGCATAATGTTACGCTCGACAATCACCGTACCACGATCACACGGAAGTACTGGGGTCACACATGTTACACCCTACCATCATCATACCGTGGTCAGACAGAAGAATCAGGCTCACACATGTTACACTCTACCATCATCATACTGTAATCAGATTGAAGAATCAGGTTCACACATGTTACACTCTACCATCATCATACCGTGGTCAGATTGAAGAATCAGGTTCACACATGTTACACCCTACCATCATCATACCGTGGTCAGACAGAAGAATCAGGCTCACACATGTTACACTCTACCATCATCATACTGTGGTCAGAGAGAAGAATCAGGCTCACACATGTTACACTCTACCATCATCATACCGTGGTGAGAGAGAAGAATCAGGCTCACACATGTTACACTCTACCATCATCATACCGTGGTGAGAGAGAAGAATCAGGTTCACACATGTTACACTCTACCATCATCATACCGTGGTCAGACAGAAGAATCAGGCTCACACATGTTACACTCTACCATCATCATACCGTGGTGAGAGAGAAGAATCAGGCTCACACATGTTACACTCTACCATCATCATACCGTGGTCAGACAGAAGAATCAGGCTCACACATGTTACACTCTACCATCATCATACCGTGGTCCGAGAGAAGAATCAGGCTCACACATGTTACACTCTACCATCATCATACCGTGGTCAGACAGAAGAATCAGGTTTACACAATGGTGGAGGTCATGCTGGTATAAAGCCTCCATCAACTCTCCCACAATGCTGTCCACTCGCTGCACTTCTTCATCTACCTGCAGAAAGGAGGGTTACAACTGCTTTGATCAGCAGCTGTGAATAGCCTGGTAGTTTGTGATGCTACAACAAAATCTGGTAAGTGCATACACACAAAGAGAAATGTATTTTACCTCCCCAAACATATTTTCGATGTTTAGTGTACTGTGTGGTTAAGGTGGTTTGTCCATTTTTTCTTTCTTGTTTCGTTTTGTCCGCGTACTCCACACGGCTTTTTTAAGGAATAAAATCTTGAATCTTGAGTTTCGCATCAAGAAGTCTTATTTGTACAAATTTTTGCTTCGCATATAATCTGTCTAATATATTTTGAAACAATGTCTTAATGTTATTCAGCAATGCATAAAAATCACTTTCACGAAAAGTTAATCAAAATCAGATGTATGTCTGACGACCACCGTGTGAAGTTTTACGGCATTTTGAATTATCATGTAAAAACTCATCATTCACAGGCATACATTCCATTTATTAAAACTATTACACCTCGTTATTGAAAAAAAAAACTGATAACAACAAGAGAGAGAGATTGTCACATTGTCTAAAGTCGGTGAAAATCTTGCAAATAACAATCTGTTGTATGAAATACGATTAAATTAACAACGCACGATAGAATGTTTTGCACACAATCAAATATATTTGCCATCTGAATCCATTCACGTTGTAAAGCTGCAAGCAATGCATTATTCAAACAAAAGCGTTCTTAAAATCAACAAAAGCTCAATACTACGATGACATGCGTGGTGACGGTAATGACCTTACCGGTGCAGTGAACGGCCCACTGAGGTGAGCCTGGTGGTCCTTACCGGTGCAGTGAACGGCCCACTGAGGTGAGCCTGGTGGTCGGGTTCATCAAAGTAGAGCATCAACAGATCAGGGCGTCGGTCTGCAGGTAACTGCATCCACTCCACAATGGTGGCCACGCGTGACGAATAGGGCACGGATCTAACAATCAATCAGAAATGAGTGATCGAAAAACATCCCGTGTCATAAATTTCAGAACATTTATACCGTTTCGTTTACTGATCATTTTTAAAACTATCCCATTTTTCGCGGGGGGGGGGGGGGGGGGGGCCTTAATTCGTCAGCTCTTCATTATGTAATGATTACAGGTCGTAGGGCGTATCATGACAGACGTTTGGGCAGTCAGGGAACAACACAGTTTTCTGACTCGATACACAGTAGAGGTCTCGTAAACAGTTCAGTCCCACCCCGAGTTCCTTCCTCTGCTTTGGGTGGACATACTGGTAAAAATCCATTATAGCTTGCGCACACCTCCCCGACCCACCATGGGCTCAAACAACAAGTCTATGACAGCACAGCTGAGTGTGTGATCCATTTTCATGATGTCCAAACAGTCTTTCTCAAATTCTCTGGCGAAGATTGCAGATTTACTTTCTCGCTTTCTTCGGGAGGAAGATTGGGGCCGGGGAAGTAGACAAATCA
This sequence comes from Conus ventricosus, assembly GCA_018398815.1. NCBI lineage: Eukaryota > Metazoa > Mollusca > Gastropoda > Neogastropoda > Conidae > Conus > Conus ventricosus. The sequence continues at coordinate 30,869,594 of CM031600.1, read as the reverse complement.
AATCTGGGAAATACCGAAATATCGTTAAACGTAATATGGAGCATACGCCTGTCGCGTAGTCTCTGCTGGAAATGGATTTCTATTGTATCATCATCATCATTTTCTTCACCGGTCATTATAGGATACACAGGGAAAACGTCTTATCCCTCCAGTCTTATTCTTACTGCTGACGTTCTTATTTGCTGTATTTTCAATCTGTGGTGTTTTGAGTCAAAGCCTTGACTACGGGTAGATTCGTTGTTATTGGATGAGTATAGTGGTGGCTTGTACTCTAAAGAGATGCTAAGTTCATCTGCCACAATGATCTATAAAATGACCTCACTTAACAATGGAGAGCGATTTAAAAAAAAAGTACCCAAATGACTCAAAAACAAGGCCTCTTCTGGTGGGAAAATTCACAGCGACCTGAAACTGGTAGATCCCTGTTGTTTACTGTGTGGATGTTGCAAGAGAACGATTCTCGATGTGCTTGTGCAGCATGAGAAAGACTGGATAAGTGGTGTCAGGGTGATGCCAGTGAGAGAGACAGGTATTCAGTTTCAGTTTCAGTTTCATCAAGGAGACGTCACTGCGGGCGGACTAGTCCATATACGCTACACCACATCCGCTAGGTTTTGAGACCACACTACGCATGATTTGAAGCTGATGGATAAATGAACTAACAACTAAGATGAGAGAACTGAAGAAGAGGGTTTCGTGGCTATGAGTTAGCAGATGTCTGACCTACGCATTAGCCCAATGCGCTGGTCAGACCTTGAGTGCCTACCTAACATTGGTTGTCTGCAAGACAGGTGAGATGTTTTTGATGGTGCACGTTACAATACTTACCCTGAGTAGTATTTGAATAAATCCGGGTATGAATCTGCACACAGATCAGAATTTTGCTTCACAATTAAAGTATGATCAGGAAACAGGCTATATTTGTGCAGAGTGCAGTGTGAGATGTAAACATGGGCCCCTGAGTCAAACATCACACACATTACATGAAACAAACAAACGAAAATCGGTGTGCATGTTTGAATAAATCAAGTATCATCATAATGAATGGTCAGAGTGGCTCAACTCCCGCCCCAACACCGTCCACCTGGATGATACAGATAAAGACGGCCTCCACAGTCCATGCTCATCCTCCGCTTGCGCTGTGTATTTGTCGTCAGCCAATCAAATTGATGTGAACATACATCCTAATTTCAGTTGTTTTACGGAAGCTCCATTGCGTGTGAACTGGTGCATGTACCGAACATCCTATTTTCTAAGGCAACCAGGAACATGTGTTAACAGAAAAAGGGGACGACTTGGGTTGTGGGGGCTCATAGATAAAATTTAACAAATGGCTGACCTATAGAAAATTAAACAGGCCTAAAATGAAATGAATCGATATGAGTTGTTGGTGTGCCATTAGAGAATCAGTTCACTCTCCCAAAAGAGGGGGGGGGGGGGGGGGGGGGGGGGGGAGGCGATTCATGACCGGCTTTTCTTGAAGCCTTATCTAGACTGGAAACATGTTTAGCTTCCCCGCTCTGCCCCGCCCTCTCCCAGCCCTGCTGTTTTCAATTTTAATTGTGGAAAGACAGAATTCCATAGTTAAAACTGAAAAAAAATCAACATTTTTTTCACCATTAGCTTATCCTGAATGAGTGAAAATACAGACGTGGACAATGGACTGCTTCCATGGATTGACCCGAAAGGGAATCTTTTACAGTTCAATGAACATCCTCCCAACTATTGTTCGGGGATCGCGCGGAGAGACTGGCAGACAGGCGGACAGACAGACAGACAGACAAGACCAAGTCAAGTCAAGTCAAATTGAGGGGGCCGGATAGCTCAGTTGGTAGAGCGCCGGACTCGTGATCCTGGGGTTGCGGGTTCGAATTTCGGTATAGGGGGATTTTTCCCTCGGAGTTAACATTGGTTCTGACTCCATTCCCCATATAGTCCTTCGAATGAGACTATAAACCGAGGTTCCGTGTGTGAACGCACGCATAACATCTTGCACACACGTAAAATCCCATCACCAACTTTCGGAAGAGAAGGCCAGTTTGGCCGTTGGTATGGATGACACGTGACACATAGCATGCACCTTCCCCGAAGATGGAGTATGGCTGCCTTAATGGCGGGATAAAAAAGGGTCATACACACAAAACTCCACTGCCTGGCTATACAGGGAGTGTCCGCAGGAGTATCAGCCTGCGTACGCAGAAAGAAAGAAAGAAAAGAAAAGTCAAATTGATGAAATTTAACATCTGATAATGAGAAGACAATTATCTCCCAACGAAAGCAACAACAACAACAACAAGAACAAGAACAACAACAGCAACAATGCTGTGCAATACGTATCGCAGGATAACGAAACAATAACCCAAACCATCACCTACTCTGCACAGGGACATCAGAGCCCACCCAGAAGTAACTGGCACTCGTGACGTTTTGTCTCTTGGCCGTCAACCAGATCTGCACACCCAAACAATACAGTCAGCGCAGACGAACCACGCACCTTGAACATCTTAAACACAAGATATATACAGAGAGAACGCCCCAGTGGCATGACATACAGCAGAACGGACAGCTCATCCTTCCCACTAGTTCATAAAAGCATGTTGTCTATTTGCAAGAGTGCAGTAGTGAAGTGAAGACCCATTTTGTATGGAATGTACTGGTCAGTGAACAAACTGAAAGGAAAGAACAGTGACAGAACAAGAGTAACCACCCGGAGAATACTGACCCTAATTATCCCGATCTTAACTGACATTAATTCTTAGGCTTACTATGTCAGTCTGATCAGCACCTGTCGTTGCTGGACTGCTAAATAATGAATGAAACTTATCTGAAAATCTATCTCGTTCCTGGCAATTGAAATGATATCTTATTTAGGTATTAAAGGGTTTGCTTAAGTTATAGATAGCTGGAGCAAGTGTTCACCAATTTGGGATGATGCAATAACATTGCTTTACACCTGTGAACGATTCGTTAGATGGATTGATTAAAAATGAAAGTGGTAAGCCTGTTTTTTTTCCAACTGAGTTGTTTCATATTCGTCAGAATCGTCAATTAGTTTCAGGCAAAGAAAAGTACCAAAGAAATGCAGAAGTGTTGCTCTAACTGAAGTCAGATACATTAGAACTCTTCCTTTGAATAGTATAACTTGAATCAAGGTCGAGGTTACTAACGTCTAACAACATGAATAAATTCAACCAATTTTGACATTGTTCAAGACCCAGACTATGACAAAACACTCTGTCTCTAGTAAAATCCATGCATCCATCCATACATACATACATACATCCATACATACATCCATACATACACAGACCTACATACGCATGTGTGTATTGCATGCGAAGAACGAACATACATATCAGAGGAAAGCACACGTGATCTGCCTGTCCAATTTATTTCCATATCTACAACACACACACACACACACACACACACACACACACACACACACACTCAAATAAATCCGAAAAGAAACTAGCGTTATTCATGGTCACGTGCATGTAGATATCTATAAGTGATTGTAAATAGATCAACAAACAGGAGAGAGCCAGTCTGAGACATGAAACGGTTCCCTCTATTCTTCATTTGACATTCCAAGTTGCACAAAATCACTTGCACCCCAAAACGCACAAAACCCATGTATTAAAACAGTCAGACTTACTGGGTCTCCGCCCCACCATCGTGGGTCGTTCTTGATGTCTGACGAAATAGAGAATTTCTTCTGACTCACGTCAAAATCAACCATACTGTTGTCAATGATGCCGTGAGACTCTGGATATAAACCCTGAAAACAATCAAGATTTGTCATCAACGTACTTCAAGAACAAGTCTGGCAGGACAGCACAACAAATCCATGCTGAAATAAACATGTCATCAGCCCCAAATACACCCCCCTCCCCCTTTTGTTTTGTTTTTATACCTTCACTAAATCATCGTTGTTCCGTGACTTACATCATCAGGGAACGTGACGGATTCATGGTAAGTCACGTAGAGTTTAGCGCTTTTGTTGTTGTCTGAAACTGAATTTTGTATGGTTAGATCCGTTAGTATAATCCCAATCACAACGAAATCTATCAAACAGAGAGAGAGAGAGAGAGAGAGAGAGAGAGAGAGAGAGAGAGAGAGAGAGAGAGAATAACACACACACACACACACACACACACACACACACACACACACACACACAAAGCGCAACCGACTTGTGTCAACAACATCAATGAACCTAAAGAAACGAAAAACGCCATCGATTTGTTTTAAAATTTCCGTGTGATACTTCCTTTCAGTAAAAACAGCCCCACTGTTCCTTAGAGAGAACCTCATACAGTCTGCCCTTGAAATGAGGCACAACTGGACCGTGACTGACCGTGACGATGGAGTAATGGTTGGGGAAGGTTTTGGTGGGGTACACAGAGCGCATGTAGGGAGCGTGGACGCCGCAGGACACCAGTTTGTCAATGACGGGGGTCAGTCCACGGCCCAGGTACTGGGGTTTGAAGCCATCCAGAGAAAGCAGCAGTACCGGCTGGTAGCTGGAAGATGAAGACGTCCCGTCAGTCAGCCTCTTAGGTAGTCAGGCCAGTGTTTGGCCATCTTGTTTGTTTGTTTGTTTCTCGTTTTGTATCAATTTACAGTTTATTGTACGCATTCATAGTTTACGAGTTTTGTTTTCCTCTATTCAATGTCATTGTCTTATTCTTGGCGTTTGATTGTCAACCCTAGTTTCGTTTTTCCTCTAATTAATGTCGTTGTTTTATTCTTGGCATTTGATTATCAACCCTTCTTCCCCTAAATGTAACAATCAGAGCAAGAGTTTATTCGCCACAATGGCCAAAACAGTAATAAACAAGATGCAAAGCATATAAACGTACTCCCAGTTTATCTTGAATACGCGTGAGATATTCCATAAAGAGGAAAAAACCGTTTTGGGCCGTTATAGACGTTAGTAACGGCTATTCTGGTAAACATCGGCCATCATCTGTGACCCATAATGACCATACCTACAATTTTTTCAGAAAGATCGGCCACGTACTTTCTGAGATATTCCACAAAGAAGAAAAACCGTTATGGGCCGTTATAGCCGTTAGAAACCGATATAACGGTAAAATAAAACATCTGGCATCATCCGTGACCCATAATGAACATAACTACTAATTTTCAGAAAGATCGGCCAAGTACTTTCCGAGATAATCTATAAAGAAGAAAACTGTTATGGGTCGTTATAGCCATAAGTAACGGATATAACGGTAAAATTAAACATCGGACATCATCCTTGACCCATAATGAACACACCTACAAATTTTCAGAAAGATCAGCCAAGTACTGTCTGAGATATTCCATAAAGACGAAAAACCGTTATGGGCCGTAATAGCCGTTAGTAACGGGTATAACGGTAAAATAAAACATCGGGCATCATCCTTGACCCATAATGAACATACCTACACATTTTCAGAAAGATCGGCCCAGTAGTTTTGTCTGGAGCGAGTGGAACACATTTTGACCACACACAACACACACACACACACACACACAGCATTTCTTCGTTCCCATTGTAAAGTACTCCCTGTTCTATAAGAACTGGGAGTACAAAAAAAAAGATCTGTCTGCGCATGATTGATTGGGTGCGCGTACGCAACTACAGTGACGTGTAAACCAACTCAAAAGAAAAGTTTACTATGCCGCCAAACGACCGAAACAAACAAAATTACTGGACGTCTTGCAACGTATTTGTTCCTTTCGTTTGGCGGCGAAGTAACTTTCCTGAAAGTGTAACACAGACTTATGCATACGTCTTGATATGGAGAATGGAGTTTGATTGCATTTATTTTGAAAAGAAAAATACGCATCATTCAATTAGACTCTGCCTCAAAACATATGTCAGAGTCAAGAACAGACAATTTTCGCGTGACATTATCACAAATTTTCTAGTTACATTATTACAATTTAGTTAAAACTACTTTGGCGTTACATTATTATATATTTTCTAAAACGTCTTTTCTAAAACTACTTTTCGCATTACATTATTACACATTTTCTTCACAAATATGTCCTCTCTTCGTTTGTACAATGGAGGCCTCTAAATGAGTATTGAAAACATGATGATTAAGTTAATGCCAACAAATATTACAATACAAACCAGTAATCTCCTTTTCCCCCAACTGAATTTCCCTCACTACAGGTAAAGGCTACATGTTCAAATCCCACAGCCTAATGGCCGTACGGGCAGAGAACTTGGAGCGTCACCGTGTCCTGGACACGACGGTTTAAAAGGCAGAGTTCAACCCGCTCTTTCCGACGCGCCCCATCCTTCCCTGAGCCGGATCAGGTTCCCATCCACTCTTGGGTTAACAGAGAAAATTTTCACGCCGCATAAATGCAACCCCACGAGTGGTTCGATCTTACAAACATCATCAGAGATTATTGTCTAACATGGCTAATATTTCTCTCCCCTGAAAATTCACGTCTCACAAACATCATAAGAAATTATTGTCTAACATGGCTGACATTTCTCTCCCCTGAAAAATCACGTTAAAACGGACTCCATTGTACTCCAACACCCCAAACTTTACTGTTACAACCACGTACTCCGATGGGCACTGTTGGTCAGCGCCATCTTTGGGCGGGCACGGCTGGTCGGTCCAGTTCCCTGGTTTTCGCTCAGGCACATTCTCCGAGACGCCCTCCCACAGCTGTGTGGGCAGGAAGGTTCGTAGCTTGGCCGCCTGAGGGAGGGGCAGGGGGGAGAAGAAGAGCAGTCCAGTGGCCAGCTCGACGTCTCTCACGCGGGCCACGTTCTGTCGCAGCAGGCTGCTAAAGCTCTGTCCACACAGTCAGACAGAGACAGCACTAAAGCTCTGTCCACACAGTCAGACAGAGACAGCACTAAAGCTCTGTCCACACAGTCAGACAGAGACAGCACTAAAGCTCTGTCCACACAGTCCGACAGAGACAGCACTAAAGCTCTGTCCACACAGTCCGACAGAGACAGCACTAAAGCTCTGTCCACACAGTCAGACAGAGATGGCACTAAAGCTCTGTCCACAGTCAGACAGAGACAGCACTAAAGCTCTGTCCACACAGTCAGACAGAGACGGCACTAAAGCTCTGTCCACACAGTCAGACAGAGACAGCACTAAAGCTCTGTCCACACAGTCAGACAGAGACAGCACTAAAGCTCTGTCCACACAGTCAGACAGAGACGGCACTAAAGCTCTGTCCACACAGTCAGACAGAGAGAGCACTAGAGAAAGGCAGGCGCCAAAGACGAATGATACTGGTTCTGTTTACACACATACTTTCTCTGTGTCTCTGCGTTTGTCTCGGTTACACAGTCTCTGCTCTGTCTCTCTCTCTCTCTCTCTCTCTCTCTCTCTCTCTCTCTCTCTCTCTCTCTGTCAGTCTGCTTGTCTGT
>CM031600.1:30854689-30857189 GCA_018398815.1 Conus ventricosus | reverse complement strand
CCCCTGGCAGCCACGAGTCCCTCACCACGCAAGGCGCGGACGAGTTCTCCGCCACTGTGATGTTCTCCATCTGAAACGCAAAGAAAAAGTAACGCCTCTTTCATTTCACGCCTGTCTGTAGCGGCCGGCTACACTGTCCACAAGTTGAAACGGCAGACTGAGAGTGGGAATCCGTTAAAAGGTGGAAAGTGAAAGAGTCACCAAGTAGGAGAGTGGGGGTGGAGGGAGGTGGACATTGTAACTGCTAAGTAGAAGAGAGAGAGAGAGAGAGAGAGAGAGAGAGAAAGGGGGGCTGGAAGAGGGTGGAGGTGGACATCCTAACTGATAAAGAATTCGCGAGCGGTGTATTTGAGAATCATCTGCACAATCTCGACATGATGCAAATCTTTATCGTGCAAGGCTTCTCTAAGACCGTCGTTATTCATGATTCAGGACTCCCATTACTGATCATTCACCAGCGGGCCATTCGAGAATTGACTCTAACGCGGTAACAGCCTTGGTATGGCCCTTTGCGGTCGGCTGGACTATAAGCAACATGACCTTACCTTATTCGAGAATTACCTGTGCAATCTCGGCATGCCACACATCTTCACTGTACAGGATTTCTTTAAGATCGTTGCTATTCATCATTTAAGTCTATAGTGTCGCAACACTTTTGTTTGCTATAAGCTTTTTAGGGGCAAGCAAACTAAAGGAGTACGTGAAATTAAGGTGTAGTAGATGACGCATCCATCTCAAATGCGAGAGATTCCTGGGTCCATACTTTAAGTCATACCCGTGTCAGGTTTTTTTACAAACTCCAAATGCCCCCCCCCCCTCCCCTCCCTTTTCCATACGACCGCACGTGATGGTCTGGGTGCTAGAAGCAAAAGAGCAAATCGAAATTCCTTGTGCCGCATGCACACAACACACATGAAAGCAGGAAGGAACTCTCAGAAGTGCCGACAGCAAGTGGTATTCAGAAAAAGAAAACCCCACGGCAACAACCAAATTTGCCATGGCAAAACTGTATTAGAAAATTCATTTGGTTGAAATCACATATAGACAGGAAAACATATGACCAAAAAAATGGGTGGCGCTATATTGTGGCAACACACTCTCCCAAGGGAGAACAGCCTGAATTACACACAGAGAAACCTGTCGCCATAAAAAAGTTATACATTACAGTATAATACATAACATTCGAATATAGGCACATTCTCCGAAGATGGAGTATGGCTGCCTTAATGGCGGGATAAAAAATGGTCATACACACAAAACTCTACTCCCTTTGTTGGGTAGATGGGATTAATACTTGTCTGTCAATACAGGGAGTGTCCGCAGGAGTATCAGCCTGCGTAGGCAAAAGAAGAAGAAGAAGAAGAATACAGGCACAGACACGGTGTGCACTTTATTGTCCATGAATTAAGCCTCTGTCTTTAAGGTGAACGGGTGCATGGCCGTTACAGGAATGAATTTGCTGATAAGTCTCTACCATCTCCGAGAAAAACTGCTCATAGATTTATCTAAACACGAAACACGTGAATTTCCACAGAGATCTAAATCAAGAACAGCTTTCTAGGAACGTATGGTGAAAGTTTTATGGACCTCGAAGACAAAGAAAAAGATACTGAAACCGAAACCAGTTTATTGTCAGTTTAACTCATGGTTGTACTGACAAAGAAAAAAAAAAGACACTGACCTCATCCTTCATATCCATGAGCAAAAATGCTTCCACTCTTGATTACACTCAGACCCACACAAAATGCACGCACGCATGCACAGAAAGAACGGGGAGATAACAAAGGTACAGTTCAAACACAGAAGTAAGCTGAGCAGAGCGGTGCTTAGTGTACCTGTTGAACATGAAAGGTAACCCATGCTGGTGCCATCATCTGCTGATTGTACGCCACAACATGGTCTGGGTAACGGTTCACACAGAACGAAGGTCCTTCAGTGTCAGCCACGGGTTCCGTCCATGTGGAATTCCAAGTGGACGCATTCTGAAACGATGTTTAAGTAATGGAACATAATATTGTATAAAGCGCTTGGTTTATGTATGTGTGTGCATTTGCCCGCAAATTCCAGATGTGCGAGATGTTTACAGCGTTGAGACTAGTTTGTTTTCTTTCTTTTTTTAAAATTCTATTTTCATACAAAGTATGGATACTTTTTGTGGGTGGTTTAAAAATGTAGAGGTAAGGCAATTTTACACTGTGCGGGTGAAAAGAAAAATGACCTGAATCAGACTGAAATTGATTGCTCGCTGGAATAATATGGAAACAAAAATATGCGATACATCGACGGTTCTCTTACTCAATTAATTTGTTTTATTTCTCTGTCTCGTGAGTAATATCAACAACTACTCTTCCAAAACAGGAATGTACGATAAATCTTGAACAAGAATGCTGTGCTAGAAATTGTGGAGTGTGTGTGTGTGTGTGTGTGTGTGTGTGTGTGTGTGCGTGTGCGTGCGTGCGTGTGTGTGTGGGTGTGCGTGCGTGCGTGCGTGCGTGCGTGC
>CM031600.1:30842189-30849689 GCA_018398815.1 Conus ventricosus | reverse complement strand
CTCACCATCCCAAGGGCTGAGGGAGTGTACATAGCGGATCCTGTAAACCAGCCCCCCCCCCCCACCCCTCCCATCAGCGTTCCCTTCCCTCCTCCCTATCCCACCCACCCCATAATCCACACACACACACACACACACACACACACACACACACACACACACCGTACTTTGGGGTAGGGTGATGGGCACATTGTTGTTGTGGCAGTATCTGTACTTGTTGCTTGACTCTGCTCGAGCGGCCTGTCACAGGCATTCGTAATGAACACGTCACTCCTTGCAAGAAGTCTCACTCCAACCAACTTCTGATTCTTTCCCTTCCGCCCCCCCCCCCCCCCTCCCCTATTCTCCTTCCCCCAACTCTCACCCCCCCCCCTCCCTCCAGCTCCCTCCTCACTCTTCACCCCCACCAACACACACCTACACAACCTACTTTGAGGCGGGCTGATGGGCACGTTGTTGGTGCGGCCGTATCTGTACTGGTTACTGATCCTCCCGACGGGGCCGTCGTAGACGTACATGTTGTTCATCTCACTCCTGGACAGGTCAGCCGACAGAGGAATCAGCCGTTCGCAGGACAGGTCCGACATCCCTGGAACACAGGGTGGTGGAATATCAAGGTACATGTGTCAGGTAGATCAGTTAGAGAGAGAGAGAGAGAGAGAGAGAGAGAGAGAGAGAGAGAGAGAGAGAGAGAGAGAGAGAGAGAGAGAGAGAGAAAGACAGAGAGAGAAAACTAAAAAAAAACTCAAACTCAAATACTTTAATTGCAAAGGCCACCGACCTCTCTGCAATGAGGTCAAGAACAAAAGTAGAACACACACACGCGCTCGGCGCATGTACTGAAAATTATGAAAGAAAACATTTGCATAACAAAATGCTCTTCCTGAAATTATTCTGGGATTTGTGTGTTAATTGATAACAGTTCTCTTCGTTTTAGTGCTTTGAAAATGAACACAGCTACAAAGCGAGTCACAATTCGCTCTTCATTTTGCCGTAAAAGAAGCAATGACACTCGATGAACATTTCTAGAATGAGGCAAAATGTATTTATCTCTTAAATCTTTATAGGATGGACACTTGTATTTTGTCCTCGATTTGATTACAGAATGAACAGTTTTGTGAGTTTAGTGTATATCTTTGATGGACATTCAATTCACTAATACCAGGTCAAAATTTCACGAACACTTTGCGAAATTTAGGAATTGTAATATCAGTTAAATAAAGAGAGAGAGAGAGAGAGAGAGAGAGAGAGAGAGAGAGAGAGAGAGAATGTGTGTGTGTACTTTATGAAATAATAGATAGGTATAATCCAAACACTCAGGCTTGCTTTTCAGTCAGGCATCATTAAACAAACAATACAATGTCAACATCATGTTTTTTTTTTTCAGTTAGTAATCATTACAAATTCCAACAGATGAAACGCTAGCGTGAACATAACAAAGCAATCAGAAAACTCTTTCTGAAAGAAAGGAATACGCTGACAACGAAAAACAACGATATGAAAGCATGATGACTTGTGACTATGTTAAAAGAAAAAAATTCTAACACACAAAAACACACAGTTGCATTTCAGGCTGAAATTTCGGTGGCTGATAACTCTGATATCACAGAAAAGACCGTTAAACAGACGATCCATTCATCCCACCACCACCACCACCCCAGCCCCACCCCCATTCCTCATCCCCTGCCTCCTCTCCTCCCCACCCCGCTTCAGCGTGCAGTCTGCATGACCTCACCATGGTCGGCCAGCACGATGATGTTGACGCAGTGGTGCAGGTCCTGCTGGTACAGACCCTCCATCAGTTCCAACAGGGCGGCGTCCACCTGGGCCAGCTTCTCGGCAATCTGGACCATTTAAAAACTAACATCATTGGTATATGAGCAGGCTTGGAACATCCTTTTTGGCGGATATTTCCTTCTCTTTTCTTTCTTTTTTTCTTCTTCTAAAGAATGGCCTGTAATTCTTTGAACGAATTTTTTTCTTTTTCTTTTTTTTTGAATCAATGTTATACAGCTTTTATAATCTCTGAAGATAAAGCTGTTTATTTAATGTTCAAGTTTTTAGTATGTTAGGCAAGGGCTGGATGAAAGATTAGTTTTGATGATCTTTTACCAATGAAAATAAGTGGCTGGTGATTTACAGATTATTTCAAACCTGCTTACTTACTTAAACAAACGATGCAGTATTTTTCATTCGACGAGTCACATTTTTTAATGTATGAAATGTCATCAAAACAAAAGAGAAACGAACTTGAAAGGAAGACAGATTTTGCTGAAGAGGAACGTAGCAAAAGCAACCTCTCACAAAGGATCCATCAAAGAACCATGATCAACGTCAACATTTCCCTGGCCACTTCTTTTTTATGTTTTCTTCTCTTTGTTCTGTGAGCTCTGTGTTGGCATTTCCCCCCCCCCCCCCCCCCCCCCCCCCCCCGGGCAATTTGGAGTCGGAAGCGGCAATCGTTTGGAGTTAGGGCGTGTAATGTATCCCATCACGGAGTCGTAAGCGGAAATCGTTTGGAGTTAGGGGCGTGTAATGTATCCCATCACGAGAGTCGTAAGCGGAAATCGTTTGGAGTTAGGGGCGTGTAATGTATCCCATCACGAGAGTCGTAAGCGGAAATCGTTTGGAGTTAGGGGCGTGTAATGTATCCCATCACGGAACGAGAGTTATCCTTCTTGTTTGTTATTTGCCGTTTCCTCTTTCCCGCCTCATTCAAGAATTCCCTTCATACCAGTCCAATCGATGTTGCCTGTATTTTGTTTCTCTTTATCTTTGTGTTTGTTTGTTTGACTACATTCAAGAACGAGAAGTGCCAATGCTGATTTGTGTTCGTTCATCTCTCCAGTTGTTGTTGCTGTGTGAGAGAGTCAGGTACAGCACATAGGAGTAAGGTTGGAACATCCTGTGAGGGAAGTTTCCTTGTTTGTTCTGTGTGCTCTGTGTTGTCATATCTGCTGGATAATTTGGCGTCGTAAGCAGCAATCGTTATGGGCGTGTAATTCATCTCACTTTTGGGATCAAGTGTTACCCTACTTATCCGTTATCTAAAACCATGGCCGTCAGTTTAGTCAAATTAAAACTCGCTCGTTACCCGACTTATTCGTAATTTAAAATCGTTCCCATCATTTCAATTTAATTAAAACTTGCTTGGTCAGTCCCCGTGCTCACTTTAGAACCCGCTTCATCGTAGCTATAAACTTCTTTTATCAACTAATCCCAGCTCATGATAAAATCCGTTTCATTCTTGGTTGTTGTTTTTTTATTTTTTTTTAAACTTGCTTCAGTAACTCCTGCTCCTTTCAAAACTTTACTTTCTGAGTTTTATAGTGTTATCGAGTACTGTATAGCATTCTGAAATGGGCGTCTAATTTGTAACTTTGTGTGAACTTCACTTTCTGGTTTGTATAGCACTCTTAAATGGACATTTACTTTGTAACTTTGTGTGTTATTTGCATTGTGGTCGTTTTTTTCATACTTACCTGTCTGGATATGCGTCTTCTTCAGATTTAGCGTGAACAACGCCTTACCCACTCAGGATAATTTTCTAAAAGTTTCTATGACATCCGGGAGTCAAATCCGTACCTCCTATCACCTCGACTTAAGACACCCAGAGTGATTTCCCTTGGCTAACGTCACTTCCGACTTTGTAAGTTGTCAGTCAGTTTCCTTTCCTCTTTGGCAAAAGAACATGGCTGGCTTTTTAACCCTCAGTCTTCATCGATCCTCTGCTTGAGCTATGGAACTCCTCAAGAAGTTCAGGAGCTCGCGTTCGTCTCTGATATCCAGACTTTATTTACTCTGCTTTTTACGTGAGAAGGTATGAAAAGCGTTCCAGATACCGTCCGCGAACTTGTTTGAATGTGCTTGTACTTGTATTTCGGTTTGTTTTCAGTGAAGCTTGTAGTGGGTCACCGTCTGACCATCGGCAATTGACCGATACCTGTCTTACCTCCGGGGAGTCAGGTCCCACCAAATGGCCGGTGTGGTCAGGTTCGTCGAAGTACAGGGTGAGGAATTGAGGCCGTTGTCCTGCTGGGAGCTTCAGCCACTGCAGCACCGTCTTCACTCGGTCCGTGTAGGGCACGCCGCTGTCAGGACAGAGCACACGCATATGCAAACACACGGACGGACGGACGGACGGACGGACGCATGCGCGCACGCACGCACGCACACAGGCACACACACTCACGCACACACACTCACACACACACACACACACACCGTGTGAAAGAAAAAAGATCCCACTGAAAACAGGAGCCTGGAAACGAAAGGACGAAAAACGAAAAACGATCATGCAAGGATCGGGAATATCTTGAACGGTTTTAGGATCTTTTTGTGTTTACACTAGTAACACACACACGCATACACGGGCGCGCGCGCGCGCGTACGCAGGCACGCACGTACACGCACGCGACCACGCTTGCGCGCGCACACACACACACACACACACACACACACACACACACACACACACACACACACACGCTCCCTCTCCCTCTCTCTCTCAGACATGCACACACATAAATGTAAAAATACACACATACACACACGCGCGCGCGCGCACGTAGGCACCTGCGCACGCACGCACGCACACGCGCACACACACAGAGGTTTTAGTCAAAGTCAAAGTTATCTTTTCTGGGGAGCTAGATATCAAAACATTAGGCAATTTCACTCACCCGTCGTAAGGTTTGTAATAATCTGGGCGTTCACCTGCAAGAGAAATAAACTCGGGTGAATAAATCTATAACACAAACAATAAGGTAAGTACCGCATAATATCAATCATTTCGCAAAAAAAAAAAACGAGCCAGCTCTGCTCGAGTTTCACTTAATATTTTGTTTCCGAAGTTTCGTTCAATTCTAAGACATCAATTTTACATGCCCTGAGTTAACACCACAGGCGGATTGAAGAGTTTTCACCCAGGGGGACAAAAGTCAAGTCTGGTCGGGCAAAACCTCATGGCTGTGCTCAAAACACGGAAACTCCGTGATTTTCGTTGCAGACAGTGAAGAATTTAATATTTGAATATTAGCGTCGTCCTTTTAACTAAATCTCTCCAATTTTCCCTCCTCTCACCTCCCATCTCCCACCATCCAACCTCATCCCCTTTAAATCACATTCGTTTCCCTGAAGATGGAGTATGGCTGCCTTAATGGCGGGATTAAAAAAACGGCCATGCACCCAAAACTCCACTCCCTTTGTAGGGTAGATGGGATAAATACTTGCCTGTCCATATGGGGAGTGTCTGCAGGAGTATCAGCCTGCGTACGCAGAAGAAGAAGAAGTCATGTTCGTTATGACTGGGAACTTGTTCATCCTGATTTGTGTTTCATTTTCCACACCATGTGTTTTTCTGTTGTCTGTTCCTGTCCTGTCTGATGAAGACCAGTAGGTCGAAACTCGTTTCTACCCATAGCAAACTCAACCCTGGGCAGGACCTGGTCAGGGGCCACAAAATCCCACAAACAGGAGTGGCTCTGATGGGGATTGAACCCATGACTTCCCAGTCGGGAATCCGCGATGCCAGTCACTGCGCCACGCAACTCGCACAAGGATGATTCTCCGGTGAACAGGATTAGTGAACCACAACTATTTGTTTCCGTGATGATGAGTTTTCTTAGGGAACAGGATGGTGAACCTCAACTATTTGTTTCCGTGATGATGAGTTTTCTTAGGGAACAGGATGGCGAACCTCAACTATTTGTTTCCGTGATGATGAGGATTCTTAGGGAACAGGATGGTGAACCTCAACTATTTGTTTCCGTGATGAGGATTCTTAGGGAACAGGATGGTGAACCTCAACTATTTGTTTCCGTGATGATGAGGATTCTTAGGGAACAGGATGGCGAACCTCAACTATTTGTTTCCGTGATGATGAGGATTCTTAGGGAACAGGATGGTGAACCATAACTGCCTGCTCCGGTGATCATGATGAATTTCTTAGTGAACAGGACTGCAGAACTCAAGTCTCAAGTGTAGTGATGAGGGTGATTCGTTGGTGAACATGATGGAGCAGCTGAACCACGACTGCCTGGTCCAGTGACGATGAAGATTCCTTAGTGAATAAGGTTGTGGATCACACATGTGTGGTCCAGCAACGAACAGGATTCTGCAGCCTGCAGGACTGTGGACCAACATTGTGTGGTCAGAAACGAAGATGAGTTCTTCATTAAGAGGATCGTGGATCACTGAAGCCTGATCCAGTGATGAGCGGGATTCCTCGAGTCAACAGAATTGTGAAACACAACTGTCTGACCTGGTGATGAGCGGGATTCCTTAGTCAATAGGATTATGGACCACAACTAGTTGTTCCAGTACTCACACACACCCACACGCACACGCACACACACACACAAAGACACACACACACACACACACTGATGGAACAGTGCTCTCACCATGAATAGCAACTTCGGAGCCGGGCCAAAAATAAGTGGCAGTGGTCAAATTGTGGTGTCTGGCCGTCAACCAGATCTGAAACCAATACACACAGATACACTCCAGCTATTTCACAGAAGAAGGCGTGGAGTGGGTGTTGGAGGGTCAATCATTGTACATATAATTATAACAAGATACTTAAGTAGTTGACGACACTTGGTCAGCTATACAGAGGTCATTTAAAACGTGTTCATGCTTTGCTACAAGCTAACTAAACCTTAAGTTTCAAAACGGAGTGACTGAGGACGGTAAAATGAAGCACAATTTAGAAAGAGAGGGGGCCAATCACCGCCAAGGACACAGACAAACAGAGTCCGCCAAGGACACAGATAGAGTCCGCCAAGGACACAGACAGAGTCCGCCAAGGACACAGACAGAGTCCGCCAAGGACACAGACAAACAGAGTCCACCAAGGACACATACAAACAGCGTCCTTGGCGGTGACTGAGCCCCACTCTTTTTAAAAATTTAACAAAACCTTGTTGAAGACCCGTAGTGTTTGACTCATAGAAACGATTACATCGTAAAGGCAAAAAGCGTATCCCTTAAAGGAACATTTTCTTCCCCATCGAAAAATAGACACGGTCTCCGAAGAAACGCGTCCAGATTTTCAAATAAAGGACTGCCCAGAAAGAAAAGGGTATGTCTTCCACAGACACGTCAGTCTCCCCCATCCTCACCTCCTACCCGTCCCACAAAAGCAAATAGGAAAAAAGGCTACATCCACCATCGCCCCCACCCCTTACTCTACACCCCTCCTCACCCCTTCCCCTCCGAAAAGACCGGTTACATCCTCCAAGCAAACACCTATATCTATCAAAGAAATTGATATGTCAAAACAAGAACGGTAATGTCCCTTAACAAAATGACTATTTCTCCGAAAGAAATGGGTACTCTGCGCGCGTGTGTGCATGTGTATGTGTGTGAGCGCGCATGTACGAATGCTTTTTTTTTTTTTTTTTTTTTTTTTAACTCCCTGTGTGTGTGTGTGTGTGTGTGTGTGTGTGTGTGTGTGTGTGTGTGTGCTTGTCTGCGTGCGTGCGTGTGCATTTATGT
>CM031600.1:30819689-30837189 GCA_018398815.1 Conus ventricosus | reverse complement strand
TCCACGTCCCTCACCCTGGCCACGTTCTCCAGGAGGCGTCTGTCTCTGGTCTGAATCAGAGACAACAGTTACAATGACAGCATCAACACGATGATGATGATGACGATGATTGTGATGATGATGATCATGATGATGATGATGATGGTGGTGGTGATGATGATGATGATGCTGATGATACTGATTACGCGTATTCCCATTTGGCCCTGCTTTGACACTAATGGGCATAATCATAACAGCAGCAGCAACAAGAGCAACGACGATGACGCCGACAACAACATCAAAAATGATGATAATGATGATGATGATGGTGATGGTGATGGTGATAATAATGATGAACATAACGATAACTATGGGTGAAAAATCAAAAGATTTATGCTTCCTCTGTTCTGAATCACTGGAATTCTTATGAAAACAATATTCTTTTATTGATGCTGCTGCTGCTGCTGCTACTGATGATGATGATAATTTTCATTACGATAACAATAATTCCTCGTACAGCGTAAACTGTAAACAGATTTTTAATCATACATCCTTTCTCTGCTCCAGTCATTGACACATATTACTGATACTTTTATGTCTATTTTCCGAGTCACTCACCCATGATATGAATGTTGATATGTCTTAGTACGAGTCATTAACTTAACATTATGGTTTAAAACTGTTCGAACCCTTAACAATCAACAAGTGTACATCTATACATACACAATTTATGACCCCTCCCCCCTCCCCGTCACATTATTTCACGTGTCTCTTATACAACTGATGAAGCCCCTTTTTTTTTCTTTTTCTCTCTAAATGAATGTCATGTTTTCGTTGTTGTTGTTGTCGTTATTGTTGTTGTTGTTGTCGTTGTTGTTGTTTTTGTTGCTGCTGCTGTTGTTGTCGTTTTTAGTTTTCAATGGTTCACATATAAATGTTACGTATTGGACACACCGATTTGATAATTACACATAATACATTATTATGAGAAATCTTCCGGCTCCAGAAGCCTGGTCCGTGCTTCTGGTCCGTCTCTCTACGCTTCCGTCTGTCTCTTTCTCAGAATGTGAGTGCGTCAGTGAGTGAGTGATTGTTCTGTGTGTGTGTGTGTGTGTATGTGTGTGTGTGTGTGTGTGTGTGTGTGTGTGTGAGAGAGAGAGAGAGAGAGAGAGAGAGAGAGAGAGAGAGAGAGAGAGAGACGTGCGTCCGTCTGTACGTCCATGCATGCATGTTCCTATGTGCCCTATATGTCCCACCTGTCCGTTTGCGCTCTGTACACTGGGGAGAACGAAGGCCAAAAGGTCAAGGTCGGTTGCGCACTGACGCAGATGCTGACCAGGGTGTGGGCATCGGGCCAACACGGCAAAGTAGTGACTTGGCAAAGGGACGTGGTCACTGCTGTCGGCAAACCTGTCAACAAAGGGGGCACGGAATGACCAAACAATGGCTGAACAAGGGTAGTTAGCCACATGTACTGGCAACCTGCGAACAAGTTAGTACCCAATGGTCAAATAACGGCTGAAGAAGGGGACCTAGCCGTTTGTGTCGGCAAACCTGTCGACAAGTTGGAACAGAATGGTCAAATAATGGTCCAACTGTGGATCTGGCCGTTCGTGTCGGCAATCGTACGAAGAAATGTATACAAAATGGAACAAATAATGGCTGAACTGGGGTGTATGACTGATTATATCTGCAAACATGTCAACAAATTAAAAAGAAATTGCAAAATACTGGCTAAGCAAGATGATCTCTTTCTTTCCACAAACTTGGCTGAAAGTTTGCACAAAATTGCTAAAAAAAAGAAAGAAAAAAAGACGGCTGTGGACAGGTCATCTGGTTAATAATGTCTGCAAGATTGTCAACACATTTGCACAAATTGACCAGAGAATGAATGGGCGAAGATATTTATCCGCTGTCGTCTGCAAACCTGTCACCACATTAACACGTATACACGTCCAAAACGAGGGGAATCCGGGAACAATAGGAACATTACACGTCAGTCATAAAGCTAGGATTCACAACACTGGTAGGATAGATGGCAACCATTTATGGTGATGAAATATTAGCCAGTACACGGCGGACTGAAACTACATTATGCATGCTTGCAGTTGTTCATCTATATTTTAAAATAACACAACGTACAACCACATTATAACGTGTGATATTTGTGGCTGGCATATTTACATTACCAGCAGAAACAGCCGCCATTTCCAGCCAAAAGCAGTAACAAACCAATTAACTTCTGGAACAAAAAATCACACAGACAAAAGCAAAGTAGAATTCAACAAGTGCTAGAACCTACCTACCTCGTTATACTGGACACGTTGTCAGCCAGTCCGTCGGCATTGTAATCAAAGATCGGACCCAGAGTCAGCGATACAGAGGACTGGGAGAAGTTGGTGGCTGTCCTCAACATGCGCCACAGTTCCAGCCACAGGTCTGTTTGAAAACAATGACAGGTGAAGGTGTTCCAGAGACATCAGACTTTTTCACAGGAACCGAAATGCATTTTATTTTTGGAACCAGCAGTCATCCAACACACACACACACACACACACACACACACACACACACACGCGCGCGCGCGCGCGCGCGCGTACGCACACACACGCACGTAGGCACGCACGCACGCACGCATGCACACACACACACACACACACACACACACACACACACACACACACACACACACTAACTATGCTACAAAATTTTGGTTCACTCGAAACCAGTCCAGCCCAAACCAGAACAGAACACGGAGTCCGTTTTACACCTGTTTTCTTGCTTCTGGTTGTTGAGACAGCAAGTGTCATTGAGGAGGAAGCGCAAACACTTCATGCCTGCGTGTCTGTATATACAAAACTCGTTGTCCTCTTAAGTGTTGATATGATGTCGGCAATGTTACATTTTTTTCTGCACAGACACCGCGCGTTTGTTTGCTTGCAAAACACACGTCTTCTGTAGAGCTGACGCACCGAAGGCCTCGACATACATTTGTACACCACGTTGTTCATCACTTACTGTATAAAATACCTGCAGCATTTCTATGATTAAAAAGGCGATATTCTGCTTGGTACAAAATTTCTGACTAATGTACAGAAAATGCAACCATCCATCGACATATCAGTCCCAAATGTTGAAAGACAGACCCCAGTATGATGATCGCATTACTTGATAAAACAGCACCTTCATTTGTTGAGTTTCATTAATGATGAACACAATGCAGTTAAAATCAAGACACATAGAAACATGAAGGCACCAAACTCAAAAGAAAGTGACTAATTGCACCAAAAGAGTCAAATGTGTAGGCCTCCGTCAACAATGTCTTTATTTTGACAAAACAAGGGTTAAGCACTAGGTGCACACAGAGTTTGATCAAAAGATCAGTTACCGTCCATTAAAGACCGAAATTATAATCGGTACCCACATATTTTAATACACACTGAAATTTGCCTACAGACATTTAACCAGAAAGAGAGCATGCCACACTTGACCTCAGCTGCTACAGGCTAAGCGAGAACGGCGCCAGGCAGAGCGTTGCTGGCTCAAATCTGGACTACATGTTCATAAACAAATTTTTCGTACTGCCAGTAAGCTAGTTACTAACATTCTGGACAGCGCCAAATGCTGTTTTTACAGTGCCAAAATCCTAGCCTGTAGAACATCCCGACAACTGTTTAATGTAACCAATACTCTGCTTGGCAAATCAAAGTCCACACCTCTGCCCTCCTCAATCCCTGCGACAGAACTCCCCCAGCGTTTCTCTGATTTCTTCTACAGTAAAATAGCCACTATTCGTCATAATCTGGACTCTCATGCTGCTCCTTCCCCTGCTGTTCCTGATCCTTCCTTCTCCGGCACTCAGTAGTCTGAATTCCACTCTGTGTCGGTAGAAGAGGTCCGGAAAATCTTGAAGCAAGTCACTGTCAAAACATGTGAACTTGACCCTCTCCCCTCATCCCTTCTTACCTGCTGTCTTGACGATCTCCTCCCATACTTTACATCCATTATCAATGACTCTTTGCAATCAGGTTGTTTTCCCACTCTGTTCAAATCTGCAGTTGTCAGACCTCTCCTGAAGAAGCAAAACTTAGATCCTGAAAATATCAAGAACTACAGACCTGTCTCTAATCTCCCATTTCTTTCCAAACTGATTGAAAAAGTTGTTCTCGCCCAACTGTCTGAACATCTCTCTGTAAACAATCTCTTGTACTCTAACCAGTCAGCCTACCGGGCTGGCCATAGCACCGAGACAGCGCTTCTTAAGGTAGCAAACGATCTCCTCACAGCTGTTGATGGAAACAAAGTTTCTCTTCTCTCTCTCTTAGATTTGTCTGCTGCTTTTGATACAATAGATCATTCCTTTCTTCTCTCAAGACTCAACACTTCTTTTGGTCTTTCTGGTTCTGTCCTTTCCTGGTTCTCTTCATATCTCTCTGATCGCACGCAAACTGTTTCAGTGAAAGGTGTCAAGTTTCCAGCAAGAGCACTTCAGTTTGGTGTTTCTCAGGGATCTGTCCTGGGACCGGTTTTGTTTGTGCTGTACACCCAGCCTCTCTCGGCCATTATCAGCCAACACTCTCTCCTTCACCATAGCTTTTCAGATGACAACCAGCTGTATATCTCTGCCCATATTAGTCAGCTTCATGAAATAATCTCCTCTTCTCAAGCATGCATTACCGATGTTAAATCATGGATGCACAATAACAAGCTACAACTTAACGCAGACAAAACTGAAATAATCCTCATTGCTTCGAAACACACTATTAGAACTCATTCTCTCCCTAGTTCTATAAATGTTGATGGAAATGAAATAAATCTATCAGTGTCTCTTCGTAACCTCGGCGTTACACTCGACCAAACTCTCTCTTTCAAACAACATATCTCTAATGTGTGCAAGTCCTGCTACCTTGAACTTCGTAGAATGAGCTCAGTTCGCCGCTTCCTTACTCAAAATGCTCTGAAGACTCTAATCTGTGCTTTTGCTTGAGGGCACATAAGACCGTATGGCGAAAGCTTGGCTGTGTCTGGAGTGGCACTGTCTTCATCTGTCCGTGGGCAGGGGTGGTTGGGTCTGTATGGTGTGCTCGGCAGCTGGGGGGTGGTGTTTTTCGCCGGTGGGCTCTGCAGTCATGAGATACGGGCTGGTACACCCATGGGGGTGCTACTTTAAGGCTGTTATGATCTGCATCCTGTAGTCTGATTTACCTCTGTTCAGGAGCAGTTATGTCCCTTGATATCTTAATGGAGTGTCCTGCGCGTGCCTGTACCCATCGTCAACACAGCGCAGGCCTCCAAGGGTGGTACATGACTGCTCTAAAGGCAGGTGAAGACAGTGCTTCTCTGGGTCCTCCCCAGCACCTTCGGGTGTTTCTTTTTCTTCTTTGACTTAACTAGGCTGACCCTGGAGAAAGGTCCAGTGACGGTGAGGAAAGACCCACTGACCACAGGGAAAGTCCTGTTGACAGTGGGAAAGACTACAACTTTGGATTCTCTCTTGAGGGCACATAAGACCGTATGGCGAAAGCTTGGCTGTGTCTGGAGTGGCACTGTCTTCATCTGTCCGTGGGCAGGGGTGGTTGGGTCTGTGGGTGTGCTCGGCAGCTGGGGGTGGTGTTTTTCGCCGGTGGGCTCTGCAGTCATGAAATACGGGCTGGTACACCCATGGGGGTGCTACTTTAAGGCTGTTATGATCTGCATCCTGTAGTCTGATTTACCTCTGTTCAGGAGCAGT
This sequence comes from Conus ventricosus, assembly GCA_018398815.1. Taxonomy (NCBI): domain Eukaryota; kingdom Metazoa; phylum Mollusca; class Gastropoda; order Neogastropoda; family Conidae; genus Conus; species Conus ventricosus. Next base: position 30,831,479 of record CM031600.1, on the reverse strand, counting down.
TATGTCCCTTGATATCTTAATGGAGTGTCCTGCGCGTGCCTGTACCCATCGTCAACACAGCGCAGGCCTCCAAGGGTGGTACATGACTGCTCTAAAGGCAGGTGAAGACAGTGCTTCTCTGGGTCCTCCCCAGCACCTTCGGGTGTTTCTTTTTCTTCTTTGACTTAACTAGGCTGACCCTGGAGAAAGGTCCAGTGACGGTGAGGAAAGACCCACTGACCACAGGGAAAGTCCTGTTGACAGTGGGAAAGACTACAACTTTGGATTCTCTCTTGAGGGCACATAAGACCGTATGGCGAAAGCTTGGCTGTGTCTGGAGTGGCACTGTCTTCATCTGTCCGTGGGCAGGGGTGGTTGGGTCTGTGGGGTGTGCTCGGCAGCTGGGGGGTGGTGTTTTTCGCCGGTGGGCTCTGCAGTCATGAAATACGGGCTGGTACACCCATGGGGATGCTACTTTAAGGCTGTTATGAGCTGCATCCTGTAGTCTGATTTACCTCTGTTCAGGAGCAGTTATGTCCCTTGATATCTTAATGAAGTGTCCTGCGCGTGCCTGTACCCATCGTCAACACAGCGCAGGCCTCCAAGGGTGGTACAGGACTGCTCTAAAGGCAGGTGAAGACAGTGCTTCTCTGGGTCCTCCCCAGCACCTTCGGGTGTTTCTTTTTCTTCTAATGTGTGCAAGTCCTGCTACCTTGAACTTCGTAGAATGAGCTCAGTTCGCCGCTTCCTTACTCAAAATGCTCTGAAGACTCTAATCTGTGCTTTTGTCCTGTCTCGGCTCGACTATTGTAACTCCCTCCTTGCCGGTTGTCCTTTAACGCTCATCTCTAAACTTCAAAAAGTTCAGAACAATGCCGCCCGTCCGATCACCCGCTCCTCTAGATCTGATCACATATCACCAATTCTGTCTTCCTTACACTGGCTCCCAATTCAGTCTCGCATTGACTTTAAAGTTCTCCTCCTGGTTTTCAAATCACTGAATAATCTGGCTCCCTCCTACCTCTCTGACCTCCATCTCTATGTTCCGTCTCGCAACTTACGCTCATCCACCGATTCTCGTCTGCTTCGGCTTCCCTCCGCTCGCCTGAAAACTTCAGGCCAACGATCTTTCTCTTACCAGGCACCTGCTCTGTGGAATAGTCTCCCTTCTTCATTGCGTAACACGGACTCTTTAGAGACTTTTAAAACCTCCCTAAAGACACATCTTTTCCCTCGGACTGATTAACGATATCCAGTTACCACTGTGCGCGTGTTTGCTGGTGTTGAACGCGCTCCTGTGTCTGTCTGCGTGTGAGAGTTCCCCCCACCCCCGGCGGTGTGTGTGTGTGTGTGTGTGTGTGTGTGTGTATGCGCGCGCTTTGAATTAGAATTAGAATTTTTATCATGTTTTTCTGTAATATGCGCTTTGGGCTCTTGCGAGGTAAAGTGCTCTATAAATATCCTTTTACATTACATTACATTAATTACATCTTGGAACACAATGAAAAGCACACACACACACACACACACACACACAAAGGACTTGGATTTGCTGATTTCGTTTGGGTATGTTTAAGTTATCACATGATATGTAGATAAGGTAAGGTAAGGTAATGTTGCTTATAGCCAGCCGAGCGCAAAAGGCCAGGGCTGTCACCACGTTAAAATCAACTCACAACTCATTCATTCACACAACTCTTTGAAATACGTCTTCTACAATCCCACCCCAAATTTTATTTAAACTCTTTTCACAGTTAAATCTCAGATCCGATGAAAAATGTTAACCTCTTTCAAAGAATTCAAAGATCGCATCAGGCGGAACATCTCTGAACAAGATTTTCATGGAATCTGCTGTAAAATGTTTGTGTCTCACATCATGCAAGTCCAAACACTCTAAAAGAACATGTTTCATTGTGAGTGGCACATGACATGGAATGCACCACGGAGCTTCTTCACTCTTTGTTTAAAAGGTAGATAAAACAGCGTCATGTTGACTTTGTAAGCAGTTACCTTGTTTCAGAGTGTCCAACATTGGGAGAACATCGGTGGACTGTGCCACGCTTCCACAGCTGTTGGTGACTGAAAGGAATCACATAAAGCAAACATATATATATATATATAATAAACTAATAAATTCCAAGGATAAGTACCGCACCATTCCAGCAACTTACAGAGCAGCTTGGTGTTGCAATGACTGCAAGAAATATTGAATTATAAACAAAGCTTGCTCTTATGTCTTAGATTGAAGAAATAGGGGGAAGATTAGCATTCATATCTGCAGTGGCAGATTATTCTGTCTAACCGTGCTTGTGTGGGTGAATGGGGAAAAATAAAATAAATGCTTCTCAAAATGAGCCTTCAGAAAGCCTATAGTCTCCAAGGGGGAGACGATCTCCAATGGGGAGAAAACCCACTAACATATAACTCCTGGTCAGATACCGATATTTCGAAACCTGATTGTTTCTCCTCAGTGACCGCGGAAAGTGGTAATTTGACTTCGCTGCATTTTTGGTTTTAAGAAGAATGCTATCCCAGAAAAGCTGGTGTGCAATACCGTAGTATGTTTGTTGAGTTTTCAAACAACTAACCAAAGGTGCCACCTAAGAAGCAAAAGAAAATCATGAAAGAGCAAAACAAGCTACATTTTCTTGTGAAAAGTAGAAAATATAAAAAGATAACCTCTTAAGACACAAGTGCTGAGGGCTAGTTCCTGGAATGAATCCGCAAGGGACTAAATTACAATAAACTAATAAATTCCAAGGATAAATACCATATATATATATATATATATATATATATATATATATATATATATATATATATATGTATGTATATATGTGTGTGTGTGTGTGTGTGTGTGTGTGTGTGTGTGTGCAGTGTGTCCATACTTGTGAACAAGGCGGTGGCCGTCACTCGTGACGTGGCGTTGTCGTACAGCCTGAACACGTCTCTTTCTTCGGCCGGCAGTGCACCGCTAGGGACGATGCAGCTTTCTGCGTCTTGCTGTATGTCCTGCTGCTCCTGGTCACGTGCGTGCGCGAACGTCGCGCATGTATGCGCACGCACGCAGACACATACACATACATACATACACGCATACACACACAACACACAAACACGCACGCGCGCTCACACACACACACACACAAACGCGACCGCGCACGCACGCGCACGTGCACACGCACACGAATACACACACGCGCGCGCGCGCGCGCGCGCGCGCACACAGACAGATGCGCATTTCTTTTTTTGTAAGGGGGATTTTCTTTGATTAATGATTGTTCACATACACTAACCATGAGACTGTAAATCATATCGAAGGGAAGAAAAAATAGCAACAACTTTGTGCCAGAAAAATTGTTTTTTCCTTGATATGTTATAGCAATCCAAAAGTTGAACATTGCATTGTACAGAATCACAGTTAGATCAATATCTAGCTGTTTGCTTAAACAATTTTGAAAAATGAATACTTGACAGCATCTCTCTCTCTCTCTCTCTCTCTCTCTCTCTCTGTCTCTCTCTCTCTGTCTCTCTGTATTTGTAGGTTGATGCTGCATAACGCTATGAAAAAGAAGGAACGTTAGATGTGTGTATCAAATGATAACTACATCGTCCAACGTCAACACGAGCACATGCAGGAACAGCGAGGAATGGGCACCGACTCCGACAGACACTAACGGATGACCACAGATGAGGACAGACACTAACGGATGACCACAGATGAGGACAGACACTAACGGATGACCACAGATGAGGACAGATGAGGACAGACACTAACGGATGACCACAGATGAGGACAGACACTAACGGATGACCACAGATGAGGACAGACACTAACGGATGACCACAGATGAGGACAGACACTAACGGATGACCACAGATGAGGACAGACACTAACGGATGACCACAGATGAGGACAGATGAGGACAGACACTAACGGATGACCACAGATGAGGACAGATGAGGACAGACACTAACGGATGACCACAGATGAGGACAGACACTAACGGATGACCACAGATGAGGACAGACACTAACGGATGACCACAGATGAGGACAGACACTAACGGATGACCACAGATGAGGACAGACACTAACGGATGACCACAGATGAGGACAGACACTAACGGATGACCACAGATGAGGGCAGACACTAACGGATGACCACAGATGAGGACAGACACTAACGGATGACCACAGATGAGGACAGACACTAACGGATGACCACAGATGAGGGCAGACACTAACGGATGACCACAGATGAGGACAGACACTAACGGATGACCACAGATGAGGACAGACACTAACGGATGACCACAGATGAGGACAGACACTAACGGATGACCACAGATGAGGACAGACACTAACGGATGACCACAGATGAGGACAGACAATAACGGATGACCACAGATGAGGACAGATTCAGACAGACAATAACAGATGACCACAGATGAGGACAGATTCAGACTTTAACGGATGACCCAGATGAGGACAGATTCAGACAGACACTAACGGATGACCACAGATGAGGACAGATTCAGAGAGACACTAACGGATGACCACAGATGACCACAGATGAGCACAGATCCAGACAGACAATAACGGATGACCACAGATGAGGACAGATTCAGACAGACACTAACGGATGACCACAGATGAGGACAGATTCAGACAGACACTAACGGATGACCCAGATGAGGACAGATTCAGGCAGACACTAACGGATGACCACAGATGAGGACAGATTCAGACAGACACTAACGGATGACCACAGATGAGCACAGATCCAGACAGACAATAACGGATGACCACAGATGAGGACAGATTCAGACAGACGATAACGGATGACCACAAATGAGGACAGATTCAGACAGAATCTAACGGATGGCCACAGATGAGGACAGATTGAGACAGACAATAACGGATGACCACAGATGGAGACAGATTCAGACAGATAACGGATGACCACAGATGAGGACAGATTCAGGCAGATGATAACGGATGACCACAGATGAGGACAGATTCAGACAGACTTTAACGGATGACCACAGATGAGGACAGATTCAGACAGACTTTAACGGATGACCACAGATGATCACAGATGCAAGGAGGTGGCAAAAACATGAGCCGCGGAGGGGCTGAGACTGACTCACAGAGACAGAGAAGGAGGTCCAGAGAGGCATGTGAAGGTCGTGGCTGTAGACGGTGGTGTGGGCGGAGTCGGACACACAGACCGTGGTGGACTGCTTGTCCCGCAGGACGGGGTGCATCAGGTCCTCCTTCGCCCCTTGGAACAGGAGACTCTGCACAGCAACAGGGGTCACCAGAATGTGTCCAGCCCTGGACAGCACTGCACGACAGTCATCACCTGACACACCCATGGTCCTGGTTAGCGGAGAGTCGTAAAGGCAAAGTACGCTATAGAGGCAACGAAACTAATGTTATATCAACAATGCCATAGTTGTCACTGTCGCTGGTTCCCAGCCCATCATATCCATGGTGGCGCTGCAATGCGGGAACGATGCACTGATTGTCTCCTCTTCTGTTGTCATTTGAGCAAAGACAGTTTCCGACTCCGGGTTGTTCATGTTTCTGTGTGTTCTGACTCAAGAGTCTAATAAAAATTTACCTTAGGGAAATTTTCGGCCAGCTACTGCTGGTCTCCATCAGCCCCGACTGACTGGTAGTTGTGGTGGGTGTTGGTGTTCTCTGAGTTGTCCTCACTGGTGGAGTGATAGGTGTTCAGCACACTCTGTAAATGGGGGGACGGGGGAGGGGGGGAGGGGGGGGGGGGCAGGTCATAGCCACAGTCTCTGTTCAAGCCTGGTTTTCTTTTCCTGATTCCTATTGCTTCTTTCACTTTCCTTTTCGTGAACTGTGATTCAGCTGCAATTATGGTGGCTTGAAACTTGTTGGTATGGTGGGTTGTTGTTGTCAGATGTTCATTATATGCAGAAGAAGTTTTGGTAGTGTGTTCATTTAGCCTTGTTTTCAAAGGCCGATCAGTTTCTCCAGTATAGTCCTCACTGCACTCCTCACATTGAATGTGATACACCACACCACTTTTCTTATCCAACTCTGTTCCGTTGTGATGGCGGCAAAACTCCTTCGGTCGATTCAGCAGTTTCGTCTGTCCACCTCTTTCCATGTCTGCCCCGTCTGTTCTCTCCCTGCGCTGTGTATCATGCCCGATGTCTCATACAGTCGGTTTGATCTTGTCACATGTCCACCCACCTTCAGCTGTCGCTGCCTCAGTGTGATCACCGGTCTTCATCATGACTCACGTGCCACCTCATGGGTCTGTGGATTTCGTCATTTGTGACATACTCTGTTAAGATGATATTGAGCGTTGCTTGGGATCATATCACTCCGCCGCTCGGATCGTTCTTTTGAAGTTCTGCTATAAAGATTCCACTAGTCGCATGCATGTCAGGAAATGAACGTTCAATTGAAAGTTAAAATTTCAGGTAGCATCTGAGACCAATACTCCATACTGGTTTTAGTTTTCATTAAAAAAGAAAACTGCGTGCAAGCAGTATAATAATAATAATAATAATAATAATAATAATAATAATAATAATAATAATAATAATAATAATGATGATGATAATAATAATGAATACTTACATAGCGCCTATTCTCGGCTAGAGACCAAGCTCTAAGCGCTTTACAGTCCACACTCGTTTATACAACGGGCTGCCTACCTGGTTAGTGCCGACTGAAGAGCTGCCAGCTGGCGCTTCATTCAGTCGTTTCCCGTGTCATCCAGTCAATATCATTCAATATCGTTCACTCAATTTCCTTACTTCGTTCCTTCTTTCTATTTCTCACGCAGGGTGCATGCTATGTGTAACGTGTCATCCATACCAACGGCCAAACTGGCCTTCTCTTCCGAAAGTTGGTGATGGGATTTTACGTGTGTGCAAGATGTTATGCGTGCGTTCACACACGGAACCTCGGTTTATAGTCTCATTCGAAGGACAGTATACGAGGCAAATATAAAATCTGGTCAGGCAACAAAGAAAGAATCAAGCTACAACCAAAAAAAAAAAGTTTACAAATCAAACATAAACGAACAAATTCTACTGGTAACAAAGAACCACAAACAAAAAACACAAAAAAAAACTGCCAACCAAACATAAACGTACAGATCCTCGTTTATGAACGGCTGAATGAAGGAACCTCAGACAAAAATAATATTAACGAAATAAAAGCCCGACCACCACACAGAGCAGCGGACAGTGGCAGCCTACCGTCTGCTGTGGCTGTGAACAGTTGCAGTGGGTCTGCAGATCGGCCGCAGACACAGCGGACTGTTGATGGCACTCTTTGTCCACGCTGTGCAGAACGTCGAGAGCCGGTGGGGCCTTCAGAATGCTGTTCAAGGACCCTCTGGTTCCGTTGTTGGGGGCTGGAGTGATCTGCAGAACGTCTGGGATCCCAGATGGAAGAGCAGGCGTTTTATTGCGAGTTGGCGATTAACACGAACAGGGAAAAAAAGATAAATTGAAACAAAGATGAATCATATTATGGTGACCATAGAATTATTCTGTGTCAGAACGCCCATGACACAAAAAGCCGAAAATGCAGTGTCACAAAGAATTCTACTACTGCTCCTGGTCTGCTGCTAAAAATACCACTGCTGTTGCAAAAGTTTGTGTTGCTGCTGCCTAACATCATCATCATCATCATCATCATCATCATCATCATCATCATCATCATCATCATCATCGTTATCACTGTTGCTGTTGCTGTTGTTGTAGCTGTAGTTGTAGTTGCAGTTGTTGTCGTTGTCGTCGTTGTCATCAACATCATCATCATCATCATCATCATCATCATCATCATCATCATCATCATCATCATCGTCGTTACCGTTGTTGCTGTTGCTGTTGTTGTTGTCGTTGTAGTTGTTGTTGTTGTCGTCGTTGTCATCATCATCGTCATTATCACCATCATCACCATCACTGTCAACACTGAAATATTGTCAACATGATTTCTATCGACATTAAAACCGTTACTTCCATTCGCAATTATTTCCTCAACACCAGCAGCACACAGCGCGCCAACGAAACAGCAGGAACACGACACTTCCAGGCTAGTTCTCCGCTGCCTGCTAAAACCAGGAATGACTATATTACTATATGAGGGGCCAGATCAGTCGGGGCCTTGACCAGATGCTCTACCAACTGTCGCCAGTCCCATGTCGACCGCAAGAGCAGTCACTCGTCCTACAGACCCGCGTAGTGTGGAGAGGGTGCGGTCAACACGGCCGCTTTCCCCCCCCCGCCCCCCCCCCCCCCCCAATTCTTCTCTTTGAAAGGGAACACCGATGGTTGTGCTCTCTGTACCTTACATTCCAGCCCCCAAACAAAGCGATATGGAAATAAATGAGACTCATGAGAGCCGTAAACTTGGTTTTTTTTTAAAATTCAAAAATAAAAAGTAAAAAAAGACTGTTGCATTGTCATTGCTGAATTGCAGTTCTGCATGAGGAATGGGAATATGACTCTTCTTACCATTTACTTCGCTCGAAAATCATTGGTGCTTGCAAAAAATTAGCATCTCTCTCTCTCTCTCTCTCTCTCTCTCTCTCTCTCTCTCTCTCTCTCTCTCTCTCTTTCTTCTCTCTCTCTCTCTCAAACACACATACATACACATGCTCACGTGCACACACGCACGCACGCAAACACACACACACACACACACACACACACACACACACACACACACACACACACACACACACACTCACACACACACACACACAAACCGAACAAATAGTGAACTGGTCACCTGTCATCAGATTGTAGAGCTCAATGTTTTCAAACGGAGGGATCTCCACCCCTTCCTTGAAAGCGGGTCCACGTGCAATAAACAGACCCTGCATACATCATTACCAATTTGTGTACATTCCAACTGATGTTCTTTGAGCTCGAACTTCCTTACAACAGACATCCAATAAACAGACCCTGCACACATCATTATCAATTTGTGTACATTCCAACTGATGTTCTTTGAGCTCCAACTTCAGTACAACAGACAACCAAATACAACACAAGTTCTGTAACTCATTTACATTAGAAATATAGCAATTATAATGAAGTTGCCAGAACCCGTCTTGATTATTATACTTAGTCCGATGCAGGGCCTGCTTTTCTTTTAATTCGGCAAAATACGTGTAGTGAATAGAACGCCTTTCTTTCTTCCAATTAGGTTAATTAGCTTTTCAAATATGGTAATTGCTGTACAATCTGTCCTATTGGGTAATTATTACTTTTTGTACAACTGTTTTGTTGTGGATTTTTTATGCATCCTTTGGAGTGATCTTTAAAATAACCTCCCTCCCTCTCTCTCTCTCTCTCTCTCTCTCTCTCTCTCTCTCTCTCTCTCTCTCTCTCTCTCTCCATTTTATCTTGTAAGAGATAAATTTAATGAGCTAATCATTTATATTTTAGTGTTCCAAAGTTAAGATATCACCCATATCATGAGGAGCTAATATATCAAGAAAATGATAGCGTGCATGTGTGTGTGTGTGTGTGTGTGTGTGTGTGTGTGTGTGTGTGTGTGTGTGTGTGTGTGTGTGTGTGTGTGGTGCGTGTGTGCGTGCGTGCGTGCGTGCGTGTGTGTGTGTTTGTGCGAGCGCGTGTTTGTATGTTCGCGTGCGGGCGAACATGGCTTGTGTCACTCAAATATATAAACGTACAACGGCAACGTTTGTGTCATTCAGACAGGTCAACATAGAATCACATAGCTCGCGCCTTTCAGACAAACTAAGAACTGGATGGTCTGTGTCATTCAGAGAGAGAAAAAGGATAAGGACGCTCACAGACATGGAGTCGTAAGGACTGTCAGAAAGACACACCAACAGGCACACAGTCAGGCACACAGACATGGATGACACTCACAGACATAGAGTCGTAACAACTGTCAGAAAGACACACCAACAGGCACACAGTCAGGCACACAGACATTTATAAGGGCACTCACAGACATAGAGTCGTAAGGACAGTCAGAAAGACACTTAACTATGCACACAGTCAGACACACAGACATGGATAAGGACACTCACAGACATAGAGTCGTAACGACCGTCAGACAGACACACAGACAAACACACAGTCAGACACACAGACATGGATAAGGACACTCACAGACATGGAGTCGGAACCACAGTCAGAAAGACACACCAACAGGCACACAGTCAGACACACAGACATGGATGACACTCACAGACATAGAGTCGTAACGACTGTCAGACAGACACACCAACAGGCAGACAGTCCGGCACACAGACACGGATAAGGACACTCAAAGACATAGAGTCGTAACGACTGTCAGACAGACACACAGACAAACACACAGTCAGACACACAGACATGGTATGGATGAGGACACTCAAAGACATAGAGTCGTAACGACTGTCAGACAGACACACAAACAAACACACAGTCAGACACACAGACATGGTATGGATGAGAACACTCACAGACATGGAGTCGTAACGACTGTCCCAGCCGTGAGTGCCACCGGAACAGCTCCATCCTGACAGGCCAGACCTGATGGACAGTGGACAGAGTGCTGATGAACAGACACAGAAATGAATGAATGAATGAATGAATGAATGAATGAATGAATGAATGAATGAATGATTGAACGAACGAATGAATGAATGAATGAATTAATAATGTAATGCATAAAAGGATGGATGACTGACTGACTGACTGACTGACTGACTGACTGAATGAATGACTGAATGACTGAATGAAAGAATGACTGACTGACTGACTGACTAACTGACTGAATGAAAGAATGAATGAACAGTTTATTGAGTGAATGGATGGATGACAGACTGACTGACTGACTGACTGACTGACTGACTGACTGAATGAATAAGTAAATAAACAAATGAATAGAAACTAGATAGATAAATCAATAAACAGACAGATAAATAAAGGATACATAAAGAAATGAATACGTGAATATATTAATCTCCTGGCCAGTTACACCCTGGTAAACCAAACATGGCGGACAGACAACACGGTACTGTCAAACAAACAGATGTATGAATGAATGATTAAATGAAAAAAAAAAAGAGAAATATATGAAGAAATCTGAGCAACTTGACCCGGTAATCAGACCTGTTGGACATAGGATGAAGCTCAGTTATGCAGACAAACAGCAGAATGAAAGAAAGAATGAATGAAAGAAAGAAAGAAAGAAAGAAGGGGAGGAGGGAAGGAAGGAAGGAGGGAAAGGAGGGAGGAAGGAAGGAAGGAAGGAAGGAAGGAATAAAGACGGAAAGATAGAAAGAAGGAAAGAAAGAAAGAGAGAGAGAGAAAGAAAGAATGAAAAGAAGGAAGAAAGAATGACAGAAGAGAGAAGAAAAGACAGACTGACAAACAGATTGGCAGACAGAAAGAAAAGAAGGAAGAAGAAAAGAAAGAGAGAAAGAAAGACGGAAAGACAAAAAGAGAGTGAATGAAAGAAAGAATCCACCTGAGCGACAAGACCCCGATAAACCAGGACCGGTGGACACCGGAAGAGCGCGGTGAAACAAAGAAAACCTGCTGAACAATGTGAGGTGGACACCGGAAGAGCGCAGTGAAACAAAGAAAACCTGCTGAACAATGTGAGGTGGACACCGGAAGAGCGCAGTGAAACAAAGAAAACCTGCTGAACAATGTGAGGTGGACACCGGAAAAGCGCAATGAAACAAAGAAAACCTCCTGAACAATGTGACTCTAATAAACAGGACCTGCCGACACAGCGCAAGGCATCGACAGACAAATAAACCAACAATATACCAGACAC
>CM031600.1:30807189-30812189 GCA_018398815.1 Conus ventricosus | reverse complement strand
GGGCAGAAGGGAAGGGCAAAGGGAAATTAGGTGTTTCATTTGTCACAAGAAGGGACATGTGGCGGGGGATTGTCGCATGAGGTTCCAGAAGGCAGCAGCCTTGCAAGAGGTGGATAAGGGTCGTCAAGGGAAACGACCTGCAGTGGAATCAAAAGGGATTCAGTCGGAAGAGGGTGGAGTGCAGCCTATGGCTAGCACTGGACAGCAGTCAGTGTCAGGGATGGAGGGCACTAGGCTGAGTGGTTCGTTCCCCAGTGGAAGAAGGGTGGATTGGCCAGCAGAGGGTGAAAGTGTTACGAGACACTGGTTGTTCATGCGGGGTAGTACGAACAACGCTGGTCAAATAAAGGGGATTTGACAGGGCAAATCCAGACCTGTACTCTAATCGATGGCACTGTGAGGGAGTTTCCAGTTGCTAAGATAGAAGTACGTCCCCCTTACTTCTCAGGCGAGTTGTCTGCGTTGGTGATGGAAAAACCCCTTCACGATTTGTCTTTTTGGGAAATTATCCCAGGTGCAAGGGATCCAGGGGATCCTGAGTTGTTGACTGTACAGGGGCAGCAGTTCAGAACGGAGCAAGAAGGAGGAAAAGGTTGTTAAACCGTTAGTTGTTCAGGAAGGAAGTGGGGCATAGATGTGTCCCCTGATGAGTTTAGGGCAGCGCAGGAAAAAGACCCTTCGCTCGAGAAGTCTTGGGAGTTGGCAAGAGGGGGAGAGAAACAGGAGGTTAGAGGAGGTGAGACAGAATTTCTTGTGAAAGGGGCGGGCTGTTGTACGAGTGTTCACCAAGGGGAAGACAGGAAAGGTGACCACTCAGTTGGAGGTACCAGCGGTTTATCGTGACACTGTCATGTCAGTGGGTCACGAGTCGCTCATGGCGGGTCATCTCGGCCCCAGCAAAACAGCTAACCGAGTCTTTGATGACTTTCATTGGCCAGGAGCAATGGCAGACATAAGGGGGTTCTGATGTCATGTGATGGTGTCAAAGGTCAGCCACAAGAGGGGTGAAGAGGAAGGCGCCTCTTAAAACATCCCCTTTAATTGACACACCGTTCAGGAGAGTGGCTGTTGATTGATTGGCCCAATCTCGCCCTGTTCCAAAGGTGGGCACAGGTATGAGACATGTTTAAAGGGTTGCAAAGGAAAGTTTGAGAAAGGCTAGGGTTCCCTTCAGAAGAAGCAATATGACAGGAAGGTGAGGAAGCAATCCCTCAAGGCGGGAGATCAAGTCCTGGTACTGCTTCCCACGGGTCACAACAAGCTGCTGAGGCATTGGAAGGGACCATTCACCATCACTGAAAAGGTAGATCGGGATTACCGAATTGATGTGAATGGGAAACTAGAACTTTTCCATGCGAATTTTTCTCCGCAAATATATTCAGCGTGAGACTCAGCACATAGGCGCAGCAGCAATCATTGATGAGGTGAAAGAGACTCAGCAGAAAAAAGGGGGATTTTGTTACCTAAGTTTCCAGAAGAGTCTACAGGGATGTGTCACTGTATGAAGGGCTAGACAGTAGGAGTTCCCAGGTTTTGTTGTCGGAGGCGACACAAAGCAGCGGAAAAAGGAAAGGTGGAGAAGATGATGAATTCAGAGGACCAAAAACCAAAACAGAAATCAGGAGTCTGCTAGGTTTTGTTGGCTTCTACAGGGAGTTTGTTCCAAATTTTGCCCCGATCACGAGTCCTCTCAGTGATTTGGTCAAGGCAGGGAAACCGGCAGTGGTCCGAAATGGGCAGACGCGGGAGAGCAAGCACTGCAGACGGTGTTGGGGAAAAACTAGGTTTTCCCCTCCCATCTTGAAGCTACCAGATATGTCCAAAACCATTTTGTTGCGGACAGTGCATTTAGGTGGTGGGATAGGTGCAGTATTGTTGCAGGAGCATGAAAGGGGGCGAGTTTCCTGTGAGATATGCTAGCAGGAAGCTGACAAAGTGTGAAGAAGGGTACGCAACGGTTTGGGGAAGGAGTGTTTTTGCTGTCGTGTGGGCCGTGCGAAGTTCCACAAATACTTGTATGGGAAAGAGTTCGTGATAGAGACAGATCACCAACCACTCCAATTCCTGCAGGAGGCGCAGCTGAAAAACAGCAGAGTTCTGCGTTGGGCAATGGCACTGCAGCCTACAGGTATCGAGTGCAGTACATTCCCGGTCGACAGAATGTCGGAGCTGACTATTTGAGCCGTTTTATTCTAGCAAGCTGCAACTCAGAGGAAGTCAGTCATATCCGCGGTGCATTGTTGATAAATGTGTTGATTCCAGTTATGTTGATTTTGGGTATGGGTTTCATTTTCCCAGTTGGCTATGGTTCCTATTTTTTTTTGTGTGAGACTTGTTCATATTTTCTTTGTGAGACTTGTTCATGTGGATGTAGTTATGCTTGGAGCATAAGTCGCTTGTGTAGTGATGCATTATTTGCAATAAGCGAGGATGGGATTCCTCAGTGAAGTGTCATGGATCGCGATCATATTTATATTGTGCTTTTCATAAGAATTGTGAAAAGGAGAGATGGCAAATCCGCAGGTAGGGGAATTGCATAAGTGCGCACAGAGGTCGTTATGAATGAGTTGAAATAACGCAAGAGCGCACGTCAATGATAACTCATTGGAGTGGTATTCACTAATTGTATATTTTATAACTTATAAACCGTTGGTTGTAAAGTATTTTCCAAACTTTGCGCGTGTAGCTGTGTGTCAGCAAATTCGGTTGTTGTCCTTTTGTACCGTTGTTTTGAGACAATGCGGAGCATGGTCTTTTGCAAGGGGGAAATTTTTCACGGACAAAAAAAAATGAAAACAACATAACTTGGGGGAAACAACCCAAAATTGGGGGAACAACCTAACTTGGGGAGTCGCCAGTCAATTTTGTTCGGACCTAAGTCCAAACTCAAACATTTAGGCGTCAGAAAGACGGGCCCATGGGTCGGGGGCCCGGCCCAAATTTAAACTTTAGCGGGTGAGGCTTCAGGAAGACGGTCTGTCCGGCTATACGGGTAAGCAGCTTTGACCGACGCCTCGATGTCTTTGCGAGACGAGTCGCAGAGCCGAGCTCAAGCTCATCTAGCCACTTTGTGGAACCAAACGTCATTGTTACTCGGACGTCGTGGTGCCTACCCAGACTCAGCTGGCCAATTTAGATTGACCCGTGTCCACCCAAATTTAAACCACACCGCGCCAGTGAAGTAGGGAAGGGGGAAGGTTAGTGTGTGGTGGGGGTGAAATCTAGCTAATCAAATTAATGACCAATTGACCACCACAGAGAGTAAGGCGTGTAGAGGACCCGTCGTGATGTGAATATCCAATGGAATTAGAGGGAGACAACTTCGGGGTGTGCAGGGGTAAAAATACTGACCAATGGTACTGGCCCTTGGACACGGGGTTAGAGGATAAAGGAATGTGTGAGTGAGAGAGAGAAAGGAGGAAAAAGACGAACAGGGCAGAGAGAGAGAGAGGGAGGAGTTCGGGGAGAGTAGGCTCTCGCCTACTGGAAGGCAGGGAGATGAAACGAACAGAGACAGAGAGATGAGGAGGTTTTAGGTGTAGTCTCTGCACGAGGGGAAAAGGCAGAGAGATGAGAAAAGGGGAGAACGAGGGAAAAAACGAACAGAGAGAGAGAGGGAGAGAGAGGTTCTGAGTGGAGCTCTGCAGGAGAGAAGGGCAGAGAGAGAGAGAGATGAGGGGAGGAGAGAAAAAGAACCAAGTTGAGAGATTAGCTGAGATAGTCTGCGAGGAAGGACTGGGAGAGATGTGGAGAGAGAGAGAGAGTTGCTAATTTATGAAGAAGAAAAGAAAGAAAAGAAAAAAAGAAAGAAAAGCAACATGTCCATTTTATAAGAGCAGACTAGAAGAAGGAGAGAGAAGAGTGCAATGCGTTAATGCACGAAGAAAGAAAGGAGAAAAAGATCGATGTTGATAGTCACTGTTTACCTAACCGGGGGTTTTGACCTCATACCTGGCAGCGTCACTTCGCCAAGCAGAACCCAGACCAACGCCAACAGTCTCACCTGACCAGGGGCCATCAGACCCAAAACCAGTGCCGGCAGTTGTGTCGTGTTGTGAAAGTGACAGTGAAAAGAAAAGAAAAGAAAAGAAAAGACAGTGATTGTGAATGTTAAGATCACCTGGCCAGGTAAAATAGAAAACTATTTATACCCGGGTTAGTTAATGATGTTTTAGATAAATGATTTTGTGAAATTCAAGGAAAGAGAGAATGTTTTATTTTGTTTGATTCTATATGCATTGATGTTCTTTCTATGATCATGTATAGTAAAGTTATAGACTTTACTAGTGGTTTGATGTGACGAATGCATGATATATGAATGAGATTGTAGGCAAGCTGTGAGTGTGTTTGGGCTGTGCGCTAGTCCTTCCTCATGACATTACACCGAGGTTGACAGAGAGAGAGAGAGAGAGAGAGAGAGAGACAGAGAGACAGACAGACAGACAGACAGAGAGTTTTATTTCAAACAAGGGAGGGCAGTCTCAAACATGGACAACCTAGAAGAGTAATTTAAAGCATGAACAGCATGGAAACGCAATTCAAAGTACGACAAAGGCGCCACAATCCAGCAACACGTTCATCCCTACTGGCAGCACCTTCTGTACCCTTTCCGCCTGCCGGGCGAGCGAATCCCCAACGTGAACAGTACATCACACACACACGGAGCTTCCTCACCACCATGGACTCCGCTCCTCAGGCCAGTCCCTGCTGACGCCACCGACACCTGTAGCGCGCCGTCATCACCATGAACTACTTTAACTACTCTTCTCTCAGCTTGATCCCGAGCGCGGTGGACACCACCTCCCATCCAGGAAACTTCACGACGTCATCCTCGCCGAGTTTCTTCATGGCCTCCAACCATTCTCCGTGGAGTTTCATTCCCAGCACGGGTATGTCTCCACATTCGGACATCCTTTTCCCCACCATCACCACAGCGAACGCCTCTCTGCCGTGGAGAGTTTTCTCCCTGGGATGAGGAACGTGTCCGGCGGAACAAGCTG
>CM031600.1:30782189-30802189 GCA_018398815.1 Conus ventricosus | reverse complement strand
TTGTTTGAAAAAAAAAAGTGTATAATTCAAAAACAAAGACATATATTTGTGGATCTTTTGACACTTGTAATCTATACTGAAGACAGTTATAAGGAAATCTTTTGGTACCGGTAAATGATATTGCAGAACATTGCAAAGGGATCTTCAAATGCTCAAAGATCATGCTATTGAAGAAATATATAAGGCGGTATTTTCTGTACGTGTAATCATAGTGAAGAACATCGTTTGGGCGTCTTCAGTGGATACTTTGGCACTTGCTTTTTAAGAGTTAAGAAAGCTGTAAGGTTGTCTTTTGGCACACGTAAGCTGCCCTACACAGGTAGCAGCAGTGATAGTCTCTGACCGTTACCTGGACGCCAGGGCTTACCTGTACGCCTACAACCACTACGTCATCCCTGTCGGCTGGTACATTGGGCCCTGGGTTATCGTCGCCGTCGTCAACACTCTCCTCCTTTGGCAGGTCTTTGTCCTGTGTCTTTGCCATCTCTGTCTGTCTCTGTCTGTCTGTCTGTCTCTCATTCTCTCTCTCTCTTTCTCTCTCTCTCTCTCTCTCTCTCTCTCTCTCTCTCTCTCTCTCTCTCTCTCTCTCTCACGCATGCATATGTGGGCGTGTGTGTGTGGGCGTGAGTGTGTGTTTGTGTGTGTGTGTGTGTGTGTGTGTGTGTGTGTGTATGTGTGTGTGTGTGTGTGTGTGTGTGTGTGTGTGTGTGTGTGTGTGTGTGTGTGTGTGTGTGCGTGCGTGCGCGCGTAAGTGCGTGTGCGTGTGTGTGTGTGTGTGTGTGTGTGTGTGTGTGTGTGCACGCGCGCGTACGTTCGTGTTTGTGCACATAAGTGAAAAGTGTAGAAATCGGGGAAGTAGGGAGGCCTTTCTTTCTACAGTACTATTACTAACTGAACAGGGGCTTTCAAAATAAAAGGGGGAGGGGAAGAGGATGAGGGGGATGAGGAAAGGGAAAGTGGCGAGGGGGAGGCAAAAGACAGGGAGGAAGGGGTAGCGACAAAGGGGTGGCTTCGTGGGTGGCTTCATCGTACAATTGTTTTTCCAGACACAGGACTTGTTTGGATTTTTTGTGTGGAAAAACAAACAAACCGACGACAGCTTCACAACGACAGAATGGAGAACGCAAGGTGCGCTGGTTCCTGAGTGCCTCTGCCCACCTTGTTCCCACCACAGCCAACATCGCACAAAGAACGGGTGACGCTCATCATGAAAATGACGAATGTACTCTGTAAATATGACGTTTGCGTAATTGTCTTGTTTGTACAGCTTTGATATTGCATTCTATAGTTATTTCAATAGCAAGTAACTGTAACTGTAAATGCGAAAGTAGCATTCCACTTAACGCTCACAAGATACGAACATTATATGGTGCACGATGTTTATGACTCGATCATAACTATAATCTATCGGACCATGTCCTCTTCAGTACAGGTGCTTATCATGATGTGATGCTACAGGTGCACAAGTCCTCCAGGATTCGGGTGGGGGTGCCCAACAGCCTCAACCCCAACCGCAACCTCTCGCTGCTCATCGTCCTCACCGTGGGCGTCTACATGCTCTGCAATCTGCCCAGGTGAGGGAGCTCTCCTCGCTCCTCAGAGAATGGAATGAACCGCGCTCCGGTCTAACTTTCTGCCATTCCTCACAATCCCACACACCTGGATTCGGTGGCGACAGCATCAGCAGTCAGGTTGAATTAATTCGCTTCACAATAGAGTCAGTTTGGTAGACAGCTGTAAACGATACTGTTTTGATCGACCGAAACAAGCCTTGAATGAATGCAAAGCGCATGGTTTGTTTTCTTTTTTACATTTGACATATCGCTTGGCAAGTAGAGTTAGTTTCGTAATCTTCTCAACGGGATATTGATTTTGATCAATCAAAACCAAGCCTTGAGTAAATGGAAAGCGTACGGTTTGTTTTCTTTTTTACATTTGACATATCGCTTGGCAATTGAGTAAGTTTCGGGAATTTCTCTTAAAGACACTGGTTTTGACCAATAAAGACAAGCCTTGATTGAACGCTACCCGCAAAGCGCACGGTTTGTTTTCTTCTCTTGGTTTGAACAATTCTGGGCCAGTCCGGTAACTAAGACAACAAAGAGAACCGGAACTCCTTATCTACATCCTTCTTCCTTCTTTCTTTCCTTTTTCTACTCCCAGTTCTTATAGAACAGGGAGTTCTTTACAATGGGAACGAAGAAATGCTGTCTGTGTGTCTGTCTGTCTGTCCATGGTCAAAATGTGTTCCACTCGCTCCAGACAAAACGACTGGGACGATCTAACGGCTATAACGGCCCATAACGGTTTTTCTTCTTTATGGAACATCTCAGAAAGTACTTGGCCGATCTTTCTGAAAATTTGTAGGTATGTTCACTATGGGTCACGGATGATGCCCGATGTTTATTTTACCGTTATATCCGTTACTAACGGCTATAACGGCCCATAACGGTTTTCTTCTTTATGGAATATCTCAGAAAGTACTTGGCCGATCTTTCTGAAAATTTGTAGGTATGTTCATTATGGGTCACAGATGATGGCCGATGTTTACCAGAATAGCCGTTACTAACGGCTATAACGGCCCAAAACGGTTTTTCCTCTTTATGGAATATCTCACGCGTATTCAAGATAAACTGGGAGTACGTTTATATGCTTTGCATCTTGTTTAATAACAGGATGAAGGAAGTGTGACAGAATCCTGTATGCTCTCGTGCCTTCTTTGACCTGGTAAGAGACTGTCATCTCCACAAGTGTGTTACGCACCTTGAAATCGTGAGTGAGCAGGCTTGAAAATGACCCTCGAGCATCTTTTGGCCGAGTGTGCGCCATGCACCTGTACCGTGTCGACGAAGAAGGTGGACATGACTCCGATGATCCCTGAAACCGCTTGACCCAAGCAAGGAAGGCTCTAACGACTCGTTTTCCAGGGGCGGATCAGTTCGTCACAGAAGCAAAGGGAGGGAGGATGGGGCGGACAAATGATCTTCGTAGTCGCCTTCAACCGGCCCAGATAATATCGACCTGATAAGAATGTTGAACGGGGGAAAAGGATGTGAGGGGAGCGAGGTACGCGAGGAGGGAGGAGGGACGGGAGGGTGGAAAAGGAAGGGGGAGAGGATGGTTAGCATCACCAACTTTCAGAAGAGAAGGCCAGTTTGGCCGTTGGTATGGATGACACGTTACACATAGCATGCACCCTGCGTGAGAAATGGAAAGAGTGAAGGAAGTAAGGAAACTGAGTGAACGATATTGAACGATACTGACTGGATGACACGGGAAACGACTGAATGAAGCGCCAGCTGGCAGCTCTTCAGTCGGCACGACCCAGGTAGGCAGCCCGTGGTATAAACGAATGTGGATTGTGAAGCGCTTAGAGCTTGGTCTCTAGCCGAGAATAGGCGCTATATAAGTATTCATTATAATATAATAATAATTAGCGTACACAAAACAAGGCGGTAGCGGTCTAGGCATTGCAGTCCGAGGCTGAATCCGATTAGCCAAGCGTCCATCGCGCCTCTCCTTGTCAGTCCCACTCCCAAAGACCGACAGTATAACATGATAGCAATGTTCATGGGGGATGATTCCGTGGCAGGTGCGTCTTGATCACGTACTGTCTGGTGGACCACTGCCGCAGCAACAATGACGGCGAGGACGTCAACACCCGAAGCTTCCTCCTCTTCAAGGTCACGGCCGACGTCCTCAACGTCCTCAACAGCTGCCTCAACATCGTCGTCTACGGCTTCTCCGGCTCCAAGTTCCGCCGGGAGATAAAGGGACTGCTGCTCTGCAGGTCTGTGTTTGGAGATGGGAGGAAGAAGTGCGGAGGGTTGTAATGAGGTAAAACTCTTGAAGGGAAGCGCCCAAATGCCCAGTTCGATCCACGCAAGTGTGTGCTTGCGTGCGCGCGTGCGTATGTATGTGCATGCGTGCGTGCGTGTGTGTGCGTGCTTGCGAGCGTGATTGCATGCGTACACGCGCGCGCGGGCGCGTATGTGTGTGTGTATGTGTGTGTGTGTGTGTGTGTGTGTGTGTGTGTGTGTGTGTGTGTGTGTGTGTGTGTGTGTATGTGCGCGCGCGCGTATCTCTACTTTTTTTTAATACACAGTTTCAGTGTGTCCCTTTTCAGTTTCAGTTTCATAAGGGAGATATCACTGCGGGCAGACTCGTCCATACACGCTACAACACACCTGCCAAGCCATGACACCGCAAAGCGCAGGGTTTACAGCTGGACGACTAAATGCATGAAGCGCTTAGACTAAAAGATTTGAGATTAGGGTTCTATGGACGGGACTGAGCCGATGTCTGACTGACTCCAACCATGTCCCAATGACACACAGTCTCTCTCCCGGCAGGGGGTGGTGTGGGAAGGCGGTGACCCCGACGACCCGCCAGTCCCTGCACGTGTCGCTGAGGGAGGTGCCGGCCACGCCCCTGGACTGCCCCAAGTCCTTCAACGTGTCCTTCAAGGAGCTGCAGCTGCCCCACCTGCCCGGCCTCCTCCCAGACCACCACCACCTCTCCTGTGCGGACCTGCAGCCCATGACGCTCTACACCTCCTGCCCGCTGTCCTCGCTCCATGACGTCACTCCTCCTCCCCGGCCGCCTCCTCCTCGCTCTCCTCCTCGGCCTCCTCCTCATCATCATCCAAAGTGTTCCGCTACGATGACCTGACTGCTCACCACAAGACGTCGACGACACTCTCCCGGCCGCTGCAGCCTGGAAAACCACACTCCTTTGACAAAGACACGGTGTTCGTCGTGCAGAATGCCAAGGCGGTTGTTCCTTCAGAGGTTGGCTCCGACAAAGAGGACCCTAAGTTTCTCGCAGCCGCTTCTGTAAACCAGGTCCTGGGCAGAGACATGATGTAGTCATCGGAAGCTGGTCTCAGCGTAACGCTTTGTCAGTGTTTTGGCACGAACTAGAATCATGAGAGATACATCACAATGACGCGCGATGCGGTGTCGTTGGCGTATCCACAGGGTAGTTTGTAGTCCCGTCGCAAGGAAATTAACAAATTCGGCCAGAATCACATAATCCGATATACATATTGATATCCATGTAAATATGAGAAATAATATGTAAAACAGAAGACGAACTAAAACAGCTCGTCTTCTGCTCAGCTTCTTTCCGTCAAAAATCCACTGAATCTTCCTGTATGTAAGAAACAGATATACTCTTTGAGCGCTGAAGACCAGACTGGAAATCTCCTGGAAGGATGTGTTGCAATTTTTTTCCCCCACGTACCATACATAGTAACGTCCTCCGATTGGTGGACAGAATGATCGGTATTCTCATTCTCCATTGCCGTCAACCATAGTGAGTTCATGTGACGAAAAAGGACGGAAGGGGTGGGGGGTGGGGGTGGGGGGGGTTGGGGTTACTTGAAAAACGGCGTGGGCATCTGCACGGCAAACGACTGTGCACGCCATGCTCTGAGCCTTGGGGACCCATCCGGGTGATTCCGTAGAGGTTGTGTTACGGAACGCAGACGACAAACAGATGACTATACAAGATGCAAAGCATATAAACGTACTCCCAGTACAGTAGTGTGTGTGTATATATATATATAATATATATATATATATATATATATATATAAATATATATATATATATATATATATATATATACAACAAACTAATAAATTCCAAGGATAAGTACTAACAAACTAATAAATTCCAAGGATAAGCTTGCTGAAGGCTCATTTTGAGAAGCATTATTTTATTTTTTCCCCATTCACCCACTCAAGCACATACTGTTAGGCAGAATCATCTACCACTGCAGATATGAATGCGTATCTCCCCCAATTTCTTCAATCTAAGACATAAGAGCAAGCTTTGTTTATAATTCAATATATATATATATATATATATATATATATATATATATATATATATAATATATATATATATATATATATATATATATATATGAGCCAAACCTCTCTCTCTTGTACCACATTCACTGACCTCAGGGGTGGGCCCTGGTCCCTTGGCGTGACCGATGTGGTCCGGTTCGTCGAAGTAGAGCGTGACCAGGTCGGGTCTGGAATCAGCGGGGCGTGACAGCCAGTCCAGCACCGTGTCCACCCGCTCAGTGTACGGAACGCTCCTGCGGCCGCCACAGACCAAGCATGACCGGACCGAAGAATCCAACATCACCTGTGGCGACATCTTCTGACAACTCTTTCATATCTCGAGAAACAGGCGTACACACGTTTGCTGGATTCCACCACTTTATGGTTTAATTGCATGAAGGTAGCCTATTGTCTTGCTAAACAACGAGCGAGGGTGAATACCAAAAACGTTCCAAATTACTGCTATTGTTTTTTTTTCTACCAGGAACACTTCAAGTATTTCAGTTTCAGTTTTATCCAGGAGGTGTCATCGGCAGAGTGACTATGCTTATTAATGATGCCTCCTCTTATATAAAGGCCTGAGGAGAGGGTGATTTAGAATCCTCTGTACAATATATCAATACCCTCCACGTCTTCACTGTACAGATTCACCTCATTGTCACTGTTCAATAATCCCGTACCGTTGATGCAATATTCAGTGAAGCATGAAAGCGATCAGAGAAATATGTGGTGGCTGGAATGATGTTTTAAATACGGACACATATTCTGGGCGTGTTTTTACTTGCTGCTCAACACTTCCTGCCACTAGGACGCTATACTAGGAGGTCTGCTGACTGCAAAAGTCCGTGGCATGCACAAATGCAGGTTTGGCTCATTCATTCACGCACTTACCGGCATTCACACATGCCAAATCCAATAATTCAGAACTGTGTATTGCTTACCACCAAAGAGGAAAACGATACTCTCTCTCTCTGGTCCACCCGCACCTTCGAGAGTCTTTTTTCTTCTCCAATAACCCAGTAGTATGTACTGCTTACCACCAAAACAAGAAAATGGTGTATAGGCCTTGCTACCGGTATCAATATTTTCTTTAATAATAATGATCATTATCATCATCAGAATCACAACAATCATTATATCAATGATAACAATAATGCAGCTATATCACACATTTCCACGGGTTGTAACACAACCAAAATTGATTAGAAGAGCACGGTACAGCCAAGCGCAACACGGCACACTACAGCACGACAAATCAGAGCACAAGATCGACACACAAAGCAGCAAAACAGCACAGCAAAGTACAGGACAGAACAGCAAAACACCACAGCAAAGTACAGGACAGAACAGCAAAACAGCACAGCACAAAGTACAGGACAAAGCAGCAAAACAGCACAGCAAAGTACAGGACAGAACAGCAAAACAGCACAGCACAAAGTACAGGACAAAACAGCAAAACAGCACAGCAAAGTACAGGACAGAACAGCAAAACAGCACAGCAAAGTACAGACAGAACAGCAAAACAGCACAGCAAAGTACAGAACAGAACAGCAAAACAGCACAGCAAAGTACAGGACAGAACAGCAAAACAGCACAGCACAAAGCACAGGACAAAACAGCAAAACAGCACAGCAAAGTACAGAACAGAACAGCAAAACAGCACAGCAAAGTACAGAACAGAACAGCAAAACAGCACAGCAAAGTGCAGGACAAAACAGCAAAACAGCACAGCAAAAAGTACAGAACAGAACAGCAAAACAGCACAGCAAAGTACAAGGACAGAACAGCAAAACAGCACAGCAAAGGACAGGACAGAACAGCAAAACAGCACAGCAAAGTACAGGACAAAACAGCAAAACAGCACAGCACAAAGTACAGAACAGAACAGCAAAACAGCACAGCAAAGGACAGGACAGAACAGCAAACAGCACAGCAAAGTACAGGACAGAACAGCACAGCAAAGGACAGGACAGAACAGCAAAACAGCACAGCAAAGGACAGGACAGAACAGCACAGCAAAGGACAGGACAGAACAGCAAAACAGCACAGCAAAGTACAGGACAGAACAGCAAAACAGCACAGCAGAGTACAGGACAGTTACAGCAAAACAGCACAGCAAAGTACAGGACAGTTACAGCAAAACAGCACAGCAAAGTACAGGACAGAACAGCAAAACAGCACAGCAAAGTACAGGACGGAACAGCACAGCAAAGTACAGAACAGAACAGCAAAACAGCAGAGCCCAAGATGGAACAAAACAATTTGATACAGCGCACCGCCCAGGACAACCCACAAGACAAGGTCAAATACAAATGAAATCTCAAAACACTGCGCAAAATCACGCAGATCCGATATACAATGCAAAACAGGTGAGTGAATTTTCGACAGATACGTCCTCTTCGGACGTTTTATACCTTCTTCAGACATAGAAGATGCCCAGATCGATTCCCCTCTGATAGCAGTCAGTATGAGGACACAATAAAAACAGAACAACATAGGATACATCAACACAGAACAACACAGGACACGTCAACGCCTGAACAACATAGGACACGTCAACACAGAACAACATAGGACACGTCAACACAGCAACAACATAGGACACGTCAACACAGAACAACATAGTACACGTCAACACAGCAACAACACAGGACACGTCAACACAGAACAACATAGGACTCGTCAACACAGCAACAACACAGGACACGTCAACACAGAACAACATTGGACACGTCAACACAGAACAACATAAGACACGTCAACACAGAACAACATAGGACACGTCAACACAGCAACAACATAGGACACGTCAACACAGAACAACATAGGACACGTCAACACAGCAACAACACAGGACACGTCAACACAGAACAACATAGGACACGTCAACACAGAACAACATAGGACACGTCAACACAGAACAACATAGGACACGTCAACACAGAACAACATAGGACACGTCAACACAGAACAACATGGGACACGTCAACACAGGACACGTCAACACAGAACAACATAGGACACGTCAACACAGAACAACATAGGACACGTCAACACAGAACAACACCAGTAAAGCACAATACAGGACAAACCACGGATAGGGACAACAGATTGCAGCGGAGTCTGGAACAACACAGTGCGGCAACATGAAGCATACCAGCACACTATAGTAGCGCATACCCCCAAATAGCAAAATACCTACACCATGACACAACTCAGCACAGCAGAGCTCAAACACACCGCTGCAGCGGGATAACAAAGTGAAAGAGAAGAACTGAGAAGAGAAACATTTTTTCTCCATGAATAATGAATGCAGTGCTTACCCGTTGTATACCCTGTACTCGTTCGGATATTGCCCTGTAAAACAGCATCGATAATATAACCGTTATTCCATCATTTCCTACAGAACAGTAAGTTCTTGAACTGCTAGACAACAACAGCAACATGTCCATCACAGACAACGAGAACAGCAACAACAAGAAGAGCAGTAGCGATTGCGGGAGAAAAAAAAAAGAAGCCCAGCTACAAGCAAAACTGACAACAATAACAACAACAACAACGGCAACAAAAACAACAACAACATACAACGAAAACACAATTCTTTATCATGTGGATGTGAGGATACGAGGAGATCCTGTGAAAGTATGTTGAATGTCTTCAAATGTTCTTTACCGACTTACAATGTTGTCCGTCACGTGACTGTTTTGTTTCATGTCGACCTTGCATCTATTTCGAAATTCCCAAGATTATCGTCTAGTTTTTTCGGACTGGGCCACAACCGGAAATATGATAGTGCATTTGTATGATTTGTTTGTAAACATTTTATCATTGAACCGACTAAACGTGTTCTATTTGCTGCCTTTATTATAAAATACGGTCAATAGCAGTAAGAATTAGGATAGTATGGTAAACCACGTGATAACACAACGCAGCTCTGGCAAAAAATATGTTAATTATAATAATAATAATAATAATAATAATAATAATAATAATAATAATAATAATAATAATAATAATATGTTGTTGTTGTTGTTGTTGTTGCTGTTGTTGTCGTCGTCGTCGTACCCTGGCTAAAAGACTCCAGGGATCATCCGAACAGCCAAAGTACTTGAACACTATGCTGCAAATGCATCAGCTGGGGATGAGAACATTACGTGTGTGACAGTTTTGATTACCCCCCATGTGGGCAGCCACACTCCGACTTCGATGGATTTTGATATGATGCTCTAAACAAAACATTGGGAAAGTCGTGCGATGCAAGCCAATGCAATGTAATGCATCGAGCGATGCAACAAAATTCACACAACACAGCGCAATCCATTTCTACAGAACCCCAGTAGCATGCAAGCACTGTAACAGAAATCAATACAGTACAATAAATAGAGAGCAATACACTACAATAAATAGAGAGAAGTGCACTACAATACATGTAATATATTACCACTAACACCGAGGCCATGAACATCACTACTACCTCTTATCAACCACCACCACCCACCATCACCCACACCACCACAACCACACCACTATCACCAGTACCACCTCCACTTCCTTCTCCTCCAACAATAACAACAACAAACAGCAACAACGCCAACAACAAAGCAGCAGCAGCAACAACTACAACAACATAACAACAACAACAACAACAACAACAACAACAACAACAACAACAACAACAACAACAACAACAGCAGCAGCAGCAGCAGCAGCAGCAACAACAACAACATCAACAACAACAACAACATCAACAACAACACAACAAACAAGATCAACAACAACAACAGCAGCAGCAACAACGCCAACAATACCTTGAATGGGAACGTCTGAAGCTACCCAGAAGAAGCAGGCGCTTTTCTTTCCATGTTTCCGAGCCGTCAGCCAAATCTGTAGCACCACAGTCACAGAGTGATGGAGGATAGATGTAGCACCACAGTCACAGAGTGATGGAGGATAGATGTAGCACCCAGTCACAGAGTGATGGAGGATAGATGTAGCACCACAGTCACAGAGTGATGGAGGATAGATGTAGCACCACAGTCACAGAGTGATGGAGGATAGATGTAGCACCACAGTCACAGAGTGATGGAGGATAGATGTAGCACCACAGTCACAGAGTGATGGAGGATAGATGTAGCACCACAGTCACAGAGTGATGGAGGATAGATGTAGCACCACAGTCACAGAGTGATGGAGGATAGATGTAGCACCACAGTCACAGAGTGATGGAGGATAGATGTAGCACCACAGTCACAGCGTGATGGAGGATAGATGTAGCACCACAGTCACAGAGTGATGGAGGATAGATGTAGCACCACAGTCACAGAGTGATGGAGGATAGATGTAGCACCACAGTCACAGAGTGATGGAGGATAGATGTAGCACCACAGTCACACAGTGATGGAGGATAGATGTAGCACCACAGTCACAGCGTGATGGAGGATAGATGTAGCACCACAGTCACAGCGTGATGGAGGATAGATTTAGCACCACAGTCACAGAGTGATGGAGGATAGATGTAGCACCACAGTCACAGAGTGATGGAGGATAGATGTAACAAACCCCAGTCACAGAGTGATGGAGGATAGATGAAGCACCACAGTCACACAGTGATGGAGGAAAAGATGTAGCAAACCCCAGTTTACAGCGTGATGGAGGATAGAAGTAGCACCACAGTCACAGAGTGATTTGGGGGATAGATGTAGCACCACAGTCACAGAGTGATGGAGGATAGATGTAGCACCACAGTCACAGAGTGATGGAGGATAGATGTAGCACCACAGTCACAGAGTGATGGAGGATAGATGTAGCACCACAGTCCAGAGTGATGGAGGATAGATGTAGCACCACAGTCACAGCGTGATGGAGGATAGATGTAGCACCACAGTCACAGAGTGATGGAGGATAGATGTAGCACCACAGTCACAGAGTGATGGAGGATAGATGTAGCACCACAGTCACAGCGTGATGGAGGATAGATGTAGCAACCACAGTCACAGAGTGATGGAGGATAGATGTAGCACCACAGTCACAGAGTGATGGAGGATAGATGTAGCACCACAGTCACAGAGTGATGGAGGATAGATGTAGCACCACAGTCACAGAGGTGATGGAGGATAGATGTAGCACCACAGTCACAGAGTGATGGAGGATAGATGTAGCACCACAGTCACAGAGTGATGAGGATAGATGTAGCACCACAGTCACAGAGTGATGGAGGATAGATGTAGCACCACAGTCACAGAGTGATGGAGGATAGATGTAGCACCACAGTCACAGAGTGATGGAGGATAGATGTAGCACCACAGTCACAGAGTGATGGAGGATAGATGTAGCACCACAGTCACAGAGTGATGGAGGATAGATGTAGCACCACAGTCACAGAGTGATGGAGGAAAAGATGTAGCACCACAGTCACAGAGTGATGGAGGATAGATGTAGCACCACAGTCACAGAGTGATGGAGGATAGATGTAGCACCACAGTCACAGCGTGATGGAGGATAGATGTAGCCTCACAGACAGTCATAAGAGTAACGTAGTATAAATGTAGCAATACAATCACAGAGTAGCGCATCACATATGTAGTGTCGAGGTCACAGCGTAATGTGATACATGTGTAGCCGCCACACAGTCACAGAGTAATGCATGACACGTGCGGCATTACAATCACAGAGTAATGTATGACACGTGCGGCATTACAATCACAGAGTAATGTATGACACGTGCGGCATTACAATCACAGAGTAATGTATGACACGTGCGGCATTACAATCACAGAGTAATGCATGACACGTGCGGCATTACAATCACATGGTAATGTATGACACGTGCGGCATTACAATCACAGAGTGATGTAGACACGTGCAGCATTACAATCACAGAGTAATGTATGGCACGTGCAGCATTACAATCACAGAGTAATGACATGTGCAGCATTACAATCACAGAGTAATGTATGACACGTGCGGCATTACAATCACAGAGTAATGTAAAGACACGTTGCAGCATTACAATCACAGAGTAATGTAATGACACGTGCGGCATTACAATCACAGAGTAATGTATGACACGTGCGGCATTACAATCACAGAGTAATGTATGACACGTGCGCATTACAATCACAGAGTAAAGCATGACACGTCGCAGCATTACAATCACAGAGTAATGTATACACGTGCGGCATTACAATCACAGAGTAATGTATGATACGTGCGGCATGACAATCACAGAGTAATGTATGACACGTGCGGCATTACAATCACAGAATAATGTATGACCACGTGCAGCATTACAATCACAGAGTAATGTATGACACGTGCGGCATTACAATCACAGAGTAATGTATGACACGTGCGGCATTACAATCACAGAGTAATGTAATGACACGTGCGGCATTACAATCACAGAGTAATGTATGACACGTGCGGCATTACAATCACAGAGTAATGTATGACACGTTGCAGCATTACAATCACAGAGTAATGTATGACACGTGCGGCATTACAATCACAGAGTAATGTATGACACGTGCGGCATTACAATCACAAAGAAATGTATGACACGTGCGGCATTACAATCACAGAGTAATGTATGACATGTGCGGCATTTACAATCACAGAGTAATGTATGACACGTGCGGCATTACAATCACAGAAAAATGTATGACCGTGCGGCATTACAATCACAGAGTAATGTATGACACGTGCGGCATTACAATCACAGAGTAATGTATGACACGTGCGGCATTACAAATCACAGAGTAATGTATGACACGTGCGGCATTACAATCACAGAATAATGTATGACACGTGCGGCATTACAATCACAGAGTAATGCATGACACGTCGCAGCATTACAATCACAGAGTAATGTATGATACGTGCGGCATTACAATCACAGAGAAATGTATGACACGTGCGGCATTACAATCACAGAGTAATGTATGACATGTGCGGGATTACAATCACAGAGTAATGTTATGACATGTGCAGCATTACAATCACATGGTAATGTATGACACGTGCGCATTACAATCACAGAGAAATGTATGACACGTGCAGCATTACAATCCCCAGAGAAAATGTATGACACGTGCAGCATTACAATCACAGAGAAATGTATGACACGTGCAGCATTACAATCACAGAGTAATGTATGACACGTTGCAGCATTACAATCACAGAGTAATGCATGACACGTCGCAGCATTACAATCACAGAGTAATGTATGATACGTGCGGCAATTACAATCACAGAGAAATGTATGACACGTGCGGCATTACAATCACAGAGTAATGTATGACATGTGCGGCATTACAATCACAGAGTAATGTATGACATGTGCAGCATTACAATCACATGGTAATGTATGACACGTGCGGCATTACAATCACAGAGAAATGTATGACACGTGCAGCATTACAATCACAGAGAAATGTATGACACGTGCAGCATTACAATCACAGAGTAATGTATGACACGTTGCAGCATTACAATCACAGAGTAATGCATGACACGTCGCAGCATTACAATCACAGAGTAATGTATGATACGTGCGGCATTACAATCACAGAGTAATGTATGACATGTGCGGCATTACAATCACAGAGAAAATGTATGACACGTGCGGCATACAATCACAGAGAAATGTATGACACGTGCGGCATTACAATCACAGAGTAATGTATGACACGTGCGGCATTACAATCACAGAGTAATGTATGACACGTGCGGCATTACAATCACAGAGTAATGTATGACACGTGCGGCATTACAATCACAGAGTAATGTATGACACGTGCGGCATTACAATCACAGAGAAATGTATGACACGTCGCAGCATTTCAATCACAGAGTAATGTATGACACGTGCGGCATTACAATCACAGAGTAATGTATGACACGTGCAGCAATACAATCACAGAGTAATGTATGACACGTTGCAGCAGTACAATCACAGAGTAATGCATGACACGTCGCAGCATTACAATCACAGAGTATGTATGACACGTGCGGCATTACAATCACAGAGTAATGCATGACACGTCGCAGCATTACAATCACAGAGTAATGTATGATACGTGCGGCATTAACAATCACAGAGTAATGTATGACACGTCGCAGCATTACAATCACAGAGTATGTATGACATGTGCGGCATTACAATCACAGAGTAATGTATGACACGTGCGGCATTACAATCACAGAGTAATGTACACGTGCAGCATTACAATCACAGAGTAATGTACACGTGCAGCATTACAATCACAGAGTAATGTATGACACGTGCAGCATTACAATCACAGAGTAATGTATGACACGTGCAGCATGACAATCACAGAGTAATGTATGACACGTGCGGCATTACAATCACAGAGTAATGTTTTGACACGTTGCAGCATTACAATCACAGAGTAATGCATGACACGTCGCAGCATTACAATCACAGAGTAATGACACGTGCAGCATTACAATCACAGAGTAATTGTATGACACGTGCAGCATTACAATCACAGAGTAATGTATGACACGCGCAGCATTACAATCACAGAGTAATGCATGACACGTCAGCATTACAATCACAGAGTGATGTATGACACGTGCAGCATTAAAAATCACAGAGTAATGTATGGCACGTGCAGCATTACAATCACAGAGTAATGACATGTGCAGCATTACAATCACAGAGTAATGTATGGCACGTGCAGCATTGCAATCACAGAGTAATGTATGACACGTGCAGCATTACAATCACACAGTAATGTATGACACGTGCGGCATTACAATCACAGAGTAATGTATGACACGCACAGCATTACAATCACAGAGTAATGTATGACACGTGCGGCATTACAATCACAGAGTAATGACACGTGCAGCATTACAATCACACAGGGTAATGTAAAGACACGTTGCAGCATTACAATCACAGAGTAATGTATGACACGTTGCAGCATTACAATCACAGAGTAGTGTATGGCACGTGCGGCACTACAATCACAGAGTAATGTATGAGACCACACAGCATCACAGTCAATCACCAAACTGATACATGACGTGCAGTCGTGTCACGGTCACAAAGTAATGTGCGAAACGTACAGCATGATGGTCAGTCACAAAGCAATGTGTGACAGGTGTAACCCCCCCCCCCCCGCCCCCCCACGGTCAGTCACAAGCAATGTGTGACAGGTGTAACCCCCCACGGTCAGTAAAGAGTGTACTTTTGATGTGTTGACCGTCACGGTTTTCCACCCACCACACGTACAACGGGAGCCGCCTTGAACAATAAGAAACTCTTCGTACACCCCCAGCTCCAAGACAACCCTCTGGGATGTCGCGGTTCATCAAAATACAGACAGCTCCATCGCCTTCTGCAAGTTCTGTGCTGATAACTTCCTCTTCTCTGCTCCTCTCTTAACTCCGACATTTTTTTGTTTGTGTATTTCTGTCTTTCTTTATCATCGTCTTTCATTTTTCTGCCGTAGTAGAAAGATTTTCCTGCGTTTATTTTTGGAAAGTCTACTATCTTTTTTCTCTACAATTTATGGCCTGTTTTTTTTTTTGTTTTTTTTTTTTAGTTTGGCGACCATTTCTTTCTTTCTTTCTGCGTACGCAGGCTGGTACTCCTGCCGATACTGCCTGTATAGACAGGCATTGGAGTTTTGTATGTGTAACGTGTCACCCATACCAACGGCCAAACTGGCCTTCTCTTCCGAAAGTTGGTGATGGGATTTTACTTGTGTGCAAGATGTTGTGCGTGCCTTCACACACGGAACCTCGGTTTATAGTCTCATTCGAATGACTGTACGGGGAATGGAGTCAGAACCAATGTTAACTCCGAGGAAAAATCCCCCTGTATCGAAATTCGAACCCGCAACCCCAGGATCACGAGTCCGGCGCTCTACTACTAACTGTACTATTCCGGCACCCCGATTGAATATTTTGTTTTTCACGATTTCTTTTTCAAATCTGAAAGTGCAGTGAGAAATCAAGGGGAATCCCTTGACCTCTAGACACGGCCTGGTCATCTTGGCCATAGGGTCGTCAATAGGTCAGCTACATGTCATGAGTAGACTTTTTTCTTCTTCTTCTTTCTTTCTGTCTGTTTTGAGGATATCATCTTCTTGCTAAACTTCTTCTTCTTCTTCTTCTTCTTCTTCTTTTTCTTCTTCTTCAGTGTTCCAGTATCTGGCAGCGTGTGAACTCGTTTTACCCTGTTGGGATATACTCACACAAAACTCAAGAGTATAGTCAGTTCACTCCGACTTCGTTGAGTGCAGAAATTTGTGGGAAGAGGTTGTAGAAAAAAGATAGATAACAGATATGGTAGACAGAAAGGACAGTAGACAGAAAGGACAGTAGACAGAAAGGACAGTAGACGACAGTACAGCAAAAGGAGACAGAGCTACTGAGAGCGAAAGGAAAAAGGGGACGTTACTAGCACAGAATGTCCAGAAGGACGGGGGAACTATTTGTACAAAAGACACCCCCCTCCCCCCTCCCTCCCCCCGGTATCCCCACGGGGTGGGGGTGGGGGGTTGCTGAAGTGACCTGTGGAGAGGGTGACGGAATTTCTCCCCACTGTATCAATGAAAAAGCCCGGTAAGGTCGGCTGGACTGTGATGATTACAACCGTGCACCCTCCAAGACACAACCACATCCATCATCGTTTCTTCCGGCGACAGTCTTGAAGCACAGCTTCACTCCGCTGTTGTCTTTCTCTCACTCACGCCAATGACCAACAGACACGGCGAACATATAGACACACATTCGGGTTGACAGACAGACAGATAAGTAAGGAGATGGCTGAGTTGGTAGGTCAGTAGATAGGAAGATAGGCGAGTACATAGACAGACAGACAGGCACATGGGTGGTTGGATAGAAGGAGGGTTTGCTGAATGGGTAAACAGACACACAGGCAGACAGAAACAGGGCCGGATCAGTTATATGAGGGGGGGGGGGGGGGGGCTGCCGAGTGGGTCTAGGTGTCCACCCCAAAAGGAGGTACGGGATAAAACATGCCTAAAATATTATTTCTGGCTGCCAGAGGTGGGGGGCGGGGGGGGGTCCACAAATCCTAGAATTCCCCCCCACCCCCCATCCGAAACAAAAAAGAGAAATTGAGCATGCATGTGCGAAGGAACCTGCCTTTTTGTTTGGGGGTACATTCGCTCAGGAAAGCCAAGCTTCAAGAGGAAAGAAATTAAACAAATTAATGAATTGACCAACACACACACACACACACACACACACACACACACACACACACACACACACACACACACACACACATACACACAAAAGCGAACGAATCAACCAACCAACCAACCCATCAACCCTTCACCACATTCTATTTGCCCACCAACCAAACCCAAAGGGGAAAACCCAGACTGTCGCCCCCTGTCTCACCGGCTCTCCCCCGTACCACTCCGGTGCGAGGGTCTCGGGGCTTCCCAGTTTGTACAGTCTGTGGAAGTTGACGTCAAACATTTTGTTGTCCACGATCCCGTGGGACTCTGGGTAGAGGCCCTGCGAAGGAAAATGATGTCGAGTATGTTGTTGTTGTTGTTGTTGTTGTTGTTGAAAACACTTGGAAAGTAAATACATTCAGAAACGAGAATAACACCGGATCGAATGGACAAAATCGAAGTTACAGTAACCACAACACACACACACAACACACACACACACACGCACACACACGCACACACACGCACGCACGCACGCACGCACGTACGCGCACGTGCCCGCACACACACATTACATTTTTGAACATCTGTTCCATGGCACAATTTTTATCTCATTATCTCTTAGTCCCATCGGTACATGGACACAACGAGCATTACTCCTCTATGTATATAATCACCTCTTAAGTTCCCTCAGTGACATCCGCTTCATGGGACGATAACTGACTATCATCGATACCCAACTGCCAAACCCAGTCAGACACAGCCCCCCCCCAAGCCCCCCCCCCCCCAACCCCCCCCCCCCGCCCCCAACCCACATTTTCCCTCCCTACCCCCACCACCCCTCCAGCTTAGCTCTTTCCAGTATTGATATAATTGATTGACAGCCCAGAAAAGGGCCGGTGTGGTCGGTGGTCTACAACAAGAACAATAATAGTAGTAATAATAGTAATAGTTATCATAATAATAATAACACAACTACCACCACGATCAGCATCAGCATCAGCATCAACAAGATCATCATCATCACCATCATCATCATCATCATCACCATCATCATCATCATCATCATCATCATCACCATCATCATCATCATCACCATCATAACCATCATCATCACCATCATCATCATCATCATCATCATCACCATCATCATCATCGCAACTGACCGTGGCGATGGTGTAGTGGTTGGGGAAGGTGAGGGTGGGGTAGGCGGAGAGCAGGCGGGGCGTGTGGGCCCCCTCCCTTATCATCTGCTGCAGGTGCGGTGTGACGTCATAGCGCAGGTAGCTGGCCCGGAAGCCGTCCAGTGAGATGAGCAGAACAGGGGAGGGGGGAGGTCTGGAACAGAAGGGGTAGAGATGGTGATGGTGGTGGTAGTGGTGGTGGTGGTGTGTGTGTTTGTGTGTGTGTGTGTGTGTGTGTGTGTGTGTGTGGGGTAACTTGTTGACTGAGTCTGTCAAAATCAGCCCCGGTACAAAGAAACGCATAAATCAAGACGAAAAGCTACGCAGTGGCGCTGAAGAAGTCGTCGGCCGGATTGCTGACGAAAGCTACGCACACACACAGTGAGTAGTAGCCTTCCTTCTTTAACTGGGTGATTTGTTTTAAGTCTGGTAGCCATGACGCTATGTTTATTTTATTTACATAGAACTTCATGATTGCCGATGTGTCTTCATGGACGACCTTCCACAACGTTTCTATGCCGGGGTCTTGACCTACCGTCTGCTTCAGACAGGCGCATGACCTAGTTCTGTCTGTCGTCACTGTCTGTGCTTCATGGCTGTTCGAATCACACCTCCGAATCATGGCTTTACAAATCAGCCATGGGAACGGTATGTCTGTCTGTGCTTTTGCTCGGTCTTTCAGAATAGTTCCCTCGATCTCTTTCATTAAAGTGACAGTGTTACTGTAGAGAAACATGTAAGAGCCAAGCAGTTTTAAACAAAAAGGTGTGAAAC
>CM031600.1:30772189-30779689 GCA_018398815.1 Conus ventricosus | reverse complement strand
ACACACACACACACACACATATATATATATACACACACACACACACACACACAACACACACACACACACACACACACACACACACACACACACACGCGCGCGCGCGCGCGCGCGCTATCTTACGTGTACTTACAAGAATGCCCACAAACAAATACTTCTTGCGTCGGTTGCCGCTGGAAAAGGTAAGAGTTTCTGCTGATGTGAACTGCACACATAAGTATTGTGTTAGTCTGTTTACGTGAACTGCACTCATAAGTATTGTGTGAACTGCACACATAAGTATTGTGTTAGTTTTTACGTAAACTGCACACATAATATTGTGTGAACTGCACACATAAGCATTGTGTTGGTCTGTTTACGTGAACTGCACTCATAAGTATTGTGTTAGTCTGTTCACGTGAACTGCACACAGAGGTATTTTGTTAATGTCTGTTGATGTGAATTGCACACAGAGGTATTTTGTTAATGTCTGTTGATGTGAATTGCACACAGTGGTATTTTGTTAATGTCTGTTGATGTGAATTGCACACAGTGGTATTTTGTAATGTCTGTTGATGTGAATTGCACACAGTGGTATTTTGTTAATGTCTGTTGATGTGAATTGCACACAGTGTATTTTGTTAATGTCTGTTGATGTGAATTGCACACAGAGGTATTTTGTTAGTGTCTGTTGATGTGAATTGCACACAGAGGTATTTTGTTAGTGTCTGTTGATGTGAATTGCACATAGCGGTATTTTGTTAACGTCTGTTGATGTGAATTGCACACAGAGGTATTTTGTTGATGTCTGTTGGTGTGAATTGCACACAGTAGTATTTTGTTGACACAGGCTAATAAGCGCTTTCGCATCTACAGTTCTTTGGCTTGCGCGTCCAACATGCATTCACAATTGTCCGTTCATGTGCATGAAACGCGTCCGCGTGACATGCACATGTTCAAGTGTGCAGACACACTGTAATGAAAACCCAAAGCCTCCTGAAATAAGACATGCCATTAAAAGAACCTGTTTTTTTCTGAATAAAGTACAAGACATGAAAGATTCAGGGGCCGAATCTTCCATCGTGCATAGGGAAACACTTTTCATCTTAGGTTTTTTAAAATCTGAAAATCATGTTATGCACTGACATATAGATTCTGAAATGATGATCGAAAAAAACCAAATTGGAGTAGTAACTCTGTGTGTGTTTGTGGCATACAAGATTTTCCCAAGTCCATTTTAAGGAGGTCATCAAATGGAATCATATTTGCCAAATTAGCATTTAGAGATACTAAGTCTTTTAGTTCATTACTTGAAAATGTATTGTATGCCTATCACACGTATTCTGGAACTTGTTGTTTGTTTGTTTTCTTCTCGACGACGTGACATTTTCCCTACAGCGAGTGGAGGAACTCTGGCCAAATGAGGGGGCATTGTCTCAGCGTCTTCAGACCCGGCGACACTGAGGCAGGCCCCAGCCTGTTTGATGACCCCCTTATGCGTTTTCTTGTCAACAAGATAACGCACCACCTTGGGCTGCGGCGGACAGCGCAGCCAGGAGTCACTTTAACTGCCTTCTGGCAGTGAGAGACGCCCTGCTATCACAGGCCCAATCTCTCCCCAGCGCTCAAGGCGGCCTTACGCTGCATTCCGGGTCAGGAGCAGTCGCTTTTCGGTGACTATTCCTCTGCGGTCATTTCCCATGCCGTCGAGGAGCGCAAACAGGCCGCTTCTTTTGCGACCACAAACCCTCGTCAGCACCGCCCTTCTAGCCCAAATTCTTTCGTCAGGCCCTACCCACAGCCAACCCCAGCCCTACCCCAAGCAG
This sequence comes from Conus ventricosus, assembly GCA_018398815.1. Classification (NCBI taxonomy): domain Eukaryota; kingdom Metazoa; phylum Mollusca; class Gastropoda; order Neogastropoda; family Conidae; genus Conus; species Conus ventricosus. The sequence goes on along the minus strand of CM031600.1, from coordinate 30,777,884 downwards.
CGTCCCTCGAGGCCCGCCAAACACCCTACTCCCAAACCGAAAAAACCCCAACAGAATTTTCGGTTGGGCCAACAGGCCCGGCCCCGGAGGTGACTAGCGGACCCACCTTCCGAGGGGCTGGAAATGTCAGTCTTCCAGACACACCTCGGCCCCTCTGCCCCCCTGGCAGGCAGTCTGTCCCGGCATGCCCACCAGTGGCGGCGCATGGGTCTCAACACCCTGGGTGGTTTCTGTTCTGCAGGGGGGGTTTTCCGTCTACCCTGGGCACACGAACGCCCTCCCCTCCTGTCCTCCCCCTCCTCCTTCCCACCGGCGACCCACCTCCCGCCCAGGCGGAGGCCCTCGCCTGGAAATCGAGGAGCTTCTCCGAAGGGCGCCATCACCGAGGAAACCACACCCCAACCCCGGGTTTACTCTCGCCTCTTTGTAGTCCCAAAGGCCTGGGGCGGCTGGAGACCCATCCTCGACCTTTCCCCTCTCAACAGATTCCTCAGGACAACCAGATTCAAGATGGAGACCCCGGCCCAGATCAGGGACTCCATCCACCATCTGGACTGGGCCACCTCGATAGATCTCAAAGATGCTTACTTCCAGATCCTCATCCACCCGTCCCACAGACGATACCTTCGTTTCGTCTGGCGGGGCCGGGTGTTTCAATTCAAGGCCCTCCCATTCGACTCTCCCTGGCTCCCTTCCTCTTCAAAGAAGGTAGTCAAGGAGATGGCCTCCCTTGCCAGACAGGAGGACATTCGCCTCCTTGTCTACCTCGACGACTGGCTCGTCCTGGCCCCCTCTCAGGCCCTAGCCCAATCCCACACCTCCAAGCTACTTCATCTTTGCTCCTCTCTGGGGTTCGTCACCAACCCCGCAAAATGCGAGCTCTCGCCCAGTCAGCAATTCACCTTCCTGGCATGAGCTTCGACACACACCTCCATGGTAGTCTCCCCGACCCCGGAGAGGTCCGCTCGCCTAGTGGATCTCATTTCCCACCTTCGCCTCTCTCCCCTCACTTCGGCAAGGACACTTTCCTCCCTCCTGGGGATGATGGAGTCCCTGTCTCCTCTCATTCCCCTAGGCAGAGTTCCAAAGCGACAGCTTCAGAGGGAGTTCCGCCATCGTTGGTCCCAGACCAACGACAGCTGGAACCAGCCCGTCCCCCTAGGGCCTTGGTTCGTTTGGGCCACGGAGGAGTGGCTCAGCCCATCCACCCTGGCCCCAGGGGTTCCCATCTCCCTCCCATCCCAGGCCCTGGAACTTTTCACAGACGCCTCCAACTCGGGCTGCGGGGCCCATCTGGAGAGCAGTCACGCCTCGGGGGTTTGGGATCCTCTGACTGCTCGTCTTCCCCATCAACATCTTGGAACTGGAGGCGGTCAGGCTCGCCCTCCTCCAGTTCCAGTCCATAGTCGCCCACCGATTTGTTCTACCTTTTCACGGACAAACACTTCGGTAGCTTTGTTACATCAACAAAGGGGGGGGGGGGGGGGCACACTCCATCGGCCTCTCCCTCCGTACAGAGGCCCTCCTCCGCTGGTGTCACACGCAGGGGGTCACCCTTCGCGCGAGACACATAGCAGGGACTCACAACATCCTGGCAGACTCTCTCACCGATCCAAGTCTGTCCTCCACACGGAATAGACCCTCAGCCGGCTTACCCTTTCAAACCGGTGGAACATTGGTTCAGACCAATGATCGACCTCTTTGCCACACGGTTCAACCATCGTCTGCCAGTGTATGTGTCCCCGGTCCCGGACCCCCAGGCTTACGCCATCGACGCCCTGTCCCTTCCCTGGTCCGGCCTCATAGCTTACGCCTTCCCTCCCTTCCGATCCTCCACAAGGTGATCAGGAAGGCGAGACTCGAGAGACCCAGGCTCATTCTCATAGCCCCATGGTGGCCCACTCAGTCCTGTTCCCGGACCTCAAGTCCCTCACTCACGAACCCCCTCTCCAGTTGAACACCAGGTGGGACATGCTCAGGCAACCCCGTTCGGGCCTCCCTCACGCCAATCCCCAGGTTCTTCAAACCCCCACGCCTGGCTTCTGTGTCAGCCCGGCTGCGAACATCCAAATCCCCCTCTCGAACGGACAGGTCCCGTTCCGTCCTCAATACCCTCTCCATCGCCGGGGCCTCTCAGGAACTCCGAGACCTAGCCATGTCCTCTCGCAGAGCTAGCACAGAGTCCCATTTACGATTGCAGATGGAGGAAATGGGTCTCATGGTGCAAAGCCAATTCTGTCCCTCACATTCGCCCCACCAACATCCAAATAGGAAATTTCCTGTCCCAACTTAACCTCTCTGCTAGCTCCATCATGGGCTACAGGTCGGCCATCTGCACGACCATCCTCCAAATGGCCGGACCTTCCTTTGAGAATGATTTCCTTCTCAGAGAGATCTCCAGAGGGGCTTCTCTTCGTGAGGCCCAATCCCCTAGACGTGTTCCCCTTTGGGACCTCTTCACTGTTCTTTACGTCCTCAATAAACCCCCCTTTGAGCCTTTGTCCTCCATTCCTTCGACCTTCTGTCTATGAAGACTACCTTCCTCCTCGCCCTCGCTTCCGCGAGACGGCGAGGCGAGATCCATGCCCTTAGCGGGGACCCCAGAGACATTGCCTTCCACAAGACGGCTTTCCCTCTCTCTTAAGTTCCTTCCCGAGTTCCTAGCCAAGAACCAGGAACCCGGCAGTCCCTCCCCTTCCCTCGTCATCCGCCCGCTGGCGGATACACTAGGGGGCGACACCTCTTCGGACATAGCCCTTTGCCCTTCTCGATGTCTAACACACTACTGGGAACGCTCGCGCCCCAGGCGCGTTTCACAAAGACGTCTTCTCATTTCCATCAACCCAGTAACACGAAAGACATCTCAGCTGGCACTGTCCCCTAGGTGGCTCTCCAAGACGGTCAGAACTGCCTATTCCCAGGCATCCGAGGATCTCCCCGTCTCTTCCCCCGGGCCCATGAGGGCAGAGCGCTGGCCACTTCGGCAGCATTCCAGCACTTTTGTTCCCATGCGCCACCTCCTGGAGGCAGCCTTCTGGCGTTCGGAGAATCCCTTCATAAAATTTTATTTGAGGGACATCCGCATGACCAGGGCTGATGGTTCTAATGGGATATCCTTTGTGCGGCTAAGCATCCATATCGGGTAACCCCAGGAACCACTAGGGCACTCGCCCCTCCTCCTTTTACTATGAATTCTGCTATTGTCTGACATGGTACAGTATATGACGCCAAAATGGGGAGTTTGTATTATACTCCCTGTTTGGCTAGTATACTTACCATGTCAGACTCTAATGCCCGCCCTACCTTCCCCGCTAGCGCCAAGGTTCTGGGGTTACCTTGCGCGCAGGCCTCGATGAATGACGTAAAGGGAGACTTACACTGGCTTCTCCCTACGGCGGGAAATGGGTTGGGCACCACGTGACTGTCTTATCACTGCATTAGCCACACAAAAACTTCGGCCTGGCAGAGCAGACTAACTGCCGTGAATGCTATTGTCTGACATGGTAAGTATACTAGCCAAACAGGGAGTATAATACAAACTCCCCATATCAGATTTCTGGTAAACGACTGTCTATAACGGAAATAATGAATAAAAAGATCAGAGACACCAATCTAAACTTAGTCATAATTCGTTTTATATGTTTTGTCTATTTTCATTGACATGTAGACAGGTAAACATCGTAAATGGTTATACGTTCTGTATAATTAAAATCTGTCACTGTTCTGCACATGAGAATTCCAATTTTGCCAACTGTTACTCAACTAGTCTTTCTAGGAATACCTTGATAAAAACATCCACATCACCAACACCTTGGTTTATCCATACAAATCCGAAACCATATTCACATAATTTCATTCTCACATTAGTCACCCAGTTCTTTTTTCGTCTGTCATCTAAGTCTAACATCATTCGATATGCTTTGTATGGTAATCTGTAATCCTGCATCTGAATAATTTAAGCTAGTATCGGACACATTTAACGGCGGAATTCAAATATATTGGAAATCTAGATGTTTCACCATATACCAAATCATTGGTGTTTGCAATGATACTCCAAGAAATTTCTTCAAAGCATAAAGATGGATCTTCTCACAATGTACAATAGCAGCAGCATCAAGGCCCCATATTTCAGCTCCATATTGTACCATAGTTGAGCTTGGGCATCAAATAACTTCAAAAACAAAGTAAGGGAGTCATTATTTAGCAACGACAATTCTTAGTATGCACAGTAATACAGTTTAGCTCTACTTGCTAAATCATTGCAAGCAAAGACAAAGCTCAAGCGCGTTGAGAAATATATACCTAAGTATTCATATACATTCACAGCAGGCATTATAGAACCATTATATGTCCATCTCTCTCTCGCTGCAAGATATCCGCCCTTTCTAAAAACAATTATATTGCTTTTTGCCACATTGACTTTTAATTCGAATGAAGCAGCAACTCTTTGTAAAGTATTTAACTGGGTTTGTAGCCCAATTACTGTTTCTGATAACAAGGCTACATCGTCAGCCAAAAGAAGAATGAAAATCTCCAAACCATCATTTATAAAATTTGCACAGTGCCTTCCACAACGTATAACTTCCTGTGTTAATTCATTAATGAATAAAGAGAACAGAAGAGGGCCACAGACATCGCCTTGTTTCACACCAGAGGTACAATTTATATAGTCTGTTAAAGCAGCACCAGATCGCACTCTTGCCTTTACACAATCATACATACTTATAACACATTTATAAGGTTTCCCATGAACACCATTTTAAGCAGGACAGGCCGCAGCAAAGTTCTATTAACTGAATCAAACGCCTTCTCAAAGTCAATTAATACAACATACAATTTACGATTTACACAAAACTGTTTTTGTACAAATGCCATCAGTGTGAACATGTGGTCAACAGTAGAATATTTTTTCTTAAACTCAGCTTGATATTCTCCGGTAATATTATTTTCTTCCACCACTCCTGTAATCTCCTGTTGATAATAGCACTGTACAGTTTACTGCAGATATTACACAACGAAATTTCTATGTAATTATTTGGATTGTTTGCATCTCCTTTTTTATACAATGGGATAACAATAGCCTCGGACCAACATCTGGGATATATCCCTTGATCAAACAAGGAGTTAAACATTTCAACTAAAAATCTAGAAACAAGTTTGACTGGCAAGCAGTTTTTATTAGTTCACCTACAATTCCGTCTGGTCCTGCAGCTTTGCGAGATTTGATCTTTCTTAGAGAAACTAGAACTTCTTTGCAAATGGGACGAGTTAGATTGTTATCGTCGTAATCGGTTTCATCGATGTGATTTTCATTCCAATATCATTATGAGAGCTAACATTTCCTTCAAGCAGATCCTTGAAATGATGAAACCATGTTTCTAGACTTGTATCATTTACAGGTTGTTTTCTTCTTTTTTTCTTCGATGTTGATTATTTACGGAATTAACTAATTTTGTCAATAAAACTCCATTATTTTGTTTTTCTCTTTTCTGTTTAAAAGACGTTTGTATTCTCTCCTAGCTTTGCAGTAGGCCACACGAGACGGTTCTGACAGAGAACGTCGAAATCTGTTCATAAGTTACGAGCATTTCTTTTGTTAAGTCTGCATTCCATATCAAACCAGTCGTCTTCCTTTTGACATTTTCCAATGCAAACCTGTTTCTTCAAGCATTCCGCTGCCTCTTTTATACAACAA
>CM031600.1:30749689-30752189 GCA_018398815.1 Conus ventricosus | reverse complement strand
CACACACACACACACACACACCACACACACACACACACACACACACACACACACACACACACACGCACGCACACCACGCACGCACGCAGCACGCACGCACGCACGCACACCACACACACACGCACGACACACACACACACACACCACCACACACACACACTCACACACACACAACACACACACACACACACACACACACACACACACACACACACACACACACACACACACTCACACACACACACACCACCACACACACACACACACACACACACACACACACACACACACATCACCACTCACACACACACACACACACACACACACAACATAAAAACTCCATGAAAAACTTCACTAACACAAACTAGAGCCACATGACAACAAACGCAAACACTGATCCGTTGAAAGGGCTCCATATCTCCCGCGTGGTTGAGATAGAAACTGATTTTTTCACCTAGCCTTGCATATGGATTGACAGATCAAAAGGATAACAGTTTTTCCTTCACGTTGAGGAAGGGTGCATTCTCCCGCGTGGCTTCGTTATTAGTACTGATTTATTTCTACCCACTCCTAGCACTCAGAAAGCAATGTATTTGACTTATTCAACGATTAGTTTTTCTTCATGTCCTCATCTCATTATTCATTCGTTGTTGTTTCATTGAATTCTGTGTTTTTTCATTTTTCTCCGTTTGTGGTGACCCCAGCTTTGATTTCCTCGCCATGTCCCTCCACAAGAACTCCGAAAGATTTACCACTGAAAAGGGGCCACAAAAGCAGGACGAGTAGGAAACCGTTATAATAATGAATACTTATATAGCGCCTATTCACGGCTAGAGACCAAGCTCTAAGCGCTTTACAATCAACACTCGTTTACACAACGGGCTGCCTACCTGGGTAGTGCCGACTGAAGAGCTGCCAGCTGACACTTCATTCAGTCGTTTCCCGTGTCATCCAGTCAATATCGTTCAATATCGATCACTCGTTTTCCTTCCTTCATTCATTCTTTCCATTTCTCACGCAGGGTGCATGCTATGTGTAACGTGTCATCCATACCAACGGCCAAATTGGCCTACTCTTCCGAAAGTTGGTGATGGGATTTTACGTGTGTGCAAGATGTTGTGCGTGCGTTCACACACGGAACCTCGGTTTATAGTCTCATTGGAAGGACTGCATGGGAAATGGAGTCAGAACCAATGTTAACTCCGAGGGGAAAATCCCCCTGTACCGAAACGCCCGGCGGAGGTTCGAACCCGCAACCCCAGGATCACCAAGATTGCGAGTCCGGCGCTCTACCAACGGCTCCTATACAGACTGAACGCGCTTCAACTCAGTTCACACGAAACCCCCCAAAATGTTGAACACTGAAAGGACTACAATGGCATCACACAACAGGAAGGCAGACTGAACGCACTTCAACTCTTGTTGTCAACGGCTGTTACAGCAGAACGGAAGGAAGAGTGTGTGGGGGGTGGAGTGGGGGTGTGGGGGTGGGTGGGGTGGGGGGGGAGGGGGAGATTAATGTCATACAGACAGAGACCTCATAAAGGCAAGTTGTCACAAGGTGGGGGTGGAAGGTCGTAGCCGTTCAAGTTAGCTCCATTCACATGAACCGTCTACACCCAGCTACAGAGATATGAAAGACAGGAATGCTAGAAAAGAGAGAAAGGGGTTGAGTGTGGAAGAGAGAGAGAGAGAGAGGGGGGGGGGGGGGGGGTTTCTTACACGGTATGAATGGCCAGAAAGACAACATATGAAATATTTAAACAGCGAAATTATACCAGGAAAGAGAGAAAGGAGTTGTGCGTGTGTGGTGTGTGTGGGGGGGGGTGGGGGGGGGGGACATCTTACACAGTTTGAATCACCAGAAAGACAACATATCAGAAGGCAGCGAAAATGATCATTAACACTTTTTGGTACTCGAGCGATTCGAACTCACAACATCTGATTACCAACAGGGTGTGCTCTTACCCACTGAGCCACTTAGTTCCTCCAACTGGGACAACATTCTGTGGCGGCTGATTTAAGCATGACATTGTGGGGAAGTCACACTTCAAGGCACTTGACGTTCGGCTTCGTCATGGCTGATTGTGTCCTTGGGACGTCTTGGAAGAAAGGCGTTTGGCAGAAAACGGTTGTTACATAAGAAAGATCGTCGACAACTACAGGACATTCTGGGGATCACGGTGTGTGTGTGTGTGTGTGTGTGTGTGTGTGTGTGTGTGTGTGTGTGTGTGTGTGTGTGTGTGTGTGCGTGCGTGCGCGCGCTCTTGTTTATTCAAGTGTGAAAGCAGGGAGGTAGTGAATTTGAAACGGTGTAAACACGCCTGACGAGAATGAATGCATCGTTGAGTTGCTTCCCCCCCCCTCTCTCTCTCTCTCTCGCGCCCTCTCTCTCTCTCTCTCTCTCTCTCTCTCTCTCTCTCTCTCTCTCTCTCTCTCTCTCTCTCTCAATACATTATTGTTTTGCCTACTTACCTACCTCTCCCCGTTTCTCTGTCTC
>CM031600.1:30724689-30742189 GCA_018398815.1 Conus ventricosus | reverse complement strand
CCTTGTTGACGACCGTCTGAAGTTGAGTGTGGAATTCTTCATTCTGGGCACCATCGTACCTTTTTGTAACTTATGCATCAGTTATTTCAGTTTCCAAAGTGCCTGGAGTTAACCATGTCCCTTCCACAGATATCATGTGGTTTTCCCACAGGAGCACACTTTTCGCGTTCTCCCTTGTGGAGATGGACAAATGGTGTGATGATTGTTAACCTAGGCTGCCATCAGTTCAGCATAATCACTAGGCTGCCATCAGTTCAGCATAATCACTAGGCTGCCATAGTTCAGCATAATCTCTAGGCTGCCACCAGTTTGGCATAATCTCTAGGCTGCCATCAGTTCAGCATAATCACTAGGCTGCCATCAGTTCAGCATAATCACTAGGCTGCCACCAGTTTGGCATAATCTCTAGGCTGCCATTAGTTTGGCATAATCTCTAGGCTGCCATTCGTTCAGCATAATCTCTAGGCTGCCATCAGTTTGGCATAATCTCTAGGGTCCATTAGTTCAGCATAATCTCTAGGTGCCATTATTTCAGCATAATCTCTAGGGTGCCATTAGTTCAGCATAATCTCTAGGGTGCCATCAGTTTGGCATAATCTCTAGGGTGCCATTAGTTCAGCATAATCTTAGGGTGCCATTAGTTCAGCATAATCTCTAGGGTGTCATCAGTTTGGCATAATCTCTAGGGTGTCATCAGTTTGACATTTTCTCTTTGTACTTTTTTGTTGTTGTTATGCAGCGGGTCGCGGACGAGTCGAACCTGGCAAGCGAATCCCTCACCAGATGGGACTTTCCTATTGGATATTCTTCCTATAGGTAACATATAGGAAACTGCATTACGTGGTTACCAGCAGCAGCCAAAAACCTCTGATTTGGTCTTAGTGTTTGGGGTAAGGAATTAAAATTTAAGCCAACAGTGAAAACAGTAAAGTGTTAATTTACATTGAATGTAAATGGCCTTTGCTCTGTTCTCATTGCATTTTTGCGTTTGTGTCCAGCGATGACTCAAAGTCCTTTGAAGTCATGTGAAATACACACACACACACACACACACACACACACACACACACACACACACACAGACACACAGACACAGACACACAGACACACAGACACACACACACACACACACACACACACACACACACACACACACACACACACACGCACGCACGCACACACACATGTTTACAGGGAGGCACACAGCATTGTTTACAGGGAGGCACACAGCATTGTTTACAGGGAGGCACCAGCATTGTTGTCAGGGAGGCACACAGCATTGTTTACAAGAAAGCACAGCATTGTTTACAGGGAGGCACACAGCATTGCGTACAGGGGCAGAGCATTGTTTACAGGGAGGCACATCATTGTTTACAGGGAGGCAAATCATTGTTTAAAGGGAGGCACAGCATTGTTTAAAGGGAGGCACACAGCATTGTTTACAGGGAGGCACACAGATTGTTTACAGGGAGGCACACAGATTGTTTACAGGGAGACACACAGCATTGTTTACAGGGAGGCACACTGCATTGTTTACAGGGAGGAGCACAGCATTGTTTACAGGGAGGCACACAGCATTCTTTACAGGGGGCACAGCATTGTTTAAAGGTAGGCACAGCATTGTTTACAGGGAGGCACACAGACTGTTTACAGGGAGGCACACAGCATTGTTTACAGGGAGGCACACAGCATTGTTTGCATTGTTTACAGGGAGGCACACAGCATTGTTTACAAGTAGGCACACAGCATTGTTTACACGTAGGCGCACAGCATTGTTTACAGGGAGGCACAGCATTGTTTACAGGGAGGCACACAGCATTGTTTACATGGAAGCACACAGCATTGTTTACAAGTAGGCGCACAGCATTGTTTACAGGGAGGCACAGCATTGTTTACAGGGAGGCACACAGCATTGTTTACAGGGAGGCACAGCATTGTTTACAGGGAGGCACAGCATTGTTTACAGGGAGGCACACAGCATTGTTTACAAGGAGGCGCACAGCATTGTTTACAGGGAGGCGCACAGCATTGTTTACAGGGAGGCACAGCATTGTTTACAGGGGCGCACAGCATTGTTTACAGGGAGGCACAAAGCATTGTTTACAAAAAGGCGCAAAGCATTGTTTACAGGGAGGCGCACAGCATTGTTTACAGGGAGGCACAGCATTGTTTACATGGAGGCACAGCATTGTTTACAGGGAGACACACACACAGCATTGTTTACAGGGAGGCACAGCATTGTTTACATGGAGGCACAGCATTGTTTACTGGGAGGCAAACAAACACAGCATTGTTTACAGGGGCACACAGCATTGTTTACAGGGAGGCACACAGCATTGTTTTCAGGGAGGCAGAGAATTGTTTACAGGGAGGCACAGCATTGTTTACAGGGAGGCACACAGCATTGTTTACACTGAGGAGCACAGCATTGTTTACAGGGAAGCACACAGCATTGTTTACAGGGAGGCACACAGCATTGTTTACAGGGAGGCACACAGCATTGTTTACAGGGAGGCACACAGCATTGTTTACAGGGAGGCAGAGAATTGTTTACAGGGAGGCACACAGCATTGTTTACAGGGAGGAGCACAGCATTGTTTACAGGGAGGCACACAGCATGTTTACAGGGAAGCATACAGCATTGTTTACAGGGAGCCACACAGCATTGTTTATAGGGATCACATAGCATTGTTTACAGGGAGGCACAGCATTGTTTACAGGGAGGCACAGCATTGTTACAGGGAGGCACACACACAGCATTGTTTACAGGGAGGCACACAGCATTGTTTACAGGGAGGCACACAGCATTGTTTACAGGGAGGCAGAGAACTGTTTACAGGGAGGCACACAGCATTATTTACAGGGAGGCACACAGCATTGTTTACAAGGAGGCGCACAGCATTGTTTACAGGGAGGTGCACAGCATTGTTTACAGGGAGGCACACAACACTGTTTACAGGGGCGCACAGCATTGTTTACAGCGAGGCACACAGCATTGTTTACAAGGAAGCGCACAGCATTGTTTACAGGGAGGCACAGCATTGTTTACAGGGAGGCACAGCATTGTCTACAGAGAGGCACAGCATTGTTTACAGGGAGGCACACAGCATTGTTTACAGGTAGGCAGAGAATTGTTTACAGGGAGGCACAGCATTGTTTACAGGGAGGCACACAGCATTGTTTACAGGTAGGCAGAGAATTGTTTACAGGGAGGCACACAGCATTGTTTACAGGGAGGCACAAAGCATTGTTTACAGGGAGGCACAGCATTGTTTACAAGGAGGAACACAGCATGTTTACAGGGAGGCACAGCATTTTTTACAGGGGCGCACAGCATTTTTTACAGGGGCGCACAGCATTATTTACAGGGAGGCACAGCATTTTTTACAGGGCGCACAGCATTGTTTGCAGGGAGGCACACAGCACTGTTTACAGGGGGCACAGCATTGTTTACAGGAGGCACAGCATTGTTTACAGGAGGCACACAGCATTGTTTACAGGGAGGCACACAGCATTGTTTACAGGGAGACAGAAAATTGTTACAAGGAGGCAACACAGCATTGTTTTACAGGGAGGCACACAGCATTGTTTACAGGGAGGCACACAGCATTGTTTACAGGGAGGCACAGCACTGTTTACAGGGAGGCACACAGCATTGTTTACAGGGAGGCACACAACATTGTTTACAGGGAGGCACACAGCATTGTTTACAGGGAGGCACAGCATTGTTTACAGGGAGGCACGCATTGTTTTACAGGTAGGCGCACAGCATTGTTTACAGGGGGGCACACAGCATTGTTTACAGGGAGGCGCACAGCATTGTTTACAGGGAGGCGCACAGCATTGTTTACAGTGGGCACCAGCATTGTTTACAGGGGGGCACACCGCATTGTTTACAGGCGGGGCACACAGCATTGTTACAGTGGGGCACACAGCATTGTTTACAGGGAGGCACATCATTGTTTACAGGGAGGCACACATCATTGTTTACAGGGAGGCACACATCATTGTTTACAGGGAGGCACACATCATTGTTTACAGGAGGCACACGGCATTGTTACAGGGAGGCACAGCATTTTTTACAGGGAGGCACAGCATTGTTTACAGGGGCCACAGCATTGTTTACGGGGAGGCGCACATCATTGTTTACAGGGAGGCCAGCATTGTTTACAGGGAGGCACACAGTATTGTTTACAGGGAGGCACACTGCATTGTTTACAGGGAGCACAGCATTGTTTACAGGGAGGCACACAACATTCTTTACAGGAAGGCACAGCATTGTTTACAGGGAGGCACAGCATTGTTTACAGGAAGGCACAGCATTGTTTACAGGAGCACAGCATTGTTTACAGGGAGGCACCTAGCATTGTTTACAGGGAGGCACAGCATTGTTTACAGGGAGGCACAGCATTGTTTACAGGGAGGCACACAGCATTGTTTACAGGGAGGCACATAGCATTGTTTACAGGGAGGCGCAGCATTGTTTGCATGGAGGCACACAGCAATTTTTACAGGGAGGCACACAGCATTGTTTACAGGGAGGCACACAGCATTGTTTACACGGAGGCAAGCATTGTTTACAGGGAGGCACACAGCATTGTTTACAGGGAGGCACAGCATTGTTTACAGACGAGTCCAGCCACACTCCGGCCCGGAACGATCGTAGACAACAAACGAATCAAGCGGCGCTCAGAAAAGCGATTCATCGATGATGGCGTCCAGGACCACAGCCGGCACAGAAGCGGCTCTCTGATTGTCTAGGGAGGGAAGGACCCACCTTCATGACAGAACCCCTCTTCGGGTTTCACCTGGCGCTGTGACCAACCTCTGGGACAGAAGACGAGATTGTGCGGCCTCTCTCGTACCAGCTTTAACAGGCCTTGGGTCCGGATTCCATGCTGCCAGATGACAAAGCCACTCTCCATCGTGCTCGGGTGGGTAACCAACGTTTCGCGACAGCTGCAAAGTCAGCAGCTCCACAGTCCTGCACGTTGACCTGACTTTGCCCACATCCAGCACGCCTGGGACATCCTGGGACGTCTCATTCAGGCCAACCGTCCTCCACCGGCAAACCTGACCAGCTGTTCCATTTCCTGTGGCAGGAGTGGCAGGCAACTCCTCAAGCGACTCTGCTGACACTCGTTCGGTCCTGCAAGAAAGACGCACTGGATGTCTGGCACTGAACGGCCGCCAGACATGTGTTTGACGTGCACGGACGTTTCCTTGACTGTTCCCTTTAGGTTTGGGGTTATCTGAGCGCCCATACGTTGAAATGGAATGCGTGAAACTGTTCTCAAACATTTGTTTTCAAACGATGAGAAACAACATGTTTCAACATGAATAGTCACAGTTGTGGTTGGTTTCTGTCTCGGATTACTTATCTAACCGTTAACGTTAGTAAGTATGGGCGTTCCCGATGTTTGATAATGATTTTTTTAAAACATTTTTATTTGTTTTTATTGTTATTCCACTTGCAAAGAAAACAAAACCCACATACATGCATGAAAAGAACAGCAAAAAGAAATAAACAGCAACATTCATAACTAAAAGTTAGGTATAAAGCAAGAAAAACAAACAAACAAACATACACAAAGAGCCAAACCACACACACATGAAAAAAAGAAGAAGAAGAGAGAGAGAGAGAGAGAGAGAGAGAGAGAGAGAGAGAGAGAGAGAGAGAGTTTCAGTATAGCATTGTCTATGTATTAAAAAAAATAAAATAAACATAAAAAAACATGGTTATTTATTGACAATGCTATAAGAAATATACATAAACCTGTATACATCATATTGTTCTAATATTACTACCCATAGTAGATGTATACATGCGTTTGATGAAAAAAAAAGAGAAAAAAATGTATGTATATATATTGCAAGATAAATCAGCATGCATACATAGATAATAAAGGAAAGGCAGACAAATAGACAGACAGACAAACAGACAGACAGACAGACAGACAGACAGACGAACAGACAAGCAAAGAAACAGGAAGACAGAATGGGTTGGGTCACAGCAAGTGAAGATAATGTATGTTATTATCATAAGGTACATTATTTCATGAGTACCACTATACAGAAATATTTCAGCAGCATACAAGGGCCACACATGATATCCTCAGCAAAAGATTAAAAAAAAGAAGGAAAAAGATGATATGATTAGTCTAGTAACTGTTGTTATATTATGCATCATGCTCATTTATATATTAATGCTGAAAAGACATGGTTGATAATGATGTCAAGGCCTTCTTCCACCAACATATTATACGGTCACGACATTTGATGACAATAACTTTTCTTCCCTGTTCAAAGATAACAAAGCAGGACAGCCACTTCTGGACGTGGTACACGTAGCGGGGGTCCGGGATCTGATGTGACGGATGCTGACAGGTCAACGCATGAACTATCCGGTATCTTGATATACTGGGCAGAACAAGAATCCTGCAGAACCATGGAAGGGAAGGGGGACGAACGGGAGGAGGAGGGATGGAAAGGAGGGGGGGGGGGTGCTTAGTGATTTCCTAGAAGTGGAAGCCGGACCTTTATATTTAGAGTTATCCAACCCTCTTTACAGCGGAGCCGAGATCTGCTTAGAGTTTAAACCAATACCAAATCGTTGACAGCCGCTTCTTCTCACACTGCCCTTATCTGAGAATGGGCAGTTCGCATGTTGAAGCTTCGGATTGACGCACTAACTGTGAGGATACACGGGAGAGAGGTGAGGGCGTTGGGGTGGGAGTGAAACCTGATTGAGGTCAGTCCCTGTGGGCAGTGAGGGCCGGTGTGGTCAGGTGGACAATCCGTCACCTTGTGGTCACACGATAGGTGAGAGTTCAGGTGGTGTGAAAGATGGGGGAGCGAGAATGCAGCCCACGGTTCTTTACAATCAGAGGACGTTTCTGATTACGGGAAAACAAAGCTAATGTCTGTACATCATTTAAAAAAAACCCTCTGATAACCGTTCAGGATCAAATTTTATGTTGCTTGTGTTAAAGGTCAAAAGGGTTTTGAATGGTGAAGCTGACTCACATTTGGTCAAGTGATGTTGCTTATAGCTTAGACATCCACGAACGATCCACCAGGCGTGCTGCATTTATATCACACACACACACACACACACACACACACACACACACACACACGCACGCACGCACGCACACACACACTCATAGTCAGTAACGTTCGTTCATTGATAAGGATTGTGTTCTCCCATTTTTCACACTGCCTGTAGTCGGGTCGACCTTGTCACCTCAAGGACGTCCATTGTCCACCTAATCACACCTGCCTACACTGCCCATAGAGATAGCCCCTCACTCATGATTCTCCCACTCCCTTTCCCCCCTACACCCTCCCCACGGTTAGTCCCGCTGTGCGGTAACTGTCTGCTTCAACAGAAAGACTTGTCAATCTCAGATAAACGCACGAGATGACACGAAGTACGATATCAACGATTTCGTGTGGGTTTGAACTTTTGCTGAACCTTGGGTCAGCTTCAACCCGGGGTAGATGACCCTGACGGCTAAAGTGCAACTTCTACTTCTCGGGCATTGCAAAGTCCCCCCCCCCTCTCCTCCCACCTCTGTTTCTCTGCAGTTTTTGTCTAATGAATCAAGATGACATGATTCCTCGTGTGGAAACATTAAACCCTTTAGCATCTGTCAGTTCCGGGATATGCGTGGTGTCGCTTCCAGAAGAGGTTGACCTTCTGCATTATTATTATTTCACGGTTGAACAAAACTCATCGTACATATGTAAATAATGTTTTAGGAGCAGGGACGGAGGGTCGTGGGAGGAGGGGGTGGGGTGGGGGGGGGGGGGGTGACCTAATCGCCGAATTTCGTAACTTTCTGCATGATTGATGAAGATCAAGATCTCAATAGACATGTTCCGGTAAAAAAAAAAAAAAAAAAAAAACTTGTGGATGGGACAAACTGCTGAGTCTGATCTTTAATGCAAGAGGATGTTGTGTGTGTGTATGTGTGTGTGTGTGTGTGTGTGTGTGTGTGTGTGTGTGTGTGTGTGTGTGTGTGTGTGTGTGTGTGTGTGTGTACGCGCGCACGCGCCCGTACGTGCGTGTGCGTGTGTGTGTGTGTGTGTGTGTGTATGTGTGTGTGTGTGTGTGTGTGTGTGTGTGTGTGTGTGTGTGTGTCACGGACAAAAAAAAGAAAAACCGAAATCGTGGTCAGTCGCCAGCCAGTTCAATCGGACTTAAGCCCCGAACTCAAACATCCCGGCGCCAGGCAGACGACTTCATGCGTCGCCTCAGCCAATTTGGGCACCGCGAGGAGGCTATTTTTAGTTCTTGCGGAGACGGCAGACAGACTGAGTGGCTGACCAACTTCTCAATAGGTCTGGCCAGACGGATCGCTACGTCTAGGCCAGACTGATCCAGCTAATTTACAAGACCAGCGCCCACAGTTAAGCCAGACGTCGCCGGCTAAAGTAGGAAAGGGGAAGGCATTGTGTAGTGGGGGTGAAACGAAGTTAATTAATTAAATGACCCATTGTCCACCACGGAGAGCGAGGCCGGTAGATGTAACTTTCATGATTTGCATGTCCAATGAAAATAGAGGGGAGGTAACCTTGGTACAAGGCGGGAAAATTTCTGACCAATGGTACTCACCCTTTGACACATAGGAACAGGATAAGAAAGTGAGGGGAAGAACGGAACAGAAGGACAGACAGGGAGAGAGAGAGGTTCTGAGAGTAGGCTCTGCTCGAGAGATAAGCAGAGAGATGAGAGGAGGAGGGAAGAGAACCGAGTGGAAGCATTAGCACCGTATAGAGTCTGCAGAGGAAGGACTGAGGAGAGATGTGAGAGAGAGAGAGAGTTGCTAATCGATGAAGAGAAAAAAAAGAAAGAAAAGAATAAAAGGCAACTATGTCCATTTGATAGAGCAGACTAGAAGAGAGAGAGAGTGCAATGCGTTAATGCAGGAAGAAAGAAGGAGAACAGATCAATGTCTGTGTGGTAGTCACTGTTCAACTTGAACCGGGGTTCGACTTCATACCTGGCAGCGCCACTTTCATCAGGCCAACGCCAGTAACCTGACCAGTGCCAGCAGTCTAGCCTGACCAGTGCCAGCAGTCTAACCTGACCAGTGCCAGCAGTCCAACCTGACCAGTGCCGGCGGTCCGACCTGACCAGTGCCAGCAGTTGTGTCGTGACTGGTGTTTGTGAAAGTGACAGTGAAAAGAAAAAAAAGAAAAGAAGAAAAGGAAAGACAGTGATTCGTAAATAGCTTAAGATCACCTGGCCAGGTAAAGTAGAACATCTATTTATACCCGGGTTAGTTATGATGATTTAGATAAATGGTTTTGTGAAGTTCAAGGAAAAAGAGAATGTTTTATTTTGTTTGATTCCATGCGCATTGATGTTTTTCTATGATCATGTGTAGTAAAGTTATAGACTTTACTAGTGGTTTGATTTGATGAATGCATGATATATGAATGAGAGATTGTAAGCAAACTGTGAGTGTGTTTGGGCTGTGCGCTAGTCCTTCCTCACTGATATACCCCGAGGTTGACAATTTATTGGCGAGCCTGCCAGGATATTCTGGCCCATTTATTATAATTGTTCAACTTCTCAGAGAGGAAGCTGGGTGGGATTCAAGTATTGTAATCCTAAGACAAGGTAGTGTCTTACTGTATGTTTCCAAGATAGTTAAATACTAGGCTTGGCATTGCTTCCAAGATAGTTAACACTAGGCTTGGCATTTCAGCCCCAGAGTACTTATTTCGCACAGATTGCATGTAATTCGCTCTCATAGTTGGGTCAGGAGCTAGGCGTCTTATAAAAACTAATTACGTTGTCCCAAGCTAATATTATCATTCATAGGATTGTGCTATTACATCACTCGTGTCGGTAACCACCAGTTTGGCTGTCGTAGTAATAAAATCTTGTGAAAAAAAAGAAGAGATAATGGCGGACGAAAAGAACACCCCTATCGAACAACTTGTGAGCGTCGCTCGTGATTTTTTTTTTTTTTTTTTTTTTTTTTTTTTTTTTTTTTTTTTGCTGTCCCAACCTCTGCGCCACCTCAGAGGCAGTGCACCCACACCGCTCATTCCGACACCCCGTCCACAGCCATAGCCCGGCTGGCCCCGCCGCAACCCCTGCACCGGCAATCCACAGGGAGCAGTCAATGTCAAGTTGTCAAGAGGCAACCAACCGGAGGAGACACTGCACTGCTGCCGAGTCACTTCGGTGGTGTTCAGTGGCGCCTGTTCTGATCTAACACACGCAGGACACCACCTACTAAGCCCCCTACTGACGACAATAATTGCTTAGTCGCGGAGCCGGCGTGAGTGAGCTCTCCCTCCGGAGGGCGCCACCACGTCCGTCCAACGACAGCCCCCATGGACCCGCCGATACCGGTGACCCCGACGGAACCAAACCAAGGCCACAGACGTGGAGAGGACATCGAAATTGAGGTCACCATGAGAGCAGGGCATGAAGGGCCACAGAACTTGAGACATTTTTTTTTAATGCTGATCAATGGGAATGAGGATGATTAAGATGATGCTACGGATTCCATTTCGGTCTGAGACTACATGACAGGCTGTACTCTACGCTTCCTTTCATAATATATCCTGGCGTCAACCAGGCCCGAGAGATAAGGCACCTGCAGTGTTGGTCAGGAAATTTGAGCAACACTCTCAGAAACGCATCCATTAAGTGGATGAAACTCGACTGTGTGGTCCCAGTCTTCCCAACTGAGTCCGCAGCAAACTCAACTCTGGGTAGGAGCCGGTCGGGGCAGAAAAAACCCACATGACTCTGATGGGATTCGAACCCACGACCTCCCAGCCGGGAGTCCGCGACGCTAACCACTTCGCCACGGCGGCTGGTTTCGCTCGTGATTTAGGCTACTCGGGAGAAGAGTTGCGAGCATTCGTTGAAAACCAACAAAAGATGGAAAGAGATGAGGCGAGCGGAAAGACGCCGGGGTCGCAGTAGAAATAGCAGAGCAGGAAAGGACTAAAGCTAGCGAAGCGCAGGAAACAGAAAGAATAAAGCAGGAAACAGAAAGAATAAGGAAACGCAGGAACAGAAAGAATAAAGCAGGAGACAGAAAAATTAAAGATTCAATTAGAGTTAGAAAAAGTGAGAACACAGAGGGAGACCACCGAGGATGGTAGTTCAGTTTCCAGTGACCCTGTGCGCAGTTATGCCCCCCGACCAAAGTTGCCAAAATTCTCTGAAGGATCAGATTCGATTGATGCGTACATCAGTCGTTTTGAAACGTTTGCTACTAGTCGGGGTTTGGGGCCTTCAGAAGAGTGGGCAGTCATTTTGTCAGCGCTATTGACGGGTAAGGCATTGCAGATTTTCACTGCGTTACCAGCAGACCAACAATCTGATTTTGGTGTGTGAAGGAGTCTTTGATGAAGGGATTTGACCTCACAGAGGAGGGGTTCAGAAAGAAATTTCGATCAGCTAGATTACAAGCAGGTGAAACGTACACTCAGTTTGGTGCACGTTTAGATCACTATTTTGAGAAGTGGTTAGAGTTGAGTGGTACGAAAAAGGAGTTCGCTGAATTGAAAGAGTGGTTATGAAAGAACAGATTTTGTCAGGTTGCGGCCCTGAGTTAACTATACATTTGAAAGAGAGACAGCCAGAGACAGCAGGGGAGTTTGCTGAAGTTAGCAGAGGTGTACAGGGAGGCACGTTTGAGCACGAAGGTGCAGGAGAAACAGGTGCCAGGCACAGGTGAGAAGAGTGCAAGGAGACTAGGGGAGTTTTCTGCAAAGTCTGCAAACCAGTGGTGGGGCAGAAAGGAGGACAAAGGGACAATAGGTGTTTCATTTGTCACAAGAAGGGACATGAGGTTCCAGAAGGCAGCAGCCTTGCAAGAGGTTGATAAGGGTCGCCAGGGGGAAACGACCTGCAGTGGAACCAAAAGGGGTCCAATCTGAAGAGGGTGGAGTGCGGCCTATGGTTCGTGCTGGACAGCAGTCAGTGTCAGGGATGGAGGGCACTAGGCTGAGTGGTTCGTTACCAGTGGAAGAAGGGTGGATTGGCCAGCAGAGGGTGAAAGTGTTACGAGACACTGGTTGTTCATGTGGTGTAGTAAGAACAACGCTGGTCGAGGAAGGGGATTTGACAGGGCAAATCCAGACCTGTACTCTAATCGATGGCACTGTGAAGAAGTTCCCAGTTGCTAAGATAGAAGTACGTACCCCTTACTTCTCAGGCGAGTTGTCTGCGCTGGTGATGGAGAAACCCCTTTATGATTTGACCATTGGAAATATTCCAGGTGCGAGGGATCCAGGGGATCCTGAGTTGTTGACTGTTACAGGGGCAGCAGTTCAAACACGGAGCAAGAAGGAGGAAAAGGGTGATAAACCGTTAGTCATTCCAGCAAGGAAGTCAGGCATAGATGTGTCGCCTGATGAGCTTAGGGCAGCGCAGGAACAAGACCCTTCGCTCGTGAAGTCTTGGGAGTTGGCAAGAGGTGGAGAGAAAACAGGTGGTTAGAGGAGGTGAGACAGAATTTCTGGTGAAAGGCGGGTTGTTGTACCGAGTGTTTACCAAGGGGAAGACAGGTAAGGTAACAACTCAGTTAGAGGTACCAGCATGTTATCGTGACACTGTCATGTCAGTGGGTCACGAGTCGCTCATGGCGGGTCATCTCGGCACTGGCAAAACAGCTGACCGAATCTTTGATGATTTTCATTGGCCAGGAGCAATGGCAGACATAAAGCGGTTCTGCATGTCATGTGATGTGTGTCAAAGGTCAGCCACAAGAGGGTGAAGAGGAAGGCGCCTCTTAAACAGCCCCCTTTAATTGACACACCAGTCAGGAGAGTGGCTGTTGATCTGATTGGCCCAATCTCGCCCTGTTCCAAAGGTGGGCAGAGGTATGAGACATGTAAGGTTGCAAGAGAAAGTTTGCAGGAGGCTAGGGTCGTTCAGAAGAAGCAATATGACAGGAAGGTGAGGAAGCAATCCCTCAAGGTGGAGATCAAGTCCTGTTACTGCTCCCCACAGATCACAACAAGCTGCTGATGCATTGGAAAGGACCATTCACCATCATTGAAAAGGTAGATCAGGATTACCGAATTGATGTGAATGGGAAACCAAAACTTTTCCATGCGAATTTGCTCCGCAAATATATTCAGTGTGAGACTCAGCAAATAGGCGCAGCAGCAATCATTGATGGAGGTGAAGGAGACCCAGCAGAAGAAGGTGAGATTTTGTTGCCTGAGTTTCCAGGAGAAGAGTCATACAGGGATGCGTCACTGTATGAAGGGCTAGACAGTAGGAGACAGGAGGAAGTTAGGGGGCTCCTAAAACAGTATAGTGCGTCCCTGACTGATAAACCAGGCAGGACAACTCTAGAGACCTGTACGGTGGAGTTAACATCGCAAAAACCCGTACATGTGAAAGCCTACCCTGTCCCGTATGCCACCAGACAAGTGATCGAGGAGGAGGTGGAAAAGATGTTGGACCTTGGGGTGATTGAGCCGTCCAAATCATCGTATAGTGCACCCGTCGTCCTAGTGAGGAAAAAGTCAGGTGAGCATCGATTCTGTGTTGACTATAGACGTCTGAACAGTGTCACCAAGGTCGATGCAGAAGTCATACCCAACGTGGAAGACCTATTCGCTCAGGTCGCCACAAGCAAGAGCAAGTATTTCACCAGGATAGATCTGAGCAAGGGTTATTGGCAAATAGCCTTGAGTGAGGACTCAAAGGAAGTCACAGCATTCTCCACTCCTATGGGGCTATACCAGTGGCGAGTACTTCCTTTTGGTATGGTCAATGCACCTGCAGTTTTCTCTCGGATGATGAGGAAGTTATTAACGGGTTTGGAAGGCGTAGTGAATTTCATGGATGACATTCTGATAGCATCTGAGACATGGGAGGAGCATATGAGGCAGCTAGTAGCCGTTTTAGAGAGGTTGAGACAAGCCAATCTCACAGCCAGACCAACAAAGTGCCAGATTGGTTTTCCAAGCCTGGAGTTCCTAGGTTGTGTTGTCAGAGGCGACACAAAGCAGCCAGAAAAGGAAAGGTGGAGAAGATGATGAATTCAGAGAGACCAAAGACCAAAACAGAAGTCAGGAGTCTGCTAGGTTTTATTGGTTTCTACAGGGAGTTTGTTCCCAAAATTTCGCAGCAATCACGAGCCCTCTCAGTGATTTGGTCAAGGCAGGGAAAACCGGCAGTGGTCGAGTGGTCAGACGCTGCAGAGCAAGCACTGCAGATGGTGCTAGAACGACTAGGTTCCCGTCCCATCTTGAAGCTACCTGATATGTCTAAACCATTTCTGTTGCGTACAGATGCATCAGGTGGTGGGATAGGTGCAGTATTGTTTGCAGGAGCACGAAGGGGGTCGAGTTTCCTGTGAAGTATGCTAGCAGGAAGTTGACGAAGTGTGAAGAAGGGTACGCAACGGTAGAGGAGTGTTTGGCTGTCGTGTGGGCCGTGCAGAAATTTCACAAATACTTGTATGGGAAAGAGTTCGTGATAGAGACTGATCATCAACCACTCAAGTTCCTGCAGGAGGCGCAGCTGAAAAACAGCAGGGTGCTGCGCTGGGCAATGGCACTGCAGCCCTACAGGTATCGAGTTCAGTACATCCCCGGTCGACAGAATGTCGGAGCTGACTATTTAAGCCGTGTAGTCTAGCAAGCTGCAACTCAGAGGAAGTCAGTCATATCCGGGGTGCATAGCCACTTTGATAATAATATGTGTTGATTTCAGTGAGATTGAGTGGATATGGGTTCATTCCCATTTGGCTATGGTTCATATTTTCTTTGTGAGACTTGTTCATGTGAATGTAGTTTTTGTTTGGAGCATACAGTCGCTTGTGTAGTAATGCACTGGTTGCGATAAGTGAGGATGGAAATTCCTCAGTGAGGTGTCATGGATCGTGATCATATTTGATTGTGCTCTTCAAAGTAGTTGTGAAGAGAAGAGATGGCAAATCCGCAAGTAGGGGAATTGCATAGGTGCGCACAGAGGTTATCAGAAAACGAGTTGAAATAAGGCAAAAGCGCACGTCAATGAAGACCCATTGGGGTGATATTCACTAGTGATATAATGCTTATAATTTGTAAATGGGTTGTTGTAAATTATGTTGCAAAACCTTGCACGTGTAGCTGTGGTGTCAGCAAATTCGGTTATTGTTTTTTTTTTAACCGTTGTTTTGAGACAATGCTGAGCATGGTCTTTTGCAAGGGGGAAATTGTCACGGACAAAAAAAGAAAAACCGAAATCGTGGTCAGTCGCCAGCCAGTTCAATCGGACTTAAGCCCCGAACTCAAACATCCCGGCGCCAGGCAGACGACTTCATGCGTCGCCTCAGCCAATTTGGGCACCGCGAGGAGGCTATTTTTAGTTCTTGCGGAGACGGCAGACAGGGCTGAGTGGCTGACCAACTTCTCAATAGGTCTGGCCAGACGGATCGCTACGTCTAGGCCAGACTGATCCAGCTAATTTACAAGACCAGCGCCCACAGTTAAGCCAGACGTCGCCGGCTAAAGTAGGAAAGGGGGAGGCATTGTGTAGTGGGGGTGAAACGAAGTTAATTAATTAAATGACCCATTGTCCACCATGGAGAGCGAGGCCGGTAGATGTAACTTTCATGATTTGCATGTCCAATGAAAATAGAGGGGAGGTAACCTCGGTACAAGGCGGGAAAATTTCTGACCAATGGTACTCACCCTTTGACACATAGGAACAGGATAAGAAAGTGAGGGGAAGAACGGAACAGAAGGACAGACAGGGAGAGAGGTTCTGAGAGTAGGCTCTGCTCGAGAGATAAGCAGAGAGATGAGAGGAGGAGGGAAGAGAACCGAGTGGAAGCATTAGCACCGTATAGAGTCTGCAGAGGAAGGACTGAGGAGAGATGTGAGAGAGAGAGAGAGTTGCTAATCGATGAAGAGAAAAAAAAGAAAGAAAAGAATAAAAGGCAACTATGTCCATTTGATAGAGCAGACTAGAAGAGAGAGAGAGTGCAATGCGTTAATGCAGGAAGAAAGAAGGAGAACAGATCAATGTCTGTGTGGTAGTCACTGTTCAACTTGAACCGGGGTTCGACTTCATACCTGGCAGCGCCACTTTCATCAGGCCAACGCCAGTAACCTGACCAGTGCCAGCAGTCTAGCCTGACCAGTGCCAGCAGTCTAACCTGACCAGTGCCAGCAGTCCAACCTGACCAGTGCCGGCGGTCCGACCTGACCAGTGCCAGCAGTTGTGTCGTGACTGGTGTTTGTGAAAGTGACAGTGAAAAGAAAAAAAAGAAAAGAAGAAAAGGAAAGACAGTGATTCGTAAATAGCTTAAGATCACCTGGCCAGGTAAAGTAGAACATCTATTTATACCTGGGTTAGTTATGATGATTTAGATAAATGGTTTGTGAAGTTCAAGGAAAAAGAGAATGTTTTATTTTGTTTGATTCCATGCGCATTGATGTTTTTCTATGATCATGTGTAGTAAAGTTATAGACTTTACTAGTGGTTTGATTTGACGAATGCATGATATATGAATGAGATTGTAAGCAAACTGTGAGTGTGTGTTTGGGCTGTGCGCTAGTCCTTCCTCCACTGACATACCCCGAGGTTGACAGTGTGTGTGTGTGAGTGTGTGTATGTGTGTGCAGCTAGCCATGAAAAAAGACTGAAAATAAAAAGAAAACAGTGTTCACGTCCTTTATTCGTGATGAACATGCAGACCTGAAAAGCAGTTTGTGTATTCCAATGTTGCAATTATTTCTAAGATCATCTATTCATTTCTAGTATCCTACCCTCGATGCGAGAGTGTCTGCCTCTACAGTGGTTTCGTTATGGTTTTGTTCCTTTCTACTTAGAAGCCCAACACTGTTTTCCATATTTTCACTGGGGAAAAAACATAGTGATTAAGTATAAAGATAACAAGCCAAATTAGGAATCACGAGCAAGCAAAGAGACTGCAACTGTTTCCCCCTCTTCTACCGACCCAATGTCCGGCTTCCCACGTTTTCTCCATGACTGTTATTACATCAGAAATTAGTTCACGTAGTAATATCAATGATCCCATTCATTCGTTTCATGCTTATCAGTTGATTTCCCGAAATGACAGTGTTAAAACGGACATCCTAGGTACGTTTTATCGTTGTTTTGTAGAGTCAGTGCTGTCCTTGGGCTTTTTATGCTGGTTTTGGAAATCTTAGCGCGAAAAAACACAAACAGCTTAAAACAGAGTGGTGAAGACATGTGGAAAGATTATTGGCAAAGAATAAGAACAGTTAGATAAATTGTATGAATGTCGTGTCACACAAAAAGCTGTGAACATTGCTGCCGACAGTTCTCATGATCTTTAAAATAAAATAATAAAAAAACAACTACAGTGTTCTACCATCAAGCCGAAGATTCCAAATTCCAAAATTCAAAACAAATAGAACTAAAAAACAGTTTCGATCCCAATCCCATCAGACTCCTGAATCAAAAGTAGTGAACATTCAGTAAGATCCGGTTCAGAAAGTTTGTTTGTACATATGTGCCTGTGTATAT
>CM031600.1:30712189-30719689 GCA_018398815.1 Conus ventricosus | reverse complement strand
GTTTTGTATTCCATTGCTTCGCATTGAATTTTAATGTTTTGTATTCCATTGCTTCGCATTGAATTTTAATGTTTTGTATTCCATTGCTTCGCATTGAATTTTAATGTTTTGTATTCCATTGCTTCGCATTGAATTTTAATGTTTTGTATTCCATTGCTTCGCATTGAATTTTAATGTTTTGTATTCCATTGCTTCGCATTGAATTTTAATGTTTTGTATTCCATTGCTTCGCATTTAATTTTAATGTTTTGTATTCCATTGCTTCGCATTGAATTTTAATGTTTTGTATTCCATTGCTTCGCATTGAATTTTAATGTTTTGTATTCCATTGCTTCGCATTGAATTTTAATGTTTTGTATTCCATTGCTTTGCATTGTATCGTAATGTTTTGTATTCTACTGCTTTGCATTGTATGGTAATGTTTTGTATTTCATTGCTTTACACTGCATCGTAATGTTTTGTATTCTACTGCTTTGCACTGTATGGTAATGTTTTGTATTCCATTGCTTTGCTTTGTACTGCATCGCGTTATACATTACTTTCCATTGTATCATACTCTGTAGTATTGCTCTCTATTGCATTTCACTGCATTTTGTTGCATTTCACTGCATTCTGTTGCATTTCACTGTATGTATTCTGTTGCATTTCATTGTATGTATTCTGTAGCATTTCACTGTATGAATTCTGTTGCATTTCACTGTATGTATTCTGTTGCATTTCACTGTATGTATTCTGTTGCATTTCACTGCATTCTGTTGCATTTCACTGCATTCTGTTGCATTTCACTGTATGAATTCTGTTGCATTTCACTGTATGTATTCTGTTGCATTTCACTGTATGTATTCTGTTGCATTTCACTGCATTCTGTTGCATTTCACTGCATTCTGTTGCATTTCACTGCATTCTGTTGCATTTCACTGTATGTATTCTGTTGCATTTCACTGCATTCTGTTGCATTTCACTGTATGTATGTATTCTGTTGCATTTCACTGCATTCTGTTGCATTTCACTGTATGTATTCTGTTGCATTTCACTGCATTCTGTTGCATTTCACTGCATTCTGTTGCATTTCACTGCATTCTGTTGCTTTTCAAGATGTTACCCTGCTTGTCTGTTATTTACTGTTTATTGTTGTCTGTCCGTTTGGAGTTATGGTCGTGTATTCATTTCATCATGAGAGCGAAAGTTAGCCTATTTATCTGTTATTTACTGTTTATTGTTCTCTGCCGTTTGGAGTTGTTATGATCATGTATTTGTTTCAACATGGGAGCGAGAGTTACCCTACTTGTCTTTCATTTACTGTTTATTGTTCTCAGCCGTTTGGAGTTGTTATGGTCGTGTATTTGTTTCAACATGGGAGCGAGAGTTACTCTACTTGTCTTTCATTTACGGTTTATTGTTCTCAGCCGTTTGGAGTTGTTATGGTCGTGTATTTGTTTCAACATGGGAGCGTCCGTTCTTTACTGCTTACTCATTTCTGCCTGATCTATGACCACGGCCAGCTTGCTGGGAAGCCCTCACATGGCCCTTTGCCGTCGGCTGGGCTATAAAGAGCGTTACCGTTCCCTAGCTTGCCGAGACGTCAACATCGTTGCATTCTCCAAACTGGGCCACGAAACGCACTGGTTACGGTATTCGGCCAGATTCACTCTTGCATGACTCGACAGATCTAGCTGGAGAACCGCGTGCGAACTCTTTCAATGCGATTTTGTTGTGTGATCTAGCAAGTGCATGTGCGTGTAGTGCTTCTTCTACGTCGTTTGCTTTACAATTCAGTTTGTGTGTAACAGAGCCAGTGGTTATGCGTGCGCGTCTCTGTGTGTGTGGAGGAAGAAAGAGACAGGGGTAGGGGGTGAGGGGTAGTGTACCTAGTGTTTAGCCTGCATGCTATAGAAAACACACAGGCATTGAAGGCTGTAGTTATTCAGCGGCATCTCAAGACCTTCGAAAATGCCATTTTGAGCTTCTGACCCCACACATTTTGGATTGACTTAGGCAACAAATGATGAGGATATAAAATGGTTGAGAAGGATGGGTATGAATTGGCCTGGGCCACTTAACATCCAGGGTCTTAAAACAGACAATGCCGATTTGCACCTAGGATGTTCAATAGGCCTAGGCTATTTCCTACCTGGGTATATTTCCGTCGGGGTATACTGTGACCTGGTACACCGGAAATTTCTCTGGCTTTCTAGGCGCAGGAGTCTCCCAGACGATCTTTCCGTGATGACCTCAAACGCATCCGGAGAACGTGAAGATAGCTCAGGCGTAAGTCAGGGAGCAGAGATAAGCGGCAAGGCAGTCTGAGGTCAGTGTCAGATGGAGTAGAGCCAGATCGTGTTTGAGAACATCACATGTGTTTGAGTTATCTGAACGACGTCGATGAAGGTTTAAACGTACTGATCTTGGCCATGACGTCTACGAAATTGTGTGTGTGTGTGTGTGTGTGTGTGTGTGTGTGTGTGTGTGTGTGTGTGTGTGTGTGTGTGTGTGCCTGCGTGCGTGCGTGCGTGCGTGCGCGCGTGTGTGTGTATGCATGTGTGTATTTGTGTGTGTGTGTGTGTGTGTGTGTGTGTGTGTGTGTGTGTGTGTGTGTGTGTGAGACTGTGTGTGTGTGAGACTGTGTGTGTGTATAAATGAGAGAGAAAGAGCGACAGAGACAGAGACAGATCGGAAAGATACAGGGTCAAGAATGAGTTCACGACTACTGCCTACATAAAACGAGCGCTTAACAATGAGCGTCCATTGCTATTTCGCCAACACGCCTCGCCCCTCGTTCAGTGGGTAGTGAGCAGTCCCTTCGCAGACAATCCGCCATGCTGTGCGCCACGCTCCTCTGGACAGGGCTGCTGGTCATCGTCCCAGTCACAGCAGGTCCCCCGGAGGCAGAGTCTTCTGTGCTGACCAGACTGGTCATGCTGGAACGCCTCGTGTTCGACCACCACGCCCAGTTCCAGCATGAGCGCTATCAGTGTCAGAAAGACAAACAAGTTTTGGTGCAGAAAATCCATCTTCTGGAGCAAGAGGTCCAGCACCTTCAGAAAGGGAACGAAGTGACGGGACACAGGCACAGACACCGCAGGACTCGGAGTTACTGACTACGTTGACAGAAAATGAAGATTTGAAAGCTATTCTGGGGCATCTCTAACATCAGATAGCTGCCATAGAGAGAAAGTGTCAGTCCATGGGCGACCTGCTGACGCAATGTTTGAAAAAGCCAAGGTCCGAGGGGGACGTCAATGTGCAGAAAGATCAGCAGGGAGTGCAAGCTGCTGGAGAACAATCACAACCAGTGGCCAAGACATCGGAGCATCACCATGATCTCCAGCACGTGAAGAACGCCAGCCTTTCCCTGCATAGGAGGGATCTGAACCCTCTCCTGCTCAGTGAGGATTCCCAGCGCACACAGACAGCTCGTTCCGATGACGGGGGACCCCTACAAACGGTGGTCGACCACCTCGGACAGCAGATGATCCAGCTAACGGCTGACGTGCTGACCTTGAAGACCTCTGACGCTGAACGAGGCTCCACGTTCATCCACTGGGGAAGTTCTTCCTGCTCCGGTTCCTCAGAGCTGGTGTACTCAGGAGTACTGGGAGGCTCTCTCTACTCCCACACCGGCGCGGCAGCCAACGCTCTGTGTTTGTCTTCGACCCCCAAGCTCCAGGAGCCCTCGTCTGGTGTCGTTTACACACTGCTGTATGGCGGGGAGTATCAAACCTACGACTCCCACATGGACAGGGACGCTGTGTGTGCCATGTGCCGGTCCCCTCTTTCAGCCACCTTCATGGTTCCTGGCACCAACGCCTGTCCTTCAGGCTGGACCCTGCAGTACCGTGGCTTCCTCATGGCGGGCCATTACATCCATGATGCTGCCACCCAGTTCATCTGCGTCGATGGCAGATTGGAGAGTCGGCCCGGCAGTGATGACAACCACGACGGTTACATCCTGTACTTCACAAAGACCCAGTGTGGAAGCCTGCCTTGCTCGCCCTATGAGAACGACAGAGTGGTCACGTGCGCTGTCTGTTCCAAGTAATCTGCGCGCGCACGCACACAGACACAGACACAGACACACACACGGTGATTTGCAAACGTAAAAGTTAGGCAATGGGACGACGTTGCTGTAGACAATGGGACGACCTGGCTGTAGGCAATGGGACAGCCTCGCTGTAGGCAATGGGACAACCTCGCTGTAGGCAATGGAACGACTTCGGTGTAGGCAATGGGACGACCTCGCTGTGGCCAATGGGACGACTTCGGTGTAGGCAATGGGACGACCTCGCTATGGGCAATGGGACGATTTTGCTGTAGGCAATGGGACAATCTTGCTGTAGGCAATGGGACAACCTCGCTATAGGCAATGGGACAATCTCGCTGTAGGCAATGGGACGACCCCGATGTAGGCATTGGGACAACCTCGCTGTAAGCAACGGGATGACTTCGCTGTAGGCAATGGGACGACCTCGCTGTAGACAATGGGACAACCTATGGGACGACCTCGCTGTAGGCAATGGGACGACTTCGCTGTAGGCAACAGGACGACTTTGCTGTAGGCAATGGGACAACATTGCTGTAGGTAATGGGACAACCCATGGGACAACCTCGCTGTAGGCGAGAGGATAAATTCGCTGTAGGTAATGGGACAACCTATGGGACAACCTATGGGGCAACCTATGGGACAACCTTGCTGTAGGCAATGGGACAACCTCGCTGTAAGCAATAGGGCGACCTCACTGTAGGCAATGGACAACCTATGGGAAAACCCCGCAGTAGGCAACGGGACAGCTTCGCTGTAGGCAATGGGACAACATCGCTGCAGGCAATGGGACGACTTCGCTGTCGGCAATGGGACAACCCATGGGACAACCCTCGCTGTAGGCAATGGAACGACCTCGCTGTAGACAATGAGACAACATCGCTGTAGGCAATGGGACGATTTAGCTGTAGGCAATGGGACAACCCATGGGACAACGCTCGCTGTAGGCAATGGGACAACCCATGGAACAACCCTCGCTGTAGGCAATTGGACAACCCATGGGACAACGCTCGCTGTAGGCAATGGGACAACCCATGGAACAACCCTTGCTGTAGGCAATTGGACAACTAATGGGAAAACCCCGCTGTAGGCAATGGGACGACCTCGCTGTAGGCAATGGGACAACCAATGGGACAACCCTCGATGTAGGCAATGGGACAACCTATGGGAAAACCCCGCTGTAGGCAATGGGACGACCTCGCTGTAGGCAATGGGACAACCTCGCTGGGGGCAATGGGACGACCTCGCTGTAGGCAATGTGACAACCTATCGGACAACCTCGCTGTAGGCAATGGAACAACCCCGCAGTAGGCAACGGGACGACTTAGCTGTAGACAATGGGGCAACCCATGGGACAACCCTCGCTGTAGGCAATGGGACGACCTCGCTGTAGGCAATGGGACAACCATGCTGTAGGCAATGGGACAACCTCGCTGTAGGCAATGGGACAATCTCACTACAGGCAATGGGGCGACCTCGCTGTGGGCAATTGGACAACCTCGCTGTAGGCAATGGGACAACCTCTCTGTAGGCAATGGAACAACCTCGCTGTAGGCAGCGGGACGACTTCGCTGTAGGCAATGGGACGACCTATGGGAAACGTCGGTGTAGGCAATGGGACGACCTCGCTGTAGGCAATGGGAAGACTTAGCTATAGGCAATGGGATGTCCTAGTGGAAACTTCGCTGTAGGCAATGGGACGATCTCGCTGTAGGCAATGGGACAACCTCGCTGTAGGCAACAGGACGACTTCGCTGTAGGCAATAGGACGACCTTGCTGTGGCCAATAGGACAGCCTCGCTGTGGGCAATGGGACAACCTCGCTGTAGGCAATGGGACAACCTCGCTGTAGGCAATGGGCAATGGGACAACCTCGCTGTAGGCAATGGGACAACCTCGCTGTGGGCAATGGGACAACCTCGCTGTGGGTAATGGGACAACCTCGCTGTAGGCAATGGGACAACCTATGGGAAACTTCGCTGTAGGCAATGGAACAACCTACGGGAGGACCTCGCTGCAGGCAATGGGACAACTTCGCTCTAGGCAATGGGACAACCTATGGGACGACCTCGCTGTAGGCAATGGGACAACTTCGCTGTAGGCAATGGGACAACCTATGGGAAACTTCGCTGTAGGCAATGGAACAACCTACGGGAGGACCTCGCTGTAGGCAATGAGACAACCTCGCTGTAGGCAACAGGACGACCCCGCCGAACCCCGAACACCAAGCTGGCATCCCTAGGAACTGTTACCTGAGAGGGCTTCCAGCTAGCGGAACAGTTCTCTGACGGCAGAAGTTGACAGTGGTGTCCCAGAAGTTGGTTATGAGTGACTCGCTCGAGTGGATGGGACTGCTGACGGACAATACGAAATGGTGGGAAAGCGAAGCAATATACACTGGTCATCTCCACTCTTGAGCTAAGCTACGATGAAACGAAGCTTTGCCTACCGTGCGTTGTGGATGGGTGACACGACCTATCCATCCCGCCCTAAAAGAGGAAGGAGCATCACCCTCAGTGATACGCGGAAAGAATGTCTTTGTGATTTGGCACCATTGGTAATTATTCTTATTCCACCCCACCCCATCACAACCCCCTTCCCGTTTGTTGTTGTTGTTGTTTGTTTGTTTGTTTTTCTCCTTTTTTTTTTTTTTTTTTTTTTTTGCATATGTCATTCTGCTTGGAATCAGTCTCGCTGTCTACTAGAGTGAAGTGGTTCTTAACCTCTTATGCGCGTCATGTCGTAAATATCCCAAACTCTCAAACTCACAAGAGAGCTTTCCTCTTCCTGCTATCTCTCTCTTTCTTGTCCAAATTGTATTCGAAATATAGCTGCAATACGCTCTCCGGGGCAGGAACAGCTCAGTTGGTAGAGCGCCGGACTCGTAATCTTGGTGATCCTGGAGTTGCGGGTTTCAATCTCCGCCCGGCCGTTTCGGTACAAGGGATTTTTTCCCTCGGAGTAAACATTGGTTCTGACTCCATTTCCCATACAGTCCTTCGTATGAGACTTATAAACCGAGGTTCCGTGTGTGAACGCACGCATAACGTCTTGCACACACGTAAAATCCCATCACCAACTTTCGGAAGAGAAAGCCACTTTGGCCGTTGGTATGGATAACACGTTACACATAGCATGCACCCTCCGTAAGAAATGGAAAGAATGAATGAAAGTATGGAAATTGAGTGAACGATATTGAATGGTATGGACTGGATGAAACGGGAAACGACTGAATGAAGCGCCAGCTGGCAGCTCTTCAGTCGGCACTTCCCAGGTAGGCAGCCCGTTGTGTAACCGAGTGTGGATTGTAAAGCGCTTAGAGCTTGGTCTCTTGCCGAGAACAGGCGCCATATAAGTATTCATTATATAATATAATATATATATATATAATATATATATATATATATATATATATATATATATATATATATATATATATATATATATATATATATATATGT
>CM031600.1:30678477-30707089 GCA_018398815.1 Conus ventricosus | reverse complement strand
GCTCCATGCGAGGCTGGCAAGAAACGGGAACACAGTCCCTGGCTGCCATTGCTGCCATTTTGCAGACGTCCACAGGTGCTGCGTCTTGGGGTTTCCAAGAGTTTGGTAAGTTATGGTTAGTTGCGCAGCTGATATTTTTATAGGCCTGACCGGCCTGTGGGGGTATGCATGGGTCTTTGCAGCTGTCGAGTATATTCAGTGATAGTCGCAGAGGGTTTTTTTTTTTCCTGCTGTAGCTTTGTAGCTCATAATTGTGATGTAAAGTATGCAGTCAGTGATAATTTATTCGTAGAATTCAGGGAGTCAGACTCTCAGATCGGTGTGCGAATTTATTTCTAAATTTTCAGGAATTTAAACAAGATTTTTAGGGGGTTACACTTCATAATGCTAAGAAATATACTGGAAACATGCACACACACACACACACACACACACCACACACACACACACACACACACACACACACACACAGACACACACACCACCGCTTTACAAACAACCAGAAGAAACATAGAGGCAGCAACGTTATGAGAAAACAGGAACTCATGCAATCAAATTTCTTTAAATCACTCCAGATTATGCTAAACTTTATTTCACTGAATCCAGAGTCGTACTCAAGTGTTAGTAATGCTTAGGAGCACACATTGTCACTTATATCCACCTCTGATTCTCCCCCCCCATCCCTCTTCTTCCAATCCATAGACTAAATTATTTCTTTGGAATTTCAATGGCTGCCAGTCTGTGCATCTCTGCTTTTTATTTCCATCGTCCCAGCGGTCTTTTGGTGTACATATCCTCTTTTTGGCAGGTTGACAGTTGGATTCAGACAGGGTGTCTGTCCCTGATTTAAACCCTCCCTCTTAGGACATCTGTCAGCCATGGAAGTTCTGTCAGTGTTTATTTTGGCAGCCAATCACCTCCGGCTTTATGATGCTTGCTTCACTTGGTGGACAGTAGTGGGAGTTTTGATACCAGGGCAATGAACTTAATGACTGTGCAATGTTCATACCAGCATGACAAGATTCAGAAATTGATTTTTCTGTGCATTGTATGCTTTGCCATTACCTGTCTGTTTGCCAGTTTTCAAAAGTCATTCCTACAAATACAAATGCTTTGTATACACTGTGTTGTGCCACTCGCTTGGCTTAATCGGGTTTCACTTTTTCTTATAGTTAATAAACTGATTGTGGTTTAAATGTGTTGATTTTTTTACTTTGGAAAAAAAAAGAAATTCAGCACGAGCGGCTTTTATGCTAAGTGCTTTCCAGCTCAGAATTAAGTTATCTGTGTGGCCAGATTAAGTCTTAATTTGCCTGTATGTTAGTTGTATTTATGTCTACAGAAATATTTATTTCTTGTGATATTGTTTAAAAGAAAAAATGAGACCTGTTAGAATGAAATTTCTGATTAAATGTTCATTGATCTTTCAGTGGTACCAAGATTATCTACGTTTCCCAAAACTCACTCTCAGCTGTCTCAGGCTGTGCAGGAATTGAAAAGAACTGCATACAACAGGTACAGTGCTAATCACCCATCAATAGGAACGCTAAGTGTAGTAAAAAAACTATCAATGAACAGGGAAGGTAATTTTAAGAACAAGAAGCAAAATTTGGGCTAAGTAATAAGTAGGCAGTGATTTGCTATAAACCCCAATGAAAGTTTACTTTATATTAGGTTATAGAAGTTGTTAGAGGTTCCAGTTATCTGATTTTTCTGAAAATCAAAGAAAATTTCCCAGGCTCTTTTCCATGAAAAAAAAGGTGGATCATGCAAATTTTTTTCTGTTATGGACCAAAATGTTTTACTTATGCGAAAACTATTGGCGCATTGTCATAAAACTTGGGAGGGGGGAAAAACAAATTTTTTGCTAGTTTAACATCAGATTGCACTATTTTGTATGTTTAAATATTTTTCAGGCAGAGAGTGTCCCTAGACACCCTTTCCCCCCCTCCCCCACCTTCCCACCCACCCTGTCTAAAGATTTTCAGAGTTCCGCTTTGTTTACCATTTAAAGGTCTACAGGTAGGCGCAAAAAGTGAACTTACTTGAAGTGATTTAATGCTAGCAAGATTGTTAGAAATATTATGGGCTACATGTAATTTTTATTGCTCATGCTCCCAGTCTGTTTTGGAAAAGAAAGAAGGAAAAGTGTGAAATTAACCCTTTCACCGCCAGGCATTTATTTTGCATAAATCCCCTAGCCAGCCATTTTTCAAAAACGCTCTTATTTTATACCAGCATTATGTTAAACGCAGATATCTCTGGAACTAACCAACCCAATTCTCATGCAAATTTTTTGTAAAATGGAGGAGAAACACTGTACTTTTATTATCTCATAACATGTTAGAAATGGTAAGTCAACAACAATTTCAAATTTTTGTAATTTAAAAATGCTAAATAAAAAAAAGAATGTGATGTTTCTTCAAAACGTAAAAAATGAAGAAAGAATGCCAACAAACTCTCAACAAGGGAGGCAAAATACTCCATCAAAATTTGGGAAGACAAGAAAGTAGGGTTTATTTCCACAGAAAAGGGGAAAGAAACAGCCACAAATACACTACTCCAATAGCAGGAAACACCCCACACACCCCACACACACACACACACACCACACACAACACACACACACACACGCCCCTTTCACTTCAACAGTAATATTTTTTTTATGAACACAAAGTCATTCATGTGCTTTGGTCTCTAAACCCCTTGCCATTCAGCTGATCTATTGATCAGCTGTACACCCACTGTCAACCTCGGGTGATGTGATGGAGGAAGGACTAGCGCACAGCCCAAACACACTCACAGCTTGCTTAAAAATCTCTTTTCATATATCATGCATTCGTCACATCAAACCACTATTTAAAGTCTATAACTTACTACACATGATCTTTAAAACGAACATCAATGCATATGGAATCAAATGAATAAAAACATTCTCTTTCCTGAACTTCACAAAATCATTTATCTAAAACATTAACTAACCCGGGTATAAAATAGATTTCTACTTTACCTGGCCAGGTGATCTTAACTATTCACGAATCACTGTCTTTTTTTTTTCCTTTTTTTTTCTTTTCCTGTCACTTTCCAAAACACCACAACTGCTGGCACTGTTGTTGGTCTGCTTGCACCGTCAAGCTGGACTGCTGGCGTTGGTCGGGTTTGGACTGCCGAATGAAAGGGCGCTGGCCAGTATGAGGTCGAACCCGGTTCAGATGGAACAGTGACTATCAACATCGATCTGTTCTCCTTTCTTTCTTCCTGCTTAACGCTTTTCCCACTCTCTTTTCTCTCTCCCTAGTCTGCTCTTTAAATGGACATGGTTGCCTTTTCTTTTCCTTTTCTTTTCTTTCTTTTTCTCTTCATTAGTTAGCAACTCTCTCTTTCCACATCTCTCTTTAGTCTTCCCTTTGCAGACTATATCTGGTGCTAATGCTCAAACTCCATCCCCCTTCATCTCTCTGCCTTTCTCCTGCAGAGACTACACCCAGAACCTCTCTCTCTCTCTCTCTCTCTCTGTTCGTTCTCATCTCCCTGCCTTCTGTAGGCGAGAGCCTACTCCCCGAACTTCTTCTCTCTTCTGTCTGTTCTTTTTCCCTTCGTTCCCCCCTCTCTCTCACTCACGCATTACTTTATGCCCTCACTCCGTGTCCAAGGGCCAGAATTTGGTCAGTATTTTTACCGCCTGATACCCGAAGTTATCCCCCTCTAATCCATTGGATTTTCAAATCATGACAGTCACGCCTACACGCCTTACTCTCTGTGGTGGTCAATTGGTCATTTAATTGATTAGTGATTTCACCCCCACCACACACTACCTTCTCCCCTCTCCCTTTCCTGCTTTAACCTGCGAGTCCGACTAACAATGGCGCGGTTCCACAAATTGGCTAGATGAGCCTGAGCCAGGCGCTACGCTCGTCTCGCTAGACATCGAGCGTCGGTAAAAGCTGCTTAGTCCGTTCTAGCCGGACAGACCGTCTCTGTGGAGCCTCTCCCTAGCTTAATTGGCTGGTCCGAACATGGGCCCGTCTACGTGGCGCCCAGAATATTTGAGTTAGAGCTTATGTCCAAACAACCTGGACCACGACTTGGTTTTTTCTATTTTGACCGTGACAATTTTCCCCTTGCAAAAGACTATGCCCCGCATCGTCTCAAAACCACGGTACAAAAAAAAAACAAAAACCGAATTTGCTGACACACAGCTACAGTGCAAAGTTAAAAAAAATACTTTAAAACCAACGGTTTAAATTATAAAATATATCATTAGTGAATCCCACTCCAATGAGTTATCATTGACGTGCGCTCTTGGTTATTTCAATTCATTTTTATAACGACCTCTGTGGGCACCTATGCAATCCCCTCCCTGCGGATTTGCCATATCTTCTTTCACAATTCTTATGAAAACACAATATAATATGATCACGATCCATGACACTTCACTGAGGAATCTCATCCTCACTTATTGCAAAAATGCATTATACACAAGCGACTGTATGCCCCAAGCATAACTACATTCACATGAGCAAATCTCACACAAAAATATAAACCCATAGCCAACGGGGAATGAACCCATATCCAATCAACATAACTGTAATCAACACATATTATCAACAAAGCACCCCGGATATGACTGACTTCCTTGATTTGCAGCTTGCTAGACTACCGGTTTAAATAGTCAGCTCCGACATTCTGTCGCCCTGGGATGTACTGCACTCGATACCTGTAGGGCTGCAGTGCCATTGCCCAACGCAGAACCTGCTGTTTTTCAGCTGTGCCTCCTTGCAGGAATTTGAGTGGTTGGTGATCTGTCTCTATCACGAATCTTTCCCATACAAGTATTTGTGGAACTTCTGCACGGCCCACGAAGCTAAACACTCCTTTCTACAGTTGCGTACCCTTCTTCACACTTTGTCAACTTCCTGCTAGATACCTACAGGAAACTCGACCCTTTCATGCTCTGCAACAATACTGCACCTATCCCACCCCCTGATGCATCTGTCCGCAAAAAAAATGGTTTGGACATATCTGGTAGCTTCAGTGGGACGGGAACTAGTCTTTCCAACACTGTCTGCAGTGCTTGCTCTGCAGCGTCTGACCACTCGACCACTGCTGGTTTCCCTGCCTTGACCAATCACTGAGAGGACTCGTGATTGCTGCGAAATTTGGAACAAACTCCTATAGAAACCCAAAAAAACTAGCAGACTCCTGACTTCTGTTTTGGTCTTTGGTCTCTCTGAATTCATCATCTTCTTCACCTTTCCTCTTTCCGGCTGTTTGTGTCGCCCTTTACAAAAAACCTAGGAACTCCTACTGTCTAGCCCTTCATACAGTGACACATCCCTGTAGACTCTTCTGGAAACTTAGGCAACAAAATCTCCCTTCTTCTGCTGGGTCTCTTTCACCTCATCCTGATTGCTGCTGCGCCTATGTGCTGAGTCTCACGCTGAATATTTTTGCGGAGAAAATTCGCATGGAAAAGTTTTGGTTTCCCCTTCACATCAATTCGGTAATCCCGACCCACCTTTTCAGTGATGGTGAATGGTCCTTTCCCAAAGCATAGCAGCTTGTTGTGGACCCCTGGGAAGCAGTACCAGGACTTGATCTCCCACCTTGAGGGATTGCTTCCCCACCTTCCTGTCATATTGCTTCTTCTGACGACCCTAGCCCCCTGCAAACCTTCCCTTGCAACCTTACATGTCTCATACCCGTGCCCACCTTTGGAACAGGGCGAGATTGGGCCAACAGATCGACGGCCACTCTCCTGAATGGTGTGTCAATTAAAGGGGGATGTTTAAGAGGCGCCTTCCTCTTCACCCCTCTTGTGGCTGACCTTTGACACACGTCCCCATGACATGCAGAAAGCTTGATGTCTGCCATTTCTCTGGGCCAATGAAAGTCATCAAAGATTCGGTCAGCTGTTTTGCTGGTGCCGAGATGACCCGCCATGAGCGACTCGTGACCCACTGACATGACAGTGTCACGATAAACATGCTGGTACCTCTAACTGAAATGGTCACCTTACCTGTCTTCCCCTTGGTGAACACTCGGTACAACAGCCCGCCTTTCACAAGAAATTCTGTCTCACCTCCTCTAACCCCCTGTTTCTCTCCACCTCTTGCCAACTCCCAAGACTTCACGAGCGAAGGGTCTTGTTCCTGCGCTGCTCTAAACTCATCAGGCGACACATCTATGCCGACTTCCTTGCCGGAACGACTACGGTTTATCAACCTTTCCTTCCTTCTTGCTCCGTGTTTGAATGCTGCCCTGTAGCAGTCAACAACTCAGGATCCCTGGATCCCCTTTCACCTGGAATATTCCGATGATCAATCATGAAGGGGTTTCTCCATCACCAAGCAGACAACTCGCCTGAGAAGTAAGGGGGACGTACTTCTATTTAGCAACTGGGAAAATCCCTCACAGTGCCATCGATTAGAGTAAGGTTTTGGATTTGCCCCGTCAAAACCCTTTCTCGACCAGCGTTGTTCGTTCTACACGCATGAACAACCAGTGTCTCGTAACACTTTCACCTCTGCTGGGCCAATCCCCCCTTCTTCACTGGTAACGAACACTCAGCTAGTGCCCTCCATCCCTGACATGATGCTGTCCATGCTAGCCCTAGGCTGCACTCCACCCTCTTCAGGGCTGAATCCTTTTGGTTCCATGCAGGTCGTTTCCCTTGACGGGGCCCTTATCCACTCTTGCAAGGCTGCTGCCCTTTTGGAACCTCATGCGACAATCCTCGCCACTGTCCCTTCTTGTGACAAATGAAACACCTATTGTCCCTTTGTCCTCCTTTCTGCCCCACCATGGGTTTGCAACTGTGCAAAAACTCCCCCAGTCTCCTTGCACCCCTTCTACCCGTGCCTGCACTGTTTCTCCTGCACCTTAGTGCCCCAAAAGTGCCTCTCTTACACCTCTGCGAACTTCAACAACTCTCCCGCTGTCTCTGGCTGTCTCTTTCAAATGTATGGTTTAACTCAGGGCCGCAACCCGACAAAATCTGTTTTTCATTTAAATAGCTCTTTCAATTCAGCGAACTCCTTCTTCGTACCGCTCAACTCTAATTGTTGTTCAATAGGGGTGTTCTTTTCTTCCGCCATTATATCTCTTTTTTTTTTTAACAAAATTTTATACTACGACCCGCCAAATGGTGGTTACCCACACGAGTGACGTAATAGCACAAACCTATGAATGATAATATTAGCTTGGGACAACGTATTAGTTTTTATAAGACGCCCCGCGCCTGACCCAATATGAGAGCGAATTATAGGCAACTGTGCGAAATGAGTATCTGGGGCTGAAATGCCAAGCCTAGTATTAACTATCTTGAAGCAATGCCAAGCCTAGTATTTAACTATCTTGGGGAAAATACAGTAAGACAACCCCCTTTTCTTAGGATTACAATACTTGAATCCCACCCAGCTTCTCTGAGAAGTTGAACAATTTATAATAAATGGGCCAGAATATCCTGGTAGGTCGCCCAAAAAATTTTTCAAAACCCCGGG
This sequence comes from Conus ventricosus, assembly GCA_018398815.1. Classification (NCBI taxonomy): domain Eukaryota; kingdom Metazoa; phylum Mollusca; class Gastropoda; order Neogastropoda; family Conidae; genus Conus; species Conus ventricosus. The sequence goes on along the minus strand of CM031600.1, from coordinate 30,699,587 downwards.
TGATGTCGATGGAGGAAGGACTAGCGCACGCCCAAACACACTCACAGCTTGCTTACAATCTCATTCATATATCATGCATTCGTCACATCAAACCACTAGTAAAGTCTAAAAACTTTACTACACATGATATAGAACGAAACTTCAATGCATATGGAATCAAATGAAATAAAACATTCTCTCTTTCTGAACTTCACAAAATCATTTATCTAAAACATCATTAACTAACCCGGGTATAATTTGATTTCTACTTTTTCCTGGCCCGGTGATCTTAACTATTCACGATCACTGTCTTTTTTTTTTCCTTTTTTTTTTCTTTTCACTGTCACTTTCACAACACGACACAACTGCTGGCACTGGGGTTGGTCTGCTTGGGACCCGGTCAAGCTGGACTGCTGGCGTTGGTCAGGTTGGACTGCGATGAAAGTGGGGTGGCCAAATATGAGGTCGAACCCCCGGGTTTAGATGGAACAGTGACTATCAACATCGATCTGTTCTCCTTTCTTTTTCCTGCATTAACGCATTGCACTCTTCTCTCTTTTTCCTAGTCTGCTCTATTAAATGGACATGGTTGCTTTCTTTTCCTTTTCTTTTCTTTCTTTTTCTCTTCATTAGTTAGCAACTCTTCTTTCCACATCTCTCTTTAGTCCCCCTTTGCCCGACTGTATTGGTGCTAATGCTCAAACTCCACTCCTCTCATTCTCTGCTTTCTCCTGCAGAGACTAACCCCAGAACCCCTCTCTCTCTCTCTCTCTCTGTTCGTTCTCATCTCCCTGCCCTTTCCCGTAGGCGAGAGCCTACTCCCCGAACTTCTTCCTCTCTCTCTGTCTGTTCGTTTTCTTGTTCCCCCTCTCTCTCACTCACGCATTACTTTATGCCCTCACTCCGTGTCCAAGGGCCAGTACCATTGGTCAGTATTTTTACCGCCTGATACCCGAAGTTATCTCCCTCTAATTCCATTGGATATTCAAATCATGACAGATCACACCTTACCGCTTACTCTTTTGTGGTGGTCAATTGGTCATTTAATTTATTGCTAGATTTCACCCCACCACACACTACCTTCTCCCTCTCCCTTTCCTGCTTTACCTGCGACGTTCCCACTAACAATGGCGCTGGTTCCACAAATTGGCTAGATGAGCCTGAGCCAGGCGTACGATCGTCTCGCTAGACATCGAGGCGTCGGTCAAAGCTGCTTAGTCCGTTAGCCGGACAGACGTCTTGTGGGCCTCCCCTATGCTTAATTGGTGGATCCGAACATGGGCCCGTCTAGTGGCGCCCAGAATATTTGAGTTAGAGCTTATGTCCAACAACTGGACCACGACTTGGTTGTTCTATTTTGACCGTGACACCCACTCAAACACGTCTGGGGCTGTCGCCCGTCACGTGTCAGTCAGCCACGCCCCCTTAACCTCAACCAGCAAGAGTCGGCCCATAGGTGTGTGTGAAGTTTGTTGCGTAAAGTCTTAGTTCGCTCACTCACATAGAATTTGTGAATAGTCAGTCAGTGCTGGCTGGCTCAGCGCAAAAACACTGGGGAACATGCAGTAGGGAAGTAAGTGGGCGTCTCGTCAGTTCTCCAACTATTGGCCACGGTCCAACGCCTCGCGTTGCAATAATTCAGTCAAGCCCTCACTATCGTTGTTTACTCATGACTCTGGGTCTTCTTCATCTGTATTAGGAACAACTGACCGTCTATTCAATATTCCAGCACTTGATCTGTGGTAAATGTCAGAGATGGGATTTTTCGCCGATTGGCGGATTTCCGTCTTTTTGATGGCCCCAGGGGTCGTTTTTGAGATCAGTGTAAATCCGTTGAGAAAATTGGGGGGGGGGGGGGGGGGGGGGGTAGAGGTAGGTTTGTGATGAAGCTAATGTACGGCGAGAGGTCGATCGATATTGTGTTCTCAATTGATCCGTTCGCAAATGGATGTTTCCGGTTTCTGCTTGGGCCAGTCGAGACTGCTGTCTTTGTTTTCATTCTGCGGTTGACCGAAACCATCAAAGCGGAAGTTGATGTTTGAGAACGCGGCAAACTGTTTGCGAATTTTTTTCCTGACGCCATTTTCTTTCGGTTTGACGAGAGTGGCGAAAACCAGAATGTTTCGTCAGATAGCAGAAAGCGAGAAAGTTCTTACGAAGCAAGTCGATGCTTCAGTTAAAAACAAATGGACTTGGAAGTGGTTGGAGGAGGAAGTGAGCGCAAAAGTGATGCTGACCAGTTCCAAAGGCGCCGTCAGCCACAGTGTGATTCTCAGACTAAAAGACTGCATGAGGAAAATCACCTATCCAGGACAAGCAGTCTGCACATGGTGTAATGACGCGATCAAGTATGGCTCACGGGCAAGTCAGCATTGATCAACCACGTTCTTGCTGAAAAGCACCTAGCAAGAGTGAAAGATCGTCTTACAAACGAGACTCTTGGATGTTTGGAGCATCGGCGAGTCTACCCACCACCCCACTCCCACCCCGTCTCTCTCTCTCTCTCTCTCTCTCTCTCTGTGAAGAGTAATGCTATTTGTTTTGTTGAAGTAATGATATTAATAATATTGCAGGTTATCTCCAGATAGATATGATGAATCTGTAGACCCCCCCCCCCCCTTTTTTTTTTCTTCTTCTTGATGTAATGCCCACAATCATCAAGCTGATTATTTTGCAATGAAGGTTCTCTTTGAAAAAACGGGTTACATCAATGTCACAGTATAGGCCTACACAATTGTGTAGTCAATATATTTTACGTAATAAATAGCATACAACAAACTATTTTAGTGAGAGAGAGATCAAAACAAAAAAATTGCAAGGGTGTTATTGACATTCTACAGACAAGCAAACAAAACATAAGTAAACAAACAGACGATAGTACGGAAAAAGTAATAGTAGTAGTAGTAGTAATAATAATAAGAATAATGTTTTTTATCTATACCACCGCGTCACAAAAATCTTTTCTTTTCTGGTATAGATATCATGGGGGGAAAAAATCAGTTACACACATTCATACAAACGAGCAGACCGGCAGATATGCATGCATACTTATACTCTGGTGACTAGATTTAGCAAGTGACATCATTAATGTTGAGGAGTATCAGAAGTGTGAAAGTGGTTTTTTTTCTTATTGTAATAGAGATGGATCAAGTTGAAAAAAAAAAAACTGCTTGTGGACACACAATGAGTTAAACCTTCACAATTTGCACACTTTGAATATGATCCTTAGTCAACTCTCTCACTTATATTCTATAAAGGAATCCGAATCCTCCGTGGTATTTTGAAGGACAACTATAAGAAATTATTTGATTGGTGTTCAGGTAAACTTTTTTAATAAGTATTTTGAAGGATGGCTATTACTATTAGAAACTAAACTGCTCGCTGAAATGTGGTGATGTGAAGGACAGTAATGAGAAACTGACTTGCAACTGCTGGAAAATTGTGTGACTATTAGCAACTGGAAAATCACCAATCCTGTGTCAATGGTCTTCATGATTTCCTGACAGACATCAATGGCGAAGGTGAGAAAGTCTTTTTTTTTTTGTAGGATCAAGGTTATTAATACTTTTGAATACTTTGGTGTCTCAGATGCTGATTTTTGCAGGTTAAATTCTAAAATATCTTCAGCTTCAGGGGGCTTCGCCCCCTGACCCCCACCAGGGGCCTTGCCCCTGGACCCCACCGGGGGCCTTCAGCGGCCCCCGAACCCCCGCCACTTTTTTTTCCTCCTTTTTCACATTATGAGAATCCCATCTCTGAAATGTACGGCAAGGTCGAGTACATAAAGTGCTGGGTGGTGACGTCATAGTGAATGGAAAAACGATCGGAATAAAGTCGATAAAACACTGAACTGAATAGTGTTCTGACAAAGCAAATGGCTATGAGCACCGGCCAGACCATCCCCCAACTATGACGTTTATTGCTGGCTTTTTATCTCATGAACTAGGATGGTGAGAGTATCGGGAGTTAGGTCACCCTACTTAGTCGCCAAATGGCGCTGTCGGCGCTCAAGCCTGTCGTCGCCAAAAGGCGCCGTTGGCGGTGAAAGGGTTAAAATGCGACTCAAATATTTGAAAAAATGGCTAGGGGGAAAACTTGTTTTGGAATCAAGTTGTAATATGGTTTTGTTAAGTTTTCTGAGCAATATATTTGGACTTTTTGTTTTCCCATGTTATACCACTTAAAAACAGTGTAATATGAAATATTTCCCTGTAGAAATCTACAATATTAGTCCTTTGTAACTTTTTAAATTCACAAATGTTGCAAGAATTTATTTTGAAGCAATTTGTTTTTCTAATGAGTTAAATTAGAAAAGTGAATGATCCTGTCCATTCACAAGAAGAGATGCTAGAACTTTCACACGTTATAGGACATGTTAGTTGTTGTTCTTTGAGTCAAGTACTGTTTTAAGTGACTGGAATTGATATGTGAAAATGTCCAATTTCAGTGTGAAAAAAAGCCATCATTGGCTCCCGGGAACAGCTTTGTATTAATGAGCAAGTGAAGAAAGAGAAAAGCAACAGTACAAAGGTATGTCTGTCAGATTTTGATCTGAAATTAGGTCTAGATTATCACACAATATTTTCCAGAAAAACACGCTTTCCATAGAGGCGCAAAAATGTGGGAGCCATGAGTATTTCAATATTGAAAGCAAGGGGCCCTAAACTCCAAGTTTTGCCTTCACACCCATGCATAGCTGGGTGAACAGTGGTTGTTACAACACAAAGACTCGAACCTGATAACTGTTCTTCAAGATGGTTAGAAGAAAATTGTGTATGAAAAGGAGCAGGTATTGAAAGAACAGGGCTCCTAACCACCACTTTGGCTCAGACACTCACTCACAGCTGGTCTGACAAGGTTGGTGTAATAACACAAAGGGCATGAACCTGGTCGGAAAGTGCTATAGCCAATCACTAACTCATCATCCCAATAACGTGCCGGCATAAGCAGGTTAAAAAAGGTGGCAAACATTTTCAGTGTTGTAAAGACTGTTACGCAGAAAACTGTTAAATGAGTCTTTTATCTCATGAGCCTTGTGGCAAACATTTTCAGTGTTGTAAAGACTGTTATGCAGAAAACTGTTAAATGAGTCTTTTATCTCATGAGCCTTGTGGCAAACATTTTCAGTGTTGTAAAGACTGTTATGCAGAAAACTGTTAAATGAGTCTTTTATCTCATGAGCCTTGTGGCAAACATTTTCAGTGTTGTAAAGACTGTTATGCAGAAAACTGTTAAATGAGTCTTTTATCTCATGAGCCTTGTGGCAAACATTTTCAGTGTTGTAAAGACTGTTATGCAGAAAACTGTTAAATGAGTCTTTTATCTCATGAGCCTTGTGGCAAACATTTTCAGTGTTGTGAAGACTGTTATGCAGAAAACTGTTAAATGAGTCTTATCTCATGAGCCTTGTGGCAAACATTTTCAGTGTTGTAAAGACTGTTATGCAGAAAACTGTTAAATGAGTCTTTTATCTCATGAGCCTTGTGGCAAACATTTTCAGTGTTGTAAAGACTGTTATGCAGAAAACTGTTAAATGAGTCTTTTATCTCATGAGCCTTGTGGCAAACATTTTCAGTGTTGTAAAGACTGTTATGCAGAAAACTGTTAAATGAGTCTTTTATCTCATGAGCCTTGTGGCAAACATTTTCAGTGTTGTAAAGACTGTTATGCAGAAAACTGTTAAATGAGTCTTTTATCTCATGAGCCTTCTTTTGTTTGCTGTTTGTTTACCATGCTACTGTTTTGCTGACAGTGCTACACTCCTAAACTTTGGGATGAAATTCTGTGTCTTATCTCATGAGCCTTCTTTTGTTTGCTGTTTGTTTACCATGCTACTGTTTTGCTGACAGTGCTGCACTCCTAAACTTTGGGATGAAATTCTGTGCAAAAAGAAAAAAAAAAGAAGAAAAACCCTTCAGGGTCTTAAATGGAACTGAGACAATGTAGATCGTCAGACTGTGGACACGTGTTTCCCCCAGAAATGGACGTAGTCGGCAAGGAGAGAAAGCAAAAGCAGAAGAAAAATGGCTCAAAATGATCGTGATTTTATTGCATTATTGATCAGTTTTGTTGTTTGCCTTTTTGATTTGTTTTATTGGTCAAGCCATATCAAGTGATAGTTAGCAAGTTATAAGTCTTCTTGGTATACCATTGTTGTGTCTGAATCGAAGTCTGACTGAAAGTGCTATTGAGTCTGACTGTTCAGACATTGAGGCCGCCACAGAAACAGATTCAAGAAGAAAGGAAACGGCACAAAAAAATCACTCTGTGATTTGACTAGAATGCTATGCTTAAATTTGGAATACTATACTTAAAATGTCAAAATGCTATACTTTGTGCATTTGAAGCCTTGGCCGAGGTGAACCCAGATGGCGTCAGAGATGTTTAAGGTATCATTGACTGTTTGAGTAATGTCTTTGCTTCTTTTTTTTTTCTTTTATAGGTTCATCTTTGTCGGGCAAAAGTATCTGCCAAGCGTTGTCATTATTATAATGTACTGGAAGGTGAGTTGGACAAGTTTTGTAATTTGTTCAGTTTCCTAAAGCTTTGTCTGCCACTGTACCGCTGTGGAACTCATTTTTGTATGTCTGTGGTGTTACAGTTTGCCATCATACATTGCACCATTTGGGGGAACCGGTATAAGCTGTACCAACATGTTTGCTCTGTTTTGCTAGATGTCATTACCACAGTGCTTAAGACTGCATGAGCCCCATCACCAAGAATGGTTGTTCCCGCCCTGCCTTTTCATTCTGTGGCCAAACAAAATGAAGAAAGGCTGGCAAATTTTGGTCTGTCTACTGTCTAGTCTCTACATTTACCAGTTATAGCTATTTGTTGTCCGTGCCTTGTTTTTGAGGTTCATTTTAACCTTTCTTCAAAGCAGTACTTGATATCATTTTATTTGATCTATTAAAAAAAAAAGTTTGATCTAAACTGCTTCAGTGAGCTTTTTTCTCCATGCAAGCCTCTTCGGTCTTCTCAATGCCTCACTGATTTGTGTATGATGTATCGTCATGCCTGAACCATGCTAATGGTGTAATAGTAAATGAAAGACCTGTAGGATTGGAAGAGGAATTGTTTCTACATTACTCTTAAGTCTCAGAGCCTTTGAATCTTACTCCTCCAGAGTACATTCGTATTGAGTCTCCTTTTATATTCAGACAAGAGGAGATCCAGATTTCATTCATAGTGAGTCTCCTTTTCCATTCAGACAAAAGGAGATCCAATGGGCCATGGATATCTCCTCGCGGGCACTGGTGCACTCTTGATTGAGAAGTATGGGGTATAAGGGTTACAGGGTTCTTTCTTCAGAGTTTGTGTGTGAAGAACCCTGTGTTGAAGCTGGAATCTGAGGGTCGTTGTCCTTCCCTACTGCTTTCCTTTCAACCTCCCCTTCCCCCCTTTACCCTGCCTTAACCCCTTTACCCTCCCCTTCCCCCCTTTACCCTGCCTTAACCCCTTCGCTGCTATCATATTTTGCTAAGTCCCATGCTAAGAAATTTTTTAGAAAAACACAAAAATCACGCCTATGCTTTTCATTTGCTTATAATTCAGAAGATATTGAAGATAGCTACATAAAAGTATATATCAAATGAAAGGAAATTGAATGAAGAATCTGTTTGTAACAATAACAAAATGAAATGATATGCTAGAATGACACATGAACTCCTTGAAATGCAATACAAAAAAAATGAAAAAAATCAATCATGATGTTATTAGGTGATGCTGGAGCTCACAGCAGTTCATAGCACATTTTGTATTGAAGATTCACAGTGTACAATGATCCGGGAAGCAGTGTCCAGTCACAATGTCTCTGAGCCCTTATTTTGTCCATTTCTTAAGCAAGGGGAGAAAACTACATTCTCTGGCAAGATGACCACCGATGAAGTCATTTGTCTGGATGTGCAGTTCTGTATAGCTGACATTTTTGTTTGTCCACTCTGTTACTGATTGTGTAATTGTATGTTACTCAATTTCTTCTTCTTCTTCCTAAAAACACCGGTTCACTCAAAAACGAGTAGGTCACTGTTGCTCAATGTATCCATGCGTGTGTGTATAAGCATAAATTTATTTGTCTGTCATGTTTTTAGTCAGCAATTACACTCCAGATTTTCAGTTGTTGTTGTTTTTTTTGTCTTGACTCTTGTTTCTGTTAATTGTTATCAATATAAACTACGTATAACATTTTATTCAAGAAAATTTATAAAAAGAAATGCAGTCCAGTTACATCCTACTGAACTAATAGTACAGTATGTCTCAATACAATACTTGAAAATAAAACATTTGTACAGATCTGACAATCCAGCATACACAGAACCTTTCTTCGCATGAAAAGTGTATCTGATCATTAACGAGGGGAAATATTGACTTTTTGGAGGAGATTCCAGAATTCTTTTGACTGTGGGGTTTTTTTTGTTTGTTTTTTTTGTAATGATTCTGAAATCTGTCACTTTGTTCTGTCTTGGTGCAAACTTCTGTTACAGCGGCCCCTTATTTAGTTATTGTGTTGTTTTCAGACTTGAAGCGCAACACTGAGGCTCGACAGATTGTGGGTAGTGTCACGGACATTGAAGACCTGGTGTCCCATGGCTCAAAGAGCAAGTGAGTGGATGGTACAAGGCTTGACTGAAATGTTGTGCTGAAAAGGTGCTCTCATATCAAAAGTCAATTAGTTATATAGAGCTGTTGGACTGAAATTCCTAGGCTCTTTGAACATTCTGGTAAAAGAGGGTTTCAGGCAAGTTCAGATAAACATAGCCTGTATATTCTCAGCCTATGGAGTAAGTGCTTGTTTCAGGTTAGGAAAAAAACATTTCAGATTTTAACATGGAACACACACACACACACAACACACACACACAGAGGCGCATGCATGCACGCACGCATGCAGGCACGCACGTACGCATGCACACACACACACACACACACACACACACACACACACACACACACACACACACACACACACACACTCACTCTACTTGAATACCAACTTAATTTTATAAAGCACCAGACAAACTAATGAAACTGGGTACAGTTCCAAAAAAAAAAAAAAAAGAAAGTTGCACTCCCCCACCTCCCCTTCTAGATTCCAATTCAAATCACACCAAAGTTTGTATAATGTAGTAATTGCTATGTGTGAGTGTGTTTGCTGTTGGTGTATAAAACTAACCCACCTCGAGACAGAAGCCTGGAGTTGATCCGTAAGATGATGGCCAATCCACCTCGCTAGTCATCTCACACAGTGCAACTGATGTTTTATCATAGTGCAAACTGTCTGCCCTGTTTTCTGAGCCATAGTGATCTGTTCATCAGGGCCTTGGGGATTTTATCATAGTGCAAACTAACAGTCTACATTGCTTTCTGAGCCATAGTGACCTGTTCATCAGGGCCTTGGGGGTTTTATCATAGTGCAAACTAACAGTCTGCATTGCTTTCTGAGCCATAGTGATCTGTTCATCAGCGCCTTGGTTGCTAATTTGATGACAGCTCTGTTTTATGGACGGCACACTTTCATCGTCACCCTTGACCCTAGTTGAAAAACAATATACAGAATTCTTTTTTTCCTCAAATTTTTGTGAGTTGCGGCTGCTTTGCTTTAGCAGACGCCTACATTGCTTTCTGAGCCATAACAGTCTACATTGCTTTCTGAGCCATAGTGATCTGTTCATCAGGGCCTTGGGGGTTTTATCATAGTGCAAACTAACAGTCTGCATTGCTTTCTGAGCCATTGTGATCTGTTCATCAGGGCCTTGGGGGTTTTATCATAGTGCAAACTAACAGTCTGCATTGTTTTCTGAGCCATAGTGACCTGTTCATCAGGGCCTTGGGGGGTTTTATCATAGTGCAAACTAACAGTCTGCATTGCTTTCTGAGCCATAGTGATCTGTTCATCAGGGCCTTGGGGTTTTTATAGTGCAAACTAACAGTCTGCCCTGCTTTCTGAGCCATAGTGATCTGTTCATCAGGGCCTTGGGGTTTTTATCATAGTGCAAACTAACAGTCTGCATTGCTTTCTGAGCCATAGTGATCTGTTCATCAGGGCCTTGGGGTTTTTATCATAGTGCAAACTAACAGTCTGCATTGCTTTCTGAGCCATAGTGATCTGTTCATCAGCACCTTGGTTGCTAATTTGATGACAGCTCTGTTTTATGGACGGCACACTTTCATCGTCACCCTTGACCCTAGTTGAAAAACAATATACAGAATTCTTTTTTTCCTCAAATTTTTGTGAGTTGCGGCTGCTTTGCTTTAGCAGACGCCTTCAGATGCCACATGGTAAAAGTCAGCGCTTCCCTATTCACCTGTATATGTACAAATTGTTTGGTCACCTGTGGCTGATAGATATGGACAAGATTGGTAGTTAACTGGTGATAGCAGTTTCGGCCAGATTGGTAGTTGATAGGTTGATATGTACATGTGTCTGTTTCAGGATTTGCCCGTACTATCTTGCACGAGAACTGAAATCAGATGCTGACATCATTTTTATGCCTTACAACTATCTGCTGGATCCAAAGGTGAAAGAAACTGGAAACATAATGTTTTACAGTGCGGAATATTAATTGACATTCTCTTTCAGAGTTAGTACATCGTTTGTTGTCAGATGTTCAGAACATTTGTGAGTTTTGAACCTGGGTTTTTGGTCCACACAGTGTGTCACTGTCAGGGGTGTTTTGCTAAATAAATAAGTATGCATTGTGTCTCCACTCTGTCAAACTGATCAGTTGATAGTGTTACTTCACATCTGTTGAAGTCCTACATCACATCTGATCTGCGGTGTGTATGAGCTCATAATAATATAGTGTATAATTAAAAAAATGTAACTTTTGGGGGGGTTTGTTGAAATAGACCTACATGTCTTTTTTTTGTTTTTACTTCTTTGTTCTGTTGTATTTGCCTGTTATGAAGTCTTCTGAAATTCTGAGTGTGGGTGTGTGTGTATGTGTGTGTGTGTGAATCTGAGAGCATATCTTGTGTTAATATTCATCTCTGTAATGTGTCTGTACTGTGCTTGAGTAAAGCTTTGATGAAGCTTTCAGTGGAATGTACAGTTTTGCCAATCTTGACACTGTGCGGAAAAGTCTGATGCCTAATGTGCGCTCATAAGGAAGCACTTTCGCTCTTGATGATTTTTATCTGTTTTGCCTTTCAGTCTCGAAAAGCACATGGAATTGAACTACAAGGAAACATCATCATATTTGATGAAGCGCACAACTTGGTAAGCCTTTAAACATTAAAAAAAAAAAAAAATTCAGAAATTGATTGTGCTGGGGTGCTGTACAGCAGGTGTGTCAGTGTGTACAATTACATGCATATGCAGAAATGAGTGAGTGTGCAAAAGTTCATAAGTAACTTGCAGCTACTGTAGACTTTGAGGATAAAATTGAAATATTCTCTTCGCACTGATTTCATCATCATCTACTCTCTGGAAAGCATAAAAGTAAAACAAACAAAACAACCAGAAAGTAGTATATAATGTTTTCGTTTTATATGAATTTTGTATACATTGATTGAAATATTCAGTTACCCATTTTTGACTCATTTGCCCAAATAAACCCAACCTTGTGGTCTGGGCTGCCCAGAAGAAAACAAGAGAGAGAAAAAATCCAGTGCACATTGCAGTAAGAACAATCCAAAAACCCCAAACCTGTGATAATGCGTGTTCAACAGTCTGCGGGAAATTGTTCAAGGGAGATAAGCAGGAAAATATTTTAATGGAAAATGATTGGACTTGTTGAAGGATTTGGACCACACTTGTTGTTTTAAGGTTATACATAGTCAGCTGGTGCAGTGGTCTTGTTACATGTTATCTGATAAGGGATTGGAAATGAGTTTTAGAAAAGGAAATTTGAAGGCATGTGTATTGTGAACACACACACACACACACACACACACACACACACACACACACACACACACACACACACACACACACACACACACGCACGCACACGCACACACAAATTTTCACATTATTACGATAGTGTCGTGTCACTATTGATGAGTTTCTAAACAGCAGTACTTGTCAAGAATAAAGGAAAGGAAAAAAAAATCAGCATCAATTATGCTCTTTAGGATTTAGTGAAATTACCAGCTACATCTATGATAGTTCATGGAGATGCTATTCACTGTTATTTCTCACAGTCAGTTTTTACTCGCAAATCAGATACAAGGACCATGTGAGATAAAGGTCAGTCCCTTGCCAAAGTCGTACTTCCCTCATCACATGATGTCGCCAAAAAATGAACAGACTTGCTTTACTTGTGGATATTCAAGAAATATGCCTCAGAGGGATGTTAGGTCTGGAATATTCATGTTGGTTCAGTGCTTGTTCAAGGGTGCCTCATGCTTGTTATGGCTTTTCCTTCTTGAAGACTTCCACAATGTTTTTGTGTAGTACGCTTGATTTATGCAGCCATGTCATTTGCTTAACAAGCCTGTATGCTTTGCTTTACATTACAAAGAGTGCTGAATAGTAATTGACAAAGTGATATGTGAGTGATTGCTACTGTACTTTCTTTTACTGAGGCCCCTTGCTCTTGCTACCAACAGCTGCCTGCCAACGACTACAGTCTGCAGTTTGTGCATGGTGCTCTTTGTGGTTCTCCAGGCCTCCAATCCGTCTTCCAGGGGTGGAGTTTCTTTGGCATTTGTTGATGTTTCTGTAGCAGGCAGTGGTTTTACAGGGTGAGGTTGCTAGCTTCACGCCCAGTCCTTCTCCTTTTTCCGGGTTTGGGACCGGCTGCTAGCTCTGTAGAGACTACCAGGCGGAGTTTGATTGCTACAGTGTGTTTGTTAATTTTTGTTGTGACAGGAGCGGATCTGTGAAGAGAGCGCGTCATTTGAGCTGAGTTCTGTGGACCTAGCTACGGCCATTGAGGAGACGACCCAACTGGGAGTAAGACTCACAGAATTGGTCAGCTCAGAGACTGACATGGGAGATGAGGCAGCAGGTACATTTTGATGAGTTACCTGTTGTTCCATAGGTAACATGAATTGCTTGACCTTTCTGTTCGTGAAGATCTCATAGTCATCGTGTCACAATTTTGTTGTACATTGTTTATTTTTGAGAACCTTGCTTACAAATTCACAAAAGAAATCACATTTTACAAGCTGTACTTTCGGTTTATACATTGTTTGATAATTGTGCATATGGAAGAATAAAAATCACTTAGGAATGCATGCTGTTGGTGTGCCCTCCCCCCCCCACTCCCCCTTGCCCTCTTTTTTTCAGTTTGTTGTTTGTTTGTTTTTAATGCTGGGTCTGATATATTGCGCACATGTAAGTGGCTGTGATGGGACTGATAACCCTCCCAGCTGCCACAGCCTGTGATGCTAAGCTCTGCACCAACATGGCTAGTGGATGCCAAGAATTTGGAAAGGGCTGACTGCTTAACATATAAAATGAAACAAGAAATAGTTACATAAAGATGCTTGTTATGTTTTGTGTTATACAGTGCTTGTAATTGTGCTGCTTCATTTTTCATATTGGATGTAATTTTTGTTTTGTTACAGTGCCAGAATTTACCCTTGAAGATGTTATCAAGTTAAAAAGTAAGTTCATATACTTCGTATCTGTAGGGCTTTCAAGGTATGTATAGATATAGATAGATAGATATATCTTGAAATATAGATAGATATAACAAATTATATATATATAGAAAGATCTCCATCTTTGGTTATGTCCTGGCATTCACGCGTACAATGCATACACAGAATCTCACCCTCTTTCTCATTCCCTCTCTTTGTGCTTGCCTTTCTGTCTGTTTCTCTCTCTCTCTCTCTCTCTCTCTCTCTCTCTCTCTCTCTCTCTCTCTCTCTCTCTCTCTCCATCTGTCTGTCTGTGTCTGTCTCTGTTTTTCTCTACCTCTTTTTATCAGTCATTGAAATATCCTGCTATTTTTGACACTGGTGTGATTGTAAGGTGATGGTGTTTGACAGAGACCTTACTGGAGCTGGAAGAGTTGGTTGATTCTGAACCACTGACTAACAGGCAGGTCACCAAACCAGGCATGTAGGTATCTCTGTGTGTGTGTGTGTGTGTATGTGAGAGAGAGAGAGAGAGAGAGATTGAAATTAGAAGAGTTTTGCTTTAATTGTCTGTCTAGGTAAATGGTATTTTTAGTTTGGGATTAAAATTCCTGTTATCAGAAGAAAGGCACAACTACCAAACTTTGTGGGGGGAAAAAACGCTTTTATAATCTACACTCGTTGGAGAGGATCTGTTGCCAGCAGGTATCATCAGGCATGAAATTCGTCCGCCTAAGGCGGATTTTCCGCCCATTTTTTTCATCTGCGCCGCCCCCCCAAAAATGTGCCGCCCAAAAAAAAAAAAAAAAAGAAAAGAAAAATCCTGAAATAAACTTTCGTTCGATGCTATTCCCATTTGGACAATTTGTTATTCTCAAAAGAGTCAACCTGTCACTTCCGCCGTCAATCAACATCCGGTCTTTTCACGCCTGTCGAACGTCGGACATCGTTAAATTGCCGAAGTTTGTCAAGCGCGTCGCGATTTCACGCCAAAAAAAAAAGGGATGAGAAACGATTGGAGGTGGGACTGGCTAGACCAGGAAGTGGACGATGTTCGAGTTGGCGATGTGTTTCGCAAATTAGGCGAAAAAGGCGCTGCATTTTGTGTTCCATGTGGAAAGATTGACCGACTGAATCAATGTTGTGATGAAGGCTGCCTCATTGTTTTCTTCTTCTTCTTCCTAAAATACTGGTTCACTCAAAAACGAGTAGATCACCAGCACGCATGTTAAAAAGTAAAAATAAAATAACACAAAATAATGCGAGTGAACGAGTCAGTATGCACATATAAAAGTATATTATTATATGATCTTTTGAAGTATTATTTTCATTACTGAAAACATGAAAATGTGGCTTATTTGCCCTTCTTAACAGCGCTGAAATAGGGGTTTATTTGCAGTTTTAGGCCTTTTATTTCACAAAAAAGCTTCAGCTTCAGGGGCTCTGCCCCCTGACCCCCGCCGGGGCGTTGCCCCTGAACCCCACTGAGGGCCTACGGTGGCCCCCAGACCCCCGCCGATTTTTTCAGCCTTTTTTATTGCTGGTCACTTACATGCCTGATCATACATCAGAAGGGGTGGGGGGGGGGGGGGGGGACACATTGTGTATTTTGCTCTGGAGGCAGGATTTTCAAGAAAGCATCTGGGAGATACCAGTGTAGCAATAGGCTATGATTTTTGCAAGGCCCAAAATGGATCTGCAGAGCTGATTATTAGAGAAACAGAAGTTGTCTTAGGACTTTGATCGAAGTTTGATATGAAGAAATTGATGAAAAATGATGTTTTAAGGATGCAAAACATGTTGTTCTGAACATAGAGCAACTTAAATGTTTGCCGTCAAGGCTTCACAGTCCCAGACTGTTTTGTTGGAATAAATTGAAATGTTTTGCCAACAAAACCCAGTGAGTAGTAAAATGTGAAAAGGGATACAATACTGATTGAAATATTGTGCTTGGCAATTTTTACCAGGTTGAGTAGTAAAATGTGAAAAGGGATACAATACTTATTGAAATATTGTGCTTGGCAATTTTTACCAGGTTATTGCAGTGACAGTTTCAAGGTCAGAAAGACTTATCTCCCTTGTTTTTCATTTATTAGTAGTGGTCTCTCAAAAGTGAAAGTTTTTAGCCAAGACTGGAAATAGTATTTGCTGGCTAGTAAATGTTTACAAAAACTCATTGTATTTCCAGATAATAGGCAACAATTTCTCTGTGTACATGCATGAGGCATGCCTGTATGAATGAGTATGTGTATATTTGTACTTGTATCAGACCTGTTTACACGTACGATTTCACCGTATTTTGTACACATATTTGGCGAAAATATGACGAATACGATAAATCGGAAAAAAAACATGTCAACAAAAAAAAGAATCTGGAGATGAAGTTCTTGAGCAGTAGTGGCATTTAGGGTGTATAACCATTGTGCTTGAGCTCTACAACCAAAAAGTGACAACTCGTGCAAAATTGTACACGCAAACTCGCTTCTGGATGGCGTTAGAACAAAAAATTTAGAAGAGGTGTGCACACATTTTTTAGGAAAATATGCTCATTTTCATTGAGAAATACACCAATGGCAGCTGTAGGGTAAACAGGTCTATTGTATAGTGGTATTTGATAGATGTGTTTATTAGAATATACTTTTATGGGTTTTACCTCAACAGCACCAGTTCAGATGTTGGATTGATGAGTAATTGTTTATCACAATGCACATAGAAATTTGAATCTTTGCTGCTGTCTTACAATCTATACAATTATAGATCCTGACAGTGACATAGTATTGCAACAGAATGGGCTTTGCAATTGTTACAATAAACACTCATGCAGAAATACAGATGCACACATTTTGTTGCATAAATGTTAACACAGATACATAAACACACAACATATGTACACGTACATTTTAAGTTTTGGTCATTCTTATAATTTGCTGGTTAGATTATTCACTAAATTTTCTCAAATTTTCAAATGAAACCTGCATCGCTTGATGCAGATTTGTGATTGAGATGATGACAAAAACGCAAGCCGCATATGTGCATACCATAACTGGCACATACACAGTAATGACATATAAGACAACTCAAGATGTTGACCTATTGAGTCAATATATACTACTCAAAAGAATTTAAGGGCCACACAGTTCATCACTCCCCAATAATAACTCATAAGTCCGACAGCTGAAATCAACCAACAAATATTTAATTCAATCATTTGATCATCTATTGGACACAATTTCATCAAGAAGTGGAAATCAATTATCGCAAAAATTTCATTGACATGGACACACCCCCATTTTGCAAATTCAGAACAACCGACTGTCAGAATGTCAAGAGTCAATATCGTGTGTGACCGCCATTGGCGTTTATGCAGTCAAGGCAGCGCTGTCTCATGGATCTGACCAAAGTCTGAAGGGGGTTCTGGGGGATCGCCTGCCACTCCTGCTCCAGATTCCTGAACAGGACGTTGAGAGTGTGTGCAGGAGGGTGGTTGTTGCGTATACGACGGCCCAGAACATCCCAAAGATGTTCGATGGGGTTCAGATCGGGTGAACGGGCAGGCCAGTCCATCCTGGTGACTTGCTGCTGCTGGAGAAAGTTCTGTACGACCCGAGCTCTGTGCGGCCTGGCGTTATCGTCCAGTAGTATGGCTCCTGGTCCCATGGCCTGCAAAGCTGGTACAGCGATTGGCTCCAGAATGTCGTCCCTGTAGGCTACGCCGGTCAGGTAGCCTTGGACACTGTGCAGGGGTGTTCTGTGATGAAGACTGAAGCCACCCCACGCCATCAGGGACCCACCACCATAGCGGTCGTGCTCCGCAACAGTGGCGTCAATGAAGCGCTCTCCAACACGCCTCCAGGCGCGAATCCTGCCGTCGTTGAAGGACAGGGTGTAGCGGGATTCATCAGAAAAGAGCACCCTGGACCACTGCTGCCTTGTCCAGGCCAGGTGTCGTTGAGCCCAAGCCAGACGAGCAGCACGGTGAGCTCTGGTCAGTGGAGGTCGCAATGCTCGACGCCTTGACCGCATGTTGGCCTCACACAGGCGGTTGCGAACCGTCTGGTCGCTGATGAGGACGTTGCTGGCTGCTCTCAGCTTCCCCCTGAGCACGTTGGCGGTGGCGGTTCTATTGCGTAGTGCCGCCAGGGTGATGAAGCGATCCTGTCGTCTGTTGGTCGCTCTGGGGCGTCCAGGTCTGCGTGCTTCTTGAACTCTCCCATAGTTGTTGTACCGGTCTCTCAGTCTTTGAATGACAGAATGTGTTACTCTAAGTCGTCTGCCAACTTCTCGGACCGCCACTCCGTCTTGTAGCCAGGCCACAGCCATCCCTCTCTCAGTGTCACTAAGTTTGCGTCTTGGTGGCATGTTTGAACACCCCCCCAGAAGCGGCCCTTAATAAAGCCACTGGTCAGCGAATCAGGTTGACAAGTGTTCATTAAAGGTCCGGCTTGCATGTGCAATGCAGTTTTCAGACAGTCAAACACTGCTGCGCCAGCTAGGCGCACTCAAATTGCGACCTTTTTCTCGTTGTTTTTGAGCTTCTTTTGCGGACCAGTGTAACACCTTTGACACAGATTCGACTGAACAGTTGCCAAAACCAGTTTTCTGTGAAGCACTTGTCACACTTTGAGTGAATAAATTGGCCATAAACATTTCATGTTTTATGCTACGCTGTATTATGTAAACCATATAAAAAATGACTGCGGCCCTTAAATTCTTTTGAGTAGTATACCTAACCGATGGGAGTGTGCAAAAATTAGTTCACTTTGTTGCAGGTTCATGTTTGAATTGATGGCCAAAGTGAACATCACATTCTCCAGCAAGACTTTTGTCATAGACCTGATGGACAAGATGATCTCCAATTTCAACAGTGATGGTAAGAGGTGGAAAAATGTTACACGTGACACTTCTTGTATCATTGTCTTGTCTGTATATTTGAGCCAAATCTTCAACCATTGCAAGTCAAGTCTTCTACATGATGCAGGTAAAATTTGTCTTCTGGGAGCTGGCCCTACCCTCAAAACTTCATTCCAAGACATGCCTGGTTCCACTAACAGACATAAACAAAAAGTCAGAAACCTGCTACCCTTTGGTTAGAGTTAATTTATTGATGTTTTAGTGAATTATTGCCCTTGGTTTGAATTCTGTACGACTGTTTGTCCACCCAAAGGTAGCGAGGGCAAAGAGACCTGATAGAGATATTTTCCACAGCCTGTAGCTGGGATTTCCTGTGTCAAGAGAAAGGTCAGTCAGATTGGAAGGTGTGCATTGTCCATGTGTGTTTTCGTTTCAAAATAGGTGTGAGATTTTACTGTACAACTATTTAAAATGACGAGTTACGTTGGTAACCATTTTCTCAGGTGGGTTATTGCATTTTGAAGAGTGGAATAAAGATCATAGTTCTTACTATGATTATAAACATTGAAGTCGAGCTTGCTCTTGTGGCACCAGATACAACACTGATGGCCATCTGCTGAAGATGAACAGAATGCGGACAGAGCGTGCATGTCTGTAACAGCAGTCCAGTCAGTGCAGCCATTTGTTGGCTGGGAATCACTTTGTACGCATTGCCTGTAGCAGGTTAAGATCCCTGTCTTGAGCTCTTGGCTGTAAACTGACTGACAGCATTTTCAAACATTCTTTGTGTGTCATGTAAAGAAGTGGTGTGGATGCTCACAGAACAAACATTCATAAATATTGACTGGGCAGTTGTGCTGATTATTCTGGGTACAGTCTGATATTACACTGAACATGAGCAAACGAAGACGAACAACAACACAATCAATGCCCATGAGCGCCTTAGGATGTAGTGCTTATATACCTTCTGAGATCCTTTTCATTTTACTTGATTCTGTTTATCATAAAGACTTTCGTGGATCCCGTGTTATTAGATTTTTCTGTATCACAGGAACCTCTGGTGCTTTACATTCGAAAGGAGCGGGCCTCTCCAAAGTGGCAGATGCTCTCAAGGTATTGTTTTCATGGGTCTTAACAGATCTGCCTTTGAAATATTCAGGTTTTATGTTCCATGATGATAAGATGCTAATCAGGTTTTGCATATGTTGATGTGTTCAGAGACTTGACCACCATCATTGCATGATTTGTAGTCCTTACGTGCTGCTGCTTGAATACATTTGCTTACATCAGGACGCCTCATACTAGTGACTGGATGGTTTAAATACTTTGTTAGTAAGATGATTGTAAGATCTGTAGAGAGTGTGCAAGTGCATCTTTTAAAAACCTCTCTCTTCTCTCCAACCTTATATTTCCTACCCACACCAGGTTTGATACACACAAATTCACCTTCCTCTAGCTGACCTGCTAAATCACCTGACTTGATGACTAGGTATGTTCAGTTCTAGTGTGAAATGACTGCTGGTGATGGTGAAAATGTGGCAGACTTATTATCCAAACATATATGACGGTTTTCAGTAATTCCAGCTTCTCATCTTTTTGCCACAATGCCCTGTGTTATTGGCACTTTGTCTTTTTTAGTCAAGCAAAAACTGAACAGCAATGTTGTTACATTTTGTATGCCAAGACTGTTGAATCCACTCCTGAATGTCTTTCTTGCATACTGTAAATGTTAAGATATTACAGCCTGACCAGCCGCCGTGGCGAAGTGGTTAGCATCGCGGACTCCCTGCTGGGAGGTCGTGGGTTCGAATCCCATCAGAGTCATGTGGGTTTTTCTGCCCCGACCGGCTCCTACCAAGAGTTGAGTTGCTGCGGACTCAGTTGGGAAGACTGGGACCACACAGTCCAGTTTCATCTACTTAATGGATGCGTTTCTGAGAGTGTTGCTCAAATTTCCTGACCAACACTGCAGGTGCCTGTATCTCTCGGGCCTGGTTGACGCCGGATATATTATGAAAGGAAGCGTAGAGTACAGCCCTGCCATGTAGTCTCAGACCGAAATGGAAATCCGTAGCATCATCTTAATCATCCTCATTCTCATCGATCAGCATAAAAAATGTCTCAAATTCTGTGGCCCTTCATGTCCTGCTCTCATGGTGACCTCAACTTCGATGTCCTCTCCACGTCTGTGGCCTTGGTTTGGTTCTGTCTGGGTCACCGGTATCGGCGGGTCCATGGGGGCTGTCGTTGGACGGACGTGGTGGCGCCCTCCGGAGGGAGAGCTCACTTGCGCCGGCTCCGCGACTAAGCAATTATTGTCGTCAGTAGGGGCTTAGTAGGTGGTGTCCTGCGTATGTTAGATCAGAACAGGCGCCACTGAACACCACCAAAGTGACTTGGCAGCAGTGCAGTGTCTCCTCCGGTGGGTTGCCTCTTGACGACTTGACATTGACTGCTCCCTATGGATTGCTGGTGCCGGGGCTGCGGCGGGGCTGACCGGGCTGTGGCTGTGGACGGGGTGCCGGAATGAGCGGCGTGGGTGCATTGCCTCTGAGGTGGTGCAGAGGTTGGGACAGCAAAAAAAAAAAAAAAAAAAAAAAGATATTACAGCCAGTTAGCATATGCACAATGATTTCTTTCTTTTTCTCTGTTGCACTTGCAAATGCTGTTGAAAATAAAATTAGCTGTGTAAACTAGAAACTTCAGTCCAGCTTTTATCTGAATGCTCAAAAGAAATTGTGGCATCTCTA
>CM031600.1:30655977-30675977 GCA_018398815.1 Conus ventricosus | reverse complement strand
TTGTTCAAAAACGCCGTGTATTACGCGTCCGTGGAATTACTGAAGGAAAATGCAAAATTACTGAAAATCTCTGTGGTTAGTACTGATGAGCATAACATGAGGTAGGCAGGTCTGATATGTGGTTGAATCAACTGTTATACTTGTGAATGTGTATGTGATTGAATCAGCTGTTGTATCTAATTGAGTGTGGGCATGTTTGAATCAGCTGTTACAGCTCACTATACATGTGTTTTTGGTTGAATTGGTTGTGATATCTGATTGTGTATGTGGTTAAATCAATTGTTATCAGCGTTATACCAAACTCATGTGGTTGAATCACTTGACATGCTTGATAATACATGCGTTTGAATCAGCTGATATTCCTGACTGTATAGGTGTTTGGTTTTTATACCTGGATGGAATTAATTGAATCATGTTTTACACATAGCTTTTCATTGTTGATTCAGATGTTACACCTGGTTATACTTGGGTGTGTCTGATCGTGGGACTCCATGAAGATTGGGGGGGGGGGGGGGGGGGGGGGGGGGGGGGACAAATTCTCTGCCAGAATCATCTTGCTTGTGGTAGACATATATATATATATATATATATATATGCATATTGTTTCATTATTTTTAAAACGCTGTTTGTGATTGCAAAAGACCTAAAACCAGGTAAATCTTCAGGCAAAAATTTACATCCCATGTCACTCTTGACCTTTTGCATCTGATTTTGCTGCTGTTAGGTTCACATTCAGCAGAAGGAGAATAACATGCAGAAGAAGAAACTGGATTCTTGGGCATCTTCAGGAGCACAGGACAAGTCGGGTAAGGCTTGAAAGTTTGTGTCTGTGTCTTTATCTGTGTGTATTGTATGACTAACATGACTGACCGTATCAAGATAAAAGCAGAACAACAACAAAAGACCTAAACATGCCGGTTCGTTAGTTAAGTAATTTTGCTTTTTCATCCGTATTCATTATGAGAGCGATGCGTTCATCAGACAACATACAAACTAATCTTGGATAAGATTGAGGATTTTTTTTTTAATGGTAGTTGGCATACTTGCAAGTTGGTGCAGGAATGCTTTGGAGCAGTCCTATGTGCCATGTGGTTGAAGAATTCTTTCTGAATTACGGAATTTTTTTGTTGTTGTTCTCACCTGTCCAAACAAATACCTTATCCATACTCGGCAAAGACAGGATTCCTAAAAAGCAAATTTGTGAGAGCAAGGGAGCGAACCATCTCTTGTACTCAGTATAAGCATGCTGAGTGAGATGGCCTTTGATAACTAAACATATTCGAAGACGAGTTTTCAACTATGTTTTAAACAGTCCAGTATGCCATGCGGTTTTAAAGTGCATACTGAATTATGATTTTTTTATTTTTTTGTGTGTTTTTTTGAGGAAGTCGTTTGCATTATGGCTGCAAAGCAAAAACTTAAATCCAATTTGCCTTGTAGTTCACAGATTGCCCTGAATTAGTCATGGTCTAGTATGCCTAGGGATTGCATTGGCATGTCCTGAACAATGAAAGGCTTATTTTACTACAGTCCAGTTTGCCTGTGGGTTTAGAGAGTGTCCTGAATGGTAGTTTTTTGTTTGTTTGTTTTGCTTCGTATTGTTTTGACAGTCCAGTTTGACATATTGCACATCGTTTTTTTTTTTAAATTACACTTTTGCTTGAGCAGTCCTGTTTGCTTTGTGGTTAGAGTGTTTGCTGAAAAAGATCGCCCTTTTCTGCCCCCAGTTTGCCTCATCATAGACCATGTTCTGAATTACAGTCTTTATTTTTTCTTTTGACAGTGCGGTTTGCCTTCTTGTTGTAGAGCTTGTCCAGTATCATAAAACTGGAAAAAAAAATTTTTTATGGATTTTGAGATGTTCAGTTGACTATGTGGTAACACAGTTCGTCCAGAACGTCTTTCTTTTGTTGTTCTGGTACTCAGTTTGCCTTGTGTGTGCAGAGCGCGTTCTGAGTTACTGGTGCTTCAGTCCTGGCTACAGCATGCAGGAACTGAAAGCTCAGGGGGTCAAGTCTGTCATCCTTACCAGCGGCACTCTATCGCCCATTGACTCCTTCACCGCAGAAATGCAGATGTAAGTCCTTGGCGTCTGGAGACGATAGTTTTGGTTCTGTTGTTGTTTTGAGCATGGGAGAAAATTAGAATTCTTTTATTCGGGGCTGAAGAACTGACATGTTCGAGAAATGTGATATAAAAAAGTTTCGCTTTAGATTCATGTGCTTGAAGAATATATTTAGAATCTGTTCAGCTGGAAGGATATTTCATATGTCACCTCAACGCAAAACAATACATGTTTTGTTTTTAAGTCTTGACAGTGAAAGTTCAGACACTGCTCAAAATTGGTTGTCAGAATTCAATAATAGTCCAGAATGATATAATATGTGTTCTTGCATCATAGCTTGTCAATGTTGTGTGTGTGTTCCTGTGCCGTGCGGTTATAGACCTTCAACATTCGCTGGAGAACCCCATGTGATAGAAAAACACCAGGTGTGGGTCGGCACTCTGGGCTGTGGTCCGGATGGTGTCATGCTCAACTCCAACTACCAGAACAGGTAAGACTGTCCTTGAAGGGTAGCGTCGTCATTTGTGCTTGGCACTGCTTGAGTGTGTGCACCTTGTATATGTGATGCATTTTGTTTGTTGATTTATTACATAAACAAACTGGCACCATTGTCTTAAATGCCTCCTGACAAACGTTTTATGCATATAATGTGTTTGCAATTCATTTTAAGATTAATTATCTCTGGATCTGTCTTTTTTTTTCAATCTTTCACTCCCTGACTCCCCCCCCCCCCCCCCCCCCCCCCCCCCCCCCCCCCCCCCCCCCCCCCCCCCCCCCCCCCCCCCCCCACCCCCCCCCCCCCCCCCCCCCCCCCCACCATTTTCACTCCCCACCCTCTACACACAACTCCCTCCCCTTCCCTCACATGCTTTCCGCTCTGTCCGTCTCACTGTCAGTCTCCTTTCTTCCACTTTCTCTCCTTCCATCTCCCCACCCCTTTTCTATCTTCTTGCTCCCACCACTCTGTCTCTGTCTGTCTTTGTCTCTCTCTCTCTCTCTCTCTCTCTCTCTCTCTCTCTCTCTCTCTTTCTCTCTTCCATGATCTCTGTCTGTCTGTCTATCTGTCCATCTGTCTGTATGTCTCTTTTTCTCCTGCTCCCTTCCTCCTTGTCCTTCCCTCTCTCTCTCTCTCTCTCTCTCTCTCTCTCTCTCTCTCTCTCTCTCTCTCTCTCTCTCTCTCTCTCTCTCCCCATCCCCCTCTCTATGTTTCTAAGCTGTGATGTCTGAAAATAAATTATGCTAAAGATGTCCATCATCCGATGGAGAGCCTTCAACATTCAATGGAAAAAGAAAGTTTAGAACACAGACGTTTTGTACAATACACCATTTGTTTTTAATCATACTGTCATATCAGAATTATAGTCAGTAAGCCCCACTTAGATGCAAAATGTGTTATGTTTGTTTAATGTAAAGCAAGTGTCTGCCACCAGAATTTCTTGTTGGAAACAACACTGTGCAATTGTTTGGCTTTACATGGGTTTACAACATACAAATATGTGCTTCATTTTCAGGTTTACAGAGTCATACCAGACATCCTTAGGAAACGCCATTGGTATGTAAGCTTTGTTGCATTTTGTGTGTAAAGTAGAGTAGATAAAGTTTAGATAAGTAAATTGATCCTATTTTTTAAAATGTAAAAAGAAAAGATCATAGTTTGCTGTGCAAGTGTCATTGTGTTGAAGGTTTATAACTGACCACTCTGATCGTTAGCCTTCATTCAGACTATCCAGAATCAATCCGCACATTGACTCCTCATTTTTTCATGACCTCACGCCCTGCCACTTAAGTTTGAAGTAATTTCAGACACATTTGTACAGTCTGTTGGCTTGCTGAGCTGTTTTTATTCCTTCAACAGTGCCTGAGCACAATTGTATAGACTGGACAGCCGTCTGTCACTGTCATTCCTCGTCATACTTAATACCAGGTGAAGAAAATATTTCTTTTCCTTTGACTGGAATTGAAGCATTTTGCAAATGGCGGTGACTTGTGCATAGGCTTCCAAAGGATGCATCTTAACACTGCAACCCTCCCAAATAGCTCTTGAGGGAAGGTAAAGTTTAGGTTCACCCTTGATGGGCAGAGAGGGGCAGATCGGTGGTAAACTGGTTCTGGTGAATAGGTGGACTGGTAATTAAGAGGTTATGCATAAGAGATTGATGAGGTACGTGTTGGTCAGGAATGTTAGCTTCATGACCTGTGAGTTGTGAGGCTGGTTGATGGTTTGTTTACAGTGAACTTTGCTCGTGTGGTTCCTGACGGTCTGCTGGTGTTCTTCCCTTCGTACCCTGTGATGGAGAAGTGTGTGGAAACCTGGCAGGTACAGGGTGAATCGCTTGCATAATATCTACCTTAAGTGTGTGTGGAAACCTGGCAGGTACAGGGTGAATCGCTTGCATGATATCTACCTTAAGTGTGTGTGGAAACCTGGCAGGTACAGGGTGAATCGCTTGCATAATATCTACCTTAAGTGTGTGTGGAAACCTGGCAGGTACAGGGTGAATCGCTTGCATGATATCTTAGTTTTAGTATCTTTCAATTACTGATCTGATCTGCAGCTGTGTCCTGATTTGTATGATGTTTTTTTTTTTTTTTGTTAAAGACTTGTTGACAATGATTTTTTTAGTGCAGCAGTGGTTAGCATTGCTGGCTAGGAGGTCATGAGTTTCAGTCCCATCATAGATGAATACAAGCTCAGATCCAGTGCTGTCCAGTGTGCTTTGGGCTTAGATGGGAAGACTGGAACCACTCTGTCTCTGAGTGGAGCTCAGATTTTCTGACCAGCACTGCCTAGGTATCCATGTCTCAGGCCAGTGGTTAATACCAGTTTACATTATGACAGAAAGCATAGAGTGTAGCCCTGTCATGCTGTTTTAGAGGAAGGTGGAACACCATAGCATTTTCATCATCCTCCTTGATCATTGGGGGGGAAAATAATCAGATTCTGTGGTTCTTGACCTTTCTTGGTGACTTCACTTTTCAATTTCCTGTCATGATCCTTCCTGATGGAGTGATTTTTTTAAAAACTTCTATGGCAGTTTAATTGTTTCCAGATCTTATAGTAAACTGGTGTAGAATACTGTCAAGAATAAAATTCTGTTGTTCAGTAAACAATTTTTTTTTTTGTTTCTGTGGCGGTAAGAAGTGTCTGGTGTAAAGACATCCAACTCTGGCCGTTGTCAGTTTGGGCTGGTGAGCAGTTTTAATAGAAATATCTCACTTTCTCGAGATGCTTTTCAGGATTCTTATTGACAAACATGTCCCTTACATAGCACCAGCATACAAACACAAACAACATCCAGAACTTGGAAACACAAGTTGGATGCAAATTTTTTCACATACTTACCTGTCCAAACAAAGGCCTTCTACCCACTTGGTGAAGTATATTGCTATATTTTCAGAATCCCCACACCTCCCTGCTTTAAAAAAAAAAAAAGAAAAAAAAATTGGGAGAGCAGGAACATCTCAGTACCCAGATAGGCAGCAAAAGTGATTGCCTGTAGTGTGTTCACTTCTTTGCACAGTATTCAAACTGGTCCGTTTGCTCCACTAGGAAATGTGTGGAGGAACATGCCTCTATCTTTACCACCTTTTGATTTTGTCAGAGTTTTTTTTTTCCAGACACAGTGGATTCCCACAAAAATTCATTTATTCTGTCCTTTTTTCTATGGAGAAAGCAATCTTTCCTTCAGCTTCTCAAAGGGGATTTTGGCTTTGTGCGTTTATCTTGTTACATCTGGTTTAGAACCTTTTTTCTTTTTCAGCTGTTGGTGACAGATCAAGCTGAATGGCTGTCGCCATCAGCATGGCCTTGGTTACGTCTGAGTTGAGGATGTTGATGGATTAGCAGTCATGTTGTGAGGTTTAAGTTGTGAATACATTTGTATTTTCTTGGTAATGTCTCTTTGCTTTTTCGTGTGCAGATAGTTATTATGGAGGGGGGGGGGGGGGGGGGGGGGGCTCGGGAAGGGGGTAGCATGTTGGGAGCATGTGGTCTTTTTTTTTTGTGTGCTCCCAGTTCTTATAGAACAGGGAGTACTTTACACTGGGAACGAAGAAATGCTGTCTGTGTGTCCGTGGTCAAAATGTGTTCCACTCGCTCCAGACAAAACTGCAGGGCCGATCTTTCTGAAAATTTGTAGGTATGTTCATTATGGGTCACGGATGATGTACAATGTTTTATTTTACCAGAACAGCCGTTACTAACGGCTATAAATGATAATTTTGTGATGTACAATATAAGCAATAACAGTTTATAAACGTATGTGTAACCAAAATCTGTAAGCTCCTCGGTAGTGTAGTGGTTAGTATTCCCGCCTGTCATGCGGGAGACCGGGGTTCATTTCCCCGCTGGGGAGAGCAGCTTTTTTTTTTTTTTTCTCTTACATACAAAATTTCTACCACCAAAAGGGGAGAAAGTGCCATAGTGACTGATTTGTATATATATTTTTTCTTTTTGTTGTATTTCTGTACTGGGAGTACGTTTATATGCTTTGCATCTTGTTTTCCAATATAGTGTCAGCCCTGGAATGGCCCGTGTGGTCAGGTGCTCTAAGAATCTACAACTGAAGCCAGTGAAGGTGAAGTGTGAGGGGTAATTTTTTTTTCTTTTATTTTTCTGGAAGTAGTGGTATTGGTGACAGTGTTGCACACTGTGATTACAGAGCTGTAACGTGTGGGAGAGAATCATGGCCTACAAACCTGTGGTGCTGGAACCACGGGGAAAGGATGCCTTCACACAGGTGAGATGGCTTGATTACAGGCATTGCCAGCTATGGCTAGTTTGGCCAGTGTTTTAAACACCTGCTCACACGTATGAGTTAGCATTAACTCTATGGCTAGTTTGGCCAGTTTTTTTTTTAACACTTGCTCACGCGTATGAGTTAGCTTTAACTTTCTGGCCAGTTATGGCTAGTCTGGCTAGTTTTTAAATACGTGCTCACGTGTATGAGTTAGCATTAACTTTCTGGCCAGCAATGGCTAGTTTGGCCAGTTTTTTAAGCATTTGCTCACATGTATGAATTAGCATTAACTTTCTGGCCCGCTATGGCTAGTTTGGCCAGTTTTTTAAACACTTGCTCTTGTGTATGAGTTAGCATTAACTTTATGAATGATCAGAAGCCAGCATTCGCAACCAGAGGTTTTGTTTTTCCTTCACCACATGGTCAATAACTTATTGTTGATGTACTATAGACTGAACAGTAGTGTTATGTTTCTGTAATTAATACATTTGTTTTTAATTTCTATGGAGATATGTTTTCGTGCAACATGAACATATCATCCATATTTTTTATTTTCAAGTGAATCTGTCTTGCAAGATCAGATTGCATCAGTTAGGAGAACTGCTGTTGCTTTTGAATTTTGAAGAAGCCATTGCATACTAGTACTGCTTTTTTTCTGTGTGAATGTTAATGATTGTCTTAACATCACAGCCTGGCACATAATAGCAATCTGTGAGCGTGTGTATGTCTGTACATGCGTGTTTATACTTACATATACCAATACGTTGGTACAGGCAATTGACGACTTCTATGAGAAGATCAACGACAGCAAGCTGAATGGAGCTGTGTTCATGGCAGTTTGCAGAGGAAAGGTGAGAGGATCTTGCCACCAGATACTTGTTTATCAGAGCTCTTGCAAGGTAGACTGAGATGAGTTTCATGAATGGCTTGCCGGTGCTTGCTTTTAACGCTCATTACAAATTCTGAAATGCTACAAATACCAGCGTTTTCAGGGGGCCCATAGAAACATACTGGACCATTCTTAGGTTCCCGATGTTTCATCAACCTCTTCCGCTTCATGAGGGCTTGATCCCCACCAAGAGCTCTTCTGTGGCACTCAGACCCATGCATTTTTTCTCTTACTTCTTGTCTTCTGTCTTTTTCATGTCTGGACTGGTAGTGTAGGAGAGCATAGGAGAAGGGTAAGGGGCTGAGGAGGGAAGGAGAATCAAGTGTTATGCATTTGGCGTAGCATGCTACGATATCATTGGCAATGTTACGCTCTGTGGGATGTGATATTCAAGGTGACTGTATGGATGCTGTGTGCTGTGTTGCTGCCCCCACCAGGTCAGTGAAGGCCTGGACTTTGCCGACATGAACGGCCGTGCAGTGGTCCTGACGGGGCTGCCCTTTCCTCCTGTGAAGGATCCCGCGTGGTCCTCAAGATGCAGCATCTGGACGCCCTGAGGGGCAAGCAAGGTTTCGCTGTGAGTCAGGTCAAGTGGATCTATACCTGAGATAAAAGATAATGGCGGTGAGGCACATCGCATTAGGTCATGCAATTCATAGCTCAGATGAACATACAGGTTTATCTCAAGGCACATCAGGTCAAATCTTCTTGTTTGCAGTTCATTCAGATAAGAACTAAAAAAATACTGTTTTTGGCGGAGTTTTCAGGGAGGTCATTATCAAATTCAGAGCTGCCACATATTACGCTATCCATGTAATTAATTACTCACAATTGAATTGAACTACCCTGTTTTACGTAGATCAAGTGGTTACGATATTGTGTGTATAGATTTGACTGGATGTGAAAGAAGACACTTTTAGACAGTGTCTGTCAAGTCAACCAGATTGTTTTTGTGATATTGAAAGATCAGCCATTTGTATAAATTTGATATTAGCCGGATTGTGTTTTTGTGATATTGAAACATCATCCACCTGTATAAATCTATTACAAGCCAGATTGTTTTTGCGATATTGAACAGGGTTCGTAGGGTCCTTTCAAGTCCTTTTAAGTCCTTATGAATTGGATTTTGGTTTAAAAGGCCTTTTAAGTGCTTTGATTCAGCAAGTTGGTCCTTTTAACTCATCAGGAGGTCCTTTTAAGTTTTGAAAGGTACTGTTAAGTCCTGTTTTATCAAGAGAAAGAGACTTGAGAACGAAACTGAAACACCGACAACCAAAACCGTACTGTTGCAAAGAGTTGAAAGATGCCGACGCGATATCGTCTGAAACTCAGTACTGTACAAGGATAGTACTACTAGGCCTATAACATTAGTGCGCTTTCTGCTCAGTGGCAGACGACGTGAAGCCGCGCGCAGTGGCTATGAGTCACGCCTGCTGCTTTGCTTAGCTTTGACGTCATGGGTTCCAAAGAGCAGACGCGATGCTAATGTTTGCGGCATATAGCTGACTCAATATTTTCGGTCAAACGATCTATGTTAAAAGGTTCCCTGTATAGAAATTAATTAAAAGAGTGAGGCAATAAAGATGAAAACATATTACCCAAATAAATGTAGGTACATAACATCACGGTTTGCGAACATGCGAACATAACAAACTGCCTTGGAGAACAGCTATATGCTGTGATCTTGAGCAGCATGTACAAGATAGATGCCTTCTCCGTCTCTTCTCCTCCTTCCTCCTTTTTCCCTGCGCTAGCTAATTTTGACGGAGGCCTAGTTTGGAAAGTTTTAAAAAAGTTTTGTTTGCAAGCTAAACGTTCAAAATGCCAGGGAAATGTTCCTTTCAGGATAGATGGTTATCTGATAAAGTTTATTGCGAGTGGGTGAGAAGCGATACTGTGGACAAGCATTCTGCTCGGTGCCTTTTTTGTGGGGTTTCGTGAACTTAAGAAACTGTGATGTGTGTGAAGAAAATGTGTAAATAGTAGTGTAGTGGACGTGACAGTAGAATGTGTAATAGTAGTGTAGTGGGTCTGACAGTAAAAACAAAGGAATGAAAGTGATTCATCATTATGTGTCTATAATAGTTTGTGACTCACAGTGAAAACTCAGTAATCTACATATTTGTGAAATAAAACTTTGTGACAATAACATTCAGCCAAAGAAACCTACAGTGACGTGAATTGCAAAGACTGAATTAACATTCAAATGGGATTAGCTGTTCCTCTGTTTATGAGAGGTAAGTGTCTGCTGTTCTGCATGTCAAAAGGTTTGGGGTTGTACTGTAAAGTCATGTTGGCAAAGGTCCTTTTAAACTGATTTGAGGTCCTTATAAAGTCCTTTAAAGGTCCTTTTTTGGCTTCATGCCCACCACCTGGGAACCCTGTTGAAGCATAATCCATTTGTATAAATTCAATATTCACGGTATTTCATATCTGTAAAACAAAGTGCGTGGTGTTTCAGTTTCCGGTATTACTCTCTGGTTTCGCTGGATGTTACTCGTCTTTCTAGTTGAGGATTGGCAGTTGGGTGGATGCCATATTCTGTCAATGACTAGAATGGGACATTCTTGGTGTAATCTTTGTCTGGATTAGGCAGTTTAGCTCAAACAGGTGGCGCTGCTCGTTGTACATTCTTTGTTGAGCTGAGTGTTTACAGACATGTTTGCCAAAGAGACAGGAAGAGTCACTGACAGTGGGCTGCTGGTTCCCTGTGTGTGTGTGTGTGTGTGTGTGTGTGTGTGTGTGTGTGTGTGTGTGTGTGTGTGTGAGTGCATACACGCTCTTGTGTGTGTATGCAAGTTTGTGTATGTGAATGTGTGTGTGTACGTGAGTGCGTGTGTGTGCGTGTATGTGAGTGTGTGTGTGTGCATGTTGTGTGTGCGTGTATGTGAGTGTGTGTCTGTGCGTGTTGTGTGTGTGTTCAGTGTCTGACAGGCCAGCAGTGGTACCGGCAGCAGGCGACGCGTGCTGTCAACCAAGCCATCGGCCGGGTCATCCGACACAAGGATGACTTTGGAGCCATCATGCTCTGTGATTCAAGGTATTGATGACATCATGCTGCTTTTACCTTCATTGTGACTGGAACTGCCTTTGCATCATCCCACTGCAGGTCTGAGACTGCTGCCGACAAACTTGAAGAAAAGTCGTAAACAGAGCTGATGAACAGACCTGAATTTAATCCAGTCGCCACCAGTGTTTGTGTACTGAACGAAAATAGAAAATGAGTTTAGGTTGCTAGTTATAACTTCATAAGTTTGTAAATATCCCAGCAAAGGAATTATTTTGTGTGTTTTTTTACATTGTATATTGAACTTTTGTTACACTTCTCAGCGCCCTTCAAGTCATTATCCATGGGAAGAGAGAGAGAGAGTGAATGAAAAACGTTCAGTGATGCCATATGTTGAACTACCTGTCGGTGGTGGTTAACATGGAGGATGGGAGGGGAAGGTAGTGTAATATAAGCATGGGACTTTTACTATTCCTGGCCTTTGCTAAGAGATGCTTCATATGATTTTGAGGTGGAGGCAGGGTCCTGGGATAGGACTATTGAAAATCTTCCTCTCTCTGAAGAGCCTAAGTCACAGAGGAAAGGCTAAGAGGGAATGGCAGTGACGCTGAAAGTGGTCATGGGTTTCTGTTGTTCAGGTTTTCCTCCCAGGACTCGGTCAATGGACTCCCTAAGTGGGTGAAGCCCTATGTCACCAAGTACGACAACTTTGGCCGTGCTGTGCGGGACATGCTCAGCTTCTTCAAGGTGGCGGAGGAAAGCGGTGAGAAGCAGTGAGACTGACCCGTGATCAGTTTATTATTGGTAAAGGGAGAAAACCAGATTCCTGGTCTCATGACGGTGAGCTGTGTATGATGTGTAACTGAGAGTGCTTGCACTGCTGTGTTTCACTATAAACGTTGTCGCAGTTGGCATTTCAAAAGAAAGTTGTCATCACTTCTCCCAAAGTTGAAAACCTCGGTTCTAACATAACAGTGTGTCATGTGTTTTTCAGGCGCTGTCTGGTTTAACTATGCAGTCATTAAGACTCTTTGTAGTATTCTTCCAGCTTCTGTGATGATGACTGTTGGGCTTCAGAGCAAGTAACTGTTGCGGAGTATATTGTTTTTGTATCGGAACTTGAAAAAAAAAGAATTCATTTGGATGCATACAGTTATAATCTAACAACCTCTCTGATCTTAATTGATAGGGTCTGGTTGTCCTTGGGGGTGAGTCGTTGTTTTGTAGCTCCAAGGATTCTGCGTTCGATCCTTGCTTGAGGTAGTGAAGTTAACTATGCAGGCTGCTTCCCATCCAAGTCCTTCAGATGACACTTGAAGTTCTGTGTGTGAACATGGCCTTACATAGGACAAAAAAGCATTGTGTGCACACTTAATTGCATTCTGTTCTATAAAGAAGAGTAGACCATTAATCACATTCTGTTCTTTAAGGAAAAGTAGATCATTGTGTGCCTTTTGCCTTTGAAAGACGAAAACCACCACCAAAAAACAACAAAACACACACACACACACACCACACACACACACACACACACAAATGTCATGTCATGTCTGGAGATCGTCCCTGTAGACAGAATGTGGTTGCTTATTGAGAGTAAAAACGGCCACAAACAGAAAATTCTCACCAAGATGTTTCAGCTGAGGAACAAAGAAAAAAAAAAAAAGACATAGTTTATGAGCTTGCCCCTAACAGGAGGTAACTCTTGCAGCTACCTGCCCCTGTCAGACGCCAGAGAAGTGGACGTGACTCGGGGAAGGGTTGCTCGGGAGCGTTCTTTGAGCCGACAGTGTCTCGCCATGTGGCCAGCGTGGAGCAGGCGTCTAATGTCACTTGCCATGTGCCGGGCTTCAGCAAACACGGCCCTGCAAAGAAGCAAGGTTGGAGCCTCAACTCAGATACAGATTCTGCGTGTCCTGTTTGGACAGTAGGCAGGCGATGATTTGTTACTGTTCATTCTGTCGAATAATGGATTCTTTGAACTTAAATTTATCATGTGAACATGTCCTGTTCATTAGAGTGCCACTTGTATCGAAAATGATCGTTTTCTTTCTAATTTATGTACATGTGGATTCCTGTGATACACATGCACAAATACACGCATATGCGTTTGTGGAGATGCTAGCTAGCAAACACACATAATACACTTTTATTGGCATGCACATGTGTGCACTCACACACACACACACACACACACACACAAACAAACACACACACAAACACACTCATGCTCACACACACTTTTATGTAAACAGTTTACCATTTAGATTTAAGTTGTGTTCAAAATTTGAATCTAGACTGGTTAGAATGAGCAGTGTTGAAAACTCACATTGAATATGAATCATCTCATAAGTCACACAAACACTTCGTAAAGTAAATGGTTCTCTGACTCACTCTGTCCCACTGGAAATTACCATAACGCGCTTCCAGTCTAAGTTGTCTTCGCTTGTGTCTCCTTTCCATAGTTTCCTATGGTGTGCATCTGTTCACATGTGAGTTAGTAAATGGGCTCTCAGACAAAGTTACTTCAGAGGCTAAATACCTTTTATCCTATCATGTTCCCAAAGATAATATATTCCTCAGAACTGACCAAGATAGTGAGACCAGAGTAAGAAGAGAATAGTGATCTATTTAGATGATCTACTACCGATCTCGGATGTCTGTTAGTCTTGTATGGGTAACTTCTTTTCAACTCTGGCAAAATGATGCATGTTTTTGCAGATTCCAGCTTAGTGATCGGCTCAGTTACACATTTATGAGCTCAAAAGACTCGGAACAAAGCACATGATGAATTGCAAGCTTATGAATAATGGTGAAATGCAGTCAGCTAAACCATGTCGCATGAAGAAAGACTGTGCTGTAGATTTTGTTGATCGTGTGTGTGTGTGTGTGTGTGTGTGTGTGTGTGTGTGTGTGTGTGTGTGTGTGTGTGTGTGTGTGATGGCAGACTGATCCTGTGTGTGTGTGTGTGTGTGTGTGTGTGTGCGCGCGTGCGTGTGCGTGTGTGGGTGTGTGTGATAATGACAGACTGGCCCAATAGTCTCATGCATTTGTAGCGTTGATGGTGGTGCAAGTACCTCTTTGGGAGTAAGTATGGGCATGAGTGACACAGCTTAGTCTGTGTCCCACTAAAATGTAATACACTTAAGAAACCTTGCTATGAACACAACTTTTATCTGAATCGTTGGCATCCATGTTACAGTATTGTTTCCCCATATACACTGAGTGCATACATCTGGTATAAGAAAAATGATAAGTCCAGAGTGTGTCTTTTGTATAGATGAGAAGGCGATGATATTCATAGTTCTGGTATGTACAAAAATATTGATTGTCTGCATGGTAAGTACACTAGCCAAACAGGGAGCATAATACAAACTCCCATATATGTCATGTTTGTGCTGGCCGCCTAATGCTTGCCTCGCATGTCTGTTCGTCAGAGGACATTCTTGCCTCCCTGAAATCGCAGTACAGTGGACCCCGGGGTGATGGTGGGGCCCAGAAAAGAGGACTGCTTCAGGCTCTGGACACTATGGAGGTATCATGCATGTGCTGCTCTTGGAAGGTCATTGCTCAGTAATGTCTGCTGCTAGTCACATTTTTGTCTCTGTTGGCATGTGTGTTTGAGCAGATGCATGTGCACATGTAAGAAAACTGCACATTTTTCTTTTTTGTTTTTCTTGGCGTTTCGTGGTGTGACTTAATACTCGGAGAAAATGATTCTGTATGATATATTTTGTAAAATGAGACAGGATTCCTGGTGCAAACATGATTTGTTTTCATGGTATGATGTAATAATCAGAGAATATGATTCTGTTCAACAACATTTTGCAAAATGAGACAGGATTCCTAGTGCAAACATGATTTGTTTCATGGTATGATGTAATAATCAGAGAATATGATTCTGTTCAAAAGCATTTTGCAAAATGAGACAGGATTCCTAGTGCAAACATGATTTGTTTCATGGTATGATGTAGTAATCAGAGAATATGATTCAGTTCAAAAGCATTTTGCAAAATGAGACAGGATTCCTAGTGCAAACATGATTTGTTTCATGGTATGATGTAATAATCAGAGAATATGATTCTGTTCAAAAGCATTTTGCAAAATGAGACAGGATTCCTAGTGTAAACATGATTTTGTTTCGTGGTATGACTTGATAAGGAGAGAATGTGATTCTGTACAAAATGTTTGTCTCCAAAACATTTATAATTGAAAAGCGCGGCATTCTAATTTGTACACAGATCTCTGTATTATGGAGTATGGCATACTAAAGATTGTAATGTTTTTAGTGTTGTTCTCTTTCAGAAACAAGCCGAACCTTCCCAGGAGTACCAAAAGTTCAGGTGAGTCACCCTGTTCTGTTAAGTTGTGCCTATACAATGGGGCTCTCATAGAGGCCTCCAGAAATTCTTTAAAAAGATTGGTCTCATACAGGACAAATCCTAATTGGGGGTTAAATCTAGTATACACAGACAGAAAATGTTCCAGTGGGGGTCATGATTTGAAGAATTCAATGATTTGAAGATTTCACTGTTTTTGTATCACTATGGTCTCTTGGGCTTACCTCATGTATATCTTCTTACATGTATGTATGCTCATGAACAGTTGGTGTGTAAGTGTGCTAATGGTTGTAGGATTATTGATTTGTGTGAAAAAAAAACACACATACACACAAATATAGTCTAAGTTTGTTTGTGGTGGAATGAAAAATAGTGCTCAAGTGGTTCTAATATTATGACAATTTTCTTTATTTTCAGCCTGATGAACCTTCAGGAACTGTGAAAATTCAAACAAAGAGAAGGAAAATCGTTATAAAGGTGAGCAAAGTTGTGCTGTTATATATCAAGATAACTGTGAATGGTCGCTGAATTCAGTCTGCGAAAGTTGTCCTGTTGTTTTTGAAGGTATTACTGAACTGGTCATCAGATCCATGTATTTAAGTTGTCATTAGATCCATATATTCAAAGTTGTCATCAGATCCCTATATTAAAAGTTGTCATCAGATCCATTATATTAAATGTTATCCTGTTGTTTATCAAGGTAATACTGAGCACACTTGTCTTGTGGTTTATCAGGGTAATACTGACTAGTCGTTGATCAATCTGCCAAAGTTACTCGTTGTTTATCAATGTAACACTGGCTAGTCACTGGATCTGTCTACCTAAGTTGTCCTGTTGTGTGATTACGCAATACTGACCACAGTCACTGGATCTGTGACAGCCATCTCCCTGTCCTCAAAGCCAGAGAGTGTGAAGAGGGAGACGACCACGGGCTCCAAACCACAAGGTGACGAGGGTACTCTCCTCTGGCCGTAAGACACAGAGGACAGAGGTTCACCAGCATGTGGCAGAAAATACTTGGCAGAGGTCAGTCCTCGTCTCCTTTCTGTTGTCTCCGTTGATCTTGCATTCTTCCCTCTGTGTGTGTGTGTGTGTGTGTGTTGCTGTCTCATCTTCTCTGTCACTCAGAGTGGCATTACCCCCCCCCCCCCCCCCCCCCCCCCATGCTGCTCATTCCGGCTCCCATCCACAGTCACGGCCGGCTTGTCCTGTCGTGACCCGAGCATCGGCAGTCCACAGCGAAAGTCGTCGTCAAGTCATCATGAGGCATCAGTCAGAGGAGACTTGCTCTACTGCCGAGTCACTTTGTTGGTGTTCTGTGTTGCCTGCTCTTTAGGAATATTTCTGTGTCTGCGCGCAGCGTGTGTTGTGTGTAAAGCTGAAGTCATAATGTTCATAACTGTCTCTTAACATTGTAGTTCTGTAATCCCAAGGGTCTAGGACTGGGGAGGGGAAGAGGAGCAGAATGGGGGGGGGGGCAGAAAATTATTAACTTTGGGTACAGGAGGCTTTGTGTTCTTTTTACTACTACTTTATTGTCCGTGGATTTGTTTACATTATTGATGAATTTCTGACACTCTGTTCCAGATCTATTTTGGATGGTCTGATATGTTGTTGCCATTGTTTTTATCTCTTTAATATTTCTGTCTTCAATGAAAAAACAGACAAGCTGAGACCCTAATTTTAGAAAGGATGGAAGTACCATGATGTTTGTGAAAAGAAGGAAAATATTATTGATTGTCAGCTCTTTGGGGAGTAGTTTTGGTGATGGAATATATTGATTATGCTAATCATGAAGCATTATCTCAAACAACAGTTTTCAGAATTGATCTTGCCAGCAGCTTTCAACTGTGTTGCAGCAGCTTTTCGCTTAATGAGAATGTATTAAGAAGATTGTTATATAAAAAAAAAGATGTTCTTTGGTTTCGTTTTACCAGGTGAAAGCAGTGCTGACGGTGGCAGATTACAAGCGTTTCTCCTCCACACTGCAGGAGTACAAGAAGTCTGATAGTCTGAGCACAGTGACCCCTGTATTAGCTGATCTCTTCACCACCCGTTCTGAGCACTTCCACCTCTTCCTCAGTAGGTTACATTGCTGCTTAGCTTTGTTCCTAATGTTGCCTATCGGTACAATTTAAGTGTGCGTCGTGTGTGTGTTTACATGTGTGTGTTTTTATATAGACTTTTACAAAAAGTTATCCTTGTTCTGATTAATCAGTCAATATAGTATTTAAAGTCAGTTTTGTGGGGGGAAAAAGTACCAAGTTATGTTCCTTTGACATTAGGTTTAGTTGTATGCCCTTGCCCTCTCAGTTTTTCTATATGCGTGCGAAACTTGGGCACTCGCAGCAGAGCTACAAAGAAGAATTCTGGCAACTGAAATGAGATGCTACAGAAAGATCTTGGGCATCAATTACACAGACCACGTGACAAATGAAGAAGTCCGTAGAATAATTCAACAGGCAATTGGACCCATGAAGACCTACTCACAGTCGTCAAAAAGCGTAAAATGAAGGGGTACAGAGATGTGTCACGTTCAGCAGGCCTTGCAAAGACAATCCTGCAAGGAACAGTCAGAGGAAGCCGCAATAGAGGAAGACAAAGGAAGAGGTGGGAGGACAATATCCGAGAGTGGACTGGAATGAGCCTGGCGGAATCTCAGCGAGCGGTGGAAGACAGGGACAGACGGAGGAGAGTGGTGGCCGGATCATTACGGGTGCCCCATCGACAACAGTTGATGTCAAGGGATAGGTAAAGGTAACATTATTTGAAGGATGGATACTTTCTTTACATGTGAGGGGCTTAGAGAGGCATTCAGACAGGTTTTTTTTCTTTACTTTGAGGTTGGGGAGAAGAGGAATAGGAAATTTTGCCCATGTTCTGAACCGTCGCTGTGGACTTGGGCTGGCACAAGTTCTGCTCCAAGTCTTGTTGAAAACTTTCTTTCCATTCGTTAAAGCTGATTTCATTTTTGCGTCTGTTCCCAGAGGTTGATTTGTATACAGTTTGCGTCCTGCTTTCGTGAGGCCTCTTCTTAAAGGCAGAAGAGTTGGCAGCAAAGGTTTGCAATGTGTCACTTTCAATGCGCATTTGTGTTGTCACTGACTGGAAGACTTTGTTGTGATCTTGACCTTTGTCCCCTTTTGAAGAAGCTGTAGACAGACTTCACAAGTAAATGATGAAAATTAAGAAGGGTAGTCTGTAATTTGTGGGATTCTCCTTTAGAGTTCCAGGAGGAATGTCACAGTTAAGGAATATGCCAAATACAGTGACGTTGATTGTCACCTTAAAAACAAACAAACAAATGAACATACAAACAAACAAACAATGATAATGTGGCAGTTGCTCTCTATCCAAGGCCAATTTACAGAGATCCAAGGCAAGTTTCAGAGTTCAGTAGACAATGGACATTGCTGAGTCAAATGAATAAATCTTAGTTTTTGTAAATGCTGGAATGGTTATATATATCTGCAGAGAATGCTGGAGATACCTGAATGCCCGATTTTCTCCTCTGGCAGCGCTGACAGTCTCAGGTCGGGAGTCGATGATGATCTGTGCGGCAGTATGTTACACCTGTGTACTTCTTGTTCTGTGCTGCGTGCAGAGTTCTATGTTACACCTGTGTACTTCTTGTTCTGTGCTGCGTGCAGAGTTCTATCGATTTGTGCGGCCCTGTCACAAGGCTGAGTTTTGACCAGCTGTGTGTGTCTCTGACTGGAGAGTCCTGTGGCTACAAACCAGAGCACGCTTTAACTGGCAAACGACTGGGTTTCAACAGCGGTGCAACAGGTGAGTTGGATCTGAATCTTTATCCCCTTTCCTTGAACAGTTTGACTAGATGTTGTTGTCTTTTCAGGTAGAAAGTATTCAACATATTGCACACATAGAATAGTCAGGTGTACATGCACAGCTTAAAGGAAACACAGGTCATAAGGCATTTATCCAGAAAGCATTCGCTGTTAGGCAAGATATAATTCCATACCAATTTTTTTGTCTGATTGTCTTTCATATTTATACGAAAATTGGCTGTGTTTATGCTAAATTTCCAACTGCCTGAACTATAGTATGTTATTACTCTCCTGTGCAGGCACATAAAGAATAGCATGCATTTCTGCTGACAATGAGATATCAAGCATGAGTTTGGATCAAGACCAAGACGCCACTGTGCAAAGAGTGTGATTACTTTGAACATGAGCAGGGTCACTTGTCTGATTTTCCCTTTCTTTCTGTCTTCCTCTGTGCAGCTAACCTAGACCTGCATGTATCATCATCTCCACCTAAGTATTGAGTCTCTCGAGTCTTTCATATGGAAGATGTTTTTTTTCATCTCCCTCTTTCCATGAAACTTTTTTGTTAGTGGTCATCTGGGTGCAAGAGAAATTATTTATGTCACAAATTTATGGTCTGTTTACTACTTGTTGTGAACACACAAATTTATGGTCTGTTTACTACTTCTGAATATTAAGATTACTCAAAATAAAACTCAAAGGTAATTTGCTGAGGCACTTTTCCAAAAAATAAATCTCGACGTTTGTTTGGAAAGAAGCTCAGTGACAGGAGGCAGGAGCAGGGTCTCTCCTCTCAGATTCCTGCCTGACAAAGCTGGGTAGCTCGAAGGCAGTGCAGGAAAACTGATCATAGCCAAGAATACTCTCAGGCTGGACATGGAAGTGGGATTTATGGGCTGGTTCATTGCTTCTCCTGAGCCCCTTGTATTTTTATTATTGTTATGCTCCATACAGACACATCCTTGTCAAAATTGAAACTTAGGTACACTGCTGTTCTCAAGCATGCCCATTGGGTTTTGATGTTGATCGAAATGTAGTTGAATAGTATACACTATCAGTGATGTCAAGGAGGTGTCACTGCGTGCACAGAAGTCTGCACATGCTTCATGACATCTGAGAAGCCATTTGGCTGCCAGGCGTATGGATTACATCTAGATAAGAAAATAGCTGAGAAA
>CM031600.1:30644505-30655877 GCA_018398815.1 Conus ventricosus | reverse complement strand
GGAAAGTGTTAGGAAGAGGATCTCATGGACAAAACTCGGCAGATGCCTGACCTATGCAGCAAGGCAACATACTGGTCACGCCAGGAATTCCTAGCTCAGATGGGCTGCACCACTAGTATAGTTAAGTGTGTGTGTATGCCAGTGCATGTGCGGATGATTATGAACGTGCAAGCACAGGGAGGTGTGAGGACACTATATGCATGGACATTTATATGGAATTGCCATGTTGAGGATAGTGATTCATAAGAATTGATTCTTTTAAGGAACAGAAAAATGAAAATTGAAATTTAAAAAACAAACACCCTAAAACAGTGTTTAAGCACAGGGTCCATGTAAGTGGTAGAAATCATGGAAAGTCGGGGTATTTAGAAAAGGAATTTTAGTGTGACTGATAAGCAATCTTTAAGTGCGCATCGAGTTTGGACATTTAGTCCAGCTGGAGAATAGAATATTTAGAAACTAGTTTTGAAGCCTTTCTAGAGTACAAGCACAGTAGTAACAGTAGGAATACATTTCATGTGTGAAAATAGTTAATCTGCTGTCATGGAAATTAGTCAAAAGAGCTTGGAAAAGTCATGGAATGTTGAACGTGATAACCTATACCAGATCCCGTCATGATGAACAGTGGTGTTTGTTTTCAGCGCCTACAGAAAAGCAGGCCAAGCTGGCAAGTGCAAGCGGCAGCAGCAGCTCAACTTTAGGACAGTGGTCAGTGTCCAGTCCAGCCTCCAACCCAGGCGGCTTGCTTCAGAACAGTGCTTCGGCCCCATCAGTCTCTGCGTCAAGGCACACAAGTGTCGCTTCAGCTCGTGAGACGCAGACATCTTTGTGCACAGGCAAACAGGACAGTGCAACCCTATCATCCCAAAGCCAGACGGACAAGGCAAGGACATATTCTCTGCCTCTTCCAAACGGTTTTCTGAACAATCGCAAGTCATGTGACCAAAGCAGGTCTTCTCATCGCTCCACATCATCAAACTGTGACACCCCTAGCTTAGGCAGTGCTGAGGGTTCTGGGACAAATATCACAGATTCGTGTCACAGATCGGTACAGAGCAAGGACATGGGGGCAACAAGTGGCAGCCATGGAGGTGGCAGTTGGAAGAAAGGTGAGACAGAAGAAACGGCACTATGTGCCTCAAGCAGAACTGTTGGCCATGAAGGCAGATGCTCTTCTTCCAGTGACAGTGCTGACACAAGGTCCATGGACTCTGGGATCAGCAGTGATGTTGATATAGAGAAGATACGCAAGATGTCGCAACAAGAGAACAAAATCTTGCCCAAAACAGGTAAGCTGTATCAAAAATGGCTTGTACCAGTGCTTAATATATACAATATGTGGTATGTACAGTTTTTTGTTTCACATGCTTTCTTGTCCAAGGAAATGCTTTATCCCTCCCTGTGTGATGTGGAACATTGCAGTACTACCAGGATCCTTAGAAAAATAGAAACCAAAATTGTATAGCGGGGAGATGATCTTGGCTGTATAACCAGTTGGGCTGGAGGAATGAGTGCAGGTAGTGACTGGAGGAATGAGTGCAGGTAGTGACTGGAGGAATGAGTGCAGGTAGTGACTGGAGGAAAGAGTGCAGGTAGTGACTGGAGGAATGAGTGCAGGTAGTGTCAGTTAGCTTACATGGAACTTAAACGAATTGCTGCTATTCAACCCTATCTCACTGAAGACGCCACAAAAACTCTCGTTTCATCATACATCCTTTCAAGGCTAGATTACTGCAACTGTGTTCTCCTTGGCTGTCCCTCAACTGTCATCCAACCCTCCAACGTGTACAGAACTCTGCAGCCCGTCTCATTTGCAAATCTCCTAGGACCCAACCCTGCAGCCCTCTCCTGAAAAAGTTGCACTGGCTCCCCGTTGAAGAAAGAATTAAATACAAATGTTGTTGTCTCTGCTTCAAGATTTTCACTGGCGATGCC
Source organism: Conus ventricosus (assembly GCA_018398815.1). Classification (NCBI taxonomy): domain Eukaryota; kingdom Metazoa; phylum Mollusca; class Gastropoda; order Neogastropoda; family Conidae; genus Conus; species Conus ventricosus. The sequence continues at coordinate 30,653,942 of CM031600.1, read as the reverse complement.
CCTGCCTATCTTTCCGATCTCCTTCAAGTATATGTCCCATCACGAACGCTCCGTTCCTCCACCGACACCAGGACCTTCCGCTTTCCCAGTTACCGTCCCCATCGTAAACAGCATGGCGAACGAGCTTTCTCATACGCAGCTCCCAAACTCTGGAATAAACTCCCCTATGACTTAAGACATTCTCAAACCTTTTCTTCCTTCAAAACCTCCCTGAAAACCCACCTTTTCAAACAATACTAAGAAGACAGTCATTACCAGATAGTTGATTGACTCTTGTTGCTTCTGTGGATCGCTTAGTAGTTTGTGCTTGTTGCGGCTGTTGTGTATTGTGTGTCTGTGCGTGAGAGTGTGTGTGCGCGTGGGAGATAATGGGAGAGAGCCTTTGTTTTTCATTTCTGAGCCGTTTTTCAATGCATTTTCTTTACATTTAGCAATTGTATTTTTTCTGCCTTTGTAAAGCGCCTTGTGCCGTGGAAGGCGCTATATAAATCCCCATTATTATTATTATTATATTATTAGTGACTGGAGGAATGACTGCAGGTAGTGACTGGAGGAATGACTGCAGGTAGTGACTGGAGGAATGAGTGCAGGTAGTGACTGGAGGAATGAGTGCAGGTAGTGACTGGAGGAATGACTACAGGTAGTGACTGGAGGAATGACTGCAGGTAGTGACTGGAGGAATGACTACAGGTAGTGACTGGAGGAATGAGTGCAGGTAGTGACTGGAGGAATGACTACAGGTAGTGAGTTCACTTCATGAATCGTACCTAAACATAATTCAGTTTTTGCACCTTTTCCTGGCTTAGCGATATGTACAATATATGGGGTTTTTTTTTTACCGGAGAGAAGATGTAGTTGTTGCACTGGGACCATGCAGCTTGGTTTGTTTGTTCATCCACTTAGGGGCTGTGATGATGTCCGCCTTAACGTAAAATAGGCTGTGAGTATGCTCCAGCTTAATAATTTCTTGTTCCCTCATTCTCTCATCTCTGTCTCATTTGCATTTTTTTTTTGTCAAGAAAGTACCTTTAGCAATGAAGATTTGAAAATTATTTTGTACCTGGCTGAAGCTAAGCACAGTGATTTTAGGGCTTCTTGAGGTAAGCTCCTTTTCAAGGCCCTTCACCTTTAATTCTCCTTCCTAAGATTTCTTGGAGGTTTCACGAGGCTGGTGTCTCTCCTCTTTTTGTCTTTGGTGGAAGGTCATCACATCAGGTGTTTGGGTTCTGTCTTTGATATAGTAAGGCGTGAAGATTTCCTTTTTGTCCCCTCCATCAACCCTCCCTGATGTTGTTTCCAGTTTGACCAAGATTCCCTTAGACCCCACAAGTGCTGCGATTTTTGTGGAGGAGATTATTTTTCTTCTTTGAAGGTGCAAATTACTGAGGTTCCACTTCCTTGTCCTTGTTTTCTTTTTTGTGCCATTCTTTTTCTAGTCCCCAAGAAAAATGCAAGATGGAGACTAGTTCTCAACCTCACCAACGCTCGCTTCCATGTTCCAATTTACCCAAGAAGGTGTAATTTCTAACATCTGGCATGGCAGTGTGACCAAGTGGTTCTAGAGAACGGCAAAGTGCATTGACACTGATGGAGGGATTGAGAAGCTGGAGTGACTTGGGTCTTGCACCAGGTGTCACAGAAACACCAATTGCGTGAACTTGTACAGTGTCCCTTGTATTTGTTGTGGTCTTATTGAGTTTTTAAAGGATCTGCTACTTGTGTTGCATGTTATGATCTGGTAATTGTGTGATTTGGTTTTCAGGTTACAGGTGCTGCAAATGCAGTCAAGAAGCTCATGTGCCCTTTCGTTCAAACCAGTGTCAACATGTGTGCTGCTTCAAGTGCTGGCGCATGGTTTTAGAGGTACAGCTTCGTTTCTTAAAGAAAAGAAAAGTGTGATTGCCTTTCCGTAGATAACTTTCATTGAAGTTGTCACAGTAGATGGTTACCATCTTTTTCAGACATCTGGAAGGTTGGTTGATTTAAAATCTAATCAGAAATGTGAATCAATAGCATCGAAGAAGAAATGGCAAACCTCAGAATTTCGATTCACTTATTCCCATGCAGATCAGAAATCCAAGTTTGGATAGGCATTTCAGAGTTTCGATTCACTTATTCCCATGCAGATCAGAAATCTAAGTTTGGATAGGCATTTCAGAGTTTCGATGCTATGTTGTTGTTTTTCTTAACAATGTTTTATAGTTAATTATTACTCACAGTCATTATTACCAAAATCTGCATTTTAATCCAAACATTTTGACTTTCTGTGTGTTGCTAATAACAAAGCATGTAATATAAAGATCATTATTAATTACATTGTTACCAAAATTTACATCCTAATCCAAGTAGTGTTACTGATTTTATGTGTTGCTAATAGCAAAGCATGTAATATAAAGTTCATGATTAATTAGTCATTTGTTACCAAAATTTACATCCTAATCCTAACAGTGTTACTGATTCTGTTTGTTGCTACTAGCAAAGCATGTAATGTAAAGTTCATAATTAATTACAATCAGTGTTACCAAAATTGACATCCTAATCCAGGCGATGTTACTGATTCTATGTGTTGCTGATAATGAATTTTGGTGTGTTGCTAACAACGAAGCATGTAATATAAACATGACTGACTGGTGTGTTGGACAGGGAGACAAGCGGTGTCCAGGGGGGTGCGGACAGCCAGTGAAGCGCAGACACCTGCAGCAGCTGATGTTTGGTTCAGGCGATGACATGCTGCCCAGCGACAGGTGACACCTTCCCAGGGAGGGTCACTAGCTGGTCAACAGTAGGGGCCAGTCATGCATTTATCTGCCATGGCTGACAAAACAGCTCCAGTTTCAGTCAGTACAAACACTGTGCTGGAAGGATGTAAATGTGAAAGAATTTTCAACTGGAATGTTACTGCAGTAAATTAACAGCTAGAAAGAGGAGGAGTCTTGACATGGGGGAAGGGAGAGAGGGATGGTAGGTTCAGTGCTTGAGCAGGTCAGTGTAACTGTTGCCTCATACAGTTTGTGTAGTCCTTCCCAACAACACCTCCCCCTGGCCCTTCCCCCCCCCCCCCCCCCCCCCCTTTTTTTTTTTAAAGTAGAGTGTCGGAGGGAGATGACATGTTGCAGTGGTGTATGACACCAGTACCCAGCAAATTTGTCAATCCTTCTCACAGGAGATGGGTGATTGAGCTTTTTTTTCTTCTTTTTTTTCTCTTTTTTTTTTTTCCATTGATAGTGAAGTTCTTTGTTATTTCTGTGAATTGATGATGCCTCCTGTTGTATGAGTGACCGTGTGTGATTGGATGGACGGATGGCTGGTGTAGTGTAGAAAATGCTGATTCACTCAGGTTGGTAACAAGTTGTATGACTGTGATCAAAAGCATTGCTGGAGGTTTTTGAGAAGAAATAGTCTTCCCACGGTGCTTGTTGTTTGTCAAACTTTCAGGATGAAACACAAAATCACAGTGCTAAGAAGAAGAAAGGGCTTTCAGAGATGCATGTGAAGTTGGGTTTTTCTTCTCTCTTTTTTTTTTTTTTTTTTTTTTTTTTTTTTTTAACATCTGAATAAAAAAATCATGGTGAAATATTCAAACTGTGTGCACACGCTTCAGATTTTGTTGAGTCATAAATGCGATGTTGGCTTACAGCCTTTGTTCAGCAAGACCACAAAAACATGCACACACACAAAGTATTTGAATGGTAGTTACAGATTTTGTCACCTCATTTTTCTTTTTCCTTCTTTCTTTCTTTTTTTCTTCTTTTTTTGAGATGATGGAATTGCAATTTTTGGTGAAGCTTAGAGGAAGATTGAGGATAATGTATATTTAAATGGCAGTTACAATGATTATGCAAAATTCAGTGGGGAAGGGAGAAGACGGAGGGAGAAAATGGTGGCAGGTATACATGGGAAGATGTGGAGGGATGGTACCAGAGGTTGGGAGGGGGATTGGGGGTAGGGAGAGGAGAGTGGTGGGGGTGGAGTAGTGGGTGTAAAGGAGAAGACAGGAGACCTGGGAGGTTAGAAGGGATTAAAGGAGAAAGTGCCAGTGGAACTACAATGGCAGTATAGAATGAACAAAGGTGGGAGTTGTAGACTTGTGTACAGTAGCAGCAAATTTTTTTTTTGGGATGGATGGAATACTTCCCTTGTGAGAGAGATGAAGGGGGGAAAAATTTGAAAACAGAAAACAATCCCTTCACTCTGCCTGCCTACCCCACCCCTAACCCCTCCTGCAATCTGAAATATTGTTTGCATGTACTAGCACTTTCTAGCAGTAGTCATTGAAAGAAAATCGATTTTTCTCAGGAGTGTGAAAGGTACTCAACACTGGTGCAGGTGCAATTCAACTTGTATTAGCTTCATGCACATAAAGGTGCCTGTGCTCAGAGTGACAGAGAGAATCAGTAGTAGATCCAAACATGAAATGATGTATGAACAAGAAACAGACTTGAGACAAGTGCAGTTTCACACACAAACTTTACTGTTGTATACAAAGTTAAAATATACAAAATACTAATCTGTTTTTAAAAGATACCGCCTGGCTTCACACGGCTGGCCTCTTTTCACATTATCTCATCATAAAGAGAAGGACTGTTCTGTTTATCCGAGCTGGAGACCAGTGGATACACGAGGACTTCGCTGATGTAAAGGTGGAGAGGTGCACATATTTGTCCAGTTTTGGTTGACGTCACTACTGCTGGTAGAGCTGTTGTCTAGTCAGTTGTCTAGATTGCAACGTATTCAAATGGATTCCTGTTCCTGTGCTGGACCATGTTTTGTAGACGGACACAACAGTGTACCAGGGTCTGAGGAGATTATAGCACCTGGTTTGTAGATGGGTGGCTAGGATTTTGACTTGGTGAGTCCTCACACTTGCCCTCTAAATGTTCAGGAAGATGTGAGGTCTCAGCCGGCAAAAGTGAGACTGACACAAAAGCATCACCTATGATTTTCTGTCTCCAGTTTTTCACGCAGTTTGGGGGTTAATTTTAACAAGTGGCGTGGGACAATAAGAAACTGCAAAAACAATTTCAGGGAAATAACTCTTCAAAGTAGTGAGATGCTCAGGCGGTGTAGTTGCCTATCTACAAACAATTGAGGCAAATAGAAGTTTTAATTACACATACTATACCGTGGCTCACTAATGCAATAAGCGGCAGCAATTTGCTATCCCTGCCTCGTATACAATAAAGTCCGTACGGACAACAAACCCTTGAAAGGGCCTCGTGCCTTGCGCATGCTCAGAACCATCCTCTTTCCTCGGCAGCCATCTTCCCACTGAACCTCGTGTACTCGAGCAGCTAAGTATATTTTGCTTTTCTCACGATCGCTTGATCGTTGTTGCTGTTCTTTGGTGTCCTTGCTTATGTTTTCACTTAAGGGAGAACGTACGTGAAGCGATTGGGTGGTAAGGCGAGATTTACGAAGGTTTCGTCATTCGATTCCTCGTCTCACCGGCAGGCTCTTAGCCTAGCCTACTCTGGCCGCGCCAACCCCCTCTCTCTTCAGCGTCACTTTCTCTCTTCTTGTTCCTTTTCTTCTCCAAGGGTTCACTTCAACTCAGCTGCGGTTCTGTTTTTGTGACAGCGAGCTCTTTCTCGCAACCCTTAATTTGTGACGATGACCGGCTCAGCCGCGGTTCTGTCGGTCTCGTCCCCTTGCCCCTAACGGCAAACGACTCGGCTGCGGTTCTGTCGTATCCGTTACTGCATCCTGTGTGTTCAGTTCAGCTGCGGTTCTACTGCGCACAGTGCGATTCCCTGGCGGAATCAAAGATGCACGAGCCTCCTATGTCGGAAGGCTCAGGGTGGGGTAATGAGGCAGACTTCACGTCTGTCGCTAACGGCAAACGACTCAGCTGCGGTTCTGTCGTTCCGTTACAGCATCCTGTGTCCAGTTCAGCTGCGGTTCTACTGCGCACAGTTCGATTCCCATGGCGGAATCAAAGATGCATGAGCCCCCTATTATGGAAGGATCAGGGGTGGGACAATGAGGCAGACTTCGTCTCCCCCTCCCTTTCGCTCGGTGGGCGATCCAAGGGAAGCAACTCCCTCTCAAGGGCTTGAATCCCTCTCCGGGCTTTTATGGCTGCATTTTTGTGGTTCCCAAAGCTTCTGGAGGATGGAGACCGGTTCTAGATCTCTCGCCCTTGAACAGGTTTCTTATCGCAGAGGCCCTCCCTACCTCCCCGCCTTCCTGGTTCCATCAGGAGTTCTCAGTCAGGGTTTGATATACCTCGAAAGAGGATGGTTCTGAGCATGCGCAAGGCACGAGGCCCTTTCAAGGGTTTGTTGTCCGTACGGACTTTATTGTATACGAGGCAGGGATAGCAAATTGCTGCCGCTTATTGCATTAGTGAGCCACGGTAAGTATGTTAGATTAAACGTAATTTTAGAATAAAAATTTCCTATTATACTACAAAGCATTAAGACAGTCACCAGTATTCATAAATTGTCTGAACAGATTTTACCCAGTGTTGGCATAAAGTTAAGCTGTTGAAATACTAGGCATGAATGCAAACAATGCATATTCTCAAGATTTAGAGACCAGATTCCACTCACATTTCTTCTGGGATGATCAGTGAAACTTAACACAGTATCTCAGATGAAAATTCCCTTGTCTGGCATAGACCAGTATTGAGTCTTACCCACTGAAAACTGACTTTTCAGTCTTGTGACCTACGGTGGATGAGAAACATTCTGGAGTTTGATCCTTCTTTTCAGAGGGTTAAGCCACCCATCATATTTCTGATGCCCATCTAATTGACAGCTTGTCAGAGAAACTTGACATCCAATGAAAATTATTGTGAAGAGGGAGTATCATTATCTGGCTTGGGGATGGAGACTTCCCAAACCGTTGCAGTGTGACAAAATATAGGCTGACAATCTGTGAGATATTGGTGGTTTTAAGCCTTTATGCCCATTACCGAAGTTACAGGGTCCGTCATGTGCATGACATGAGAGGGCTCATGAAATGCGTGAGGAGTGTTGCTCCTGCTGACATCCTTTGTGGCGGCATGCTTGGTACAGGAAATACTTGTCCTGTCCACGAGCGTTAAGATACTATCTTAAAAGAAGGAAGGAAAAAAGAGGGGTGGCAATTACCCACAATACAGTCAAGTCAAAATTTTCTTGAACGTTATCAGTTCCTTGGTATCATTTTAGCATGCAACAAAGTCAGTCGAACAGATTTTAGGGAAGGGACTGGGTGGAGAAGGGCGTTTAGGGAGTCAAAACACGTCGTGTTTTGTCTTGTGACTCGTTTATCCACGTTTCTCTTGGCGGTTTGCCAACATTTATTTAAGATTTGTTTAGATTTCCGCCTGCAGTCGTCTCACTTTGCAATTAGACCTAAGTTTTGTTTTTCGATGGAATACTTTCCTTGTGAGAGAGAGATGCAAAGGGGAGGGGGTGGGGATTGGAAGATCAAAAACAGAAAATGACCCCTTGCTGCTGGCTTACCTACCCTATGCCCAACCCATCCTCCAGTCTGAAATATTACTGTTTTTGTGTTGTTATGGTGTATTTTAGTCACTGTTGTCAATGATGATGAATAACTTGAGTTATTAAGTCACTGTTGTTGTTTCTAATCTTGTAAACACAAAACTATCCTGGATTTTGTTTGTTTCAGTGGAGCACTTTTGTCAGAAACAGAGAAAGACAATAGCAGAAGAAAAAAAGTCCTGCCAAAATTCTTAGTTGTTACGGGTATCGACATACTCGAACATGATAAAAAAAAAAATCCTTGACCTATGTTTCCTTTGTGTCTGCTGAATACTATTAAGTTAGTTGCACGCGCACTCACACACACACACACACACACACACACGCACACACACACACACACACACCACTACTTTTTTCTGCAAGTGGTAATTGAAAGAGCTGAGATGAAACGAAGTTTGAAAAGATTTCTTCAAGTACTTTGGATGGTCCTTACGACCGCGACGCTCAGAAATTGTTTCAAAAACCTGTAACAGTTTGGAAGTGTGTCTGCAACTGGAAACTCCGTAGGTACTCCAAGTGTGCGCAACATTCATGTCTTGCTTAGGGGCGAAAGATGCAAGGCGTCGCCCACAGCTCTGAAAAGTGAAGAAAATTGGGGCTGGGCTCAGTGGGTCTGACCGGCCCAGTCTCGCTGATCCTCCACCCGAAACGTTATACTTCTGTTGGCAACTTCACACAGAGTAGCAACACACTAGCCAAGGGACCATGCAGCTGTTCAAATATGTTTGCTTCGTTTCCGCCACAGCTCCCAAACGTCATCAAATGCCGCAGACTCTTTTTAGATTGTTGAAGCTGGCTGCCTCCTGCTTCTACTTCTGCGTTCCTTCCTTGCTACAGGACAGTCCGGCATAGTCCGAAATATTGACAGCCACTTACATTCATTTTATCCTAGTTCTGTACGGCTGTGGAACTCACTGCCGGGTGCCATCAAGATTGCCACAAATGCAGTCTCATTTAAAAAACAAATTGATACGACAGTTTTGAGATCTGCATATTGACGATTTTCTATTTTAACTTCCCCAGATATTTTACTGTTACCTGGGCCTGAATTTGGCCATTGCTTTTAACTTCTTGAATATCGAGTGCGACCCCTTGTTGCCAAATTTGCTCCAGGGGCCAACAGTCTGAGTCGCACTATTTTATGTTATTTTATTTTACTTTTTAACATGAGCGCTGGTGACCTACTCGTTTTTGAGTGAACCAGTATTTTAGGAAGAAGAAGAAGAAGTGAGCGAAGTCCATTGTAAGCCCCAGCGATATCTCCGGTCCCCACAGCTTCTCCCTCAGGTTCACACCACACTGGGCTAGGACTGGAGAATTTGAGCTGGCATCTGGGGGGCGGGTGCCACATGGACATTCACCTGTATTGGAGATCCCCATTATTTCCTGAACGTTTTTTTTTTAAGCTGTCCGATGGCGCAGTCTGCACACCAAACATTTAATGCGCCAAGGCCTTGCTTAAGAAGTCACGTATTTATAGACAGGCTCAATTAAATTGTTTTGAGAATTTTTACTGTGTCTGACAGTGGGTTTACCTTGTTTTCTTTTCATCTGGCCGTCAAGGGACATGCCAGGTGGTTCCAAGCAGACAGATGAAAGGAATGGGACTGTTTGGGGAACACCACCTGGCACAAAGATAGGTCTATGTGACTCCAGGTAAGGGATAGCTTATGTATTTTTCAATCGTAAATATGTCATCGAAAGAAATCTCTAAAAGTAAGTGAAATGACTGGCTGTGGGGATGTTCATTTGATCTGTTATTAGTTTGACATCAATTTTGGCTCAAATTTATGCTACACCTCAAAACGCTCGCATGGATTATAAAGTGCAAAATTCTAATTGTGGCGTGTGGCCACGGATCAGCTCCTGGGCGGAAAAGTCTGAAATCATTTCAGCTGATGGCGTTTTGCTTTCAGAGAATTTTGTTTTGTTTTCCTTCTG
>CM031600.1:30617840-30640541 GCA_018398815.1 Conus ventricosus | reverse complement strand
GGTGCCGGGGCTGCGGCGGGGCCAGCTGGGCTATGGCTGTGGACGGGGTGTCGGAATGAGCGGCGTGGGTGCACTGCCTCTGAGTAGCGCAGAGGTTGGGACAGCAAAAAAAAGAAGAAAAAAAAAAGAAAAAAAAAAGACTAAGAGGGACCAAACAAGACTAGTCAACTGATCCATGTAGTAGAACAATGATACTGTAAGTGTAACAGTGCTTTTGAATCAATAACTATATCCCTGCTGTTAAAAAATGTTGTTCAATTGTGTGTATATGTGTGTGTGTGCAAGTGTGTGCGTGTGTGAATGTGTGTGTGTGTGTGTGTGTGTGTGTGTGCATGTGTGTGTGTGTGTGTGTGTGTGTGTGTGTGTGTGTGCGGGCGCGCGCGCGCGCACACGCAAGTGTGTGTGTGTGTAACTTATACTGACTTCCATAAAAAACGCGAAACATTGAAAGGCTATTTTTCGGGCGAAAAGGGGTGAATATACAATATTAAACCATTGTGGCAAGTTGTTTGGGTCCAAGACTCACGTGCAGTGAAAAAATTGTGTGAGCAACACATCATTCCCGGCATTGGAGGGTCAACAAAAATGGCAAACTGGTTGCTGCATGTGAGGCACGTGCACACCATGCAGAGCAAAGTTAACCAGCGACAAGTATGCAGGCATGCAGCCTTTATAAAGCCGCGCTACAAGGTTCAGATAACGACTTGCCGTCTGAGCGCTACAGAGATGCCAAGACTACGAGCAGAGGAACGCAATCGTGCCCTAGGCCATCTGGAGGCTGGTGTGGATGCCAGGCAGGTCACCAACATCTTTAACGTCCACATCTCAACCATCTATCGTCTGCAGCACCACATGCGAGTCACTGGTACCACTGATGATCGTCCCCGACCAGGCCGTCCTCGGGTCACCACACCAAGAGAGGATCGCCTTTTTGTTCGAACCCATCTGCGGGACAGGCGGCAAACAGCCGCTAACACTGCTCGACAGGTGCCTGGGAATCTCCAGCAACGAATCAGCCTCAACACTGTGCGGCAGCGTCTTCAGGAGAACGGGCTGGCATGCAGGCGTCCTCACAGAGGTCCGGTACTGACACCAAGACACCGGCAGGACAGGCTGCAGTGGGCACAAGCCCGAATCAACTGGCGCAGGCAGCAGTGGGGACGCATACTGTTCTCAGATGAGAGCCGTTTTTGTATTGACATGGCTGACGGTCGTGTCAGAATATGGCGTCGACCTGGTGAACGCTATGCTGACTCCTGTGTGGTAGAGCGGAACCCCTGGGGAGGCCCGAACGTTATGATATGGGGTGCAATTGGCATTAACCACGCCATAGGACCAGTCATCTTTCAGAACATTGGTCCTGGTCGCGGACAGGGTGTCAGTGCACAGCGCTACATCCACCAGGTGCTCAGACCCCATGTCGTTCCTTTTTTTGTGCAACACCCAAACTGGACATTCCAACAGGACAATGCAAGACCACACACAGCCAGGGCCACCCAGCAATTTCTTCAGCAAAACAACGTCAATGTGCTGCCCTGGCCAGCCCTCAGTCCCGATTTAAACCCAATAGAACATTTTTGGGATGAACTTGGCAGACGGTTGGACCTCCTGCGTCCACGACCAGCAACAGCGGCTCAACTTCACCAGGCCATCGTCCATGTGTGGGCTGGTGTGCCAAGGGACGCATCAACCACCTGGTCCACTCAATGAGCCGCAGGTGTCAAGCAGTTGTCAACGCAAATGTGGCCACACACGGTATTAGGACTTCAAGCTGGTTTGTCACGTGACCTTGGATTTTCCACACAAAGACATATTGCTGACGACATTTTCACACATTACCGGTGTAATGAATCAAATCACGTTGAATTCTCGCTTCCACTCTGTACAATTGTGACCAATAAAATTCGCCCCTAACCTTCAGCTCGTTTTGCTTTCGCGTTTTTTATGGAAGTCAGTATACTTCTGCTTTCATCATTAAGGACACTACAGCAGGGCTTAAAATGCCCTACTGTCTGACTGTTCGGGACAACAATTTTATGGTAGACAACCTCAAATGCTTTTTTCACTTACCTATTGGGCAACCAATTTTTGACTGTGTGAGAGAAAGGGTGACCCAGTAGTCAGCTTCAGTGCTGACTGATTGCACTTTATCTTCCCTTTGTTACTTACACCCCATCCCACCCCCTGTCCAAACCCATCACCCCTTTTTTTTCTTTTATCTCTGAACAGATCACTTGTAGTGTACTGTTTCCGTAAGACAAGGTTTGTACCAGATCAAGTCAGCAGCATGCAGGCTTTGTTTGAAACCCTCTCCATTAATGTTCTTGGTCAGCACAGAAATGATACATCTCTCCCATTAGGTCTATTTCTCCTTCTCAGACAAGCATCACATATATATATGTATTGAGCATGCCATCATTTAACTTAAGTATGACTACTGACATGTCATTACCATGCTCAAAGGTCTGTTTGTGTTTTTAATAATCTACTTACCCTCAAGACAACTGAAAATCATGTGGGAATTTCTATTATTCTAACCATGCACAGTTAGCTTTGGTGTTATCAGACATAAATCTTAAAAGGAAAAAAAAGGTTTAACTGTCATCAGATTTTTTTGGTTTGTTTTTGTTTTTGTTGTCCCCTCTTCTGTGCCACCTCTGTGGCATTGCACCCACCCGCTCATTCCAACCCCCTGTCCACAGATGCAGCCTGGCCTGCCACCAGCAATCCACAGGAGCAGTCAATGTCAAGCCATCAACTTGGTCAAGAGGCAACCCACTGGAAGAGACACTGCACTGCTGCTGAATCCATTCAGTGGTGTTCAGAAGTGCATGTTCTAATTCAACATGCGAAGGACACCACCTAAGAAGCCCCCTATATCGACGACAATAATTACTTACTCGCAGAGCGAGCTCTCCCTTCAACGGGTGCCACCATGTCCATCTGACAGAGTCCTCATGATTTTCAAGCTTAAATTTGTGGTTAGTCCTATAAAACTACCTTCTACAGGTAAACACTTATGAAGTTGTGCTCTTCGATTTCAATCTTCAAAATTGTAGGTCAGCCGTCATTGTTGACTATTATTGACCTGTATTTGCTTCACCAATAATAGCATTCTAAAATAGATCTATCTGTCCAAATAATAAGCAACCAAATAATCCAGCCAAGAACTGAGAAGTTTAACATAAATGTCATATTGATTTTTTTAAAACCCAACATATACAATTTAGGTAACACTACAGTATTTAATTTGGGTCTTTGTCAAACTTTTTTTTTTTAAGCTACCAAGGCCTCAAAAGCACAAACTACAGCATTTTGAGAATTAGAACTTTTTAAAATAATGTTACAGATTCAACTTTAAGCATAGAATTCATGTAATATCACTTGAGCATTTTCAGTCATACTTTGCTTCATACTCGACATGATGGTGGACTAAGATGACGGAAATGCCACTTATCTGACAACAAAACCAATGGCTAAATCAGCAAATTCGCTATGGTCTTTCAGTTTTCTTTTCTGCTTTTTTTCTCCCCCCCCCCCCCCCCCCCCCCCCCCCCCCCCCCCCCGAACTTGACATTTCTCTTTTTAATGAAATACATCTAAAGATCTACAGTTCCGTGTAAGCCACTATGAAATGCCTTTAAAATTTTGTTTTGTTTTTATGTTTTGGCAACATCAATAGCATTATCACTGTGAATGCCAGTGAAATTGAGGCATTCAACACCAAAAGTGTAGCACTTTATCTCTGCTTCATACTTCAATATCAAGTATTGGCACTCTATGGAAATGAACAGAAAATAATACACAAGTTGCATATTTGAACTGACATGTCATGTACATATTCAGACTAGTGCAAGATCCAACACAAATCCGTAAATTATCCAACTCTCTCCTCCCCTCCACTTCCCTCCTCCCCCACTCCACCCTTCTCTGTACTCTATACCCTCCTTCATTCTCTCAATAAAAAAATTTTTTAGTCGTCTTCACCCCAAACGTAACAATAATAGTCAAACCCTTGACTGTTGTTACTAACGGAAGAAGAAGAAGATTGAATGGAATGAAAGATGGTCATACTTTCCATGCAATCATGAAGAAAACCCTGTCAGACCCCACTGGACCCAATCCGACCCCTTCAAACCCAAACATAACCTAACAATAATCAACTTGTGTAAAGAGGCCAATCTATGCAAAAAAAAGGGGGGGGGGGGGGGGGGGGGGGCATAAGGACAGCCAGAAATCCATTGTGACAATAACATAGTACTGTCTAGTCAGATTTTGGCAGCACCTATCTCCCCCCCCCCCCCCCCCCCCCTTCTTTTCACTTCTCAGTCATAGAGCACCAGCATAAGTGGAGGTGTCATAGAAAAGTGAAGAGTTGATAGTGGTTTGCTTTAGTGATTGGCGGGGGTTGGACTGGGTGTTGAAGAATGGGTATGTGTGTGTTGGCTACAACTTACAAGACTTGGATTTTTAAAACTTAATTACCTCTTTGGGGGTTAGAATATAGGGTTTTGGAAAGTGTCTTTTTCCAGCATTATCAGGTATCAGGTATGGGCCCTAAGCCTCGCGGCTTATTATGGGCTCCCTCACTTGCTTCCAGTTGTTGGCAAATGTGGTCTATTTTGTGCACCAATGTGTGCTTGAAAAAAATGTCTATTTTGTCTTTGAAATCATCCAAGCTGGTACTCAGGACTATATCATCGCTAAGCCTATTCCAGTCTTGAAAGACTCTTCTAGAGAAATGATACTTTCTGCAATCTTTTATTCCATTTAATTTTTTTAACTTAAAGGTGTGTCCACGTGTTCTGTTTCCTTTATTAAAGGTCACTAATTCATTTATGTCAGTATTGTCCTTTCCTTTGATAAGTCTGTACATCTGAATCAGGTCCCTCTTCTTCGTCGGTAGCTTAGTGAAAACATATTCAAATGTTTCAGTCTGTCTTTGTATGTTAAGTCCTTTATGTGTGAAACTAGCTTTGTAACTCTTCTCTGAACTGCCTCTAGGGTTGTTATATGTTTCTTTAACCATGGCGGTCGGCTGGGCTATAAGCAACATTATCTTATCTTATCTTATCTTTAACCATGGTGCCCAGATTATTTGTGCATATTCCAATATTGGTCTGACCATTGTTGCATATAATGTTCTAAACATACCCTCATCCATATATGAAAAAGATCTTATTAGTCCAACCATCATGTTTGCTTTTTGGGCAATGTTTTGTATATGGGTATCAAACTTTAGGTCCGAATTGAATGTCACACCAATGTCCTTTTCAGCATCAGTCTCTGCCACATCAACCAAGTCACCTTTATTATCTCTATTTTATATGGAATCTCTTCCAACAACAATTCAAAATTTAATCTGTCACAAGCAGTTCTATCCAACACAACAAAAAAGCAGTTTGTTTCATTTGCCGTTATCCAACACAAGTTCAACAATCCGATATCAGTGTTACCGTCTGCAGATACTGACCCATGACATTTTTCAGTGAAAGTACCCGTAACTTTTAGCCTGGACACGAAGAAATTTCATATGGTAATATTCCCACACCGACTCAATTATTTTACTGTAGTTCTTACCCACCCCTCTCTACGTACGATCCGGGACTGTAAATTTGAGTTTACTATCAACAGATCCTCCGAAAAGTATAGAACTGTTAGTTGTGACTGTGGTCATTCATCGGAGCAAGAGCTGAAAACTTGTGATACACTTTTGCGACTTCCCGCCATCTTGGCTTCACAGTAAAGCAGCAGTAAAGTTGAATTCGTAATAATGCGTAACAAAATTTCAGTTGTAAAATGTTTTTCAGTTACGAGAAAGAATCAAAACAAAATAATTTAGCTGATTTTTTAAAGGCACAATTGTACAAAAAAGGTGGTGTAGATCTAATATTAACCAATCAAAGTGTAATTATTTTTACGTCGCTAACGTGCGCGCGGATTTTATCATCTGAACAAAGCAACGTACCGCGGTTTTTTGTTTCAAGAGCCATTTGATCACATATTCCACCCGTTTTGCCAGGTGATTATTTTTTGTGCATATATCTTAGCTTTTTAAGTGTTTTATGCACAACTAGCAGGATTTCACGAAAGTTTTCATTCAGCAGAATTTCAGGGTTTTATCTATCTTGTGTTTCCACAATTTCAGACGAACGGTTAAACTCAGGATCAGGATCAGGGGCGTTGTATCAAATACAACTTAGCCTATTTAGGCTTTTTACGCCCCTTCTGTATATTCTTTTTTTTTTCCGTAACCGTTGGTCCAGTCATAGGCTAGCTCAAACCTATTATCCATCAAATTCATATCTAATTTTTGTTAATAATTCATGTCAAATAGTAGTAGTAGTAGTAGTAGTGTAGGGACGTAATCAATACATAGGCCGTTAAGCCTTTCAATGTCCCCTCGTGTTATTTTACTTTTATGACAGGGTTGAAAATGCATGCAATATAAATTTTCCTTCTTATTCATCAAAGCTTCTAAACTGTACTTTAAATTTCAAGTCTTTATCCAGCAAATTCTTAAAAACATTAGTATTTTTAGCAAATTTAAGTGCAGTTGTCAAACTGTTCCAGTTAGTAATAACTCTGTTACTGAACTTGAATCTATGAGGTTCTTAAAAACATTAATACTAGGTGCACGTTTGATGTTAAGTGTTAGGCTAGTTTATTCCAAAAGTTGGTTACTCTATTAGTAAAAGTAAATTTTCTTAAATTCGTTCTAGAATATTGTTTAAATATCTTATCTTCACTGTTCCTTGTAACATTCTTCTGCGGAGTACAAAAAAAGCATGCTTTATCAACATCATCAATTTCATTAAATATCTTGTATGCTTGAATCAAGTCTCCTCTTATTCTTCTTGCCTTAAGTGTTGGAAGTTGCAGATATTTTAATCTTTCCTGATATGAGTAATCTTTTATATTATGAATCATCTTGGTTGCTCTTCTTTGTACCTGTTCTAGAGCTTCTGATTGTCTCTTTAGCATTGGATACCATACAGTGTTGCCATATTCAAGAACAGGTCTAACTAGTGTCTTATATAATTGCAAAAAAGTGTCCTTTTCCATAAATGTAAAGGTTCTTTTTATTATTCCAATCATTCTGTTAGCCTTATTAATACTATTTACAATATGATTGTCAAATAGTAAATTTTTGTCAAAAGTCACACCTAGGTCTTTCTCTTCTTCACATTTAGATACTTTTATTTCCTTGCCCCCAATTTTCATTATATACTCCTTTTGTGGGTTTGTTTTACCAATATGAAGTACTTTACATTTTTCTGCATCGATTGATCCTCGTTTTTCATGTCACCTGAGATTAGCCGAGATTTACTCGATTCTGATATTGCTTGACTTGAGCAGCATTATTTCAAGGCCTGAAAAAAATCAGTTCGATATTAATCCATTTAATTGCCAAAACAGAGATATAACTATAGCCTAGGCTGTCTTAAAGAAAACAGCAGAAAATTCACAAAGTGAGTAACCTTTTTCCATATTTTATACATGTGCAAAACGGGATATTGAATGAATAAAACTTGCCAATATTTAGGGCTCCACAAATCTGTAATCATCACGAGGACAGAAAAAAAAAAGAAAATCATATATGTGATGAAGTTTTCACTTAGGGAAGAAAAAAGGGGGGGGGGGGGTGGGGGGGGGGTTCCCATGCATACACAGTCAGTTTACATTAAATTTTCATATCAGAGAAAGATCTTTTCGGAAAGATTGTAACTTACGAGATAATTAAGTTCAACTCGTCCATCGGGGTTTCTTTAGTCCTAATAAGTCCTATATGTTGGGGGCCCCCTTTACAAGGCCTTGAAAGTCCTTAAAAATCAGGTTTTGCTCATAGGGCCTTAAAAAGTGCTAAAAACTTTTTCACTGCCAATGATTTTTAATAAAGTATGTGTAAAATCTTGAGTCTATTAAAAGAAAAAAAATCTGAATTTGAATTTTATTTTATGAAAGTAAAATAAGTCCAAATTGGAGAACTTGACTGACATAAGTAACAATCTCGCTGATGAAAAGTCATCTGCTTCAGATAAAAACACCAGGGCCTGTATGCACGTCGATCTGGATAGAGGCTGTCCGCGAATAGCGCCTATTCGGTGGATAGGCGGCAGATTTTGGTATGCACGTCAGACCGCATAAGCTATCCGACTCGGCTAAACGCGGATAAAGTTATCGGTGCCTCGGGGGTCCGATAGCGAGCCTAAACGCGGATAAATATGGCTGCATTGATGTTTTTCCAAGTGAGACAGCGACGGCAATTGCGACGAAACCGCATCTTTCGTGACAGAAAGAACCCGTTTGACCTGTACGATGACCTAGAACTGTTCCGAAAGTTCAGGTTTAGGCGGCAACATATTTTGGAGCTGACAAACGAGGTGGAAGGTGAGATACGGTTGGAGAATCGTGGGTTTACCTTGACACCCTTGCAGCAGGTGCTTGTTACACTGCGGTACCTGGCGACTTCAAGCTTTCAAGACTGTGTGTGGCGAGTTGGTTGGGGTTGACCAGTCCACGGTGAGCCGGGCGGTGTCTCGTGTGACAAATGCTCTGTTCCGTTGCTCGAGGCAATACATCACTTTTCCGGACCAAGCCACAGCAAACCGGACAAAGAGAACCATTTTCCAGAACTATGGTTTTCCCAATGTTGTGGGGTGCATTGACAGGACTCAGGTGCGAATCAAACGACCACAGGACCAAGAGCATGAGTTCGTCAACCGGAAAGGCTACCACTCCATCAATGTACAGGTATGGACCGAATATAAAATATGTTTACCTGCTAATTATTTTATTTGGAAAAACTGTGTTCAACAATAATCACACAAACATATGACTGCTGAAGATATAAAGTCAAGATGAGTGTGTGTATGTGTGTGTGTGAGTGTGTGTGTGTGTGTGTGTGTGTGTGTGTGTGTGTGTGTGTGTGTGTGTGAATCGCCCCACTTTCCAGCACATTTCCAAGCGCAATTATTATTTGTTGTTTTCAATGATAGTGCACATTTGTAGCTTCCCATACTTACTGCCAGTCTTCTCCGGCACTGAAGATTTATTCCCGAAATCAAGATGTTTAATCACTCTAGATGGTTGGCTTTTTTTCACTTTTGATTTGGAAAAAAAAATTTGTCTCTATGTAGATCGCCCCAGAGTGAACAGTTTAAAAGTAGTGTGTGTGTGTGTGTGTGTGTGTGTGTGTGTGTGAGAGTGTGTGTGTGTGTGTGTGTGTGTGTGATTTTATTTTTATAATTCAGTGTAAATGCATTTTGGGGTCAATTTGGTTTCCGGTAATCTGCGATGCAGACCTTGTATTCATCAATTGTGTCGCAAAGTGGCCAGGGAGTGTGCATGATTCAAGAATCTTGCGTGAAAGTCCACTGTTCCATGCCTTCGAAAACAACCCCAAGCCTGTTGATGGCAATTGGCATCATTCTTGGTGACAGTGGGTACATGCAACGTGACTGGCTGTTCACCCCGCTTGCTCATCCAGCTACTCATGCAGAGAGGAACTATAACAGAAGCCATATGTCTGCTCGAGCGACAGTGGAGAGAAGCATAGGTGTGCTGAAGCGCCGATGGCATTGCCTTCGACGCCTTCGCCTGCATCCACACAAGGCATGCAAGGTGATTGTCGTACGTGTTATGCTCCACAACCGAGCCCGACGCCTACGGCTTGACGTGCCGGAGGACTCTGACAGTGACAGCGACTCAAGCTCATCTGACAGCACGAATTCCGACTCGGAGGCTGAACAGCAGCGCCCGCCCCCAGACAGATGACAGAGCGAGCCAGAGTGGCGAGTGGGAAAGCAGCAAGACAACGCCTTATCAACAATGTCTTCTAGATTGACAGGGGAGTCAAATTACCTCAGATTGATAGCAGTGCTCTCTCTCTCTCTCTCTCTCTCTCTCTCTCTCTCTCTCTCTCTCACACACACACACACACACACCACACACACACACACACACACACACCATGTCTTGAACAGTACCATTTATTTTCAAAATAGACATGAAAATAATTTTTCAAAAAAAGACGTACATATGTGCTTTAACCTTGGAAAATCATGATTTATGTAATGGAACTGTTTCACAGCATGAAATGATTTAACCATCAATTGGAATCTGACTAGATCCGTGACTAGGATTTCAACCAAGAATGCACCATGACTAGAAAAAATACACTTATCTCTAACTGATGACAGTGCAAGGCAAATGTGGACAAAATAATGTATGCGTCATAACAAGAAATTCCGTTCAGTGATTGTGATGTTTTCAGTTATTCTATTTCCTTCTCAAGCATCTCAATTTCAAGGAGAATCTTCTTTTTTTCAATTCAGTCAAAGCCTTCTTTTCCTTATTGGTATCTGACTGCGCAGCCATTCTTCAACTAAATCCTGATTATCTGCATTCACAACAAGAGGATTCTCGGCCATGATCTTTCTTTTCTTGTTTGGTCTCACAGGCTGAGGTGCTGGTATGCTGGCAGGTTGTTGGGTGGCTGGGTTGACGGGCCCATCAACGAAGTTGACCAAAACGGTTTCTCCAGCCTCGGTCTCAATACGCATGAAATATCCTTCCTCTGCAATAACAATGTGTCCAATCTATATTAATTATCCTTCCTCTGCAATAACAATGTGTCCAATCTATATTAATTATCCTTCCTCTGCAATAACAATGTGTCCAATCTATATTAATTATCCTTCCTCTGCAATAACAATGTGTCCAATCTATATTAATTATCCTTCCTCTGCAATAACAATGTGTCCAATCTATATTAATTATCCTTCCTCTGCAATAACAATGTGTCCAATCTATATTAATTATCCTTTCTCTGCAATAACAATGTGTCCAATCTATATTAATTATCATATATGGCAAACTGTTTCAATGCATTGGCATAGTGATCAAAACCCGGGAGAACTTTTAGAACATTTGGGAATTACTACTTTACCTGAAATTGGTGTTGCTGCGCCACTGCCACTGGGAATTGGAGTTGATGTGCTGTGCCTCAAAGTTGACGTGGAGGTAGGCTGGTAACAGTCTGAACAGCTTGGCTGCACATCTGCAATGAAATGAAAATACAATGAGAATAAAACTTGTGTAATGATCATGAATTGCACTTTTCAGTGTGTGTGTGAGAGAGAGAGAGAGAGAGATCTGACAACCATTAGATTATTCATTTAACTGAAAAATATACTGGCTTCCACAACTACCACTTCCAAACCATTGACATTACCATTTAGATATTTACTCATTTATTAATCATACTTTAATATCATAGTGCAAAGCTGCAAATAGATAATGAAAACTCACATACCAGTAAATTGCTGAGTGTCTGGTATAGCCGATACGTCGCTGCCTTCAGCTGCAAAGGTGTCAAACCCTGAGTTCTCTCTTTCCCCTGTTAAAAAAAAAAATACATTTTTTTAATTTCCTCGCTGGAGAAACTACACCCTGACCATACATCTCTGTATGGACACTGTAAACACAAATATTACTTTTACAAGTTGCGGGGCAGTTGGAAGGACATCGCCATGAATTATCACTGATTAACGAATCAAAGAACAAAGTCACACAACTCACCTCCGATGCCTGAGAACAAATTGGTGTCCGCTCCTATGATGTCGAGAATGACGTCTTCGTACGGGACCGGTGGTGGAGATGGTCCTCCTCCCGTTTTGCGTTCATCCCTCTTCTTATTTAACACAGCCCCTTTCATGGACCGCCATTTGTCTTTCAATTCCTGCACCGTGCGAACGGCCACCCCGCACGCATTCACCTTCTCGGCCATCTTCTTCCATGTTTCCGTCTTCTGAGGGTTGGTAACACTCGGAGTAAAACTGCTGAATAACAGCGCACGTTCTACCTGCATCTCTTCCAGTAATACTCGAATTTCAACAGCACTGAAATTTGGCTTCCTAGTGCGCTTTGAATTCTCCATGGCAAGTAGATCTAACACAAACAATAAAAACTTGGACTGGCGAAAACCGACGAAGCACGTACCAGCGGAAGTTCCACGAAGGAGGGTATGACTAAACCGAAAGCAGTGCCTGCTGCACCCCGGTTTTGCCAAGAATCTATAAATAGAGCCGAGCGCCGTTTCCTGCCCTCTAAACGCGGAGAGCTATTCAATCGCGAATAGGGCGTCGTGCATACCAAAACCGGAGAGGGGCTATCCGCGTTTAAGCTCCGAATAGCTAACCGCGTTTAAGCCCTAAACGCGAATATGCTAATCGGGTTTGACGTGCATACAGGCCCAGGGTTACCAGCTTTCAAGGAGCCTGTACATGATTGTGATAGAATGATCCGCTGTCTTGATAGTGAGAAGCCAACATGCCGGGAAGTGTTCGTTTAATGTTGTTTGGCTGGAAAAAGAAAGAGTACACAGAATGGTTGCAGTAGACCCAGGTGGAGATAAAAGCGAGCCCTTTTGCCATGTATGCGAACAGGTCCTAGACAGTGAACAACAATTTTTGTTGAAATTATTGGAAGTCATTGAATTTTTGTAATGTGTTTGAAAAGGTCTCTAAATCTTGAATTTTTTTGTCTGGAAAACTGTATGAACCATTTCCATGGAAAGAACAAATACAGTTTGTCTGCCAGAAGGTTTTTTGAAAGGAGGAACTGGCGGTTATTTCGAGCTCTCTAAGAGGGACTGGATAATGAGTGGTGCCATGTTTCCAGTTGCTACCGTTTGAAGTTCTAGCATGATGCTTCTGAACTTACAAGCTTTTTTTTTTTTTAATCTCCCAGAAAGCCCATAACTTCCTCACATTTAAATATCACCAAGGCAGGGATATTGCAACAAAAATCATGAATTTTTTTTTTTTTCAACCATTACATTTTCAAATCCGAGAAGTAACATGGAGGGAAGATTGTGACTTAAGGGAATTGATTGCATTTTATCCATCGAGAGAGCACATTTTTGTTTTCTGCCAGAAAGTTCAGCTGCATCAGACCACACACAGATGGGTGAGTATTCTGAAACCTGTCACATGGTACTTATTAATGGGTGTTGCATAATAATTTTGAGGAGTGCTGCTTGTAGGTTCACAAGCATTCTATTCCCCAGAAAGTCCAAACCTCATCTCGCTCACACAGCTAGGTGTGCTAAAGGCAGAGACTAGAATGTGATTGATGGTAGACTGTTTTGTATCGTTCTTTTAGTTTCAAAACGTGGACTAGAATTTTTTTCTTGGCATTTTGAGGTATGTAGACTTTCTGTTTTTTAACTGTTGTGGTCTCAGTGATCGGCTGGGTTGTAAATATCACAATGACTTGCTTACTTTTTATTTGAGCACAGCATGAAAATTCAGATTACATGAGCTCAGCAGATCATGCTCCCTGACACCATGATTTGCAAGAATGCAGCGGGGGGAGGGGGGGGGGGTGTAAACAAAGGCAATACTTCTAGCATTTTTAATTTGCTTTAGGCACTTCTCAGTATAGCAAAAACTGAACTTGCAGTCTGTAATTTGTATCTGTTGGCTGAGTTCCCGCTGTCTTTAAAACTTTTCCAAGTTACAAGATCAATGTTAGTGAATGTTGCTGGTTTTCCTGACGAGCCATATTCATCATTGAACAACAGGAACTTGTGCTTGGCAGCACTTTCCCCTCTTCAGCCTTACCTGCATACCTGGTCAGCCAGTCCTGGTATTTATACCCAGGGGTTCTGGTAATTCTTAATTTTATCTGGCTTTGAAATTTTCCATTATAGCAGCTTTTTACAGATAGCACAGCTCTATGTGCACAACTCCTGAGTACTACTGTGTTTACAAGTAATACCAACGACACAAACACAGACCAGCCTAGAAGTAGAACTACGATTACAATGGATTTTATTTTTAATCACAAAACAGCCATGAGATTTTGGTAGAAGGAATGTGACAATACTGACATGTTTCTGTTTTCCTTCCGGCTACAAAGTCGCCAGTTTATTCATGTGTCATTCATTGGAACCTTAAATCACTCTAGGTTGCCCATCTAGATGTCTCTGCCATTGACCTTAAGTTGCTGACGCTGGCATATTTACATAGTGCTTGGCACCGTATCCTGCTACTCTCCTCCCTATTTGCCCTCCTCTCTCTCTCTCTCTCTCTCTCTCTCTCTCTCTCTCTCTCTCTCTCTCTCTCTCTCTCTCCCTCTCTCCCTCTCTCTCTCTCTCCTCTCTCCTCCCTCTCTCTCTCTCTCTCTCTCTCTCTCTCTCTCTCTCTCTCTCTCTCTCTCTCTCTCTCTCTCTCTCTCTCTCTCTCTCTCTCTCTCTCTCTCCTCTCTCTCTCTCTGTCTCTCCTGTGTATGTCTTTCTCTGAGCATAAAATATCCATCAAAATAGAAGGTTAGTGATTTTCCATCAAGCTTATATCTTTTATCCATTAATTACATCTGGAGAATATATATATATATATATATATATATATATATATATATATATATATATATATACATACATACAATGAATACTAAAACAAGTTGGATGTCTTTTCCCACAGGGACGACTTTAATTCTCAAGCTTTCGCCACAAAGGCTTCATCAGGAATAAAACACTTCATAAAAAAAAAGTCCAATGCTTAGAACGTGATTACTCCTCAGTAGTCACAACAATCTGTTTTAGCACACACACACTGCTGAGGAGTGATCTTTGGACCCTTCGTGGTCCTGTAGTGCAGTTTTCTGAAAATTAACACTCCCCTCTGTTGTAAAAACGTTACTCTTTCCAGCGTTTTTGCACATAGAACAGTACATCTTTTCACTCTTCAAGTCATAAATGACCCACAGAAACAAAGTACTCCATGATACAGCAAATGTTCATTTTACTTTCTGTTCTGATGAAGACGAAGTTTTCTGACCTGATTTCTCAGTTGATTGCACAGCAAGCTCCTTTCACCTGACCTCGATTATTCACTTTGCTGTGGTCGCACAAACAAGTTTTTTTTTTTTTGTATAATCTTTTTCAGCTACTTTGGGTAACTTTTTACCTTTAGACATTTTGAAGATTTTGATTGCATTTGTCTTTGACAAACTTCCTTCGAGCACACTAGCTTCGCGGAGTTGGCACAACAGTGGAACTCTTCTTTCAAAAGAAAACCAGGTTTAGTTCCTGCATGAGCAGACAACAGAGTCGGTGCACAGTCAAAAAGACACCCAGTAAAAAAAAAATCCCGAAAAGAGATGAAATTGTTGTCAGTAGTGTAATTTGTTGTTCACAAATTATTTTTGGGTATTTTCTCATTATGATGTCCGAGCTATTTGATAAAAGTATCGGACAATGTCCTCCAAGGAAGAAAAAGTACCGGACCTGTGTCCTTTTTTTCAAAATTTGTACCGGACAATCTCAAAAAGGAATGGACAAATAGCAGGTGTCCGCCATGGATGTGAACCCCTGGAAAAGCAATTGAGGAGGAGGTAGACGTTTACAGGGAGAGAAAATCCAGGATTTGTTCTGTTAAAGCACATTGGCATCTCTGGCTCCCTAGACAAAGTACACGCTAAAGTTTGGGCTGAAGGGTATGAAAGTAAATGACGGCGATACAAAGATTTGCATTCTTATTATTAGTTTTTACTGTGTCACCCTCACACAGTGACAGTTTTTTTTTTCCTTCACCCATAATTGCTCGGCCTGTTGTCACTCTGCAAGATCATTGACTGTCAGTATGGCTGTCAACACACCCAGCCCTGATGTGGCCCTTTGCGGTCGGCTGGGCTATAAGCAACATTATCTTATCTGTCAACACACCAAAGTGGTGTGATACTGTACTATTGACCTAAAGGTCATTGACCTGCACAGGCTGTCCAGTCACTTCCAAAGATTCCCCCCCCCCCCCCTCTCTCTCTCTCTCTCTCTGTCTCTGTCTCTCTCTCTCTCTGCTGAGGCTATTGTTGAAAATGAAGACATGTTCAAAATTGGCGCTCCAGTTGGTTTATGTTCGTTTGTTTTGAATAATGATATGAATATTATGTCATCCTGCCCAATTACAAAGGATAAGCCTAGCGCCAACATCCTCCCCTGCCCAATTACAAAACGTTTGTTGGGTGGTGGGGAAAGGGTGGCTGGCAAGCTGCAAGAGAAGAGGACATGGGTAATGACCTTGACTGCAGTAACTCATGTAATGAAGTTTATTTTGGTGCAGTGCTACACCATTAGGCTTGTTTCTGTCATTTTCCTCCTGGAAAATGCTGTTTCAATGTGTTGAAGATTGCGGTATTTGTTTTGGATGTTTTTGCATCCACGTATAGTGACCAGTCTTTTTCTAGCTCTCCCATGTTGAAGTATAAAAAATAAAAAGAGTTATTAACGACCGTTGATGGCTTCGGGTCTTTTTTTACGAACCCCCTGTGTGGTTTGTAATATGTTCCATAGTTTATTGAACATATTTTGGTGCCGGAACCCGGGAGAAAAGGTGTCTGTTAACTGCTGCTATTTTGTGTATGCGGCTAACGGTCCCAGGAAATATTTTATTGTTTTTTTCATTCATTGTTTCGATCGTCGTTGTTGATACGAACATGTCGTCTGATCCGTTGAAGTCTGCTGTCCGAGCACGTGTGGCGGCCCGTGGTTGGGTTAATCGTAGCAAAAGATTGGCCGAACTTTGTGAGAATATTGATGTTAACACTGTTGAAATTGCTGACACTATTGAAGAATTTGACAGCAGGCTTCGAATTTTAGATGAAGCTCAGTCAGCAGTCGAGCTTGAAATCGAACTTTCGGAACTCAACAGTGACATTGCAGAAGCAGCTGATTATCGTGAAAATGCAAGAGTGCCTCGTATTAAAGCTGCAAAGTTACTTGCAGTACGTAACAGTAAGTCTACTGGTGATTGTGGTGATGGGTCCCATTCATCAAAAGGTTCTGGTTCTGGTGTTGCGTCTACTGCAAATGTGGAGGCAAAGTTGCCCAAATTGGAATTACCTATTTTCACAGGAGATGTCACTACTTGGACTTCTTTTTGGGAGCAGTTTCAGGCAGTTGTGGATGCCAGTGAATTACCTAACATAACAAAATTTTCATATCTTTTGTCGCTCCTCAAAGGGGAAGCCAAAGCAGCTGTACAAGGGTTGTCTTTGACTGCTGCCAACTATAGAGCTGCTTGTGATATTTTGAGAAAACGGTTTGGTCGTCCTGAACGTTTTATCTTTGCACACATTGAGGCGTTGCTTGCTATAAATGTACCTCGTCAACCTTCAGTTTCAGTTTTGTGGAAAATATTAATTTTGATGATTTACAGGCACATGTTCGCAGTCTTGAGTCATTGGGTATTTCAGGACAGCAGTATGGAGTTGTTTTGACGCCACTCATTCTGTCTCGCCTTCCTTCTGAGCTGCGCATGGAGTGGGCAAGAGATGGTGCTCAGCATGAGAGCGACTTACAGTTTCTGTTAGATTTCCTGCAGCGGGAAATAGAACGTAGTGAGCATTCTCAAACCTTTCTGAGAGATGGTGTGAGCAGTTCAGTGTTTGACAAGTTTGTTCCTGTAGCTACTGCAGCATCTTTGTACACAGCTGGGGCTGCTCGTCTAACCTGTGAACTGTGTCAGCGTCATGGCCACACACTGGAACGTTGTTATGGAATTACCAAGGCACCAGTGGGGGACCGAAAAGATGTTTTACGGCGTGTAGGTGCATGCTTTCATTGTCTGTCCACAGCAAAGGGACACAATTACAAAAAATGCTGCGCAAAATGTACTAAATGCAAGGGAAAACATCATGCTCTGCTGTGTGTTCCAAGACAAAATTTCTCCTCTAATGGCAACACTGATGTCAATGCAGTACAGTCTAGTACAACCACACCCACATCTAACACAGTTGTGTCAAATGTTAATGCAAATCTGTCAAGTGTGAACACTATCTCTGAAAAGGCTTCTTCCCATGTTTTGTTACAAACTTCCCATGTTTCAGTGCATGGAAAGTGTGGAATCACTGAAGCTGTCGTCTTGTTTGACACTGGGTCTGATAGAACTTACATTTCAAGTGATCTGAGTGGGTTGGGTCTCAAAGTCTAGCTTATGCTGTCTTTGGCAATGATCAAATCAGCAATGCCGAACAGAGGAATGTGTACCAGGTAAATTTACAGGGGTCTGAAGGAAATGTGTCTGTGAAGGCTACTGAGATTCCTACTATTTGTGCTCCCATGTACCGTCCAGCTATCCCTCAAAATGTGCTGGCATCGTTTGGCAAAAACATTGAGCTTGTTGATGTTCATGAGGATGGTGAAGTAAAGGTGGATATTCTTGTGGGTCTTGATGCCTACTGGAAGCTGAAAGAAAGAAAAAAGAACTGAAGTGTTGTATATCACACCACTTTAGTTGTTTGTGTGTCCCTTTCACAGTTATTGAATGGTTATGGTGCATTATTTCCTGGTTTTGTTATTAAGCTCGTAGGACCCTGTTAGATTTTTAAAGAATCCACAGGGGAGCAAATTTCAGGGTCTCACTGACTATGTAATGTGCCAATGGGAAGGGGTCTTTTACCAGTTATGTCATGTCTGGTATTTTTACTTGTTTGCTATGACTCATAGATCAAGGTCACATGAAAGTATTTAATCATTTTGGGTGGGGGAGCTTATTGGGGTATGAATGCTCATCAATTCATGAGGTATGTCTTAATGTGGTTTGATTAAAGTATGTGTGTATGTAGCCAGTGTCCAGTTCAGTAATGCAGGTGAGTGAGTTGAAGAAAAATAGCATTAGTTCTGTGACTGTGAGCTGTGGGTATATATATTGCGTCACAGAAGTGTTTCCCCAAACAATCATTTCAAGTACTCCGAATATAAATAATTTAGATCGCCTTACCAGTCGGTGACATAAGCATCAGGTTACAAAGCCTCTGCTGACTATGGAGCGGGTACTCCATGGGACAGCTACTGCAAACTGGCTGCATGTCTGGAGTGAAAGGAAAGGTCATTAGAGAGGTACAATGTCTGAAATGGTTCTACAACAGAGAACAATGTTGCCCATTATTCACTGCAAGTTTTTTAAAAAAAAGTATCTTACGATGGGGGTGGTGAGAGGGAGGGGTTGAGGGACCTGTTCTCTCTGTCTGTCTGTCTGTCTCTCTCTCTCTCTCTCTCTCTCCTCTCTCTCTCTCTCTCTCTCCTCTCTCTCTCTCTCTCTCTCTCTCTCTCTCTCTCTCTTCTCTCCTCTCTCTCGCCTGTCCCTCTTACCTCCATCCTTCCCTCCTTCCTTCTCTCTCCATCTCTTCATCTTATTGTCTGGGACAGCTAAACTGGCTGACTAGTGGAAGGGTTCTCGTGTCCGGTTATTCTGAACTGTAAACAGTGTAGTTTCTTTATGTCTCCTGCCTTATTTCTAGCTCTCAAGCCTTCATCAGTTCATGATAGTTCATCACTCATGTGCAGAGCATGCCATCATTGAACTGTTTGCATAGATGCCATTGCATTACTGATGGTTACATAATGAACCATCTGTACTCAAGGTGGGCAAGTACAATTTAGGGGGGGACAGACATAATTCGTTAAATCTACTCATCCCCAGGACCTGTGGGGGGGGGGGGGGGGGGGGGGGGGGGGGGGGGGGGGGGGGGGGGGGGGGGGGGGGGGGGGGGGGGTGGGGGGGGGCATCTTGACCGAGTTTGGCACACATGATTTAGGACAAGGGGGAAAAAATCTTGAGAAGTTTTTTGGTTGCTAGTGTTTTAGTACGGTAGGTTATATTAATGGATTTTTTCCTCCTTGGCCAGTTGTTAATCTTAGTTTAAAACTGTGTCTAGGACAATGATTTCCCCACAGGCTGAGTTGATGTTCCGTTTATTTGAACAGTGAGATCTTCATGTTCATCCTTTATTTGAAAACAACAACAAATTAAAGCACAAAAGATCTAGGGGGTAATTGATTTTGACTTATAAGTTATATAGCTAATGCATAGGTCAGTTAGATTTGTTCTGCTAGGTACCAAACTTGATCAGAATTGGATGTGTGGTCCCTTTACCCAGAAGTCTGTGTGTTCCCTTACCCCCCACTCCCACCCCTGCCTATATTACCAGTTGCTAATCGTAGTTGCAAACAGTGTCTTGGCCAATTATTTCCTGTCAGGCTGAGATTTTTTTTTTCAGTTGTTTAATGGTATCTACATCTTTTATTTTTAAAAAATAAACGATCTGGGCGACATCAGTTTTGATTTTATTTACTATGAATTGTTGCTAATGCATCTCAGATCCGTTCCAGACATCAGATTTTATCAGATCTTATGTTGTATGTGTTAGGGGATGTCTCCTCCGTCCCCTACCCCAAAAGCAGAAAGCCATATGAATGGTCAAGATAGTTCGTAACAAGTGCTTTAGAAGTTCTGTGGAGGGCACAAATTACCAATACTAGCCACAGTCTGACAGGCAGACCTGTGCTGGCTGTGAACCCTCCAGTTAGTTGGCAGGGCACTGCAGTAAGGGTATTGATCTGCTCTTTCAGCCTGGGCACATGACTCATTAGCATCCCTCTCACACTGCAGTCTCCCACTTCACCGCTGCACTTTCTCCCTGTTGTGTGGTCTGCAGAATCTGATCAATAAATAAATCTTTTACAAACCAGAAATAGTTGCAATAATTTTTAGGGCTTTTCTTATTTGTTAACAGCAAAAATACCTCAAAAGGAGCGCACATTAAATTTTGGTGTTGGGTCATTTTAGTGGAGCTGAGCTCAGCCATGGATTGTAGCTGACATTATCATAATGATGGTCTGGCTGTGAGTCAGTTCTGACTTGGCCTGTGCTTGGAAAAGACTGGTCCCCTCGGGTCGGCCCACACTTCTTGTCTCTTGCCCATGCCAGACACAACTCCTCTGCTGCTCTGACTCTAAATGAAAAGGTAGGTGCTGGTGCAAATGGTCCTGGTGCTGAAGTAGACAGTCTGTTTTTCAAGACGAAGGGCATGTTGCAGAGGTAGGTCTGAAATTAAGAAGCTGAGAGAAAAAAATGAATGCTCTTCATAATTTAGTCCAGACAGGTCGTGCAAGACAGGCTTGCTTGCCGGCATAAGAAGACATGCATAAATGCATGTGTTCAGGCTTTTTCTCTTCTGGTGAGGCTTGCACCACATGTTAATTATGTGCTTAGAATGTTTTAGGAAATGGTTTAAACAGAGAACAATATATGTGGTTCATCTGTCATTTCAGGGAACTGGGTCTGAACTTTTATTAGCTGGTGAAACTTGGATCAGGAGACAGAATGTCTACAGGTAAGACCTTTTTCTTGTAACAATGTTCACAGTTAACCTTGTAATGTGTTAGTACTATTTAACTATTACTCTGTTATCAAATCATATGTATTTTTCATTTTAAAGTGAGTCGGTGTGAGTGTATGCATAGCATACAATAGAAATTTAGTATTGGTACTAGCAGGAACTCTCTCTCTCTCTCTCTCTCTCTCTCTCTCTCTCTCTCTCTCTCTCTCTCTCTCTCTCTCTTTGAATATATATATATATATATCCCTCTCTCTCTCTCTCTCTCTCAGTCGTCTGTGTCTGGACTAGAATTGATTTTGAACAACAAATTGAAAGAAATGAATAGGCGTTATTTTACAAATGAAATGAATGATTTGTATGTGGTATCACAAAGACAGACAGTTTTATGTTTTAAGTAGATAGGAATTAGTTTCCAGTGTTACTGCACATTAGTTCATTGGATATCATTTCAGTTTGAGTGCAAAATTTCAGTATCGACTTATCAGACTGTTGTTTTTTAAGTCACTTTTTTTCTCTCTCTCTCTCTTTTTTTTGTGTAAAGAAAGAAGGAATGAGATGTTTACTAGATGAGTAATTTTCACACTAGTTATTTTTATTTACAAGAAAATGTGTTGGCTATACACATTAATGGACACTGTGTTTTTAGGTATTGAGTGTTTGATAGCTTTTATTTATTGGTCTGATTCTCTGCCTCTCATAGTATAATGTTGTACTTACTACGTGTACCAGCCCTGATGTGGCCCTTTGCGGTAGGCTGGGCTATAAGCAACATTATCTTATCTTATCTTACTGCGTGTATATGAATTCTTATTACATTTTTATCTTGAGACAGGAGGTTAATCAAACTTAGGTGTATGTGGGGTATGTCTGGATATGAGCCATTTGATGTCTGAAGAAAATTCTTTGCCAGAATGGCTTATGCCTAAAAATATTTGATCTGATGTATTTATGTCATTGCGTAAGTTATCAAAACACTTTATCTGAAGCTCAGAAGATTATACTCTAGTAAATGTTTGGGATCCCACGAACAGCCATGAGCAAAGCATGGCAAGCTTCCCCAGAAATGCTGTTGTGTCAGCAAAGTAATGAGTGCCAGACCAGCCAGACAGCCATGTGCAGAGGGTGCCAGCTCAGTATTGATCTGTCAGTGTGGCCAGGCTAGGTAGAGCGGAGCAGAAGCTGTGGCTGCTGGCTCTGTTATCTGGACAGTGTCTCCCCAATGGTTGACAAGCTGTATCATGTATGACTCATGGATGGCTAGCAGTTATGGGTTTAAAAGAAAAAGAAAGCCTGTTCTGTTCTCAGTGGGTTAGACAGGGTGGGTAGGCTGTATTGACCGGGTTACTGTCTGAATGCTAATTTTATTGATTAAAACAATGGTCATCTGTCACTGTGTGTCAAAAATTAAGAAAACCAATAATTTGCTTGTTTGTTTTACCAGCAATAAAGCATTGTACTGGTGATTGTTGAGTGTTTTAATTAATTTGTTTCACACCTTGTTTTCCTTCAAATGCT
>CM031600.1:30572840-30612840 GCA_018398815.1 Conus ventricosus | reverse complement strand
CTGTAAATGAAAAACAACTTCATAATGTTACACTACTAATAGATATCTGATTGGGGATGCTTCAGTGAATCGTTCTGCATTAGTAAGTATTCTAAATTGTTATTTAACCTGTTAGATTGGAATTGTCAGTGAACAAAAATAAAGCTGTAATTGTCAGTGAACAAAAATAAAGCTGTAACTGAAAATAAATGAAAATTAATCGTGTTTTTTTGTATATTGTTATGCAATAGTTGCATTACGATATACTTTGTATAATTTGTATAGCTTGAAAAAAGTTAAGAGTCGATATTGCTTGAATCAAGAATGATTTCACTGCTAATTCATGAACAGCAGTACTAATACTAATGTTCATGAGCAGGGATGTGTTCCCACATGGACTAGTCTGAGATCTTTATCCTTGTTTGTTTTTCTGCCTGTGACTGTGACTAGTGTGAGTATCGGGAAGACACTAATTTTTCTTTCATTCGTTCACTAGTTTCTCGATTTCATTCCTGTGATCTGAATTACACACATGTGTGGTCTGCATGCGTGTGTCTGGAGAAGATGCTCATATGGTTTTTGTTGGTAAAGGGGTACTGCGGTTGCTTGAATATGTGTGTGTGTGTGTCACTGAAACTGTCATTTCTTCGTCGTCTTCCTCCATACTTTATCTTCTTATCTTTCCCAATTCTTGCTCTCCACCCTCCTCCATCCTCCTGGTGCTACAGGCATGCCTACAGATGCAAAAAGTTCTATCACAAAGCTCCAATGTTCCTAAAGCACAAGTTCATCGTGAACTGCAATTTTTTTTTA
Source organism: Conus ventricosus (assembly GCA_018398815.1). Taxonomy (NCBI): domain Eukaryota; kingdom Metazoa; phylum Mollusca; class Gastropoda; order Neogastropoda; family Conidae; genus Conus; species Conus ventricosus. The sequence continues at coordinate 30,612,048 of CM031600.1, read as the reverse complement.
TTAGAAAAGGCAACATTTCCAGTAGGTAGGTTCCCTTCACGTACAGAAACTAGCCAACAAAGAATTCTGGTGCCAATACTTTTAGGTCGACAGTTAAAGCAACTTTGTGTGTGGAGGTGTTTGACTGAAATCAACCCATGGTGTTGATAGTACAGGCGGAACCTTTTCTTTCAAACCTCTTTCTCAGGTCATCTAGAATTGGAAGGTAAGAGTAGTCTCCCTTCCCTTGTTACACCGAAGATAATATTTTTGATCTACAAAATGAACTGGAATGCTTTCAAAAACTTTATTGGATTGCTACAAGAACCAAAAGATTCCAGTTGGACTCTTTCATCAAAACAATGGTCTTGCGTTTCAAAATTGTGTTGGAATTGGTAATTGAGTTACTTATTGCAACAAAGATGATTTTGATCTGCAAAATGAACTGGGATGCTGTAGAGCGCCATTTTGGTATTGAGACGCCGTTTTGGTATTGGCATACCAAAACGGCGTCTTAGGTCCCGCCGTTTTGGTATTGAAGACCAAAACGGCGGGATGTAAGACGCCGTTTTAGTATTGGGCGCCGTTTTGGTATGTCAATACCAAAACGGCGCCCAATACCAAAACGCCGCTTCTCGTACCCGCCGTTTTGGTATCCTGACCGGCCTTAAAGGACCTGTTTTCGTGCATCTGGTTCAAATCTCAATATCTGCTTTTCTCGCATGAGTGATGTTAAAAAGAGCACTGCTGATCAAGTTTTCGTATCGACAAATGAGGGAAGGTCATTACTGGGGTAGGGAGGGCCCTATATGCCACAGTTGTTGCGGCACAAAGTGTCGCACTTTGGAACATGCGACAGTTTGTGCCGGGAAAGCCCCTTATTGTGCTAGGGACATAACATGCACGACCCACACACTTGCTGAGTTTGAGCATTTCGGCCAGATGGTCGTACACTTTGCGGTGTTCCCACGGGTATATCTTGAGTTCATCATTGACTGATAAACAGTGAAGGTCAAAACCACGGAATGGTCTGAAAGCTGAGAACGAAGTAGTAGTAGCAGAAGAAGACCAAGTTAAAGGAAAATGTAATAGCAGCACTTGTAGTTGGTTTTACAAATAGTATTAACAGAGAAATTATTGCTGTTGTTTCAAACAGTTCTAATACTTAGTAAACGCGCGCGCGCGCGCATGTGTGTGTGTGTGCGTGTGTGTGTGTGTGCGTGCGTGTGTGTTCGTTTCATTTATTGTTTTGATTGTACGTTTGTTTCTTTGTGGTAAAAAGCAGTTTCATACAAATAAGTACATAAATAAATGTCAGCAAACATACCCCTTTCAATGTTTTGATTGTACGTTTGTTTCTTTGTGGTGGTAAAAAGTAGTTTCATACACATAAGTACATAAATAAATGTCAGCAAACATACCCCTTTCAATGTTTTGATTGTACGTTTGTTTCTTTGTGGTGGTAAAAAGTAGTTTCATACACATAAGTACATAAATAAATGTCAGCAAACATACCCCTTTCAATGTTTTGATGGTACGTTTGTTTCTTTGTGGTGGTAAAAAGTAGTTTCATACACATAAGTACATAAATAAATGTCAGCAAACATACCCCTTTCAATTCATTATTCCTTTCTTTTGTACATGGATGGTAGAGCAGCATATAACAAATCGGAAACAACCAAAAGCAGGAAAAAATGTTGCAGTTGTAATAGTAGTAGTAGTCTACTACTAAAAAAATTATTGATGATGTAAACAGTTGTAATGGGTATGCAGACTGAATATTTTTTTTTTTTTTTTTTCCCCCTCGTTTTATTTATGTTTTAACCATCAATCAACTTCTTTGTGATGATAACAGTTGTTTTGTAGACGTGTAACATGTAACAAATCGGAAACAATCAAATACAACAACCATCTGCGATTAGTTTGCCTTACAACAAGCATTGAAGTAGGATCGATTAGTTTGCCTTACAACAAGCATTGAAGTAGGATCACGTGCCACCTGGGGAGAGCGCGTGGCGCAGTGCAATTTGGGTAAACAACAGGCCGTTCACTGAAAGCTGGCGGGGCCGGAATAGCTCAGTTGGTAGAGCGCTGGACTCGTGATCCTGGGGTTGCGGGTTCGAATTTCGGTATAGGGGGATTTTTCCCTCGGAGTTAACATTGGTTCTGACTTCATTCCCCACACAGTCCTTCGAATGAGACTATAAACTGAGGTTCCGTGTGTGAACGCACGCACATCTTGCACACACGTAAAATCCCATCACCAACTTTCGGAAGAGAAGGCCAGTCTGGCCGTTGGTATGGATGACACGTGACACATAGCATGCACCTTCCCCGAAGATGGAGTATGGCTGCCTTAATGGCGGGATAGAAAAGGGTCATACACACAAAACTCCACTGCCTGGCTATACAGGGAGTGTCCGCAGGAGTATCAGCCTGCCTAGGCAGAAAGAAAGAAAGAAAGAACTGAAAGCTTGCGACACACTACTATACACTGGAAAACCACCTCCTTCGAGTGGAATGCGGTTATTTGACACGGCAGTGACGGTTTGTTGATGGAAATCTAAACAACATCCCCGCTGGCTTCCTCCAGTCCAGCCCAGCCGGCAAGCGTCTGCACAGCTGCAGGACAGGCCGAGCTGCAGGACAGGCCCAGCGCTCAGTGCTCTCTGAACATGGGCTCTGAAAAACACATTTTAGTTTGCGCTATTTCGGTCATTTTGGTCACTTGCGTACAATTGAAGAATTAAAAAAAACAATCGAAGATGGTGGGTGAGACCATGAATCGCAAGGTGGGTAACGTTTGGTGCATACCGTTTTTTTCTCAAAGAATTACTAGAAGAAGATGCTCAAAGCAGAGTGAAAAGAAATCTAAGCTGTCTGTGTGTCAAGTTCAGTACAAGTGGGGGAAGGACACAGGCGGAGTTTCACCATTCTTTCTGTGTTTTTTACAGATGCAAGAAATGGGTTCAGAACTGTAGGCGTGAAGATCAGCTGCGTACCTTCATGCAAACTGCTCCATTTATTCTGAGCATTTTGAAGCCAATCAGTTCATGGACCACACCCGCAAAAACTGTTGACTGATTTAGAGTGCAGTACCAACACTTCAGTGTATCAAATCCACCGCCAAGAGACAAAATATCCCATGTAAAGAATGCAAAACAATACCAAACGAAGATAGGAGAAGAGAACCGCTCCCCCGGCACTCTCTCTCTCTCTCTCTCCGTCTCTCTCACTGAAATATACGACAGAGTGATATAACTTTTTAAAAGATATGATGACGGTAAAGTCAACACACACACGCACACAAAGACGCGAGCACGCATACAACAGAGGCATGCATATAACGCACGCACGCACACAAACTGGTAAGTACATACTAAATCTAATATGAGCGGCGAGCAGTTGGCCAGTCAGAAATAATGACTTCAAATAAAACAATCTTTTTTTATTGTATGCTTGCTCCACCCTAACAGAGTTCTATTTTAAGAATAATCGGCCCAAAAGCGGATATGAAGAAAACATGTTTTGATGACGAAAGCCGCAAGTCGTACGCGGAAATACCAGTTCACTGAAAAAGCTTTACAGGTCATTGATTCAAACCTCAAAATACCATTTTACAAGGCAATGAAGAAACACCCTTACACTTTATGATTGCAGAAACTGTTGGAATTCAGTTCGAATCCGATCTCCTTGGTAATAATTCGACAAGAATTTCAAATAATTTCATCTGAACAGATACTTTTGACTAGCAAAACAACGGAAGTGTGTTTTCAAGTTCAGATCAAAACAGATTTCGATAAACAAGCATTCAACTGACATTGCCAGACGACCGACCAAGAATCGCCAATTCTCCATTTTATCTTCTTTTTTTGTTTTTGTTTTCATAATACAAAACTGTTGAATCCGTAGGATCAGAAAACCACTCATTAATACCTTAATGATATAAATTCTAAACGTTAGGTTTTACAACACTCGCATGTCGAAAATTATTCTCTGGGATGTACCGGCTCACAGTCAACTTTGATTCCAAACGAACGCAGCCAAGAAATATTTATGAATGAAACTGACGTCAACACTTCAGTTTACACACAGAGACCTAGAAAAGGATTTTTACTGCAATAAATTTCATAAACACTATTGCATTTTTGTTTTAGACATTTTGAGAAAACAAAATCGTTAACATACTCGGGACAGGTAGTTATGGGGACTTGGTTGTCCTGGGGGACCTGTTCAGGGTTTATTTTTCCAAATGACAACATCAGCCTTCGGCTTCGGTTGTCTTGGGGAAAAATAAACCCCTCACAGGTCCCCTCGGATGATCAAATCCCCATAACTACCTGTCTCTCATAGGTTAACTAATATTGATAAACAGTAAACAAGTGGGGTATGTTTTGCTCCCATAAGGAAACCTAACACAGAGTAACTTTTATTCAAGACTGGCACAGCCTTTTAAACTTGAATAAAGTCAGACAAATACATAGACGAACAATCTAATAGTGGGGGAAAAAAACAAGCGCAGGCCAACAACTGAACTGTCTTCATAGTAATGACTTGGCAAAGATTTGGACTTAAGGAGGGGAGGGGGAGGGGGGGAGTTTGAAGATGGAGAAACTGGGAACATGAAATTTAAAAAAAAAATGTTACAGATATGAAAACTCTTCACTAGCTGCATAAGGGAACCATCGCAATCCCTTTTGAAGGCAGATATATTTGTATTGCCTGCTCCGAGGCCTTTCGTCCTCTGGGTCGGACTCATCAGGGAGACACGGCTGGTTGTGTCTGCGCTCCCGGCGTCAAATAGAGACACACCACAGTCCATAATACTGTGGTGTTCTCACCACCAAGGGTGCAAAAAAGAGTCCAATAGCACCCCTGTGTATTATGGACTGTGGTGTGTCTCTATTTGACGCCGGGAGCGCAGACACAACCAGCCGTGTCTCCCTGATGCAGACCTGCCTACCCTTCCGTAATCGTCCGTAATCTTACGGAAATTAACCCCCCATTACGGAGGTACGATTTTCCGTGCGAAATTACGGAAAAGAAAATTGAAAAACTACGCAAATTCCAGACTCGAAAAATTGTCGACTGCTAGACCTTTCCGAGACCACAGAGTAACTTCCCTTGACTCAAGCCGAAACCACAGATGGTTCGGAACTTGCGATTGGTCAATGTGGTGCTGTGGGCCAACACGACGCGCCATCACATCTGTGCGCGCCATTTGAAGCCTTTCGTTCAGCCATTGTAAGACAAAGTTTCAACCGATTTTTTGCCGGCGATTGTGAAAATGGCGGAGAAATCTTCTAAACGTTTGCATGAAACCGACGACGAGGGTTCGAAAACCACTGTGCCACAACGGAAGAAGGCGAAGAAGCAAGTGTTCCGAAGTAAATACACGCGGACTTGGCCTTGTCTTTTGCAATCCAAAAAACATGGACCTGGATTTGTATACTGCTCGGTGTGCAATTCAGACTTCTCCATCGGACATGGGGGAGCAAATGACTGCAAGCGCCATATCTCGGGGAAAATGCACAAAGAGACAGCTGCGAGTGCCTCCAGTCAGAAGATCACATCGTTGTTTACGAAATCCAGCGAGAGCAGCCGTCGGACCCACACACGGAAGATCACCAACGCAGAAAGACTTGTGTGAGCTGATCTGCGAAAACAACTTGTCCCTGAGCTGTGCTGACAAGATAGTGGCGAAAATGAAAAGGATGTTTCCAGAAGAACCTCACTGACCAAAGGTCTACCCTGCACCAGGACACCATTGAGGCACTCCTTGTTCTCAAATCCCGGCCTGCAGAGAACACAGATCTTGAACCAGAGGAACTGGACCATCTCAAGAGTGCCTACTCCAAGCAGCAGGCACAATACAAGGCTTAGTGCAACACACACACACACACACACATATTTTTTTTTTTTGGGGGGGGGGGGGGGGGGGGGGGGGGGGGGGGGGGTTGGTACATTAGGTTCTTCATCAGTGGTGTCATCTGTGGTGACTGCTGTGTAAGTTACAAACTGTCAAGTATATCACCTTTGAATTGACCTGAAACTCCTGTCCTGAGTCCGTCATCAGCCATCATCCCAAGGTATTTTAATTCTGCTTTGTTGTTTTTGTTCCTTTTTTACTGTTTATATTTTTTGTTAAAATGTTAAAAATGTAGTTGGAGTTTTGTACACATTATTTGTTCAAAAACGCCGTGTATTACGCGTCCGTGGAATTACTGAAGGAAAATGCAAAATTACTGAAAATCTCTGTGGTTAGTACTGATGAGCATAACATGAGGTAGGCAGGTCTGCTGATGAGTCCGACCCAGCGGACGAAAGGCCTCGGAGCAGGCAATACAAATATATCTGCCTGCAAAAGGGATTGCGATGGTTCCCTTATGCAGCTAGTGAAGAGTTTTCATATCTGTAACATTTTTTTTTTTAATTTCATGTTCCCAGTTTCTCCATCTTCAAACTCCCCCCCTCCCCTCCCCTCCTTAAGTCCAAATCTTTGCCAAGTCATTACTATGAAGACAGTTCAGTTGTTGGCCTGCGCTTGTTTTTTCCCCCCACTATTAGATTGTTCGTCTATGTATTTGTCTGACTTTATTCAAGTTTAAAAGGCTGTGCCAGTCTTGAATAAAAGTTACTCTGTGTTAGGTTTCCTTATGGGAGCAAAACATACCCCACTTGTTTACTGTTTATCGTTTACTGTTCCTAACCTCATTTCATTTCCGATTTTGCTTTGATTAAATTGAGGTTATTTGTATTTGTTTCTGTCCGTCTGTGTGTTTGTCTTTTGATCTGTCTTTTGATCTCCCTTGCATCTTTGGGTGAATCCTCAAGCGTAGGCTCAAAGACTGTCCCCTACATTTTATATTATTTGCATAATGTCTTTAGTTTTACAGCAACTTTTTTCCTCCCCACACTTTCGTTTGGTTGCATTTATTACTCTTCGCTGGCTGCTTTGGGGGTGCTATTGGACTCTTTTTTGCACCCTTGGTGGTGAGAACACAGTATTATGGACTGTGGTGTGTCTCTATTTGACGCCGGGAGCGCAGACACAACCAGCCGTGTCTCCCTGATGAGTCTGACCCAGCGGACGAAAGGCCTCGGAGCAGGCAATACAAATATATCTGCCTTCAAAAGGGATTGCGATGGTTCCCTTATGCAGCTAGTGAAGAGTTTTCATATCTGTAACATTTTTTTTTTTAATTTCATGTTCCCAGTTTCTCCATCTTCAAACTCCCCCCTCCCCCTCCCCTCCTTAAGTCCAAATCTTTGCCAAGTCATTACTATGAAGACAGTTCAGTTGTTGGCCTGCGCTTGTTTTTTTCCCCCACTATTAGATTGTTCGTCTATGTATTTGTCTGACTTTATTCAAGTTTAAAAGGCTGTGCCAGTCTTGAATAAAAGTTACTCTGTGTTAGGTTTCCTTATGGGAGCAAAACATACCCCACTTGTTTACTGTTTATAGTTTACTGTTCCTAACCTCATTTCATTTCCGATTTAACTAATATTGGTCACTTGTTTAGATCTATGGACACTGATCACAGCCATGACAAATATTCTGCCTAAAAGAACATACCAGAGTATCGTACCGGTTATATATGCATACAAACACAAAGACAATTTAAGAACTACAATTTAAACTTAATTTAAATTGTACTGACAGTAAAAAACGGAAAGGTATACTCGCAAGAAGAACACGTCTCTCAGGTCGTCGACCGGAAATACAAGTACACATGTCTAAAAACCCAATTATACAAGAACGAAAGAAAACAACTGTTTGTCTTATTCAATTTTTCTCCCTACCCCAGTAATCACCTTCCCTCATTTGTCGATACGAAAACTTCATCAGCAGTGCTCTTTTAGCATCACTCATGCGAGAAAAGCAGATATTGAGATTTGAACCAGATGCACAAAAAACAGGTCCTTTAAGGCCGATCAGGATACCAAAACGGCGGGTACGAGAAGCGCCGTTTTGGTATTGGGCGCCGTTTTGGTATCGGCATACCAAAATGGCGCCCAATACTAAAACGGCGTCTTACATCCCGCCGTTTTGGTCTTCAATACCAAAACGGCGGGACCTAAGACGCCGTTTTGGTATTGAAACGCCATTTTGGTATTCCAATACCAAAACGGCGCTCTACAGATGCTTTCACAAACTTTCTAGGATTGTAACAAGAGCACACAAAAGAATTCCAGCTGGGGTCTTTCATCAAAACTAATGGTCCCAAGTTTTAAAATTATATTGTGAAATTTTTAGTAATTGGATGAGCACCACAGGCACAAGTTTTATGTTTTCAATCATTCGTCAGTCGCTGGAAACTCAGCGCCTAGAGCAACTGGCCAAGGAGAGAGAGAAGGCGCAGGAGGTGTTGGCCAAGGCGGCGCAGGAGAACATGGAGTTCTCCAAGGCCACCAAGGAGAAGCTGCGCCGCTCTATGGAACTCAACAAGGAGAATCGTGAAGCCCAAATCAAGGCCCTCCAGGAGCGTCTCAGAGAGCATGTAAGGGAGTTTGTTATGTTTGTGTGTGTGCGTGCCAGAGAGTGAGTGACAGACAGGGTTTTGTTGATTCAGGCTGACTCTCGCTACAGATGATGTGGCTGATTTGCTTTGCCTTTGGTATTATTGGTATTGGTAAATTGGCTGATGATGATTACCCACCTTTGATGATTTGCCTAGGTGATCAGGCACATGAGGATTTGATAACCACTCCAGGAGGATGGTGGTAGGCATGCCATATACGCCGTCATAGTGCGACAACTTCAAAACATGAAGCCTGACAAAAAGAAACAACAAAAACCCACCTCGTTTTTAGACTGGGTGCCAGTGCTTTCAACTTACAGCCATCTGAATGCAAGCTTGGTGGTTTGAGCAAATGCTGTGTGTTAGCACCAAAAAGTCAACTTCAACATTAGGACTAATTGCCACACATCATAGTGACAGCATGACCGAGTTCACAGCTGGTCACAGGTAACCACGAGTTTCACCAGGTAGTACACCTGATAGATCTTATTGATGCTCTTATGACAAATACCAAGAATACAATTGGTAAGGGGGGAAGATGTCTAAGAGAAGGTGATGTATAGCACATTTTGTAACTATTTTATGTTTATCAAAGAGAACAAATTTTATTTCTAAAAATCTGTTGATGCTGCTTTCTTTATTATCAATGATACAGAGGGAACTTTGGCCAGCTGTTACTTATGCAGATTGCATGTATGTCACATGATAACTGCAGATAGTGTGTTTTGTTTCATTTCCAGAAGCCTTCTTGCTTTACAGACATAGTGCCAAGTTTAGCCTAAAGGCAATAAAGTTGAGCCAGGAAGCATGGAGGCAAGAGGAGACATAAGATGTTACCTGTAATTGTCCTCAAATAGCAAAACAGCATTTCCCGGTGGAAACAGTTAAATTTCTTTAGGCTGAGAGTGCCATACATTTTGCTGTTAAGTTGTAAGCTGAGGCTCAAATTTTAGTATTTGTTGGAAACATGCATTTTTTTCTCCTCCTCTTCTGTTAGTCTGTCAGAGTGTCGGAGACCATCCGACAAAGTGACAAGATGGCAGAGGAATTCCAGGAAAAGATCAACAGCAAAATCAGTCAGAAGTTTGAGATGTACGAGGAAAACAGGCAGTCACAGTTGCAGAACATGATGAAACGTCTTCGAGATCATGTGAGTTAATGGGTTAATACTGCATGTTGCTTTGTTGGCCTTAAACCAATGTGCTTCAAAGTCCGTTGTGTTAACTAACTGTGGCTTAGAAGATGCCCATCTGGTTTTGCCTAACATGGCCCTTATGTGTTTCTGTGACTGAAAATTTCCTTTGCGCTGGCAGTTTGTATGGCTCTTATTGAATGTGTGCATGGCTAGAAATTCCCAAGTAATCTTTAGTTGTCCTAATCAAAGCCTTACATAAACAGTTTATTTGTTCACGGTGTTTACAGAAAAAAAGAAATTTCTATTGTGTTTTAGTGTACAAGAAAAGAAATGAAATTGTCATGTTTCCACCATTCACACAATCCTGGGCTGAATTAAAGTGGAAAATCTCCGTCTTCCACTGTCTCCCTCACTATTTCTCTCTCTCTCTCTCTCTCTCTCTCTCTCTCTCTCTCTCTCTCTCTGTGTGTGTCTCTCTCCCCCCCCCCTCTCTCTCTCTCTCTCTCTCTTTAATGCTGAACAATTAAGTATTGGGGGAAAACAAATGCATGCAAACACACACACACATTCTGCACACACACGTTCTGAAATTAATCCACTTTATACCTACATATATTCAAAAACAAAAATAAAGGGACAGCTATCTGATGGCTGATCAAGCACAAATGCCTAAATGCTGCAGACACATGTATGCTAATGCATAGAACACTTCTTGCCTGAGGAAGACGGTGCTCTGTTAGGATTCTGATTGGAGTGGTGTACTTGTAGTAAAGGTGTGAAAGTGAAAAGCAGAAGATAGAGTTAATGGTTTACACTGAATCTTACTTCTCCGCTGTCCTTTCACTGACACCATAAGAAAAAATGGTTGCCTGGAGGACAAGTGAAGAGAGCATTTCCACTTGCCTGCTAGAAGATTTAGTTGTCATGGACAATCAAACGGTCTGCCAGAAGATTTAGTTGTCATGGACAATCAAACGGGTGGGTATTGCAAGGGCTGCGTGTATGCTATCAGCCTTTGACTTGCTAGTACAATCTAAAAGTTGTGTTTCTGGACAAGTGGGGGTTCACAGTGAGACTTAAAACGACATTTTTAATCTTTTAACCACTACTAGGCCCTTCTGCTGTGAATCCATAACTCCTTTTTGATCCCTTCATTGGGATGGGATGACTTTTTTCTCCATACAGATTACTTCATAACAGGAATGGTATTAACCAAACTTCAACAGGATGCTCGTGGGTTTAGGAGCTGCAAGCAGTGGGAGATGTACAGGGTACCCATGGGTACCATTTTTTAAAGGAGAAATGCAACTTTAGCTCTGCACATCATTGAAGGCAGAAGTGATTCAGCAACATTTTGATATAAAAATAAATTTGGACGATTTTTATTTAGACCAGTCACTGCAAATGGCGGATGCCGACGTTACCCAAGCTGGAGGCCTCTCCTCAGATCCGAGGATTTCCAAAATAACCATCTGACTTTCACAGGCAGGAAAAACAAACATCCAAGGGAGGAAAACAGGCTGCTGAAAAAGAAAACAAAAGCTGCACACTGCTTAATCACTTTGAGTCTTGTACCATATCCACTTCTTCCAATCAAGGTTTCCAATTTCCATTCAAGTGTTGCCGCTAGTAGTTGTGATGATATACCATGGCGCTTCTGTATGCATTTATCAGACCAGTTCAATGGCAAGCAAGTACGTAAGTGAATGTGATTCATTCAGCCAGTTTTCTGGTTGTGTATGATGCACAGGCTTCGTCATCTTGGGGGAAATGCGATGTCTTGCATGTCACGAATTGTGAACTGGGGCATAGTTGTCAGCTGTTGCAGATGAGAGTGGACTGAAAAGACCTGGAAATTTTTTCTTTGATAAGTGAACAGTTTTGATCAACGATTTTGAACTATTTTCGGAAAGTAAACAAGTTGCAAATGGCTTGTTGTTACTTGTTCCCTTTGTTGAAAAGAGCTAAACTACATCAATCATGGTTTCAACAGCGCTCTTTGAACGTGTGCACCACAAGAAGTATGTTGATGCTTCAAGAGTACTGGACTGCAATTAGAGCAGACTGATTACTTGATCAGATGAATGTTTTGCTCTTTCTCACACACACATACTTTTTTTTTCTGACACAGATTTTGTTTTGACTGTATGACAGTCCAGATAAGTAATATGTATGGCTGTTAACCCTTTCACTGCCAGGCATTCTATTTTGCATAAATCCCCATCGCCAGCCATTTTTCCAAAAAAGCTCTTATTTTATACCAGCATATGTGAAACGCGGATATCTCTGGAACTAACCAACCAATTCTCATGCTATTTTTTTGTAAAATGGAGGAGAAACACTGTACTTTTATTATCTCATAACATGTTAGTAATGGTAAGTCAACAACAACTTCAATTTTTTTGTAATTTCAAGTGGAAAAAAAAAAGCAAAATACAGGGTTCGTACGCCCCCTTATTTTCTTGAAAAGTGCTTGAGATTTGACATGACCATTTCAAGGCCTGGAAAAGTACTTAAAAATAAGCTGAAGGCCTAACCCCCTGGAAAAGTCCTTGAAATTTCAAAATCGGTCACAATCTGTCCTCTCAAAGCAAGGAAGTGACTGTCACTCAAGAAAAATGTTTTTTATACGAAATAAATCACAATCTCTGTCACTCCATGTGGCTTCGTGATCGCCGATCCCGTAGCAACCGACAACAGCCTAGCTGAAGCAGAAGGGAAGTAACTCGTCAGTGACTAGTGTTTGACTTACTATAGACGTAAGTGTAGAAGCCAACAGAGTTCTTTCCCTTTGGTTACCATCAGGGTTGTGTCGACGGTCGATGTTTTGCGCCAAATAGTGCTACTGAGCCTGCAAGATGGGGAAAGGAGACTGCGTTTTCAATGATATGTGGGCAGAAAAAGATGCTTTCAAAGGTTGGTTAGCTCGTGGAGAAAACGAACACTCAGCAAGGTGCACATTGTGCAAGAAGAGTTTTAGTATCTCGGGTATGGGCATCAGTGCTGTGAAGAGTCATGCTGATGGAGTGAAACACAAACGGTTGGTGGAACATGAACATGAGAATAAGAGAAATGCCGGTGGTGCCACACAGCTGACCATGCATGGATTCACTCTTGGAAACCGAAACTCCTCACCAAGATCTGAACCACCGGGTGCAAGGCAGGAGACTGGCAGTCAACTGCCTTCAACTTCAAGTTTTACTGCAGTGACAGGGGGGTCTCAAGATGCACCTTCCACATCAGCAGCTGCAGGGTCTTCAAGCAGCTTTTCTAAACAGAAAACGATCGACGAATCGTGCACCAAGAACGATGTCCTAACTGCTGAGGTGTATTGGACTTTGTTTGCCATGGAGAAGCATCCAGCTACTGGATGAGGTTGAGGATCTGAAAATGAAGAAGAGAAAACTAGCAAGTTGTGCCGAAGATTTGATCCATACAGCAGACAACTTGGCAGTGAAGGCTGAAAACAGTGTGCAGGTGAAACAGCAGGGGAACTTGATAGCCAAGTCCAACGCAATGAGAAGGTCTGCCAAGGAAAAGACTGAAGAAGTGTCAAAACTTGAGAAAAAACTCTGTGCAAAACTGGAAGAGCTGAAGGAGATGTAAACTGTGTAAATGTTCTCCCTTTTCTGACTGCTGACAGATGTGCAACTTTAGATATTTCCTTAATAGACCTGCGTATAACTGTCTTCCTTATAGAAGTACTTTTATTTTTTTCGCCATGTGAGTGCAAAGTGTGTAAGGTATTGGAAGAACTCCGAAGGTGTATATTTTCTATGTACTGAAGAAAAATCGACAAAAGGGAAAGTTTCTGCAAAGGTGACTGTATTCTCCTGTGCATTCAGACTCAAGACTATCATTAGTAACGGAAGCGGTGGTCAGCTCTGTGCTGGTTGTGTTAAACTGTAAAGTCACAGTGTAATTCAGAGAAAACAATGACAACTGTACCTGCCTTCTTCTTCCATCTACTGGACCTGACCAGTTGTGCTAGCATGAATACGAGGTAAGAAATGATGTTAAGTTAATGATTGATAGTAACAGGCTGCTCATAGAGTTTAATAAACATAACTTTGCAAGAAAGTTGTTAATTACTACCCCTTGAATGAAGCTGCTAACCCCTGGAAATTCCCTTGAAAACCCCTTGAACTTTTTTTTCTGATATCTGTGGGAACCCTGAAAATAAAAAAAAGAACGTGATGTTTCTTCTGAACATAAAAAATGAAGAAAGAATGCCAACAAACTCTCAACAAGGGAGGCAAAATACTCCACTCACAATTGAAGACAAGAAAGTATGGTATTTCCAACAGAAAAGTGGAAGAAACAGCCACAGATACAACTACTCCAATAGCAGGGAACACACACACACACACACACACACACACACACACACACACATTCTTATGCCTTACTGGTACACATGTAAGAAAGAAAAAGGGAACACACACACACACACACACACACACACACACATCCCTTTCACTCTCAACAGTAACATTTTTTTATGAACACAAAGTCATTCATGTGCCTGTTGGTCTCTGAACCCTTGCCATTCAGCTGATCTATATGATCAGCTGTACACCCACTCAAACACGTCTGTGCTGCTCGCCTGTCACGTGTCAGTCAGCCACGCCCCCTTCAACCTCGACCAGCAAGAGTCGGCCCACAGCATGTGTGTGAAGTTCGTTGCCTAAAGTCTGTTCGCTCCTCACATAGAGTTAGTGAATAGTCAGTCAGTGCTGGCTGGCTCAACGCAAAAACACTGGGGCACACGCGGTAGGGAAGTAAGTGGGCGTCTCGTCAGTCTCCCAACTATTTGGCCACGGTCCAACGCCTCGCGTTGCAATAATTCGGTCAAGCCCTCACTATCGTTGTTTACTCATGACTGTCTGGGTCTTCTTCATCTGTATTAGGAACAACTGACCGTCTATTCAATATTCCCAGCACTTGATCTGTGGTAAATGTACGGCAAGGTCGAGTTCATAAAGTGCTGGGTTGTGACATCATAGTGAATGGAAAAACAATCGGAATAAAGTCAATAAAACACTGAACTGAATAGTGTTCTGACAAACCAAATGGCTGTGAGCACCGGCCAGACCATCCCCCAACTATGACGTTTATTGCTGGCTTTTTATCTCATGAACTAGGATGGTGAGAGTATCGGGAGTTAGGTCACCCTACTTAGTCGCCAAATGGCGCCGTCGTCGCCAAAAGGCGCCGTCGGCGGTGAAAGGGTTAAGACAAAACGCCTTTTTTGTTTTGTTTTGTTTTGTTTGTTTGTTTTAGAGAAACTTATTTAACAAGTGTGCATGCCTCTGTGTGTGTACAGTTACTTATTTTCTTTTGGTCTCTTTACTTGCTGCACAGTGATTTGCTTATCACAAGAGGACACGAAAGGGGTCTTCAAAACAGCTTAATTTCCAGGGGTGGGTGGGAGGGGGGATTTGCCCCCTGGACCCCTGCTGGGGTCTAGGTGGCCCATAGATGACCTTTTTCAGAGATTTTTTAAATCAACTATTCTCCAGCCTGTTTATATCAAGTGTGAACGGCACCAGTATTGGCATGGGTTCAATAGAAAATGTCAATTTATTCAGAAATGTGACTAATGTCAAAGTTACAGAAGTGTTTCATCATCACTTTTGAGCAGAAATGAACTTAAGTTTGTGAAAAAGTTTGGAGATCTATATTGATGAAGCCAACGTGATCGAGTTGAAAATCTCGGGTCAGCTGCCGAAGTGTGAAGTTTAATTAAGCTGTGTCAATTAGAATGTGAAATCGTAGACTGACGAACCAATGAAGATTTATTTGATAACGTTGAAATAGGGGAGATCTTTGTGTTTGAAGTTATATTTAGATGGAAATTTGATAAACATTGATTATTTGGGGTGAAGAACAGCAATATTTAGGCAGGTTTAGAGTCGTACTCATACTAGGCTGAAATGCTGATATCAGCTCAAAGAAAGATTTGTCCAACCATTATATTGAATGTCATTGATATTTAGAAACAAGGAAAATAAATCTAGTTGCAAAGCGAGACGACTGCAGGCGGAAATCTAAACAAATCTTAAATAAATGTTAGCGAACCGCCCAGAGAACGTGGACAAACGAGTCACAAGACAAAACACAACGCGTTTCGACCTCTTAGGTCTTCCTCAGGTGAGACATAAACGAATAAAACAACGAAAATTCACTTAGCTTTGATCGCTTCAGATCGCTTAGGGTTCAGCGCAAGGAAGAAGGCGTTGAATGAGAATGAGGCTGTTGGAAGGGAAAAGTGAGTGAGTCAAAGTCGTAATGATGATAACAATATCACTGATAGGAATACTAATAATGGTCAAAATATTAAAGAAAAAAAAAGAAAGAAAAAAAGGACAAGATTACTACCAATCTTGGTGTCAATAAGTATGGGTATATATTATACTAGTGTGCATCAGGATGTTTGTAGATGAGATGGGCACTACCAAGCATTCCCTATGGTTTACTGACAGACATTGATGTACAAAAAAAAACAAAAAAAATGGAAAGGATAAAGAAAGGAAAAAAGAAAAGAACTGTACTGTAAATGTCTTTTTTCATGTGCCTGTGACAACAACCCTTTGATTGGCTATGAGGTAGATCATGCCGTTGTTGAAGCCAGCAGACAACAATCCTTGCAGCTGCTTGATCCAGGGACTTGACTTGAGAATGTACAAGACTTAGTACAGGTCCTAAAACTACGTAGAAAGTGATGGTCCCTGTGATTGGGAACTGGACATTCAGTGGGAACACCAGTAATCCGCTTTTTTTAGTTGGGGAGCAAAAAAAAAAAAAAAAAAAAGTTTGTGGTTGTTGGTGGTGGTTTGTGTGTGTGTGAATAGACCAGTCATGATAGTTCAGCGGATGGAATGATCACAGTTTGCAGAATTTAATGAAATTTTGAGTGAAAATAAAAAATTGTATTGTGTGGTATTGTGCTCCTAGCGAAGTTACACATGTGATTTATGGTGGTTCTTATTAAGAGGTTTACAGTTTGTACATATTAATACTGATAGCCTATATGAGATCCCGGAGAGGTTCTTTATATTGATCACTGGAAACGTAAATATGAACTGTGGAAAAAAAAACGTTGCAGGCAAGCCATATCCAGGAGGTTTGCCAGGCCAGTGAGAACATGGGCAAGATCTGTGAAGAGAAGCTGGTGACGAAGATGGAGAACGCTCTGCGTAACAGGGAGGAACAGCTCAAGGCCCTGCAGGAGAGGCTTCTGGAACATGTGAGCTGGCTCTCCCTCTCTCTGTCTCTCTCTGTCTCTGTCTTTCTCTCTCTCTCTCTCTCTCTCTCTCTCTCTCTCTCTCTCCAAAAAACATTCAGGCACATACCTATTGCTTATATAGAGCTAACTTTTAGATTTGCAACCTTCCAACTTTGTTTTGTTCTGCTTGTTTCATCTTTATTCTGTTAAAGGCTTTTTTTTTTTTTTTTAACTGGAAATTCAGACTGATTTGTTAATCTGTGTATGGCTTTTGTCAGTATAATCAGTGAATGATATTTGAAAGTCACTCGGACATTTTACCATTTGCTTCAACAGAAGCACTGTAATGGTGAGTGTAAAGTAGAGGACTGTGCTGCCTGTGACTTACAAAGAAAAAAGAAAGTGGTAAAGAAAAAAAAACCTGTCTGGTCAGTACACTTGGAAGAAGTAAGTGGCAGTCTTTAGTGCAAATTGAATGCATCATGCTAAATGAGTGTACTTGGGAAGGGCTTGGGGGAATCTGTACAATAAGTTCTTGAACAGCCATCACACTTGTGGAGTGTTACCATACTGTTGTTTGGATTGCTTTGACCAGAGAGCAACAACTCTTACTAACTCTCACACGCAGAATCGTATCTGGCCGCATCTACTTCTTTGACAACATGCCATTATGAGGGAACAACAGGACTCTGAAATGTTGAAGTAGAAAAAAAAAGATGCAAAGAGAGCTTGAACTTGTTCCAAAAGATAAATTTGTTGTGGAAGATAGTGTGGATTTTGTTTTGTTAATGCAGTAGTCATTCTGGTGCATGGTGGAAGGGAAAAAAAATTCCTTCCCCTCGTTCATAAAATATTTCAGATGCAACTTTCACACACACAGGCATAGGCATATGCACATGCACACACATACGCGGCATTTACATTAGTTTGGAAGTTTTATTTATGCAGTTTGTAGAAATTTAGAGGACAAATATCCTAATATATTAGCTGGCCCAGTTCAAATCTGTTTGATTAAAATCTGAAACTTGAATAGTCAGCCATTGAAAGATGTGCTTTCCCAATCAACCTTTCTGTTGTGTACATTGTTGCTTTGTGTGTTCAGGAACGTCGCATTGAGGAGGTGCAGAAGAAGAAGGTCAGCTCACGGAAAGAGGAGAATGAAAGTGGCGATGCATAAAGAGAGCCTGCACTGTGGGCAGTGAAAAGATGTAGCACAAAAGTTAAAGGGACACCGTTGCTGAGACAAGACCACAGTATCAAGAAATGACGAGACAAGACCACAGTATCAAGACAAGATGAAAAGGGAAGACCATCACTCAGACCAGACTCTTAATGACAAGACATACCAGTCTTCACAACCAGTGTGTACAGCCTAGTCTGTCTGTAGTCCACCATGAGATGTAATGCAACAATTACCTACCTTGCTTCCTCAAGGCTGGCAGAAAAATCAGTCCAGTAACAGTTCTTGTATTTCTGTATTGAATCAAAATTTTGATTGAATCTCACTCTGTGCTTGCTGATCCTTTCTCATTTTCTTATGTGTGCCTCTTCTCTCTTTCCACTCTCTTTCTCTGTCTCTCTCTCTCTTTTCTCTCTCTCTCTCTCTCTCCATAATTTTTCTTACAGTATATACCATTGGTTTTTACATACACTGTTTTCAGTGTGTTGCTTTGGAGAACCAGTCTCATTTCCACTCATGGTTTTTAGTCACACAGTATGCAATGTTGGAATGTGTTCAACCATTTAGCATTTGCATTTTGTCTCAGATTTTGCCATAACTTTGTGTTCATTCCATGTTTCGGGAACAATGTTTTAAGAATGGCCTCATGCTGGAATTGTTTTCTTTGTGTTCATCATTTAGCCACTTTGATAGTTTGGTTCCATGCATGAAAACTATGTACTTGCATTTCCTTTGCGACAGTGTGACATGGTGCTGTGTTAGGCTGATGATTTTGTTACTGGTCTGTGTCACTTACACACGCACACAAAAGAGCAACAAAAAGTGCAAGAAACTTCTTAATTGAGGATTGCAGATTTCCTATAAATCATCCCACCTAAACGAAGAAAGATGATTGGATGTAGGTAGATTAGTATATCGGACTACACAGTGAATCAAATCTATGTTGTCAATGGCTGAGGAAAAACACCTTAACACAGTAGGGTTGTAAGAACTGCTGCAATTTCCACCAGTTTGCATAGTGTCACATATTGCACAGTTCGCTTCCTTCATAGGTGTTGTACATATTATGTTTACATTTCATATTTCTGTATCCTCAGTGTAATCTTTAATGAGCTTCATATCCTCAATATGCTTCAGTATCTTGGTAGATGGATGTTCTTGCATGCAGATTCAAGGATATTTTTTTTTCTCCGGAAATATTTCAGCAAGTTTGCAGATGTTACTATTATCTTAAGTGTTATTTTATTTTTGACTGGGTGTTTGCTTTTCCCCCAGTCCACAGTTACACATTTTGCACAAAGAACGTTTTACCAGAAGTCCTTTTTTTTCCCCTCCTTGTGTGGATTTGAGTCGGCATAAGTGAGTGATAATATCTCTGTCTTTCTCTCTCGCCGCGCGCGTGCGCTCTCTCTCTCTCTGTACTTAAATAAACAAAAGGGATGGTGTTTTGAAACTGAGTTGCCTTAAAAGTAAATTTAAAATGTGAGATTTGGGGGGGGGGGGGGGGTTCTTTTTCTTTCCAGCTTGCACGTTCGCTAATTTTTTTTCCTGATCAGCTTGTAATGATTACAAGAAACTGATCATTAAGTCTTCTGTTGTCATGTTGTATGCTGTGTGAATGGGCATATGTGGTACGTCTTGTTTTGCTCCAAGGTTTTTCTTAAGATCGAGTTTGCCATTTTGGATCAGTTTATTTGTATTCCAGTTATTGCTGACTGTGTAGCAAGCCACCAGCTGTTCAGAATTATTTTGTTCCAACCTTATGCTAAACTGCTTCAATTAATAAAACATTTAAAAAAAAGGTACTTAAATCCAGATTAAGGCTTGTGTGTTATGCAACTCTTGCTCTCTTCAGTCTCTCTGCCTTTCTCTCTCTCTCTCTCTCTCTCTCTCTCTCTCTCTCTCTCCTGTTCTCTGTCTTTTCAGTGGAAGGTAAACCCTCTGTTAAGTTTCAGCTGATTCTAAGGGCCACTAAGCTTACTGGTGAACAAAATATGTTGGATGGTGATCATTGTTTGGTGGCTTGGGCATTCTTTTTGTGCCAGAGTCAAAGCGCAACAATCTCCGATACAAAATTATGTTCTAAGTGCAATATACATTAGTATACATAAAAGGACCCATAGCACAAAATTTTGTTTAAAAAGAAAAGAAAAAAAGAAATCCACTTGGACAGATAAATAATATGCACATGGGGGGGGGGGGGGGGGGGGGGGGGGGGGGGGGGGCAGGGGGGGGGGGGGGGAACCACATTGTACATTGAATTGCTGAGACAGCATGATTGAGTCCTCCAGAGGGAGCCGCCAGTTCCATCAAGAACGGTTCCCATAAACTTACAAATATTGACAACTTCGATACAAACTTACTATGAACATGAAAAGGAAATCATAAATGAAGTCACGTTATGCGCAGGGCATGAAGGGTCACAGAAAAAAGATTTTATAATCATCAGTGAAGGTGATGCAATAAGATTTCATTTTTGGTCTGATTTCATGATGGGTAGGTACTCTGCTTTTCCTTTCGTAGATATTATCCTGATATCAAACGGGCTTGAGAGTTTAAAGTGCTGAGCTGGTCAGGAAATTTTAGCAATACTGTCAGAGATGCGTCTATTTAGTACACAAAACTATTGTTTGGTCCTGTCTTCCCACTTGAGCCATAGTACATTCAAATCTGGATAAGAGCCAGTCGGAACTGAATCCCACAAATGTATCCAGAATGCTTCTGATGGAATTAGAATCTAGTTTCCAGCCTACATGCTAACACCACACCAGGGCCCAGAAATCTAATTTTCATACAGAGAAAATTATCCTGTTTTGACTGAAAACTTACACAATGCGGATGCAGTAACATTCACACACAACTTGCATGCATGTAAAAGACTGAAATAGTCATTTCCATTAACATTTGAATTAAGTATATTCTCTTCTATTTCACTTCATTTTCTTAAGCCTTTACTTCAGGTGCAAGACAAATGTTTTTGGTTTATGGTGCAACTGATTGTTGAAAAAATTCATCAATCTTCCACACCACTTGCCAATTTGTCTTCAAAACGTTTTCTTTACTGTCATCGGGGGGGGGGGGGGGGGGGGGGGGGGGGGGCAGAGAATACAGAAAACTATCAACATACTTGAGCCATGTCCATCAACAAGAGACTGGGGGGGGGGGGGGGGGGGGGGGGGGGGGGGGGTCCAGGTTTCCAGACCTTGGAATGCACAAAATTTGCTTGAAATTCTGTTGATCTTGGAAATGTTGGGGGTTGAGGCAATTCCCACTCGGATCCTGCAAGATGTAGATGATGATGTGTTACACTAGTCCCTAGCGTACATTCCTCACTGATTCACCAATAATGTGCAATTGCTGTCTAAACTGAATACTTCATTAATCAAAACTGTCAGTCTGTACACCAGTCTTGTGTCACTTTTTGTCAATAGCCAAGGACAGCGATAGTCCTTGGTATCTCTCCTAGCAATATACGTTACCATGACATACCAGCTATATGTTTATTGACGCAGTATTGTTCACACGCACCAAGTTCCTAATGTAAACTTTGTTGCCAACTTCAGGGAGACTTACTCGACTGAAGAATGCGATTAGCTGTAAAATCAAAACGTCAGGCTTTTAAAAGGTGGATCCGAAATAAGACTGAAGAAAATTTTCAGACTATGAAACGGGAGGGAAAACAAACTGTAATAAAATTTTGCTCAAGCAAAAAGACATACTGGGATGAATTTTGTAAGAAGGAAATAACAGAATCAAAGCATGTTTAAAGTGTGGAAAAAAGTAAAAGAAATGAAAAATGGTCACAAAAAACAACTTTAACCAGTTAAGCTAGAAAAAGGAATTTCCTACCTCTTATGAAAAAGTGAGGCTTTTGTTGATTTCTTTTCTCAAATAGTTTGTCTTCATCTCTACAGGCAGAAAATGAGCAATTAGATTGAAAGAGGAACAAAAGAGGACTATTGGGATCCTGATCCAGTTGCAGATCATTTTTTGAATTCTCCTATCCAGGTCTCGGAATTGTCAGAAGCTTTATCATCAGTCTTTATCTCAGAACTCAGCAGTTGGTCTAGATGGCATTTCCTATCAGATGCTATGTCATCTGCCGTCTTCTGGAAACATGTACTACTCTCGTTATTCCAAAAATGTTGGAATAATGGCGCTCTCCCTAAAATTTGGAAGAGTTCGGTGGTCATACCAGTTCTGAAAGAAGGCAAGATAAATACTTCTGTAAGCAGTTATAGGACCAATCTCTTTGTCTTCTCATTGTCGGGGAAACTTCTGGAAAAAATTGTATTGAAGCGTCTGATGTACTATTGTGAAAAGAACTATTTGCTTCCAGTCCAGCAGGTGGTTTTAGAAAGGGTCGATGCACTACAGACCATCTTGTAAAACTTACAAATCAAATAAAAAAACAGTTTGCCCACAGAAAAAGTACGATGGCTACATTTTTTGATGTTAAGAAAGCCTATGACAGTGTTTGGCTTGCTAGGTTGCTTTACAAATTGAAAAGGATTGGTATTTCAGGCAAACATGTGTCTTACATAAAAGGTTTTTTAATGGACAGACATATATGTACAAGAATTGGTAAGATGTATTCTTCCTTCAGGTACATTAATATGGGTTATCCCCAAGGATCTATTATTGCCCCAATTTTGTTTTCAGTTCTCCTTTATGATCTTCCTTCTGCGCTGTCCAAAAATATCCATGTAGTTCAGTATGCTGATGACATCGCAATATGGATGCATACTGTTTATGAAAACGTACAAGAAGTCAATTAATCATGTGCAGAAGTCATATCAATATGAATTGGACAATTTATCGGCATAATATATATAAAGAAAATGGGCTAGAATTATCTGGTGAAAAAACCTGTTTAATGTTGTTTAACAATTTGAGAAAATCCGCCAGTACTCCCATCCTTGAATATGATGGCACTTTGTTGCAATATCAGAAATCAGTCAATTTTTTGGGAGTCCTTTTACACCAAAAACTAAGCGGAAAATGCACCATAGAAAAATTGTTATCTAAAGCTAGAATAGACTAAATTTTCTTAAATTGTTAATTGCCAACCTTGGGGTCAAAATACTAAAACCTTTTGCATCTGTCTTTGGCTCTTGTCCGCTCCAAGTTAAAGTATGGACAAGAAGTTTACTTTTCAGCGCCAAAGTATCTTTTAAAAAAGTTACAAAGTATTGACAGTTAAAGCTATTAAATTAAGTTTAGGAGTTCCTGTACAAACAAATACATACAAGAGCTACAAAGCGGCGAATATCTTACCTTTATCGGAGCAAAGATGTCTAGAAGTAGCCAAATATGTGATTCGAAGCTTGTCAGTAAAAAATTCAGTTACTGATGATATTTTTGTAAATTCGATAAAGATTTTCCATGTAGAGCCAAGGAAATTTCATATATTTCAGCCAATAATGAATTCTACCGCTGAACTTATGTCTAAGTGTAATGTAGATTTAACTTCGATTCCAGAGTTTCCCACGGTTCAATGATGCCTCCTTGGGAACACTTGAGTGGAAATTTTGATTATGAGTATTGGGTCTCAAAGAAAAAAGAAAAATATTAATATTCTAGTGAACGATGTGAAGAACACCTAGAAAATTCATATCCTAATCACCTTAAAATCTATACTGATGGTTCAGTTATGGTACACAGCTGACAGCGGTTCTGGTTTCGTTATTCCAAGTCTGAATATAGGAAAACATTTTCATCTCGGAAGGGATTTTCAATATTCACTGCAGAACTGTATGCTATACTGTGGCTTTATTTTGTGTATATAGTACTCCATATCCTTTTTTAGTGTGCTGTTTTGTGTTGATTCCAAGTCTGTTTTGCAAGCACTGCAAACTTGGGATTGTAAGGCCAGAAGAAAGATTTATTATATGAAATAAGGTACCTGATCACTGTATTATGTCTCAGGGTATAATCATAGACTTCTGTTGGATTCCTTCACATTGTGGTCTCAGAGGGAATGAAATAGCAGATAATCTAGCTAAACTTGGTGCACAAAAACTGTTCAGAATGTGTGCTAAATTTTCCATTTACATCCTTCCAAGTGTGAAATACTATTCAACCTGGAAACAGTACGTTTACAAAACCTTTTTCTGTGAAAAATGCTACACACTGCCTAGTTGCTCACGCCATCTTGCTATGATTATCACAAAATTAGGCTGAACACATGGAAGACCAAATTTTCTCCTGAAGTTGTGTGTGTGTGTGGAAAATTCATCTCTGTGCATCACCTTCTATTAGATTGTCCAGTTTTAACTAAAATGTATAAGGCGAAAGGTTATCAATCTTCATGAAATGAGAGTCAAGTTCTGTCTGACTCATGCATAATTGAGTTGCCGCCACTTTAGCCAGTTCTGATGTAGCTAGACTATTATGAGGGTCCTTAACTGATACGCTGTTTTCTTTTTCATAGTGTATGCAGATGTATGTGTTGAAATGACTTAAGTGTTGGTTTGTTTGTTTTTTGCCCCCCCCCCCCCCACCCTTTCTTTTTTTTTTTTTTTCCGTCTATATCATCTGCCAGATGAAAAGACGTAAATTAAACCACCACCACCTACTCGACAAAATTTCATGTAGTACTAAAAGCAACCAGCTGTGCTGTAGTCTATCTCAGTTGTACATATATTTCAACACATGCTACACATTGCATCTGCAACCATCATGTTGCAATTAAAATATATTTTTTTCAAACATGATTTGCTCTTTCCAATGATATCTACATGATTTATGTTTCACAGAAAAACATTGTTGAAACGAGAATTTAATCCATCTTTGAGAATGCTTGATGGAACGAAACATGTCACTTGGTTATATGATGAAACGAAACATGTCACTTGTTTATATGACCACTCTATTCCTTGGTGCTGTTAAAATGAAGGATTATACAAATGTTACTGATGCATTATTGCTTCATACAAAACAGTAGCTGTACCATCAAAAATTACATTTTTTGTGTGGCTATTGGGTGCAGGCAGAACAGAAAGATTAAACCACTCGCAAAATCAGATTCCTTGATGGAGAGTCTGATCTGATAATGACGGGTCTTAAGGTAGAACTTTGTTTTGTGTTGGCTTGCCAAGAACAGTTTCGCCAACATTTACATTATGAAATCAGAGTTTCACCTATGGAGTGTCATGCAAGCATTGGAATGGGTGGTGCACACGTTGCCCATGGTAACAAAAGGAACGGTTATATTTCGCTTGTTTCCATTTAAAAAGAAACACGTGAGAGTGAAAAAAGTTGTGCACAGTTTTGAAAAGATAGCTCTACCGTGTAAAATAAGGTCATAATTAAGCTAATTTTTTTCGGTTTCAAATTTGTTATAATATTCATTGTTGAATTCCAAGCATAGAAGAGGGCTGGTCTGAAATGTGGCAGGGCTCCCAACCTCAAATATGACGGATTCACAGGACAAACTTGTTAAAACCACAGAAAATGAGACTGATCTCAACTGCTGCCAAGTAAGCTGGGTAATTTCAAAGAACTGGTGTGTCTTAAGGTGTTTGCCGTTCCCTTCTAAGCATGTTTGAGACATACGTTTCTAAAAAAAAAATTATTATTTCATTGCTTCTGGTTCTGTTTATCCAGTTGGATTCATTTCGAAACACAGGTCAACCTGCTGAAATTTGTTAGTTTACTGCCAATGCTTTGTGATGGAGATGATCAGGTCGACAACTACATCGTGAAGAGGTTGATTTTTTGCTTCTTTCATTTCGAAAGTGAAATTAGTTGACAGAGTTGTTGATTTAATTAGATGATATAACAAAAGGATTAAAGCACGGAGGTTTCTTTGTTTTTAATTAGAATATTTGAAATTCCATTTCTTGTAAATCTTTGTACATATATCGCTCTTTTTTCCCCCAGCTTCTCAGAAAGAATCTGTTTTTGTAATGAAACAAAGTTCAGTTCATGTTCTATATATTTTCACTTCTATATATTTCTCTACTGTCCGTTCTATGGTTATTACCCATATTTCAAATATTAGCATTTTAATTTTTGTTCTTCTTTCCATGACACTGGAATCTCTCATCAATAAAATTATCTCAGTGTGAAGGGAAGCTTGAGTATTTGTCATTGCTGGCTACCTCTAAGAAAGATCAGCTAAATATCACAGAGCTGAATCTTGTGTGCTGGGTACCTGTACTTGTCCACCTCATGTCTCCACGCATCATTTTTTAGAATATACCTTATGTGAATCTGATGCTGTATAGGTTACTGTCTTAAAATCTTTACTAGTGTGTCCAGTGTGACCATCCGTTTTTCCTTTGTTTTCCCTGCCCATTGCCCCAAATTGGTGAGAATTGGGCTCTTTTTGTTTCTGTTCTTGTAAAGCAATACATACATTTGACTGACAGAGTTGAAATTCCCCCAAACTATCTCCAGATCAGAGAACATTCGCACAGTATACTGCAACAAACGAAAATAAGTGCATTACAGATTGAAGATTTCCTTACTGATCTCAATACCTTAGGAGATAATATCTATCTTTGTTAATGGAAGCAGATTATAACAGAAAGAAGCTGAATCCATGATGAATAGGTTTTAGTTCTCTCTCTCTCTCTCTCTCTCTCTCTCTCTGTTTAGTTTGTGTGTGGATAGATAGATGTGTGTGTATATTGGGCTGCATGATTCACCAAGTTTAAGAAGCAATGGACCAGTTCATGACGGCAGGCGCTCCTCGAATGCTGGAGAAATGGTCAATATACTAAAACCTGTGAAGGACTTAACAATAAAAACTGCGTCTTTTACATGTATCTTTTTACATTTTTGTTCAGCTAGTGAACAATCATCCAAAACTATCCACGACTAACAACACACAGTTTCCATGACAACCTACATGCCCATTAATGCAAGCACATTGAGCCAAATTCTCACTTTACAGCCAAATGATGTCCCCCACCCCACCCCACCCAATTCTCACTTTAGAGCCAAATGATGTCCCCCACCCCACCCAGCCCCACCTGGTGCTCATGTGGATCAATGGAGGTCCAGTGAACAATGCAGTCGCCTAGAAAGCATAAAGAAAACACGTCCCAGGTTTGATTTCAAGGCTGGAGCAATTTGTTTTCGTCACATACTCCATTTCACTTTTAAATGGTGCTTTAAAGACATGCCTTTGGATCAGATAGTAAACCAAGATGCTTCTTGCTGCATTGCACATGAAGCATGTAAAAGACCTCGCGGCCACTAGCAAATTGTCTGGCAAAATTGTTGATTAAAGTTCTTGTCTAATAGCTGTAGGAGCAATGAAGTGTCCCAGGTGTGTGTGGCATTACAAGACGAGGAGCTCAACCCTCTTTTCGCCACACAGTATTCGTGAATTCAACCGGGAAGGTTATTCTCACAGACATGAAATAATGAACAGACGTTTAAATCAAGATCATGTGTCCAGAATGGACATAGAGCACCCACAGTAAAAATGGGAATTATAAAAAAAAAAGTTTTGAACAATTCCGTCACACTTTTTTTTTTTAATGAAAATACTTGAGTGAGGTATACCAATTACTTTACCAAGCTTCACTGGACCAGGGAGTAATACCTGATGAGTGGCGAGATGCGAGCATTGTTCCTTATTCAAAAAGGGTGACAAAACAAAAGCAGAGAACTATAGACCTGTATCTCTTACATCCATATCAGCTAAACTACTTGAACACATAATATATAGTAGCATAATGGACCATCTTGACAAATATGACTTCTTAAATAACGCCCAGCATGGTTTTTAGACAGCGAAGGAGTTGTGAGACTCAACTTATAACAACTCTCAATGATTTCAGTAACTGTCTTAACAACAGACAGCAAATAGATGCAATTTTATTAGACTTTTCTAAAGCCTTTGATAAGGTTGACCATGAGGGCCTGCTGCTTAACCGTTCAGTGCCTCACTATAGTACAAACAAAGGTGTTCCCAGGTGCCAGGGAGATCTCATGATTTGGGGGTCACAATTAACAAAACATTCTAGCTCAGAAATACAAAAGATAGAAAAAATGAAATCTATATCATTTTTGAAGGAAATTGAATGAAGATTTTGAATCTGGGCTTCTTTTGTTTTAATTTTGATAATAAAAAAGTATTTAGGCTTTTAGATTTGGATAGATTTTTTTTGCACGATCAAAAACATATGTATTTACCACATCCAAACAAGAACACACAGCAAAAAAGTTGAAAATTAAGTTTGTATTGTCACACTACACCTGTAAATGAAAGTAAAACAGTTTGGAAGTCTATCAAGACGCTCACACTCGATGCAGACTGACCAGTCCACGACCACGCCCCCCCCCCCCCCCTCTCCCCACCACACCCCCTTGCTCGACTTCAACCCTCCCTTTCACCACTCATCTTCCCCTACCTTTCCGTCTGCACCGTGTGTCACGCCGCGAGCAGGCCACGCTCGCCTCTCGCGCTGATTTTCACATCACTGGACACCAGCACGCAGTGCACAGTACACACTAGGCTGGCTCGTTCGACGCTGTCAGCTGAACACACACTGAGGTCACAGAGCCCTACTCAATAACTGACGAATATGGTCGGCAATTCCACCACTATCATCATCTCACCTTCATGCTCGAGTGAGTCGTTGAATAAAAGATTATTGTCTTTGTCAAAAATCATCAGCAGAGCCTGCTCAGCTGTGTAAATACGTTGATTTGGTCGCTGGGCTTGTCGAAGTTTGTGCCGCCATCTTTGCA
The DNA here is from genome assembly GCA_018398815.1 of Conus ventricosus. NCBI lineage: Eukaryota > Metazoa > Mollusca > Gastropoda > Neogastropoda > Conidae > Conus > Conus ventricosus. The sequence continues at coordinate 30,583,294 of CM031600.1, read as the reverse complement.
AGCGAGACGAAGTGCTGGCCGGTCATCCAGTCAGTGATGAGAATAAATGGGCTTCCCCTCACGTGTGGTCATTTACATATTATTTTAAGACTACAGACATATAAGGCTTTCTACGCAAACTCTATTTGAGTCCGTTGATAGAAATAGTAACGAATGAAAATTCAAGAAAAATGCATGACGTCAGGGGAACGACCATAGGCACTGGGAAAGCACTTTTAATTCCGCGTCAGCTGACCGACTAAAGGCACGCAACTGGTTAAATTAGAACACATTGGCATTGGCGGTTCTTTGCTAAAATGGGCTAGATCATTCCTCGTTGGGAGAACGCAGAAAGTTGTTGTGGAAGGGTCGTCATCCCATTGTAAACCAGTCTTGTCAGGTGTACAACAGGGAACTGTTCTGGGGCCCTTGTTTTTCTTAATTTATATAAATGACATAAGTAGAAATCTCTCCTGGAACTACTATAAGGCTTTTTGCAGATGACAGTTTAGTATATAGAACAATCAGAAGCAAGAATGATACACGCATTCTACAAGAAGATCTAAACGCGTTACAAGAGTGGGAAAGAACTTGGAAAATGGAATTTCATCCCCAAAAGTGCCAAGTGTTGCGTATATGTAACAAACGCTCACCAATTAGATCAGATTATTCTATCCATAATACTATTCTAAAAGAAACTAATGCTGCAAAATATTTAGGCGTGATTATAGATAGTCGTCTCAAATGGAAAGAACATTACAATTTAGTATGTAAGAAAGCAAATAACATCTTAGCTTTCTTATACAGGAATATCAATGACTGCCCCCAAAAGGTTAAAGACGACTGCTACAAAACACTGGTTAGACCAGTACTGGAATATGGTTGCTCAGTTTGGGATCCTTACCATCTAAACGACATTGATAACCTCGAAAAGATTCAGAAGAGAGCAGCACGGTTCGTAACAGGGAACCACATCAAAGAAAAGGGGAATACTAGGAAGAACATGAGGAAATTAGAATGGAAACCCTTAGAAGAGAGAAGAGCTTTTATTAAACTTAACACCTTTTTCAAAGGCAGAGCTAAAGTAATTGATATTCCAATGGAACAACTAGTATTGAATAAAAGTAGCACCAGGAGTGGCGGGCAATGTTATACCATACCTGCATCAAATATTGACAGCCACTTACATTCTTTTTATCCCAGTTCTGTACGGCTGTGGAACTCACTGCCGGGTGCCATCAAGATTGCCACGGGTGCAATCTCATTCAAAAAACAGATTGATTCGACAGTTTTGAGATCTGCATATTGACGACTTTCTATTTTTACTTCCCCAGATATTTTACTAGACCCTATTACCTGGGCCTGAATTTGGCCATTGCTTTTAACTTCTTGAATATCGAGTGCGACCCCTTGTTGCCAAATTTGCTCCAGGGGCCAACAGTCTGAGTCGCACTGTTTTATGTTATTTTATTTTACTTTTTAACATGCGCGCTGGTGACCTACTCGTTTTTGAGTGAACCAGTATTTTAGGAAGAAGAAGCATATGTTGTTCTTGCTGATACCAAGTTCATGACGGCTAGATAATTTTGTGAAGCGCATGTCGTGTTACCTGCGAAGGACAAGTCTGCCGTGGTACATCAGTTTTATTTTCAGTTCACATAAAGTTTTGTTGACCTATCAACACACACACACACGCACACAATCCCTTGTTCCCCTTCCCTTGACAAAATTTTGTCCAAAAAGAATTAGCTCCCTTGTATTGCACGTCAGGAATAATAATCAAAATAATGAATATAAAATGATGGAGAATGATGTTTATCACCAAGTAGTGGCTCTTACTGAAGAAAAAGACTTGGGTGTTACCTTCGATAGCAGGTTGTCATTTGACCCTCACTTACAGAGAGTGGTAAATAAAGCTAACCAGATGTTAGGTATCATAAAAAGGAGTTTTACTTTTTTAGATAAAGATACTTTTTTGAAATTATACAAAGCTTTTGTCAGGCCACATTTGGAGTATGCTAATGTGATTTGGAGCCCTTTTTTAAAGCGTCAATCAATAATGTTAGAAAAGGTTCAAAGACGAGCTACCAAATTGCTGAAGCATTGCAAAAACTTATCATATAATGAAAGATTGAAATATTTGAATCTGCACTCGCTGAGGGGAAGAAGGATCAGAGGTGACCTAATTCAAGTTTATAAGATCTTTAATGGCTATGATGATATTGACATTGAGACATTCTTTTCTGCTGCACAAACTTCGAGTACTAGAAACTCTGAAGGAAAGATTTTTATAAAGCACTGTAACACTAACCAACGTAAATTTTCATTTTCTTATAGAGTTGCTAACCACTGGAATGAAATACCTACTACCATTAAATTTGCACCTGATATTAATACTTTCAAGAATTTTCTAGATAATGATTCAAAATTTAGAGAATTGTTTCATGACTATGATGGATTGCAATGAAGATATTAATTGTAGCATGCCATATGACCCAAAAAGTGAAGAAATTTAGAGGGGACACATGATAGACCGCGAGGTCTAGGCTAATGAAGCCAGTCCCTACTACTACTACTACTACTACTACTTGCCCGTCAACTTATCGTCACTTTCGGGAAGTGGATGCAGGAAAGAGAAGACAACTCCATTGCAAGCACAAAATTATCTATCGATCGTTTTCGTCAGGTATTTTCAAACTCTTCGATCGTCAGTCTTCCAATCCATGCCGGCTTCCGGTCATCTTGACCCTCATTTCTTCAGACTTTGGTGGTGCGCTGCGAAAATAGATTGACAGGGTGGGTATGAGGGAACTAATAATAGCCTATTACCAGTGCCAACAACGCCTACGAAATAGAAATCACGCAGAACTAAACTTGCTCATTTTCAGATTTACTGCCGGTGTGACTGCCATCGCGGTTCCTGTGGATAACACCCCCAACACCCCACCCCCTGACTAATACACACTTCTGATCTTCAACAAACTTGGCTACCTGAGAGCATGTGGCCCCAATACAAACCAAACAGGAAGCTGAGAAGGTTTTTGTGCCTCCTAGGTCGATAAAGTTCATGGGGAAAGGTTGAATTTGAAAACATTTGTTCGTTTGGATGATAGATACGATATAAGCGTGTCGTTCTACGGCTTAAGCACCACACTGACAAGTAGTCGACCCAGCTAATTGATGATCTTAGAAAACATAATCAGCCGTGGCATAGTTTTTTTTCTGGTCTGGAGAATGCTCCAGTTTTTAAAGCTAGAATAGTCAGCAGTGTACCAGTATTTTTTTTTTTTTTCACTTGCGCAAATAAAGTCTGTATGTGAACGCGTCTATGTCCAGTGCAGTCTGTCTTAGTTGTGTGTTCTATAAATTCACAGTTTCCGTCGCATCTTCTCCCAGTGTGACATGACGACTCCTTAGCATCGTATGGTTTGGCACATAACGAGTGAAACACTTTTGTGCGAGAAAGCCGCATTGATTGCATTTTTATGCCACAATGTCTTGACGAAGCGAAGCGATGGTCGAGATTCCAAGTCAGTCAAAGTCACTTCACCCCTGCCGTTCATACAGATTAAAAACACAAAACGCCGTGCTTTCTGTTAGCCATACAGCTCATTTGAGAGAGCAGCAGACGGAAGATCAAAATGTCGATGGTTCTCACACACACGCACGCACGCACGCACACACACACACACACGCACGCACGCACTTTTTTTTTCTTCCTTTTTTTTTTTTTTTTTAAATTTAAGGGATTCAAAACGGGTCGATGACAATAGGTAGGTTGGGAGTGGGGGACATGAAGGAAGGTAGGGGAACGAGGAAGGGATGAAGAGGAGTGGAAGGGCAAGGACGAGGAAAGTGTAAGGAGGGACGGGGCAAAGACGAGGAGGAAGAGGGAGTAAAGGGCGGGGTGAGGGGGCATGGGGGGGGGGGGGGGGGGGGGGCGGCGTGAAGGGAAGGGGAAAGAGAGTGAATTGGAGGGAAAAGGAGGAAGGGTTTGGGTTGGGGATGGGTGAGATGAGGGGATGGCTAGATGAAAAAGCAACGCAAGTTTAAACAACCTTGCCTCTATTCAGCATCACACTATCTGCAACATCACATTATCGGCAATTTCGAACAAAATGATAATTTCAGGGTCTATCGATGTTCTTGTCTCTCTATTCAGCGTCACATTGTATGCAACATCACATTATCGGCAATTTCGAACAAAATGATGATTTTACGGTCTATCGATGTCAGAAATGAAAACATTTTCAAGAAACAAACATATTTAAGGTCTATTCAGCGGAGGTTAAAATGATTTTTCCTGCAACGACCCGCTTTCTCTCTCTCTCTCTCTCTCTCTCTCTCTCTCTCTCTCTTCTCTCTCTCTCTCTCTCTCTCCTTTGTCTCTCTCTCTCTCTCTCTCTCTCTCTCCCTGTGTCTCTCTGTCTCTGTCTCTGTCTCTGTCTCTCTCTCTCTTTGTCTTTGTCTCTCTCTGTCTCAGTCTGTCTGTCTGTCTGTCTGTCTCTCTGTCAAGCTCGGGGTATGTCAGTGGAGGAAGGACTAGCGCACAGCCCAAACACACTCACAGCTTGCTTACAATCTCATTCATATATCATGCATTCGTCACATCAAACCACTAGTAAAGTCTATAACTTTACTACACATAATCATGGAAACAAACATCAATGCGAATAGAGTCAAACAAAATAAAACATTCTCTCTTTCCTTGAACTTCACAAACCATTTATCTAAATCATCATAACTAACCCGGGTATAAATAGATTTCTACTTTACCTGGCCAGGTGATCTTAAACTATTCACGAATCACTGTCTTTCCTTTTCTTCTTTTTTTTTTTTTTTCTTTTCACTGTCACTTTCATAAACACCAGTCACGACACAACTGCTGGCACTGGTCAGGTTGGACCGCTGGCACTGGTCAGGTTGGACTGCTGGCACTGGTCAGGTTAGACTGCTGGCACTGGTCAGGTTAGACCGCTGGCGCTGGTCAGGTTGGACTGCTGATGAAAGTGGCGATGCCAGGTATGAGGTCGAACCCGGTTCAGATTGAACAGTGACTACCAGACATCGATCTGTTCTCCTTTCTTTCTTCCTGCATTAACGCATTGCACGCTCTCTCTCTCTCTCTTCCAGTCTGCTCTATCAAATGGACATGGTTGCTTTTCTTTTCTTTTTCTTTTTTCTTTTTTTTCTCTTCATCAGTATTTTCTTTTTCTTTTTTCTTTTTTTTTCTCTTCATCAGTTAGCAACTCTCTCTCTCTACATCTCTCCTTAGTCCTTCCTCTGCAGACTCTATCTGGTGCTAATGCTTCAACTCGGTTCTCTTCACTCCTCCTCTCATCTCTCTGCTTTTCTCTCGTGCAGAGCCTACACCCCGAACCTCTTCCTCTCTCTGGTCCTTCGTTCTCCTCTTCTCTCCGTTCTCTCACTCCCTAGCTCTCTTATCCCCGTTCCTATCTGTCAAAAGGGTGAGTACCATTGGTCAGAATTTTTCCCGCCTTGTAACGAAGTTACCTCCCCTCTAATTCCATTGGACATGCAATTCGTCAAGTCACATCTACGGCCTTGCTCTCTGTGGTGGTCAATGGGTCATTTAATTAATTAGCTTGATTTCACCCCCACCACACAATACCTTCCCCCTTCCTACTTCAACCGGCGACGTCTGGCTTAACTGTGGACACTGGTCTTGCAAATTAGCTACATCAGTCTGACCCAGACGCTGAGATCCATCTGGCCAGACCTATTGAGACGTCGGTCAAGCCACTCAGTCTGTCTGCGGGACAGTGCTGTCTCCGTGAGGACTAAAAATAGCCTCTTCGCTGTGCCTAATTGGCTGATGCGACACATGAAGTCGTCTGCCTGGAACCAGGATGTTTGAGTTTGGACTTATGTCCAATTGAACTGGCTGGCGACTGACCACGAATTCGGTTTTTCTATTTTTGTCCGTGACAATTTCCCCCTTGCAAAAGACTATGCTCAGCATTGTCTCAAAACAACGGTACAAAAAAAGCAACAACAACCGTAAATAATTTGCTGACACCACAGCTACACGTCAAGTTTTTGAGCAAAATTTATTTAAAACAAACGGTTTACAAATTAACAGCATGTACAATAGTAAATATCACCCCAATGGTTAAACATTGACGTTCGCTTTTGCTGTTAATTCAATTCATTTTCAGATAACCTCTGTGCGCACCTATGTCAATCCCCTACCATCGATTTGCCACATCTTCCTCTTCACAACTACTGTAGAAAAGCACAATCAAAAAATGACACTATCCATGACACCTCACAGAGAAATCTCCACCTCACTTATCGCAAACAGTGCATCACAAATCACAAGCGACTGTACGCTCCAAAACATAACTACATTACATGAACAAGTCCTCACAAGGAAAATATTAACCGTTAGTAGGCCAAATGGGAATGAACCCATATCCCCTCAATCTCACTGTAATCAACACCAAATTAGATTTACAAAGTAGCTAATGCACCCCCGGATATGACTGTCCTTCCTCAGAGTTGCAGCTTGCTAGCTACACGACTTAAATAGTCGCTCCTACATACTGTCGACCCTGGGAATGTACTGGACTCGATACCTGTAGGGCTGCCAGTGCCATTGCCCAGTCGCAGCACCCTGCTGTTTTTCAGCTGCGCCTTTGGTGCTGAGTCTCACGCTGAAGATATTGCGGAGAAAATTCCGCATGGAAAAGTTTTTAGTTTCCCATTCACATCAATTCGGTAATCCCGATTCTACTTTACAGTTGGGATGTGAAGGTCCTTTCCAATGAATCAGCAACTTGTGTGATCCGTGGGAACAGTAACAGGAACTTGATCTCTCCACCTTGAGGGATTGCTTCTCACCTTCCTGCATATTGCTTCTTCTGAACGACCCTAGCCTCCTGCAAACTTTCCCTTGCAACCTTACATGTCTCATACCTGTGCCCACCTTTGGAACAGGGCGAGATTGGGCCAATCAGATCAACAGCCACTCTCCTGAATGGTGTGTCAATTAAAGGGGGCTGTTTAAGAGGCGCCTTCCTCTTCACCCCTCTTGTGGCTGACCTTTGACACACGTCACATGACATGCAGAAACGCTTTATGTCTGCCATTGCCCCTGGCCAATGAAAATCATCAAAGATTCGGTCAGCTGTTTTGCTGGTGCCGAGATGACCCGCCATGAGCGACTCGTGACCCACTGACATGACAGTGTCACGATAACATGCTGGTACCTCTAACTGAGTTGTCACCTTACCTGTCTTCCCCTTGGTAACACTCGGTACAACAACCCGCCTTTCACCAGAAATTCTGTCTCACCTCCTCTAACCACCTGTTTCTCTCCACCTCTTGCCAACTCCCAAGACTTCACGAGCGAAGGGTCTTGTTCCTGCGCTGCCCTAAACTCATCAGGCGACACATCTATGCCTGACTTCCTTGCTGGAACGACTAACGGTTTATCAACCTTTTCCTCCTTCTTGCTCCGTGTTTGAACTGCTGCCCCTGTAGCAGTCAACAACTCAGGATCCCCTGGATCCCTTGCACCTGGAATATTTCCAATGATCAAATCATAAAGGGGTTTCTCCATCACCAGCGCAGACAACTCGCCTGAGAAGTAAGGGGTACGTACTTCTATCTTAGCAACTGGGAACTCCCTCACAGTGCCATCGATTAGAGTACAGGTCTGGATTTGCCCTGTCAAATCCCCTTCCTCGACCAGCGTTGTTCTTACTACACCACATGAACAACCAGTGTCTCGTAACACTTTCACCCTCTGCTGGCCAATCCACCCTTCTTCCACTGGTAATGAACCACTCAGCCTAGTGCCCTCCATCCCTGACACTGACTGCTGTCCAGTGCTAGCCATAGGCCGCACTCCACCCTCTTCAGATTGGATCCCTTTTGGTTCCACTGCAGGTCGTTTCCCTGGCGACCCTTATCAACCTCTTGCAAGGCTGCTGCCTTCTGGAACCTCATGCGACAATCCCTCGCCACATGTCCCTTCTTGTGACAAATGAAACACCTATTGTCCCTTTGTCCTCCTTTCTGCCCCACCACTGGGTTTGCAGACTTTGCAGAAAACTCCCCTAGTCTCCTTGCACTCTTCTCACCTGTGCCTGGCACCTGTTTCTCCTGCACCTTAGTGCCCAAACGTGCCTCCCTATACACCTCTGCTAACTTCAGCAACTCCCCTGCTGTCTCTGGCTGTCTCTCTTTCAAATGTATAGTTAACTCTGGACTGCAACCTGACAAAATCTGTTCTTTCATAACCAGCTCTTTCAATTCAGCGAAATCCTTTCTCGTACCACTCAACTCTAACCACTTCTCAAAATAGTGATCTAAACGTGCACCAAACTGAGTGTACGTTTCACCTGCTTGTAATCTAGCTGAACGAAATTTCTTTCTGAACCCCTCCTCTGTGAGGTCAAATCCCTTCATCAAGACTCCTTCACAGCACCAAATCAGATTGTTGTCTGCTGGTAACGCAGTGAAAATCTGTAATGCCTTACCCGTCAATAGCGCTGACAAAATGACTGCCCACTTCTCTGAAATGCCAACCTTGACTAGTCGCAAACGTTTTCAAAACGACTGATGTACGCATCAATCGAATCTTGATCCTTCCAGAATTTGGCAACTTTGTTCGGGGGCCATACTGCGCACAGGGTCACTGGAAACTGAACGTACCATCATCGTGGTCTCTCCCTCTGTGTTTTTCACTTCTCTCTAACTCCTAATTGAATCCTTATCTTTCTGTTTCCTGCGTTAATCTTTCTGTCTCCTTCCTGCGTTAAACGTTAGCCTGAATCCCGTATCTTTCTGTTTCCTGCGTTCGCTAACTTTATATCCCTTTCTGCTCTTGCGATTTCTATTCTACTCACACGGCGTCTTTCCTGCCGCTCCTCATCTCTTTTCCATCATTTGCTGGGTTTCAACGAATGCTCGCAGCTCTTCTCCCGAGTAGCCTAATTCACGAGCGACGCTCACAAGTTGTTCAATAGGGGTGCTCTTTTCTTCCGCCAATATATCCTTTTTTTTTTAAACCAAGATTTATTACACTAACGACATCCAAACTGTGTTAACCGACACTAGTGACGTAATAGCACAATCCATAATGATAATATTAGCTTGGGACTACGTAATAGTTTTTATAAGACGCCTAGCGCCTGCCCCAACTATGAGAGCGAATAATAGGTAATCTTGCGAAATAAGTACTCTGGGCTGAAATGCCAAGCCTAGTGTTAACTATCGTGGAAGCAATGCCAAGCCTAGTATTTGAACTAATCTTGGAAACATACAGTAAGACACTAACCTTTGGCCTTAGGCTTACAATACTTAATCCCACCGCAGCTCCTCTCTGAGAAGTTGAACAATTATAATAAATGGCCAGAATATCCTAGCAGGCTCGCCAATAAATGGTCAACCTCGGGTCGTCAGTGAGAAGGACTATGCACCAGCCCAAACACACTCACAGCTTGCTTACAATCTCATTCATATATCAAGCATTCGTCACATCACACCACTAGTAAAAGTCTATAACTTTACTACACTTAATCATGGAAGAATAAACATCAATGCCATGAGTCAAACACAATAAAACAATCTCTCTTTCCCATGAACTCACAAAACCATTTACTAAATCATCATAACTAACCCGGGATAAATAATTTTCTACTTTTACCTGGCCAGGTGATCTTATCCTATTCCGAACCACGACTTTTCTTTTCTTTTTTTTCTTTGGTTTCTTTTCACCGTCACTTTCACAAGCACAACACAAATTTCTGCTGGCACTGGTCAGTTGACAGCCGCATGGTCCAGGTGACTGCTGGCACTGGTAAGGTAAACTGCTTGGCACAGGCGTTGGCCTGTGGATCTGCTTGACGAAGGACGCTGCCAGGTATGAGGTCACGAACCCCGGTTCAGAATGAAACAGTGAACAATCAGACATCGATCTGTATCTCCTTTCTTTTCTTCCTGCCTTAACGCCATTGCACCTCACCTCTCTCTCTAGTCTGTCTATCAAATGGACTGGTTTGCTTTTCTTTTCTTTTCCTTGCTTCTTATTCGTTTTGTTTTCTCTTCATCAGTTAGCAACTCTCCTCTCACTCTCGCACCTCTCTCCTTAGTCCTTCCTCTGCAGACTCTATCTACGTGCTAATGCCTCAACTTGGTTCTCTTCTCTCCTCCTCTCATCTCTCTGCCTTTTCTCCTCCGAGCAGAGCCTACTCTCAGAACCTCTCTCTCCACTCTCTTTTCGATCCTCCCACTCTCTCCTCTCACTCATGCATTCCAATCATATCCTAATCCCATACTGTCAAAGGTGAGCACCATTGGTCAGATTTTCCCGCCGTATACTAGGTTGCCTCCCCTCTCATTTCATTGGATATGAAATCATGACAGTCACAGCTACGCCTTGCTCTCTGTGGGTCAATGGTCATATTAATTAAATTAGCTTATTTCACCCCCACCACACAATACCT
>CM031600.1:30545358-30555358 GCA_018398815.1 Conus ventricosus | reverse complement strand
TGGGTTTTTTGTGGTGTGTGTGTGTGTGTGTGTGTGTGTGTGTGTGTGTTGTTTTTTTTAGCAAGCAAACTGCATCGTATCCACGTTTGGCAAAATGGCTTGCCTAATGTTGACATTAGGAAATTTGCTTGTCTAAATGCCAACATTATATTATTTTTCAATATCAAGCGTGACGTGTGCAAATATACTTTTCTGTCTGTCTGTCCGTCTCTCTCTCTCTCTCTCTCTCTCTCTCTCTCTCTCTGTGAGTACGTGCTCGCATGTGTATGTGTCCTTGCGTGCGTGCCACGCGCGCGCGCGTGTGTGTGTGTGTGTGTGTGTGGGGGGGGGGGGGGGGATGGGGGGGAGGTGGTGGTGCGTGCGCGCGCGTGTGTTGTGTGTTGTGTTGTTGATGTTCTCAAAACGCTTGAGTGTTTGCTGTTGGTCACATCAGGAGGGGGGGGGGGGGGGGGGGGGGAGCGTGAGAGAGAGGGGTGGGTGGGTGGGTGGGAATAGGGTGGTTGGAGGTGAGGGAGGAGAGGGAGCGAAGATATCCTTGCTGCACAGATATCTCACTCACCTCCCCCCCCCCCCCCCCCCCCCCCCCCCCCCCACACTCCCGTATTCCTACCTTCTCCTTCTTCCCTCCTCCCACATGAGACTGCCCCCCCCCCTCCCTCCATCACTTCCACCACCCCCACCTCCTTCCCCCACCACCCACCTCGTTTAAGAATAAGGTTACTTCGGTTGTAGGAAATGAAAAGAATTCTCTTTTAAAGTAAAAAAACAAACAAACAAAAACCCATCCTGCATGTACATGTAATGCAGAACGCTTTAATTTTTCAATACATCGACCAAACCATCTGTCATGGCAACAAACTTTGTTTTGGGAAGAGGTATTCAAACGGAAATCTTCCTGTGGTGTTCTGTGACTTCAACTTTGTTTTGGGAAGAGGTACTTCTTCTTTTATCCGTAGAGTGTCCACAATCATCAAGTTGATTTTTCTGACACTTGCGTGGTATGACCGTTTTTTGTTTTGTTTTGTTTTTTAAATCCCGCCATTAAGGCAGCCATACTCTGATCCAACCTCGGGGAAGGTGCATGCTATGTGTAACGTGTCATCCATACCAATGGCCAAACTGGCTTTCTCTTCCGAAAGTTGGTGATGGGTTTTTTACGAGTGTGTCAAGATGCTGTGCGTGCGTTCACACACGGAACCTCGGTGTATAGTCTCATTCGAAGGACTGTATGGGGAATGGAGTCAGAACCAATGTTAACTCCGAGAAAGAATCCCCTGTACCGAAACGGCCGTCCGAGATGCGAACGCGAAACCCCCAAGATTACGAGTCCGATGCTCTACCAACTGAGCTATTCTGGCCCCAAGGTATTCAAAGCAAATATTCGTTTTGTTTCTATTAAAAACCAATCTCCGTATTGCTGAACCACGGACATCCGCCAGTTATGTGGCTCACAGCCAGCAGAGCCACGTGGGCCACCCCGGGGCTGAAACAGGCCCCAGCCTTGAAGGACAGAGACAACTGGTTAGGACTGGCAGTCACAAGATGGATGAGTCAGCCTACAAATTGGTCCTCATGATGCGCCGGCATGATAATTCGCTGGATCGCTATCTGTCTGTGTCTCTGTCTCTGTGTCTCTCCCTTTCCATGCCTCTGTCTCTCTCTCTCTCTCTAAGTCTTGTCTTTGTATCTCTGTCCTCTGTCATTGTCTCTGCCTCTCTCTGTCTCTGTCTTGATCTCCTTCCCTCCCTCTCTCTCCCCCTCTCTCTGTCTCTCTTGTCTCTTTGTCTGTCTGGTCTCTCTTTCTTTGTGTGTGTGTGTGTGTGTGTGTGTGTGTTTAGGTGTGCGTGTGTGTTTTGTGTGTGGTGTTTAGGTGTGCGTGTGTATATATGCGTGAGCGAGCGAGCGAGCGAGCGAGAGAGAGAGAGAGAGACTCAAGACTCAAATGATTTATTCATAAAGGCCAAAGCCCCTTAGAATGGGGATATACATTGTGATTCATGTCGCATACTGACACTAGCTTCATCATGTTACTAAACACTTCGCATCTGGAATGCTTTATACAAGTAAATAGCAAACTGTCTAATAGTATATTCATTAGATGATGACATTAACAAGACCAATTTGAAAAGACAAGGATTCTTGAAATATTTTTGTGGTATGAATTGCTCTCTGAGGTCTCTTAATCTTGGACACGTCAATACAAAATGAACTTCATCTCTTTTCCCGGGTTTTGGCATAATGGATAAATTAGATTTCTGTCACATGACTGTCTATAACGAAAATGATGAGTAGCAATGCAATATCAGACACACCCAATCTGAATCTAGTCATGATACGCTTTAGTTGTTTGTCCATCTTCATCGATATATATACAGGTAAACAGCGTAAATGACTGAACGTTCTATATGATTCAAATCTATCGCTGTTTTGCACATGATAATTCCAATTTTGCCAATACAATCAATCAGCCTTTCTCGAAATACCCGAATAAAAACACTCATATCACTCACACTTGGTTCATCCATACAAAGGTGAACCATATTCACACAGTTTCATCCTCACCTTGGTCACCAGTTTTTCTTACCTCTATTGTCTAAGTCTAACAACATTCTATACGCTTTGAGCGGTAATCTGTGCTCCTGCATCTGAACAATTTTTAACCAATATCGGATACATTTAACAACGAATTCAAACTATAGGATGCCTTGCTGTTTTCACCATATACTAAGTCGTTCGGAGTTTGCAAAGATTTCACCAAAAAAAATTTCTTAAGAGAAAAAAGATGAATTTTTCCGTGCACGCGGCAGCATAAGGCCCCTTTTTCCCTCCATACTGTAACATAGGTTGAATTGGCATCGAACAATTTAAAAAACAGAAAAAGGGATCGTTCTTTAGAATGTAATTTTTTCAAAATGCAAAATAATGGTTTTTTCGCTCTACTTGCAAAAACCCTTGCAAGAAAAGGAAAAAACTCAAACGTGTGGAGAAGAAGTTTTTTCCCAAAATTTTTTAAACATTAACAACAGGATTATTATCTTGTATGTCCTCTTTCTCTCGCTCAAAAACCCCCCCTTTCTAAATACAATTTTATTGCTTTTTGACAGGTTATTTTTAAAACTGTAATGAAGCGCGACCCCTTGTAAAGTGTTTAACTGGTTTGTATTCTATCACTTTTTCTGATAACAAGACCAATCATCAGCTAAAAGGGAATAAATTTTCTGAGCACGTTTATGAAATGTGCCCGTGCTTCCACGAGCATATTTCGTGTCAATTCATTAAATAATTAAAGAAACAAGACAGGACTGCAAAAATCCCCCTGCTTCCCAGAATACATGTAAGTACTTTTTCAAACTGCCCAGATCGCACTCTTCCCTTACACATATACATATTTTAAAACCCCATTTAAAAATTTTTCCCCATGAACACGTTTTTTCAGCAATCAGGCCACAAAAAAGTCTATTTACCGAATCAAAAGCTTCTCAAAATCAATAAGGACCATATTTTTTCGATTTAAAAAAAAATGTTTTTGTAAAAATGCTTAAATGTGAAATGTGATAAACAGTAGAATGTTTTTCTTAAAACCCCAGTTGGTATTCTCCGTAATTTTATGTTCTTCTCCCCACCCTGTAATTCATTTTTAAAACCCGCATATACAATTTATGCACAATTCCAAAATGAAATCCCTCTGTAATTTTTTGGGTCGTTTGTTTCCCCTTTTTTAAAACAATGGGATGAAAAGGGGGATTCTGACAAGGGATTGGGTATACCCCTTGGGTCAAAAAAGGGAAATTTAAAAAGTTTTAACCAAAAAACTCTAAAAAAAATTTGATGGCAAGCGTTTTTATAACTTCACCTATAATTCCTTTGGGCCGGCGCTTTGAGGTTTTATCTTTTTGGGCCCAAATAAAACTTTTTCTTTGAAAGGGGGGGTTTTTGATTGTCTTTCGAATTCAGTTTCATTTACGTGAGTTTATGAAACTGTCGTCGGGAAAATGATCTTTTCCTTAAAAGAGTTTTCAAAAATGAAAAAAACCCATGATTAAGATTATATCTTTGGGTTGTTTTCTTTTTACTGAAATTTTTGCTCCAACCCAAACTTTTTTGATATTTACAGATTGGGTAGTTCTGTCAACAAAGCATCGTTTTATGTTTTTTTTTCTTTTTAAACAGATTTTATTTCTCTTGCTTTGCGTAGGATCACGTGACGGCTTAGATAAAGAACGTCAAAAATTTTTTAAAAAATTCGAGCATTTTTTTTGTTAGCTCGGCATTGTTATCCCCAGTCATCTTCTTTTGAATATTTCCGCGTAATCTCTTTCTTCTACATTCTGCGCCTTTTTACACAACAGTTGAAAAAGTTTAACGCTTCCCCGACATTATATAACCGCCATACTGCTTCGCTACGCACTTGTTTCATCGGAAAAAATTCACTTTAAAAAATCAAAAATTACCTTATTTATCAAAATTTTTCCCTGTTAAGGCCTGTTGTTTCTTGAGAAGCGTTGTCGTTATAACACAGGGGAATAAAATTCGTTCAAAGGGGATGTGTGGATCAATTCGTCAGATACTCATCCACAGTATCAATGATAACGGAAAAAAAAAAGACATTAAAAATAATGTAACCTGCTACCCCAATCGTTTTTTATGTGAGCGGCCCTTTTAGGTCGCCCTTTAAAATACCATTTTCAATCACAGTTTTTTTGAGTACACTATTTAAACAGTAATTTTCCTAAATTTTTTCAAAACAAGGTCCTCTGAATTTCGAAACTTGTGTGGTTCCTTTTTATGATTACCGTCTGCAGGGCCCTTTTCCTCATCACAAAAACATTTTTCTTGCTGTTCAAGTCACCACCCAATACAAAAACATCATCTTTAATCAAAAAATAAACAATCACACAAAAAAATTTTTCTAGCAAAAAACTCCTTTTCCCTATCAAAAAAAAAAATAATACGGCGAGCCTTCGGTGGAAATATGCACCACATCAAAAACATTTTATTGTGCCCAAAAAGGATTTCAATAATTTAAAACAAAAAAAAATCGAAACCCATCCCAATTCCAAATTTGGACGAGCTCATTTTTCCCCGAGGAACGAGCCCGGAACGCCCGCCACGTGGATGAACTTTAAAGCTGGCTTACAGTAGACGTGTAGCCCGAGAAAAAGGCGATTTAAAAACTTCAACAAAAGTTCCAAAACATAAAAATCAAAACCAGGGGCATAGAAATGAATCATTACAGTATTTTGGAGAGCAGTCCATTTTATTCCCAAAGAAGAAAAAAAAAATGTTCTACTTTATGACAAACATCAATTTTCGATTCATCGTTTTCAGTTGACATATTATAGAATGTCAAATGAGAAAACACAAAAATCCCTATTGTTTACACAGTCAGCTGACACTGTTTCGTGAGTTTACAATACACGACCTGCGGTCGGTTTCCCTGCTTGGGTTCCAACACACGGTTGACCAACCGGTGACGGCTCGCTGTCGGTTCCTTTCAGTGGCACGGGATATCCCAAGTAATTTGTGGGCCCGGGCCCAAATTCCTATTGATATCCAAAGTCGTTTCCGCGTCCGGGTACCGCTTTCGTCTGAGAGGTAAATTTTAAAATTTTAAAAATGCGCGTTTACCCCTCACTTTGGCCTTTTTTAGGGGAGGGAGTTAACTTTTTCTGAGGTCGCGACCTGGGGGAGAAGTCTCACCGATGAAAATGTTAGTTCCCTTGCAGCTTGCGTTTCGCTTTGAAAGTTAACTTTTTTTCTTGTAGCACGCAGGGGCCCCGCGTCCGGGAATCCGGCTGTTGTTCGTCGATGGACCCTTCAAAGTCAAAATTTCGTCAAGTCTAATTTGTTTGTGAAAAGGTCCCTAAGCAATTTTCCAGTCTGCCGGGTCTCATTTTCGTCCCAGGCGTCATAGAAGAGGGTTGTTTCTCTTAGACCGCCCCTCCAGATCGTCAGTCTTCCTTTCTAAGTCCCCCATCTTCTTTGTCAGGTCCTGGTTCTCCTTACGTAGCTGGCCGACTTCCTCCCGTAAGCCCCTCAGCTCCCCTGCATGGCAGCATAGTCCTCCCGTAGGGCGTGCATGTCCTGCTTCACGGCGTCAAGCTTCCCGTCAAATTTACTCTCCATGGAGTTCAGCTTCCTCATGACGTCGTGAAGCGACAAGGGGAGAGAGAGAGAGAGAGAGAGAGAGAGAGAGAGAGAGAGAGAGAGAGAGAGAGAGAGAGAGAGAGAGAGAGAGAGAGAGAGAATGAGAATGAATGAATGAATGAATGAATTTTAGTTTGTGTCAAGCTTTCAAAGCCCATTCACAAGAGGGGGCTGGCTGGCTGGGTTAAGGATTACATGAAATGTGAAAATCGAACGAAAGCGATACGTTGAAAAATATTAATATAAGAAAAACTCTCACCAAAATAAAACGACATAACGCACAGGAAAACAGCTTATACCGTATTTTATTTCATGTCTTTAGCTTTAATGTCAATGCCATTGCAATTGTGTCAATTCAATTTTTCTGGACAAAATCAAGGATCAAACAGCATAACCCCTCTTTTTGAAAATCACAAAATTGACAATTCACAAGAAAGTTTATTGAAAAGCTTCAGTAGTGCGTATGTCCGCCATTTGCACCCACACATTCCACGCATCTAGGCCTCATGGACTGGATCAGAGTCACAAGGGTCTGTTGAGGCATGGCGTTCCACTCCTGCAGCAGAAATTGGAACAGTTGGTGGAGGTCAACAGGAGGAGGGTGGTTGTCGTGGATGCGGCGTTCCAGATGGTCCCAAAAGTTCTCAATAGGGTTCAAATCAGGTGAACGCGATGGCCAGTCCATTCGTGGAACCTGCTGCTGCCTCAGGTAGTCGTTCACCACACGGGCGCGGTGTGGAGTGGCGTTGTCGTCCAAGAGGGTGGCACCGGGTCCCATGGCTTGCAGAGTGGGGATAATCAACGGCCTCACGATTTCATCTCTGTACCTTACGCCAGTAAGTCTGCCTGGCACAAGGTGAAAGGGTGTCCTGCCATGAAGGTGGATGCCTCCCCATACCATCAGGGAGCCGCCTCCATAGCGATCGTGCTCACGAACACAGCCATCAGCAAGCCTCTCCCCTGGACGACGCCAGACGCGTACCCGGCCATCATTTCGGGACAGGGAGAATCTCGACTCATCGGTGAAGAGGATGGTGCTCCATTGCTGCCTCGTCCATCGCTGATGACGTCGACACCACCTCCTTCTGGCCTGTCGATGGTGCTGTGTTAGTGGGAGACGGACGGCGGGCCTTCTTGAGCGGAGGTTGAAACTGTGAAGGCGACCTCGGACGGTCTGGCGACTTACGTTGATGTTAGTCGTTCTTCTCAGCTCCCATCTCAAAGTGGTTGCATTGATGGTTCTGCTGTGGACTGCTGTCAGCATCAAGTAGCGATTGTCTTGCCCGTTGGTGATTCTTGGCCGCCCTGAGCGTGGTCGTTCCTCGGCTCTTCCAGTGTCTTGGTATCGCTGGTGAAGGCGTTGAATGACCGAGTGGCTCACTCCCAGACGTCTTGCCACCTCTCTTCCAGAAATGCCATCTTGGAGCCATCCCAGAGCCCAGCCGCGATCTAGTGTTGACAGTTTTCGTCTTGGAGGCATGGTTATTGCAGCCCCGATTAGCGGTCATTTTATACCCACCGCAGGCAAATTGTCATTGAAAAGTGTTCAACATAGGCAGGCCTTGCACGTGCACTGTGCCGATTTCTCAATTCAAAACTGCTGTGTAATCTGCGCCTGGCCAAACTTCATGCATTATTCACGGATTTTTGGTGTTTTGGCTGAGCGCATATTCTCGACCCGAAAAATGCGTCGTCTGAAAGATTATTTCGGTCATACAGTGTGGTGTGTGAGCTGTCAGAATAGCTCAAAATGAAACACGCTGCGCTTTGTTTTACGAGCATTCAGACCCATTACTTAGAGTACCCCAAAATCTAAGGCGGCCCTTAACTTTTTGTGACTAGCTATCATCGCGAAAATGAACCCTAATCGCGGAAATCAATGCACAGAGCTGAATACCCCAGTGGTATCATCGTCACTGTCCATAAGATTATCAGCAAGACACACTTTCGACAACTGAGGTGTCATGTTGTGTGGAAGTCTGTGACGTACTTACCGACGGACAGTGTTCACATCACTACCTCAAAAAAAATCTTCACACACATCAGTAACACTTGGTTTGTCTACACCAATGTCATATGGGAATTCTGATTTGGGGAGAACAGCAACTGTTTCACTGTCTATGTCACACTGTACTAAGTCATTGCGCTGTGTTCCATTGCCGGACAGTGTACCTGGTGCAGGCAAAAACACAGACGAAGGGAATGGGGGGGGGGGGGGGGGGGGGGGAGGGGGGGGGGAATGGTGATCAGAAAACTTACAAATGTCTGCACTAGACATCCCATCCTTGTTTTCACTATTATCGGTGTTGTAAACGAGCCAGGTGGGGTCGGTAGGACCTGACCGGACGGGGTAAAAACACAAAAGTCACTCCCCTGTTGCCTCTTGTGTTCCTCGGCCCTTCTCCTGTCCCTGGTGACCTGTGAAGGACATTTTCTCCCGAACACAGCACTTTGTGCTTGGGCTTTCATAGCAGGGGAACGGCTGGAAATTGTTTTTAGCCTGAGAATGGCAGGGGGAACGGTTGGAAATTGTTTTTCGCCTGAGAATGGCAGGGGGAACGGTTGGAAATTGTTTTTAGCCTGAGCATGGCAGAGGAACGGTCGGAAATTGTTTTTAGCCTGAGAATGGCAGGGGAACGGTCGGAAATTGTTTTCAGCCTGAGAATGGCAGATGAACGGTCGGAAATTGTTTTTAGCCTGAGAATGGCAGAGGAACGGTCGGAAATTGTTTTTAGCTTAAGAATGGCAGAGGAACGGTCGGAAATTGTTTTTAGCCTAAGAATGGCAGAGGAACGGTCGGAAATTGTTTTTAGCCTAAGAATGGCAGAGGAACGGTCGGAAATTGTTTTTAGCCTGAGAATGGCAGAGGAACGGTGGGAAATTGTTTTTAGCCTGAGCCTGGGAACAACGATGGGGGATGGAATTTCACCCCGAAAAATGTAATGTCCTTACCTGCTCAACATCAAGAAACCCAATCAACTTCAACTACAAACTTAAAGGACATACCCTGGACCATGTCGACAGCTCGAAATACCTTGGCGTCGACATAAGAAGTGACCTCAACTGGAAAGATCACGTTACACGAGTCACTAACAAGGCCAACAGCATGGTAGGCTTCCTGAAAAGAAACCTGAAGATCTCTAATAAAGCCACCAAAATTAATGCTTACCTAACACTGGTACGCCCTCACCTGGAGTATTGCTCAACAGTGTGGAGTCCGTACAAAGTAGGCCAGAAGGAAAAGATCGAAATGGTGCAAAGAAGAGCAGCCCGATATGTATGTAACAGATATGACTGGACCAGCAGCGTAACAGCCATGCTGCAAGATCTGGAATGGGAACCCCTTGAAGCACGAAGAAACAGGCAGAGGCTAACCTTTATGTGTAAGATCGTCAATGGCGCTGTGGACATACCCCCTGACAAA
The DNA here is from genome assembly GCA_018398815.1 of Conus ventricosus. NCBI lineage: Eukaryota > Metazoa > Mollusca > Gastropoda > Neogastropoda > Conidae > Conus > Conus ventricosus. The sequence goes on along the minus strand of CM031600.1, from coordinate 30,545,787 downwards.
TTCCTCAAGAAAGGATCTGCCAAAACCAGATCAAACCACAACCACAAATTTGCCCATCTGGGCACATCCTCAGACCCATACAAGTACAGCTTCTTCCCATCAACCATCCCAGCCTGGAACTCCCTGCCTGCAACAGCAGCAGAGGCTCCCTCCCTGGTATCATTCAAGAGGGAGCTGAACAAAATCCCAGCCTAGATCCCTATCCCAACTAGCCGAACAGTAAATGATGGGCAGGGTTGTGCCGGTCCAGGTCATGACCTGGGGGTCGCCACGATTACCGGGTAAGCCTCCCCAGATACTAATTAGGCTAGTTGAGTCCTTTTTTTTTTTTTTTTTTTTTGCCTGCCGCAACACGCTGCCCCGGAGCTGAACTCAGGGGTGTGCGGTCGGGGTACTAAGGCGATTTTTTCATCTCTTTAGCTATCTTTT
>CM031600.1:30537858-30540358 GCA_018398815.1 Conus ventricosus | reverse complement strand
ATGGCAAGTCAGTTTTGGGTGGATATCCATTTTGTCCCTCCCCCGTCTCGTGTGAGAATTTGCCCCCCTTAAAAGTTGACACTTGTGTTCGATTTTCTTAAATATTGATGTATTTCTTGGGACCAGAATGTGTAAATTTAATGCAAGTATCACTGAAGCCACGGGACATGCAGACACGCGCGCTTGTGGGCACATTGACAAGACCGATTCAGTTATTGCAATGCCAGTAGGCTCCAACTTGCCTCGATCCAAACCGCTTATAGGTGATTAGGTCAGACCAGGCGTGCTCTTGATAACTTATCGGATTCGACGCCCACCATGTAACTTCACTCGACTCAGCAGTAGTTCCTTTGCCCGTCATAGTGCGTACTTTGAATCCGCTGCCTGGCGAAAACATCACCTGCCTGGGGTGGGGAGAGGGTGGCGGAGGGAAAGGGAAGGGGGGGGGGGGTAGTGGTCACGGGTCGTTCCCATGGTGACCAATGAAGCCCATTAATACGATAATGGCAGTGTTGAGGAATTGAATGGGGGAGGAGACGACCCATGGGCGGGAGAGGGATGGGTGGTGGTGGTAGTGGCGTTTTCGAATGTGGGGGAAGGCGGGAAAGGTGGCAGGTGACTGTCGTTTAGGAAGGAGGCGATGTTTCGTGTCGCTGTCAGGTAGAGATCACGTTACACCTGAGTTTGAAATTGGTGGCTAAACAAATATGCATGCGCGTACACACATGAACGCAGTTTACCATAAACGTGTACACACAAATGGCGTGCTCAGGGGCGCGCGTACACACGCACACGCGCACACACACAAGCGCGCGCACACACATGCTCGCTCACTCGCTCACTCACTCACACACACACACACACACACACACACACACACACACACACGCGCGCGCGCGCGAGCACACAAAGCATCTCTCCCCTACCCGTCCCTCTCCCTCTCACTAGTGTATTGTACTCGCTTCGGCTTCCCTCGCCGCATGTGAAGTTGACGACCCTGAGCGGGTTCAGTTCTCTCGGTAAAATGGTGACATTTCTTTGCCGATCTCTTCAATGTGTGTGTTTGCTCGGCTTGTGCTGCTCTTTTCATCAGCTGCCCCTCTTGACCGCTTTTGTCTGTAGAAAGCTCTCGGAACGCACAGCGAAGGAGGCCAATTCCGATCGACATCTAGTAGACGGTGTGCCTTTTCTATGATTTGGAGGACTTTATTTTACGTATACCACTCTTAGTTTTCTGTCCATCAGTGAGTGGGTTGTTGAAAACATGAGAATATCCCCCAAAGTACGAGGACCATCGGGCGCCCTTGTATTTTGTGTATCGAATTTGGAGTTGATGGAGAGAAGCTTTTGTTACATTAGGGGTTGTTAAGGAAGGGGGGGGGGGGATACTAAAGGAAATCTGGCGATGTTTTACAACTGACAGTAGGGCAGGTATGATGAAAGTTGGGACATCCATGACTTAAAGCTTAGCGTTGACTTCAAAGCTGTCGTAGAAGGGGTCATATTTTGACTCGGATAGTTAGGCGAGTCGTTTTGACGTCGTGTGCAGGCACTGATGACGTGGTGTTGTATGTGTGTGCAGCGTGAGTGCATCTCCATCCACGTTGGTCAGGCCGGTGTCCAGATCGGCAATGCCTGCTGGGAGCTCTACTGTCTGGAGCACGGCATCCAGCCTGACGGCCAGATGCCCTCCGACAAGACCATCGGCGGAGGTGACGACTCCTTCAACACCTTCTTCAGCGAGACCGGCGCCGGCAAACATGTGCCCCGCGCCGTGTTCGTGGATCTGGAGCCCACTGTTGTCGGTATGTCCAAAACCTTAACATATGGGAGAAAAAACAACAAAAAAAACCCATCTTTTTTCTTATCATTTTCCGACACAGCCGGGGTTTCCTTTAAGATCTTGATCGGTCCCTTCATACTCTTTTGTGACAAAGGAAAACTGGTTCATGGTTTTAACTTGATGGTGAACAAGTTTGTTTGAACGGCAGATTTGGGCCACAAGTGTTATTTGGGTAAGTTTAGTTCCTCTTTCCTTGTAATGCCCTGCTTGATTTTGACATGGCTTTCGATATTGACTTATTTTCACACCACTGGTAAACATTGAAAAGGAATAATGACGAAAAGAACGATGATAAACTTATTTCAAAGTTGCTGATCGTAAATAGTGAAAAGCCTTACCAATAAAATCGATTTGTTGTGATTTTCAGACGAGGTCCGAAACCGGCACCTACCGCCAGCTCTTCCACCCCGAGCAGCGGGTGACCGGCAAGGAGGAATGCCCCCAAACAACTATCCCCGGGGTCACTACACCACGGCAAGGGATCGTCGACCTCGTCCTCGACAGAATCCGCAAGCTGCTGACCAGTGCACCGGGCTGCAGGGCTTCCTCATCTCCACTCCTTCGGGGGTGGCACCGGCTCCGCTTCACCTCCTGCTGATGGGCGTCTTCCGTGGACTTACGGCAAGAAGTCCAAGCTGGAGTTCGCCATCTACCCTG
>CM031600.1:30530358-30532858 GCA_018398815.1 Conus ventricosus | reverse complement strand
TCCAAACACAGCAGGTGTCTTTATCTCTCAGGCCTAATTGATGTCGAAGGGGGAGATATGTGTGTGTGTGTGTGTGTGTGTGTGTGTGTGTGTGCGTGCGTGTGTGTGTGTGTGTGTGTGTGCGTGTGTGTGTGTGTGTGTGTGGGGGGGGGGGGGGGGGGTACGTGTGTGTGTGTGTGTGTGAAATTCTGTCCAGTGGCCGTTCATGCCTTTCTGACATGGTGACTGATCTCTGTTGTCATTTCCTCTTCACTTTCATGGTAATGGTAATGTTGCTTATAGCCCAGCCGACCGCAAAGGGCCATATCAGGGCTGTCATCACGTTGAAAATAAGTCGAGTCATTAAAAACAACAACAACAAAAACTTCATTCACACAACACTGTTTTGTTTTTGTTTTATTTTGAGTTTTTGTTTGTTAGTTTGTTTGTTTAAAACATACCTTTTTAAAACACACCGGAAATTTTGTTAAAAATCTTTCCTCCGTAAAACCTTACATCAGATGAAAAATGTTAATCTCCTTCAGAAAGTCAAAGATCACATTAGGTGGGACATCTCTGAACAAGGTCCTTCATGGGATCTGCTGTAAAGTGTTTTTGTGTCATATCATGACTTGCCAACACTCTAAATGGACATGTTTCACTGTGAGTGGTACATGACATTTGCACCACGGGGCTTCTTCGCCTTTTTAAAAGATAAAAAAATAGGTATAAAAGGAATGGCCTGTATGCAAACCGACGTGACAAGTTAACATTAGAGTCGTCACTACATGATTGAAAAGTTCATGTAGACTTGGCAATAGATGGACATGGTGGCGCCTTCCATAGAAATACGCTCACACACGCTGGCTCCGCTACTTTCCATGGAATTATCGCGGTCAGCATGGTGGAAGGGAGGCAGAAGGAGGCGGAAAGCTATAATGATTAGTTCATGTATGTGGCGCTCTGCAAATGTTGGAACAGAACAGACGCCACTAAGCAGCCGCGATGATTGCTGTCTGTGGACCCTTGGTTGTGGAGTTGTGATGGGACAACTGGATGAAGCAGTACCAGGAATGGCCCAAACGAGCGGTGAGGGAGAAATGCCATTGATATTGTACGGAACAGGAGGAATAAAAAAAAGAAAAGAAAAAAAAAGACCCTCTCCCTCGACACATGACAGCATTCATCAAATTCGAAAACGAAATGTAGGACCCAAATTGTATGTGTGCGTGTGTACGTGCGTACGTGTGTGCTCGCGTGCGCGCACAAGGGCATACGTATGCGTGAGACCCACTCCCAAAACGAAATGTGGGTACCTAAAGTGCATTATGTGTGTGTGTGTGTACGCGCGCGCGAGCGCGCACAGGGGCATACGCGTGCTTAGGCCTACATGTGAGTGCGTTTATTTTGTGTGCACGCGTGTGATTGCAAAGCTTCTGGAAAAGAAACAAATGAAAACTGACAAGACTTGGATTGTATGTACAGGTTAGCTGCTTTATTATTGATGAAGTCTGAAGTGACTGATCGATGTGTAACTTCCGTATTACTGGAAGGCGATGGCGAATCTCTCTCTCTCTCTCTCTCTCTCTTCTCTCTCAGCTTCTGTACGGGAGACAAGCCAGCTAGAGGATAAAATCAAGTTTTCCAAGGGTTAACGGACCTGGTGAGATCGCAAGCGAGGGGATTCTCCCAAGGGGTGGTGGGTGGGACAACTAGAGGTAGAGACGGGCGCACAGGTGACGTGTGCTCTCTCTCCTCTGCAACCTATTTACACCCTTACTGAGAACAATAACTGGTTAGTCGCGCGAGCTCGCTCCTCTATGCGTCGGGCGGGGGGCTTCCACGTCCATTCAACGATAGGTACCATGAATATGCCGATACTGATGACTTTGAAAGGAAGTCGGCGCAGGCAGGAACGGTGAAAGCAGAGGTCAATAGAGAGGTAAGGCATGAAGGAACATGAGGAGATATACCTTGAAATGATTTGGCTTCTCTAATCTACAATTGTTCTTTTTTCTTTTTTTTTTTAGTAACCTGTAACTAGTAAAGAAAAGAGGGAAAGTGTGGGACAGAAGGGGTGGGGAGGAAGGGGATTAAGGCGAGGTGGGTGGGGGGGGGGGGGGGGGGGGGGGGGGGTGGGGGGGGGGGGGGGGGGCAGACGGACGAAGTAGTGTATGGTTAGGGCAAGGGTTCGGTGTGTGTATGTGTGTGTGTGTATAGAGTGAAAGAAAAAATCCATCAACATACAGGCAGGTGTGCATATAGCCACGGTCAGACGGACGAAGTAGTGTATGGTTAGGGCAAGGGTTCGGTGTGTGTGTGTGTGTGTGTGTGTGTGTGTGTATAGAGTGAAAGAAAAAAATCCATCAACATGCAGGCAGGTGTGCAATATAGCCACGGTCCAACCGAGTTATCAAGCCAAGCTTTAGAACAGTGTGTGCTGGTGAAGTTCCGTCTTTTAATATTTATACAAGTTTCTCATACTTTTAACCGATTTCGAAACGGCTTCCATAAATCGATG
>CM031600.1:30520358-30525358 GCA_018398815.1 Conus ventricosus | reverse complement strand
CGTGCGTGCGTGCGTGTGTGAGTGTGTGTGTGTGTGTGTGTGTGTGTGTGTGTGTGTGTGTGTGCGCGCGCGCGCACGTGAGCGTAATCTAAACTTTGTGCGCTGTTGCAAAAAAAAAAGTAGGCAACAAATTTTAAACAATTTTTTTTAAAAATTAAGATGCACACACACACACACACACACACACACACACACGTGCGCGCGCGTGCGTACGCACGCACACACGCACGCGCATGGGAGTGTACGTGCACATTCACCCACTCACACTGAGGCTGAAACGGCTGCGGACACTTTGTTCCGCTTTTGTAAGTTACATGTCACCTCGCGGAACAAAGTGTCTGCAGGATTTCTGCGGACACTTTGAATGTCAGTTTACGGTACAAAGTGTCAGAGGGGAACAAAGTGTCCGCGTGCGGACACTTTGTTTCTGCGGACACTTTGTACCGTCACAGGACCCACACAAGTACTGTTCTCGACTGTTGAACCAACCAGCCAGAAGCAATCCTGCACTACCCTTGGGAGTCATCGCAGTGTTGACATGGGGTCAGCTCGATACGTCCACGGCCCGATACGTCCACGGCCCGATACGTCCAAGGCCCGAGGCGTCCACGGTCCGATCCGTCCACGGTCCGATGCGTCCAAGCCCGATACGTCCAAGGCCCGATACGTCCAAGGTCCGATGCGTCCAAGCCCGATACGTCCACGGCCCGATGTGTCCATTTGGACGTATCGGGCCGTGGACGTATCGGGCCGTGGACGCATCGGCACACCAGCACCCGATACGTCCACGGCCCGATGTGTCCATTTGGACGTATCGGGCCGTGGACGTATCGAGCCGTGGACGCATCGACATGCTCGCACGCACAGAGCATTCCTTTAAGACGCCATGGGACGTAACTGCTCCGTGGCAGACGCTATTGTGTGAGGCCATCTGACGCGAAACAACAGAACCTATGTGTGTACCAGCCCGTATTTCATGACTGCAGCGCCAGCGTTTGCCATACTAAGAATTTGAAGAGGGCTTGTATAGTTTCGGCTTATACTCGTCTACAAATGGCGCTCAGGAACGGATGATAGTTCTCCGGCTAAATTTCGCTGGCACGCAGAATGTTATGCAAACAGCGCATGCGCAATAGCTTTGAAACCTATTTCGTACATGCCATACGGATCAGCAGTGTTGCACGCTTCTTACCGGAGTTGCCGTTTTGCGCGCACCGCTGTAATGCGCGCGCCGTTTTGCGCGCGTTTTCCACAACCGGAATGCGCGCGTTTCACCGTCAATTGCACAGCCGTTATGCGCGCACTTAAACAACCGGATCGCGCAGAGACACATAGCATTGTGGATGAGCAAGACATGAGATCGTGCAGAAACGAAAACATGATTCATGTGAACGACGCAGAGAAGGGGATCATAATCATCACAACAAAGTCCAACATGGTGCTGCTGTGTGATAGAGACTCACGGGTTTTAGGAGATGGTACATTTAAAACTTGTCCCGGCACTTTCTCCAAATGTACACTCTGCATGCGCTCAAGGCTGATACCTACGTACCCTGTGTGTACGCTCTTTTGGTCGTCAAAGACAGAACAAGTTTACATTGAAATGTTTCGACATGTGAAAGCCATCGCACTGGACTATGATCTGGAGCTTGAACTCGAACAAATCCATCTGGACTTTGAAAAAGCCTCCCACCAAGCAGTGAGAGTGGTGTAGCCGAACATTTCTGTGAAAGGTTGTCACTTTCATCTCAGCCAAGCCTGGTACAGAAAGATCGCATCACTCGGTTTGGCTGACGAGTATCAGAAACCTGATTCGGAGATTGGGGTCTGGCTGAAGAGATTCTTTGGCCTGAGCATCATTGAGCCGGGCGAAGTGGAAGAATGCTTTGATTTTGACATGCTGGACGACACACCGGCTGATGCGAGATGTACTGCTTTCGCCGATTACATGCTGAGGACATACATTGGATCTGACGACTCCGAAGCAATCTTTCCATCTGAGTTATGGGCAGACCCAAACTTGGACGCTCCACGCACAACAAACGCATGTGAGTCATTTCACAGCCATTTCGCAGATCTATTCTACCATTTTCACCCCAATATCTGCGAATGGATGGACAAAGTGAAAGACGTTCAGAAGGGCTCCTACACCAAAATGAACACGATAAGTGCCCGTGCTGGAGTGATCGGAGTGATGCCATTGAGGCCACCAAGTCGACAGGCACGTTTGAAGCGACAACAGATGAACCATATAAAAAGAAGTCGAGAACGTGGAACCATCACTCGAAAGCAGTTCGTCCAACAAATGGCATGGAAAAACCTTCCCGCTGCCATATGATTAGATGATGTAGACATACGTTGGGTCTGACCACACCGATTTTATCATGCGCACCCCAATGTCTGTGAATGGATGGGCAAACTGACGTTCAGATGGTATGTTGTTTTTTTAAGAGTTGTTAGTTGCTATTATGCGCTGGCGAAGGCGAACGGAGGTTGGCTGAAAAAACTTTGTGTGTGTTGCTAGGTGAGACAGAGACAGAGAGAGAAAGACAGAGAGAGGGAGAGACGGGAAGAGAGAGAGACACAGAGAGAGATATATTAATATTATTGGAATTCGTATGCTCGTTGTAATGTATGATTGTGTGATTTTAGGATAGTGTAATACAATATGTATGCCAACGGCTGGTGCCAACCATACCTGTATGCGTGCGTGTGCTGTCTGATTTCAGAAATATATTAGTTTTTCCTTTCTTGATTATAATAATAACCAAAACTCCTGTGCTTTTTAAAAAATTTAATAAAGTTGTATCCAGATTCCAGATAAAAGGCATACGTGTGTGTGTGTGGCCGGTGTATGTGTGTGTGCGAGAAGTGCGCAGATTCCAGATAAAAGGCATACGTGTGTGTGTGTGTGTGTGTGTGTGTGTGTGTGTGTGTGTGTGTGTGTGTGTGTGTGTGTGCGAGAAGTGCGCGCATTGCGGTTATAGAGATACGCGCATCACGGCTAATAAAGTGCGCGCATTATAGCGGCAACTTGACAACGCGCGCATTATAGCAACTACGAAAACGCGCGCAAAACGTATACGCCCCTTCTTACTGGACTTCCACGTGAGCTAGACCTTCTACATATCTGGCTAGACTTGTGACCTCAGAACCCGTTTCTATTTAGCAAACTTGTTTCTTGCCGAGATAAGCGTGCAACACTTTTTTTTGTCCCGTTTCCTGTCTGACACATACTTTGTCCAAAAGCGATTTCGAAGCCATTTCATGCATGTACCACATTTTTAGACAGCAGAAATTGTTGTTTAGTGAAACAGGCATCGTAAGCCAATGAAAGGTGCCTTTGACTGGCTAGTGACTACGCCTCGCTTCGAGCAGACGACAATCGGACAGGCTGGCTTCGAACTATTTAACATAGTAAAAAGAATTTTATGGTTCTCATTTTCAAAGACCACTTGACCTGTAATGTTTTTGTTTCTTTGACAAGTAGTGTGTACAGCACATGCCAAAACACGTATAAATGCCTAAAACATGTCAATATGGGGAATGCATGCAGTTCATCCTCTCCCAATGACATAAGTTTGTCGGACAGTACGTGTTGACAATCGGTGATCTCCTACAGCTGTTTGTCCCAACTCATGTCTAATCTTTACAGAGTCTTGTAGGTTGAGTTGGACGTCTTTACAGCATGGCTTTTAGGGATAAGTTGTTTGCTGCAGCAAACGACAGCGCGTTGAATCAGTTGTCTAGCGGACTTGTCAGCTGGCAGGCTTAGCTGGAGTTTCTGTAACTGGGGTAGGGCGAAGGTACTCAGGGTAGTCTGTTTCTTAAGGCAGAAGCTTGAGTGAAGTTTTTCGTTCGTAAAGAGTCAGTGTTATTTTTTTTCGTTCATAAGTCGTGGTCATGGTGTCTTCCATGTGGCCAGGCGGACATCTTCGAAACGCTTTATACAGTCGGCTCAGTCCCTATTTGTTGTCCATCCAGGACTTCTTTGATCGGCCTTGAAAACGTCCACCCTCCGTTTTACCCAGCAGGAGGGTAATAATGGATAGGTAGCTATCACGAGGTGCTTGCTGCTGCCAGGTAAGCTTACGATGTCTGATGATTGCAAGCAAGTTTTTCACTTTCTCGATGCCTGAGGTGAAAAAGCATTAGAAATGACTCAGGTAGAGCGTGTAAAAGATTTACCTTAAATCCAGTGGGACACCAGTCGACAAACTGGATATTACGTCTTGTTTTCACCGACGCGATGGCGGCGTTGACGTCCTTGGGCACCACGTCACCACGGTACAGCATGCAGCAGGCCATGTACTTGCCATGGCGGGGATCGCATTTCACCATCTGGTTCGCGGGTTCAAAGCAGGCGTTGGTGATCTCAGCCACTGTCAGCTGCTCGTGGTAGGCCTTCTCTGAAGACACGACGGGAGCGTAGGTGGCCAGAGGGAAGTGGATGCGAGGGTAGGGCACCAGGTTGGTCTGGAACTCTGTCATGTCAACATTGATGGCGCCATCGAAGCGCAGGGAGGCGGTGATGGAGGACACGATCTGGCTGATCAGACGGTTGAGGTTGGTGTAGGTGGGACGCTCAATGTCCAGGTTGCGGCGGCAGATGTCGTAGATGGCCTCGTTGTCCACCATGAAGGCGCAGTCCGAATGGTCCAGGGTGGTATGTGTGGTCAGGATGGAGTTGTAGGGCTCGACCACAGCGGTACATACCTGGGAAGAGAAAGAAAGGTTTACTTTAATTTATGTGAGATCATGATAATCCTGGTGGGTTCTCTTCAAAAACGAATGCGAAAGAACTAGGAGAGAAAGTTTCGACTTAAAAACAAAAAGAAAACGAACCAGCAGGCAAATAGACGAGGAAGGAGGAATCATACACGAAAATGTTCAAACGAAATGAAGTCTTATTAGTGACACATGTATTCTCTCAAACAGACAGGGCCTAGAAAATTAATTTCCGTGACAATAAACTTCCATCAGATGTGAATCGAAGATAA
>CM031600.1:30510358-30515358 GCA_018398815.1 Conus ventricosus | reverse complement strand
TGTAGGGTGGACAGTGGAATTATGACTGGTTTATCTCTGTAGGGTGGACAGTGGAATTATGACTGGTTTATCTCTGTAGGGTGGACAGTGGAATTATGACTGGTTTATCTCTGTAGGGTGGACAGTTGAATTATGATTGGTTTATCTCTGTAGGGTGGACAGTTGAATTATGACTGGTTTATCTCTGTAGGGTGGACAGTTGAATTATGAGTGGTTTATCTCTGTAGGGTGGACAGTTGAATTATGAGTGGTTTATCTCTGTAGGGTGTACAGTTGAATTATGACTGGTTTATCTCTGTAGGGTGGACAGTTGAATTATGACTGGTTTATCTCTGTAGGGTGGACAGTGGAGTTATGACTGGATTTTCTCTGTAGGGTGGACAGTGGAATTATGACTGGTTTATCTCTGTAGGGTGGACAGTTGAATTATGACTGGTTTATCTCTGTAGGATGGACAGTTGAATTACGACTGGTTTATCTCTGTAGGGTGGACAGTTGAATTATGATTGGTTTATCTCTGTAGGGTGGACAGTTGAATTATGACTGGTTTATCTCTGTAGGGTGGACATTTGAATTATGACTGGTTTATCTCTGTAGGATGGACAGTTGAATTATGACTGGTTTATCTCTGTAGGGTGGACAGTTGAATTATGACTGGTTTATCTCTGTAGGGTGGACAGTTGAATGATGACTGGTTTATCTCTGTAGGGTGGACAGTTGAATTATGACTGGTTTATCTCTGTAGGGTGGACAGTGGAATTATGACTGGTTTATCTCTGTAGGGTGGACAGTTGATTTATGACTGGTTTATCTCTGTAGGGTGGACAGTTGAATTATGACTGGTTTATCTCTGTAGGGTGGACAGTTGAATTATGACTGGTTTATCTCTGTAAGGTGGACAGTTGAATTATGACTGGTTTATCTCTGTAGGGTGGACAGTTGAATTATGACTGGTTTATCTTTGTAGGATGGACAGTGGAATTATGACTGGTTGATCTCTGTAGGGTGGACAGTGGAATTATGATTGGTTTATCTCTGATGGGTGGACAGTGGAATTATGACTGGTTTATCTCTGTAGGGTGGACAGTTGAATTATGACTGGTTTATCTCTGTAGGGTGGACAGTTGAATTATGACTGCTTTATCTCTGTAGGGTGGACAGTTGAATTATGATTGGTTTATCTCTGTAGGGTGGACAGTTGAATTATGACTGGTTTATCTCTGTAGGGTGGACAGTGGAATTATGATTGGTTTATCTCTGTAGGGTGGACAGTGGAATTATGACTGGTTTATCTCTGTAGGGTGGACAGTGGAATTATGACTGGTTTATCTCTGTAGGGTGGACAGTGGAATTATGACTGGTTTATCTCTGTAGGGTGGACAGTTGAATTATGATTGGTTTATCTCTGTAGGGTGGATAGTTGAATTATGACTGGTTTATCTCTGTAGGGTGGACAGTTGAATTATGATTGGTTTATCTCTGTAGGGTGGACAGTTGAATTATGACTGGTTTATCTCTGTAGGGTGGACAGTTGAATTATGACTGGTTTATCTCTGTAGGATGGACAGTGGAATTATGACTGGTTTATCTCTGTAGGAACTCCGCCTGGTTGTAACCTTCGGGGAGTACCCAGCCGGTCCCAAGCCCAGATACAGGAGGAGGGCTGGGCATGGGGTTAACACCCCCATCCCGTAAAAACCAACTTGTTACAGAAACGCCAACAGCAGACCAAGGATCTTCTACCCAAGGAGAGGAAGGGTCCTCCTCAAGAGGACGTATGACGCCGTGTAGTGAAAGCCGTGAGTCAACGGAAGCCACAAGGCCGACCCCCCTTCTATCGACTAGGACCATCAACGTCGGAACATGGAATGTGAGGACCATGTATGAGACGGGAAAACATCACAAGTAGCGGCAGAAATGAAAAGCTACCACCTCACTCTGCTTGGAATCGGCGAGACCCGTTGGACACAGTCAGGACAAAAGAGACTGCTCAGCGGAGAAATGTTGCTGTATTCCGGACATGAAGAGGACAACGCTCCACACACAGAAGGTGTAGCACTCATGCTGTCTGGACCTGCTCAACAAGCTCTGATAGCATGGGAAGCACACAGACCAAGAATCGTTGCAGCATCCTTCAGAACTAAGAAGAAGAAGATAAAGATGAATGTCATCCATTGCTATGCCCCAACCAATGACAGCGATGAAGAAGCAAAAGACCGCTTCTACGACAGACTACAGGACGTCGTAGCCAAGTACCCAGAGAGAGATGTCAACATCCTCATGGGCGATTTCAATGCCAAAATCGGACAAGATAACACGGGTATGAGGAAGTGATGGAAGACACGGACTGGGAGAGATAAACGAGAATAGCGAGAGATTTGCAGACTTCTGTGCTATGAACAACCTGGTCATTGGTGGCAGCATTTTCCCGCACAGAAGAGTACACAAGGCCACCTGGGTATCACCAGATCTAGCGACAGAAAATCAAATAGACCACATCTGTATGGCCAAGAAATTCAGGAGGTCTCTACAGGATGTAAGGGTGAGAAGAGGAGCAGACGTTGCATCTGACCACCACCTACTGGTCGCCAGGTTGAAGCTGAAACTGAAGAAGAACTGGATGAAACCAACTATAAAGAGGCAGAAGTACAACCTATCCTACTGAAAGATCCAATGACTAGAAAAGATTTCAAGCTGTCCCTCACCAACAAACACCAAGTGCTACAAGAACTACTTGAGGATGAGGCTGATCTGGATACCCACTGGCAAAAAGTGAAGGAAACACTCACATCAACCTGTCAGGAAGTAGTGGGCCCCAAGAGACACCAGCAGAAGGAATGGATATCGGCAGACACACTGCACAAATTACAGGAGAGAAAGCAGAAGAAGGCAGCAGTAAACAACAGCCGAACAAGGGCGGCAAAGGCCAAAGCACAAGAAGACTACACAAAAGCCAACAGAGAAGTGAAGAATAGCGCAAGAGCAGGTAAGCGGAAGTATGTTGACAGCCTGGCGGAAGAAGCAGAGGAAGCAGCAGCCAGTAACAACATGAAGCAGCTGTACGACACCACCAAGAAACTGGCAGGGAAGTACAGCAGACCCGAGCGACCAATCAAGGACAAGGTAGGAAACACTGTCCAGGGAACAGAGCAACAACTGAACAGATGGGCAGAGCACTTTGAAGAGCTTCTGAACAGACCCGTCCCACCAAATCCCCCTGACATCGATCCAGCCGACAGAGACCTAGACATCAACTGTGGGCAACCAACGCGAGAGGAGATCAGGAAAGCCATCAAGCTACTGAGAAACGGCAAGGCGGCAGGACCAGACAACATCCCTGCAGAAGCACTCAAGGTAGACCTGGAAGCAACCGTAGAGATGCTCTACCCTCTTGTCGTGAAGATTTGGGAAGAAGAGGTACCAGCAGACTGGAAGGAGGGCTACCTCATCAAACTACCAAAGAAAGGAGACCTCAGCAACTGCGCAAACTACAGAGGAATAACGCTTCTGTCAGTGCCAGGAAAAGTCTTCAACAGGATCCTTCTCGAGAGAATGAAATGTGCAGTTGACCCCCTCATCCGAGACCAGCAGGCCGGCTTCCGCCAGAACAGATCATGCATCGACCAGATTGCCACCTTACGCATCATCGTTGAGCAGTCTTTAGAGTGGAACTCATCACTGTACATTAACTTTGTCGACTATGAGAAGGCGTTTGGCAGCGTTGACCGCGAAACCCTCTGGAAGCTGCTACGCCATTATGGAGTGCCAACTAAACTGGTCACCTTGATCAGGAACTCCTACAATGGAATGACTTGCCGGGTGGTCCATGGTAGACAGCTCACAGATAGCTTCAGGGTGAGGACTGGAGTCCGACAAGGCTGCCTCCTGTCGCCTTTTCGTTTCCTCCTGGTGATCGACTGGGCCATGAAGAGGTGAACAGCACACACACAAAAATGGAATCCAGTGAACACTATGGGACCAACTTGATGACTTGGACTTCGCTGACGACCTAGTCCTGCTTTCCCACAGCCACCAACAGAGCTGGAAGCCACCTCCTCACAAGTTGGTCTCAAGATCCATGAGGGCAAGACCAAGATCCTCAAGATCAACACGAAGGTGAGGACCCAGTCACACTGCATGGAAGCGAGCTGGAAGAAGTGGAGGCCTTTACATATCTGGGCAGTATCATTGACAAGCAGGTGGCACAGACGCAGACGTCAGAGCAAGAATCGGCAAGGCGAGGGCAGCATACTTGCAGCTGAAGAACATATGGAGCTCCAAGGTGGTATCGAATCGCACGAAGATCAGACTGTTCAACTCCAACGTCAAGTCAGTGCTACTGTATGGAGCCGAGACGTGGAGGACAACAAAGACCACCAGCAGGAAAGTGCGGACTTTCATCAACAGATGCCTGAGAAGAATCCTCCAGATCCACTGGCCCAACACCATCAGCAACTCAGACCTGTGGCAGTGTACCAACCAACTGCCAACCGAAGATGAGATCCGGCGCAGAAGATGGGGATGGACTGGGACACCCTGAGGAAGCCAGCCAGTAACATTACCAGACAGGCGTTATCATGGAACCCCCAGGGAAAACGGAAAAGAGGACGGCCAAGAAACACCTGGCGACGGGACCTGGAGGCAGACAGCAAGAAGACGGGACACACCTGGAAACAACTAGAGAGGGCAGCCCAGGACCGAGGACTCTGGCGGACTGTTGTCGGCGGCCTATGCTTCGAGAGGAGCGACGGGCAAAACTGACTGACTATCTCTGTAGGATGGACAGTTGAATTATGATTGGTTTATCTCTGTAGGATGAACAGTTGAATTATGATTGGTTTATCTCTGTAGGATGGACAGCTGAATTATCACTGGTTTATCTCTGTAGGATGGACAGTTGAATTATGATTGGTTTATCTCTGTAGGATGGACAATTGAACCAAAGGACAAACTGGTCGACGACGTCGTTGAGCAAGGCGTTGGCGAGGACGCGTGCCTCA
>CM031600.1:30502858-30505358 GCA_018398815.1 Conus ventricosus | reverse complement strand
TTTTATCATCAATCCTATATTAGCACACACACACACACGCACGCACACACGCACGCACACACACACACACACACACACACACACACACACACACACACACACACACACACGAGAGAGAGAGAGAGAGAGAGAGAGAGAGAGAAGAGAGAGAGAGAGAGAGAGAGAGAGAGAGAGAGAGAGAGAGAGAGAGAAGAGAGAGAGAGAGAGAGAGAGAGAGAGAGAGAGAGACGCGCACGCTCCCGTCCCCCCAAAAAACAAAAACAAAACAAAACAAAACAAAACTATACTGAACAACATTAAAAACGCACCGCTTGCCAAAAGACCCAGACAACGTTGGTAGTACAGAATTATTTAATGAAAGTAAGCATATTTGATTACGCATCCATTTTTCAATTAAACAAAATGTCTGTTCTTGACAAGAATGGCCGAATTCATCTGAAATTAGCTGTTGACTTCACTAGGGTCCCTGTCAAAAAGTACACCACGACGAGCATGTCCGTCTGCGAGCTCTAATACCGAGTGTGTCCGCCATTTGCCCCGATGCACGCTTGGCAGCGCCTCCTCATGGAGTAGACAAGGTTGTGCAAGAACGCCTGTGGCAGTCCATCCCACTCCTCGGTCAGTGCGCGCCTCAAATGATCGAGAGTCTGTGGACGTCTTCCACGGGCCACAAGACGCCCCAGCTCATCCCAGACGTGTTCAATGGGAGCCATGTCAGGGGACAGAGATGGCCAGGGCAACACGGCAATGTTGTTCGCCTGGAGAAACGCAGCGGTGGCTCTTGCGGTGTGGGGTCGTGCATTATCATGCTGGAAGAACTGCAGCTCCGGGTGCTGGCCAAACAGTGGGACGACGTGGTTCTGCAGCCCCTGCTGGTACGTGTTGGCATTCACATGGTTGTCAAAAAAGTACAGAGGTGTCCGGTAGTCATGACTGAATGCCCCCCAAACCATCAGACTGCCCCCTCCCCATCTATCGGCTTCAAACACGCAGCAGTTGGCGTAGCGTTCCCCGACACGCCTCCAGACTCTCATTCTCCCGTCAGCATGAGATAACGCGAAGCGACTTTCGTCAGAGAACAGCACAGCTCTCCACTGACGTCGTGTCCATGGCAGATGCTGGTTGGCCCACTGCAGGCGTTGCTGACGGTGTCTACGGGTGAGGACTGGGCCAACATGAGGGCGTCTTGCATTGAGCCCTGATTCTTGCAATCGACGTCGAACGGTTTGTCCAGACACTGGACCCCGTCGACCAACCACCTGGCGACATGTTTCTGCTGCTGTAAGGAATCGATTACGAAGATGAAGCTGTCGAATGTATCGATCCTGCGCTGGTGTGGTAACACGAGGTTGGCCCGTTCGGCGCCGATCAGTGGTGGAACCAGTTGCTGCCAAACGTTGTGATAGCCTTACAATTGTAGAGTGACTGCAGTTCAGTTGTCTGGCTGTCTCTCTCTATGACATGCCGACCATCAACATTCCAATGGCTCGCTCGCGTTCTTGCATAGACAGTCGCGGCATTGTTTTCGGACCACTTCGCCTGGTCGAATGACAACTGATACCGTTTTCCAGTCGGCATGACTTCAAACTCACCATATGAGACAAAGAAACAGATGAGCTACGTTCAGTCTCGGCCCAGTGGCAAAAAAAGTGTTTTGGGCGAGTTGCACGTGGGCGTCACACGAACGTTGGCAAGCGCGGAGAAACCGAGGCAGTGTGAATCTGTGTCCCTTAAAAATTGTGTTAATATACCAAATCCAAATACACATTTTTTCCAAATGGGAAATCGGCAAATCAAAACGGTGCGTTTTTAATGTTGTTCAGTATATATATATATGTATTGATGACATAGATAATTAGTCAGATAGACATATAAGGAAACAGCAGGACTGATTAACACAAAAAATGTTTCACATTTTCTCACATTACAGTAACAGTAATGAAACAACACGCCTACACCCCCACCCCCCTTCCCAAATACTCACCTACCCACCACCACATACAGCAGAAGAAAGAAAAAAAAAAACTCATGGGAGCAAACTCGTACAGCCGTCTCGCCTAGGATGAGTTGCTTCCCATGCTATAGCATCATGAATCGACCGCGATGCCATGCAATATATATATAGCAGGAGAAAAGGGAACAATAGACTTTTGTGCTTTTCTTTCTTTCTTTAGCCAGTCAGTCAGTTAGTTAATTAGTCAGTGATTCGTTCATTTGTATAGTCAATCATTTTACATTTCCATTGTTATTTGCCTTTCATTTTGTAGTTTGAAATTGGAAGCCACTGTATTCGAACTTGTCATTCATTACTGAAGACTGATAATAACCGATCGACAAGCGAATAGATCAATCACCCAGTAGAACGACCGTTTTTTTTTTTTTTTTTCTGAGAGTCGGTTAATTCCTCAGTGATTAATTCTTTGTCGCAAAAGAAGTGGTTCTGTGCGTTCTCTGGTCTGATTGTGAAGGAGATTCTGATTGAATCCCGTGGAGAGAACGG
>CM031600.1:30501600-30502758 GCA_018398815.1 Conus ventricosus | reverse complement strand
CCGGCCAAACCCCAAACGAAGTAGAATAGAGTCGTTTATTCGTTCTATTCCTCTTTAGTTAGGCCGTTAGAAGTGTCTAAGATAAATGTTGTCCATGCTGTTTATGCTCTTGCTCTATGGACCCGAGGTGAACAGCTGTGCCTGAAGAGAAAGATGTGTAAGGGGGATTCCAGCAAAGTTATACTTTCTGTGCACGCCCCAAAAATAAGGGTGCCTAGACCATGATTAAGATCCAACTTTTGTCTAAAGTCTGCCTTGGCCTTAATATTGAATTCGTTACAAATCCTTTCAAAAGCCTTCATGTCTATTCTTTTTGCTGAATGGATTAAAGGGTTTTGTCATTCGGTAATGGCGCTTGCAGTTCAGTCAAAATATGCCTGAAGGTGTAAATAGAAATGAAATCTGTACACTGACCTCACCAAAGGATCGGATGATTTAAATGATCAGCATACGACACTCCACACCCAGTTGATGCACAAAACACAGCAAAGTTTAACTGGTTCTGATAAAACTGCATTGGATGACTAAACCACACTTTCGCAATGTAGTCTTTTTTAATAGAGGGTTAAGATAGCTCTTCAATGGAGTACTAACCTTTACTTGAAAGGCGCCCAGACTGAGTCACAGAAATGTCAAGAGTATCAGTTGTTATGTTTTTAAGATTGTAGTGCGGCCCAGCCAGAATATTTTGCATCAGTATATTTAAATGCGCTCATTTTTATTTCGTTTAAAAAATGTTGTAACAATAACAACCCAAGACCGTCCTTCGTTTTTAGAACATGCTATTGATAACAATTGCGGAGCCAAAATGGTTGCACTTCATGAAATTTTTTTACCAAGTCGTATGGTTAATATAAGTGAATCCAAGAATAATAATAAGGTTCTAAAAATTGACAAACAGGGGCCACAGTTAGCCAGTTAACAATACCTGATGGTTATTACGGGTTTTGCTCACTAAAAGAAGCAATGAGTAACTTTGACATACTCTCAAACTTAACAATGCAAATCTAAAAACAATGTTAACATTCAAGTCTGAAGAAGAAGCGGGTTTACTATTTTGATAAAGAGCTAGCTAAAATGTTAGGCTTGCAGCTGACAATCATAGATTTAGAGTTACACCAAACAAAACTACTTATGAGGGGAAAATCCGCTCGATCT
>CM031600.1:30466600-30496600 GCA_018398815.1 Conus ventricosus | reverse complement strand
GGTCTGTTTATTTTTTCCGTAAATAAACTCAAACACTGCTGACAGGAACGTCATCAAATTTGTCACTGTTCTTTGTGGGTCCACTTTAAACGACATTTACTTTTACGGCTCGGGGGGGGGGGGGGGGGGGGGGGGGGCGGGGAGGGGGTGGGGGGGGGGGGGGGTGTTCACAACTGACGAAGTGTTGAAGAAACATGTGTTCACAGTCACCGACATTCATGTCCTGTCGTTCAGTGTGGAAAACGAGACGCCATTTTCATGTATGGAGATTGGCTAAACAGCCCTGTGTTACGTCCCTTTCTCGGATTCTAGTTTTGATTATCATCTTGCCCTTATCTGATCCACAGTCTGCGTCACACGCATGGATGTGTGAGTTGAGAGACGGGAGGGAGGGGAGGCGGTGTGTGCGCGCGTGTGTGTGTGTGTGTGTGTGTGTGTGTGTGTGTGTGTGTGGATGCGTGCGTGCGTGCATGCGTGCGTCCCTGCATGCGTGCGTGCGTGCGTGCGTGCGTGCGTCCGTGTGAGTGTGTGTACGTGCGTGCGTACGTGCGTGTGTGTGTGTGTGTGTGTGTGTGTGTGTGTGTGTGTGTGTGTGTGTGTGTGTGTGTGTGTGTGTGTGTGTGCGTGCGTGCGCGCGCGCGCGTGCGTGCGTGCGTGCGTGTGCGTGCATGCGTGCGTGTGTGTGTGTGTGTGTGTGTGTGTGTGTGTGTGTGTGTGTGTGTGTCCGGATGTCCGCGCGTGTCTGATCTTTGTCCGCTTGTCATGCTCGATTGGACAGACGGGGGGGAAATGGACTGAAAATCGACCTGATCGAGAACAATTAAAGATATTAATTAGACGTCGCAGACCAAAACGAAGAAAAAAAAAATCAACTATTTTCCCGTCTCCCCCTCTTATCCCGCACCAGCCTCAATCTTTCCGATCCCCCCCCCCCCCCCCCCCCCCTTCCCTACTCCCTCCACACACACATATTGCCCCCTCTTTCATTCCTCCCTCCTTGTGTCTTTCCCCATTTCATCCAAACTCTCTCTCTCTCTCTCTCTCTCTCTCTCTCTCTCTCTCTCTCTCTCTGTGTGTGTGTGTGTGTGTGTGTGTGTGTGTGTGTGTGTTTGTGTGCATATGTGTGTGCATATGTGTGTGTGTGTATGTGTGTGTGTGTGCATGTGTGTGTGTATATACATGTGTCTGTGTGTGTGTACGTGTGCATGTGTGTGTCTGTGTGCATGTGTGTGTGTGTGCATGTGTGTCCATGTGTGTCTGTGTGTGCATATGTGTGTGTGTGTGTGTGTGTGGAATGAGAACAGGTGAAGGATGAAACTTCCTCCGATGCATGTGACTATGTCTACCAGAGTGGTGTGAACCGTCCACCTGCATTCGTAATGTGAAACCGTATCCAGAGTTCCACCCACCAACCCAACAGTTTCCCCTCCCTGAAACCGAGAGGAAGGAGAGAGTGAGGTAAAAGAGGAAGGGGGGGTGGTGGTGGTGCGGGGGATGGGGAAGGAGTGCTTCGTGATCTCTTTGATAGACGTAGCCCATTGTAAAGACCTGTCGTGTTAGAGCACTTTCAATTATCGCCCCATCGTCTACACCCACCTCACACACCGAAATCATCCTCTTCCCCACCACAACCCGTGCCTGATGTTCAACGCCAGGTCCTTATGACAGGTGCGATGATGATGGGGGTAGACAGATTACCGGCCGCTGCCTGCATAAACAGGGTGAGAGTTGACAAGTTGAACACGGGTCAGGCCAGAGACTCGATACTGATGAAGACGACTGGATGAACGATAAAGGAAATCCGGTCTGTCTCTCCGGAGTGTGTCGTCGAGTCTCCGAGTGGAAAAACGCACCAAGATGAGAGTACCGGCCTAGGTGTCGTTCTCTCGTTAACAACTGCTTCAAATCGATGATTTTATTAGCGTTTCTTTGACACAAGAAATGTACGAGTGTTTTTTTCATATGCCATTGAAGAAATAAGGTGATGTATTATTGTCATTTTCAATGCCAATGGGAAAAAATACGGTTTACTCTCAAGAAATAAACCCCAAAAGTGAGTGTGACATAAGCATTCAAATGAATATTTACAACATTGAAAATCACAGCATCAAAATTACTTGGATATATGTAATAAACGACACGAAACGTCAGACTTCACATTTGACCTTTGTCAAAAGGAAACGCGTCGAGTGGCGGCACAAAGAAACAGACGTTTAGCAAACTGAATATTTGGATCATTCAAGTTGCTCGCTCTATTGTCATTGACCCATGTACCTGAGGTATATGAATGCAACACAATTTTCCTTTTTACTGCACTCACTTGTATGTGAATAGAGGAACATTCAAATTAAACTTCAGCATCAACACTTGAAACAAACATGGTTACAGAAAATATTCCGTTCTGGTTGTTGTTGTTTTCAATCGCCAGAGGGAAAACTCGGTCAGTTTTTGTGTACTGCACAGGAATTACATATCCCACTCGCTACCACCAAACACCACCACTACCTGTTCTGCCTCCTTCGTCACACACATGTATTTCATCACTGAGATACGAAATCGGCGAAGTACTTTCAGAGATATTCCATAAAGAAGAAAAACTGTTTTTGGCCGTTATAGCCGTTAGTAACGGCTATTCTGGTAAAATAAGACATCGGGCATCATCCGTGACCCATAATGAACATACCTACAAATTTTCAGAAAGATCGGCCCAGACGTTTTGTCTGGAGCGAGTGGAACACATTTTGACCACGGACAGACATACACACAGACAGCATTTCTTCGTTCCCATCGTAAAGCACTCCCTGTTCTATAAGAACTGAGGGTACAAAAAGGAATGCACCATTTCAGACTTCATGAAAGTGCGATGAGCAGTGAGCGTTGGGAGACCTGTCGAGTAAGAAATGATGACTCATCCGTCGAGAAAAGCAAATAAAAGACGGTTTTCATGGAACTGGAAAACAAACTGTTTAATTCTTCATGAAAGCGCGCATGCGTAATGGATGTTGCGCGCGAGACCTGTCGAGTAAGAAAAGTTCACCCCTCTGTTGCGAAAAGCAAACAAGAGACGATTTCATGGAACTGGGAAAATTTTCGGTTCAAAGACTGAATTTATGGCGTCCAAAAGCATAGTGTTTCTGAGCGTTGGCAAACTGATTTGACGAGCGAGTGGCTAGATTAGTCGAATTTTCTGTTGTTAAGATTTGCTTTTGTCAATATCTGCTGTGTATTGTTAAAAGAAAACACACACACACACACACACACACACACACACACACACACACACACACACACACACACACAAGCTGTGACAAGGTCATGGTGTGATAGTAGTTCACAACGTTGAGTTTGTCACTCTCTTGACTTTGAGCACACTTTCAAATTTTGATCAAACCATAGTGGCAGCGTTTCACAGACATAATCATGATGCTGTTGTGTTTTACAAAGCAAGAAGTAAACCAGAAAAATCTTCAATCACATACGAGATCGACTAGTGTTGAGAGGCAAAACAATGAGATTTTTTTTTTCCTTGCTCGGCAGTTTCTGCTAAACGTGTTCCGGCACCGGGTTAACAAAGGGAGGGAACTGCTTCCTCTTTGTCGACAGTGAAAGTGTTAAAACGGTGTACCGGACCTCCCTGCTCATTGTTTTGTCAGAGTGATCCGTCCCTGTGAATCTGTATTCAGAGCTGGGACTCGTCAACTCGCCAGCGGCAGTGTTAGTTACACGATTTTCACAATGTCATTCATACTTCAGACCTTGTAGATATATATAGGCTAATCAATAACATCCGAAGCAAAGGCTAAAGTCACATCCATCGTCTGGAAATGTTATGGTGACAGATCGGAGGGGAGGGGGGGGGGTGGAGAGAGAATTTGAATTTTTTTTTAAATCTTCATGAGAAAAATTCCGGTCTGAACATGGGTATCAGAGCTTGGCCTACTAGAAATCATTACATTAGCCGGACTCGTCTTACAAGAGAAGCGACCAAGGGGGAGTCATCTATTAGTATTGTTGTTGTTGTTCTAAAAGAAATCGGCTTGGTCAAACACATTTGTGACGTCAAACGTGAAAATAAGACAACATTCGTGGCTTCAAGCGTGAAAATAAAAAAAAAACAATTTTTTTTGATTTGCTGTGGTTTTCGTTTTTGTTTTGATTTTACAAGCATACATGACAGTGTGACAGCGTAAATCTTAAAGATGAAAATGAATTCCAAGAAATCCAGAGCTTTGCATACATAAGCAGAATGAACGAAAGTTGGCCTGTTTGTAAACAAACAAGTAGCGCTCCTTCGGTGAGTGCTTTGATATGGCTTGACTTTGTTCAGCGATTCACCATGAATCCATAAATAAGTAAGTAATATATTGTCTGATATTGTAGCCTATACTGGTTCTTGTCTGATATTGTGGCCTATACTGGTTCTATATGTATAATACATTTATGTATATCTAAACCTCTGTGTGGCATAAATCATATTAAATCGTCTGATCCCGCCAAAAAATATCATGATAACTGATATAATCTATGCACACAATTCATGCCTTTTCTAAGTGCATAAAGCATTATTTGAGTTCAAATTATTCAGAGACTGTCAGGTGTGTATTTAAAATGTTGCTTATTAACGGCCTTCACAGTTCGGTGACATCTTCATGCATGGGATCGCTGGGATAACAAAAATGCATCACTCTGACAAATCTGCTTGTCTAAATCCCGTTTTTATGTCCTCAAAACTACCAAGGTTAAAACAGGGTAACTCTTTCAGCCACGATCAATTACTTACACGCCCATAACTCCGAAAGAATGCTGCTTGCAACAACGCCCGATCGCCTTAGCCGAGACGCCAACGCAGAGCGCACTGAATAAACAAGGAGTCATCAACGTTTACCAGTGACACCTGCACGCACAAACACACAACCAGATCGGCATTCTGAATATACCTAGACCCACTTGTTTACCCATGTGAAGTAACGTTCGTTTAAAGGCCTACTTTCGAGATTGGCAATAATTCGTCAACTTGACAGATATATCAAATGCTTGACAAAGATCAAAACCGAACACTTGAACCGTTGAACGATCTGTCAAAGTGGGCATTTTCACCTGTAATCCAGGATAAAGGGAGCAATCATCCAATTTTTGGGATTGCATGATTTCTCTTGACGTCAGTAGTATAATTAAACAAATTATTGTTCGATACGAGGCACATCAATCCATTCGATCTTGCAGTTATTGTTAAGTGCATGCATTGACACCGGAGACCTGTGTGGCCTGAATCGACGAGAAGATTTCGGCGAGGACAAAGACGTTTTCTGTCAGCTGGGAAGACAATCCTACGTAATGCATATATGACGTCATTTTTTGTCTCTTCTCCCTTTCTTTCTCGAGAATCCCAGACAAAGCCTTGCGCTACAGATCTGACTTCAGTCGCAATAGGCAACCCTCTGCTATTGTAATACCCTTAGTAACACATTCAACGGCAATCATATATATATACATTTTTTTTTCTCTCTCTCTTTTTTTTTAGTTAAAACTGTATTAACTTTTTATACATGAGAACAGTTCAGGCAGCCCCACAAGTGACAACACAATCTTCTGCCCACGTCGCTGAGGTTAGCAAAGCGATTTTTTTTTTTTTTAGTTGTTTGTTGTTGTTTTTTTGGTGGTGGTGGTGGTGGTTTGTTTGTTTTGTTTGCTTGCTTGTTTGGTTTTTCGTTAACTCTATACGGCAGAAAGTTTTAGCGAAATGAACCCCGAAGAAGAAGAGGAAAAGGAAAAAAAAACAATAAGAGAAAAGAAAAGTAAGAATGTTGCACGCACGTTAGATCATATTCCACATTTCGGAGGTGTAGGCAGTCTATCTGTGTCGTTGAGATAGGCAACACGAAAATAAATCACGTAAATACTATAGTGTCATGTGTAGACATCATCCCCAAATACAGAATGCGCCTACTTCAATGGTTTTGTTACACACTATCGTATAAGCAAAATTTGACTAATAATAAACTTCGGATTTCTAGATTAGAAACGAAGGGGGGAAAAAAACAAGAAATGAAAGAAAATGAAACAATGCATCATAATCGTAAGTTGAAAACAAGCACTTCTTAACAATACCAGTTTAAGTGAGAGCCAACATGGCCACCAAAGTCATATCAGGGCGGTCGGTGAGTGTGGAAACTGAACTCTGTACAACAAGAAAAGCAAATAACGGCCGCAAATGCACGCACGTTTGAGAGATAGAAAAAAAAAACATGAAAGTAGCGTCTGGCACCGAGAAACCGTCATTCAAAGACTCTGCAGACTTTGAAATTAACCTGAAGAGCACCCTGTTACCCGGGAAGACATATTGGTGAAACAAGCCGCCTGCATCCTTTGAGATAGAACCTGGTGAACTTAGACACGAAGTCAGAGGCATTGATGAATGGATGCTTCTTACGCGGGTGAGAGAGAGAGAGAGAGAGAGAGAGAGAGAGAGAGAGAGAGAGAGAGAGAGAGAGTCAGACAGACAGACAGAGACAGAGAGAGAGAGCATGGATAGAAGAGAACATGAGAGAACATGGATAGAAGCAGAGATATACAAATGTTTTAGAGAGAGACAGACAGACTACAGAGACCGAGAGAATATGGATAGAAGAGAACATTAGAGAACATGGATAGAAGCAGAGATATAGGGATGTTTCAGAAAGAGAGACAGAGACAGAGACAAAGACAGACAGAACGTGGATAGAAGAGAACATTAGAGAACATGGATAGAAGCAAGAGATATATGGATGTTTTAGGAGAGGGGGTGAGAGTGAGTGAGAGAGAAGAGAGAGCCAGAGAGAGAGAGAGGAGGAGAAGGGGGGAGACAGACAGACAATCAGACATACAGACAGACACTAGCCAACTGTCACTGACACGTTTGCTAAGTGTCATGACACGTATCAGGTATGTGGGAAGAGAGAGAGAGAGAGAGAGAGAGAGAGAGAGAGGAGAGAGAGAGAGAGAGAGAGAGAGAGAGATGCAATTTTACACATACCGAATTTTCGATTACCAAAACAGCCACTTATTTACTTTCACACATAACCCCTTGTGAAGCTAATGGCTTTATGAGCTTACACCAAAAGATCGTGCATAATACATGTTCACATTCAGGCCTGACGACTTTGATCCTCTTTTCTTCGCTTCTTTTGAATCTTTATGGCTGTGTGTGTGTTTTGTTCCTTTCTTTATTCATTTACAGTCCTCGCTTCACGCGCACTCCAGGAGGAAAAAGAAAGAAAATGGAGGAGACTGGGTGGAGAGGAATGAAATGCGAAGGGATGAAATGGAGAAGGGGGGGGGGTTGAGGAAGGCGGGGGAGGGGGGGAGGGAAGAGAAGGGGCGGGGGGCTAACTCCACAATCAGCGTAACAGCCGGCGAGACTTGAAAGGTGAGAAAGGGGAATAAAAAGGAAGGAGAGAGAGACACAGAACGAACGAACGAACGAAACGAACGAAATTTTATTTCACCAGGGTAATGAGATAAGCAAATTACACATGCTTTTTTCCACCCAGCCCTGGGAAAAAAAAGCAAACAAAAAAAAAACCACATGGACAACACACAAGTCAATATGGCAACAAAGAGGAAAAGTAAATACACCAGTCAACTTGCAAACTGTAAGAAGTAACAGACTAATACTACAAAAGCAAACGACAAGATCGTGCAAGCATCCATATGCGAGAGAAAGAAAGAAAGAAAGAGAGAGAAAGAGAGAGAGAGAGAGAGAGAGAGAGAGAGAGAGAGAGAGAGAGAGAGAGAGAGAGAGAGGAGAGAGAGAGAAAGAGAGCGAAAGCAGGGGTGTGGGGTGGGATAGGGGAGGGGTGGGGGGGGGGAATATATGTAAAGTACAAATACAAACGGGGAAACAAGAGTCAAATAGACTTGAATACACTCTATACATCAAATAACAAAATGCAGTTGAGCGATATCATCAATGTAAAACATGTCAATTAGCTTAATCCATTAATGCTGTGGTTCAAATGACACGTGCAAGATTTCCGTCTAACACAGGCTTGTAATCGTACAGTATTTTATTTCTATTCACTGAGACTTTTAATTGATTTAGAAATCAACTAGTACAGTTTTTTTAATATATATCTTTTAATTACTGAACAGAATCCTTTTAAGCGCTCTTTAAAAAATTTTAAAACTTGAGATTTTTTTTCGGGAAATGGAGGAAAAATTTTTTCCAGTACGAAACCACCACGTATACGAGGTTTGATTTGTAAAGGTAAAGGTTGGGCAAAAAGGCATTTTTAAACCCTTTGGACGTGCCTTTTGCCCTTCGCCCCGGAAACGTTTACAATGGAGGGGGCCCTTTTACCATTTCCCATTTTATCCCTAAATTAGCCTTATATATTCGGGTTTTTGTTTTTGGGAAAAAGGGAAACCCAAGGATTTATAATCTTTTTTAAGGTTTTAATGAACTGATTTTAAGAGAACTAATTTTATTGCAACGCCTATGCAATTTTTGCAAAAGGGTTTTTCAGAATGTTTGCGCTGGCTGAACCCATAAAAAAAAGCATAGCAATAATTGACGTTTATGGGCATAAAAGAAATGTTTTCTAGAAAGCATATTCAGAAAATCTTTATTTTTGACAACGGAAATTTTTTGGGATATTTTTTGCGTAGGTAAGCAACGTGTTGGGGCCATGATAATTTTTGTTATCAATGAAAACCCACCCAAAAACCTTTATGGTTTTTTAACTTTTTCCCGATTTTTTACTAAAAACAATTATTGAAAAAAAATAAAAAGGCAATTTTTTGACGTTTTTGCCCGCTAGTAATGCCCTTTGCATTTTTTTTTTTTTGGGGCATTAAGAGCCCATGGGAATGTTTTCCGGCCCATTTGGGGCACTGTTTTAAACAAACTTGAAGATGGGCCCCGTCCCCACCCCCCAAGCAAGGGGGGGTTAAAAAGCATGAGTTGCCCACCGAAAAATAATTCGCAGTCAATCGGAAAAAAGGGGCCCCAAACGGAAAAAAAAACCCTTTTTAAAATAAGAGGAAAAAAAAAAAAGGGGCCCCCCAAAAAACCCAAAAACCCCTTTAAACTCAATTTAACCCCCCCCCCGAAAACCCGTTTAAGGAAAACCCCCCCCCCTGCCCCCCCATTAAAAAATCCCCCCCCCCCCCCCCCCCCCAAATTTTAGGAGCCCCGTAAAAAGCGAGCTTTTTAAAGAGAAGGGAGTGGTTATGATATCAAAAGCTTTAGCTAGATAAAAGAAGACAACTCCTTAAGTTCATTGTTATTAATTTTCCCCAAGACAGGAACAGTTTTAAAACCAAATTTTCCTTTGGCCCTCAAAATGCTCCTCCCCCGAGTTTTTGGGCAAAAAGTGGCCAAAAAAGCCGCCAATTCCTGTTTCCTCGACAAGAAACCCAAAAAAAAATAACGACCCTACAAAAAACATACTGTGGGGGGGTTACCCTTTTTTTAAATATAATTTACAAACCCTTTTCAGATTTAGTTTTTTTTTAATCCGTTTTTCCTGGTCATTTTTCAATAACATCATTTTCGGCGAAAACATTTTTCAAAAAAACCTGTTTTTCATGTGAAATAAAACTAAAAAGTTTTTTAACTGTTCTCTAAAGTTTTTTAAAAAAGGGAAAGTTATTTTTTTGACAAAAAAACCACACATTTTTCCACCCATGTCTTCCGCGGGAAAGCCAGTTTTGACAAAAGTTTTTTCC
The DNA here is from genome assembly GCA_018398815.1 of Conus ventricosus. Classification (NCBI taxonomy): domain Eukaryota; kingdom Metazoa; phylum Mollusca; class Gastropoda; order Neogastropoda; family Conidae; genus Conus; species Conus ventricosus. Next base: position 30,486,892 of record CM031600.1, on the reverse strand, counting down.
TTTTTTAACTATGTCTCTTTCTGGCCCGAGCAGTATTTTATAATAAAAAAGCTTTTTGCTTCCTTCAAACAGTCTAAAAAAAACTTTTTTCAAAACCTCATCAGTTTTTTGCTAGGTTAAAACAAATATAGGGTATCATCTGCCCCCTAAAAAACCTTTCTATTTGATATGCTTTTTTTCCCATTTAATTTTTTGGACAAAAAAAACCAAAATATTTTAAAAATTTAAAAACAAAACCTTTTTGAAAACCGGTAAAGGAAAATATTTTTTTTCCCACAACCATTTTGGGTCCCCCAATTTAAATTTTGGGAACAATGGGGGGGGTTTTTGGTCATAAATTTTAAAAAAACTGCTCCATATTTTTAAATAAAAAAAATTTAATAAAAATCCGTTATTGTTTTTATAAATGCTCCTTTTAAAAAAATTATTCAGTTTTAAAAAAAATAAAAATAAGGTCTAAATGTGTAATAAAAAACCCAAATTTTCCCGTTCTGAAAAAATTGTTTCCTATTTAGACTAATATTGTTTTTGGTTGTTGTTGAAAATGACCTTAAAACCTCACCATTTGTTAAGAACGACGAGGTAATTTTAAAGTTTTTAAACGTCAATTTTTGCCACAATTAGAATTCCTTTTAAAAGGACGTCCCCTGACGCCCCCCACAGCCCCTTTCCCCTCGCCTAATCTTTAAAAACAAAAATTTTTCAAAATTTTTTGGGGAACGCATCATCAAATTTCTTTTGTGGAAAAAAATGTAATTTTGTAGAAGTTTCCCTTTTAAAAACTGTTTCTTTTCTGGGGAGGATGTATTTTTTTTTCCCCTTGGGTTTTGTTATTTAAAATTCCCTTTCCGCCAATTGTGTCGGCATAAAAAATTAAAAGAAAAAGGCCCCCAAGATTTTTTGAACGCTTTTTTTTGAAATTTTTTTTGCCGGCTAAAAAAATTTTAAAGGGGTCTTATGAATTCAAATTTTATTTCCCATTTTTAAATATGGTTCCAAGTGCCATTTGAGGTCAGGTTTTCGAACTATTTTATTTTCATACGGGCCAAACATTATTTGCCTTAAAAGGGAAGTTTTTCTAGTTTGGGAAAACTTTTTGTTGTCGCCAACCTCTTTGCGTTTTTTAATCACCATTTTTAAATGTATAAAAAACCATAAAAAAGCCCCCTATTCACCATTCTGTTCAAAGTCCGAAACGTCTTCCCCAAGGTCTTTTAATTAAAAAGTTTTTAAACACCTTACAGGCGCTAATGTAACTCCTGGTTTTTTCCGGGCCCCCGGGGACAAAATTTTTAGTAAGCATTTTTTTTTTTCCCAAAAAAAAATGTGCGGGGAAAACAAAAATTTTACAACTTTCCCTTTTTTTTCCCTTTTGTTTTTTTAAAATAAATGATCGACCCCCCCACAAACTAATTTTTTAAAAACTGAAAATTAGGGACTTGTAAAATTTTTCATAATCGCAATATGCATTTTTCCCTGATGGAAAGCTTTTAAAAACCCGTTGGGGGGCCCTTCCTCATATAAGTATTCATCAGGGGCCAGCTCACCCAAAATAAAACATAAAAAAAAGAATGTAATCCCAAGATCGAGGGGGAATTTTTTCCCCCCTAAGTATTTTGGTGGGTTTGGTAATTTAAAATCTATAATTGTTACCGAAAAGCCAAACATTTTAAAAGCTAGTTTCTTTATCAAAATGAAACCCTCCTTCTTTTTCCAGGCTTTGAATGTTAACATTGTTTTTAGATTTGAAATTTTAAAAGTTTGGAGAAAAGTCAAAGTTACTCTTTTGCTTTTTTTAAGGAGCAAAACCCGTAAAAACCCCATAGTTTTTTTTAACCCCGCTCCCCTTTTTTCCCCTGTTTTGTAAAACCTTTTAGAACCTTTTTAATTCCCCCCTTCCCCCCCCTTCCGCTTATATAAAACCATACGTTTTGTAGAATTTTTTTCATGGAGTGCGCCCATTTGGTTTCGGAAATCGTTTTCAAAAACCCAAGTTCTAAAAAACAAAAGGACGGTCTTGGGGTTGTTATTGTTACAAACATTTTTTAAAACGAAAAAAAAAATGACCCCTTTCCCAAAAATACGATGCAAAATTTTCTTTTGGGGGCCGATTTCAAAATCTTAAAATATAGAAACTGATACCCTTGACATTGCTGTGCCCCCAACTGCCTTTTTTCAAAAAAGGTTTGGTACCCATTAAGCAAAAAACCTTTAACCCCCCTATTGAAAACGCCCCAAAAACAAGAAAGCGGGGTTTTGCCCCATCCGAATGCGGGGGTTTTAAATCAGAACCTTTAAAACTTTGCGGGTTTTTGGGGCATAAAAATCTGGGTGGGGAAAGTGGGGGTTGCAGATAAATTTAAATCACCATGATCCTTTGGGAGGAAGTGTACAGATTTCATTTTTCTTTTAACCCTTCAACCTTTTTGCCCTGAAACTGCGGCCCTTTAAACCAAAATGAAAAACCCCAAATTTAAAAACCACTCAGAAACATAATAGACATGAAGGTTTTTAAAAAGGGATCTTACCAAAATTCAATAAAACATCAAACAGGCTTTAAACCAAAATTTGGTTTCAAAATCAGGGCCAAGGCGACCTTTTTTATTTGGGCACGCACGGGGAAAGTATAACATGACTGGCATCCTCCTTTCAAAACTTTTTTTTTTCGGGCCCCAATGTTCGGGCCCGGGGCCCCTCCCGCAAGGGGGCATAAAACAGCAGGGGAAAACATTTATCTTAGACATTTTAAAGGGCCTAACTAAGGGGGAAATAAAAACGAAAAACCGACTCTATTCCACTTCCCAATTTTGGTGTTTGCTGGGTTCAAAAAGCACAGGCAAATAAAAGCAAAACTGTTTCCTTCTACGGGCTTTGACGCGAAAAAAACAATACTTAGCAAATTTAGGGGGAACCGAAAAAAAAATCAAACAGTTGATTTCCTTCAAGAATTAAAAGATCCCAAAAATGTTTAAAATTTACGAAAGATCGAAAAGTTTGCTGGTTGGCACTGGTTTTTATACATGCTGCCTTTTTCCTAAACCCTCCAGATAGGTTATAAAAAATAAACTTTAATAATGAAATTCTTATAGCGGGAAAATAAACGGGAAGGGTTTGGGAAAAAAAAACAACATAAATTCTGGGCCTTTAATATTAAAACAAAAAAAAGAAACGCCCAAATTAATTTCAAAAAAATTCCCGAAGCCAAAACCCCCAAAAGTCATTAAAGGGCCACCCAAAGCCGCGGACTCTGTTCGCGATGACCGAATTTTAAAAAGAAAAACGCTTGTTTTTGGGGTTTAACGGGCCTGGGATTATTTGGTTTTTAAATCTTACTAAATATTAACCCCAACTATTAAAAAAGAAAATTTTCCATAATGCTGGGCCAAAAAGCCAACCCTTTGCTTGCAGTAGAAAAAACCCCACTGCCAAACCCCCAAATATACCCGGTAAAAGTTCTATAGTTTTAAAACGGGCAAATTTTTTTTAATAAACTTGAAAAAGATCAAGCTTTTTTTTTTCCCCCATGTTTTATCAGGGGGGAGGCAAATGGGGGTGGAGGTATTTAAACTTTGGCCACCCCCCGCCTGTAAATACCCCAAAAAACCAATGTATTTAATTGCAAATCCTAAGGCAGTTTAACCCCCTTAAATGTGAAAAACCTTTGCTCTCAAAACAGTTTTTTATTGTTCTGTTTGGTGGTTTTCATAAAAAAATTCTTTGGATGTTTCTCTTTTTCTTTTCATTTGGAGTTCGAAATTTGGTCTCGGGAAGTAGTTAGCATTTTCTGGTTTTTGCCGACCCCTTTTTTGTTCAAGTCTTTTAGTCTTTGGGTTATTCTTTTTTTTAAAACCACCAGGCCCTAATTTTGGCGTCTCCCCCTCAACAAATTTTTTTCCCTTTTTCCCTCTTTTTTATGCCCCACTAGTTCACCAGTTTTGCAAAATTGTTTTTTTAAATTCGCCCTTGAGGGTTCTTAAACATGATAAAGGGGCCCCCGCTATTTCTCGCATGGGTAGGGGTTGGGGTCGTTTAATTGTCTTTAAACGCGTTTTTTTCGGGAAAAACGGGTTTTTTCCCCTTCAAATTTTAATTTATTAATTGGCCTGAATGTTTTAAATTTCCCTTTAAATTTTCCCATGTTTTGCTTTTGGGTTTATCTGTGGGGAAAGTTCTTGCAGTGTTTTTTTAAAATTTTTTAGCAAACTGCACCCCCCTTTCAAATTTTGGGTTTCTAGAAATTTAAAGGGGAATTTTGTCTTTCCACAGGGGTATTGTATAATTGAACTCTTGGAAAAAATTTTGAGGGGTCGGTTTTTTTGTAAGCCAACAAAATTTCCCTTGATCGCCCTTTACAAACAAATAAACCCTTTCTAATTCAAAATCTTTTGGGGTCTTAAATTCGGGGGGTTTCTTGACCTAAATTTTTTGTAAAATGCTCCGACCTTTACTTTCTAAAAAATTCCCACGCCGCAAGAGAGCCCCGAGCGAGGGCCGTGCCCAAAGGGAAAAATTTCACTCATGTCGTCCCCCGGATCAAAAACATCATAATCTTCTTCCCCTTAAATTTTCCCCCCATTTTTTTTAAAAAAAATTAACTTTTTATTTAGTTTATAAAAAAATGTCACAAGCTTTATGCTCAAATTCAAAACCCGTAAGAAAGCTGAAAAAAACCCCCTTTGGCGGGGCGGGGGAAAAAAAGGGAATTTTTAATCGTTCCAAAATAACCCATCTACAAATGATGCAGATCAAATTCAAAATTTTAAGATTAAGACCTAGGGGGGAATGAAAAGTGGCCGGGGCCCCGCCCCGGCCCCCTTTTAAAAAGGAACCGCTTAAAAACCCGCCCAAAACCCAAAACCCGGCCCAAAATTTTGGGAGGGGCCAACTTTTAAGAAAATTTAAAAAAAAATTTGGAGGGGCAAGAATATTTTCTTAAACCCCAAGCAGCCCAAAATTTTTAACCTTTCTGTCTATGGCAACCGCGAATAAAAGGGGGAAGATTTTGCGTTTCAAGGAATGGGCAATGAAAAAACCACTAAAAAAAAAAAAAAGGGCGCCGAACCCCCCTCATTTGCTAAAAGCAGCAAAAAGGCTTTAGCTTAATTTTAAGGCCTTAGGGAATTTTTTCCTTTCCCCCTAGTTTTTGAGTTTTTTAAAAGCGCATGCCCCATTTTTAAAAGGACCCATTAAAAGCCAGATTGTCTTTTGAACAAAAACCCTTTTTTTAATTGAAACAAACGTTTTAAACAAATCAAAAAAGACACCGAAAAAAAGTACGAAATTCGACATCTCGCTAGAGTTTGACTTTGTTCAGAAACCCTTTAAAATTACAAAAACTGTTTTGGGGATCAATTTTCCCCAAAATATAAAAAATATTACGAAAACGTGCTCCCATAAAAACATACCTAGAAGCGGGGCCAACACTATTTTAAAAATTTTATTTTTAGCGCCCTCAGCAAGATCGTTTTAAAGGTATTTTATTGCTGTGTGAAGATGAAAAAACCCATTAAAAAGAGGAATAAAAAATTTTTTTAAATCCCAAAAAAACAAAAGTAAAATTTGTTCAAATTGAGGGCAGTCCAACCAAATCTATGCAAAGCGGACTTAGCCCCTTATCATAAATTTTGCCGAAATAAGAAAATTTTTTGGGGGGTGGGGGGGGTAGAAGTCCAACAGAAAACCTTGCGTCTAAAGTCTACCCCTTCACAGTGAAAACTTGATGATTTTTTAAAAACCAAAATACGGTTTATGGTTTGGACCAAAGGTAACGGAGGAAAATCAGTTACATGGAAGCGGGAAAACGGGGAAAAGGGGGACGTAAAAAACCCTTTAAAAATTGATAAAAAAGAAGAAGCCAAAAAAACCCTAATTTTACTTTTGTTTATAATATATGATGCGGGGCCCCGAATATTAAAGGTTTAGAAATTTACAAGAGGTACTATACTAAATTTTTTTTTCATTTTATAAAAAGCATGTTGCCCGGTTTACCCAACTGTCCCTCCCGCGCCGCCAAAAGAAGAGATAGCGGGAAAATTCTTTTTTTTAAAAGAAACCCCTGAAGAAAAAACCCTTTCAGATTAAAAAAACATTACACAAATGAAACCCAAAAATTTGGCGGGGACCTTTCAAATACACCCAAAACCAAACGAAGGTTTTCTGCGGGCCTTTTTAATGCTGTTACAAATGTCAATACGGGGGCCATCAAATTTGTGCTGCATCAGCGGGAAACCCGATTTGTAGGCCCTCTTGCAACGGGCGTTGGTGCACCCCCCGTTTTACCTCTGGGGGCGGTTTTTTTTTTTAAAAGTTTGGCCTGTGTTCATTAGCGTAGGTGCGCTGCAAAAAAATAAAAACAAAACCCCAAAACCCACACAGTATTTTTTCAACAAAAAGGGCCCAAAACCCTTAAGCCGTTCAAACTGAAAATTAAATAAAGCGCTAGCTGACTAAAACCCTAGGGAAAGAAGAATTAATCGTTTACGGGCCCTTTTTGATGACTAAAAAAAGACAAAAGTTTGATCTTCAAAAAAAGGCAAGGCCCAAGTTTTTTCCCCACAGCCAGACGCCGAGCAGAAAAAAAAAAGGGAAATGCTTAAAAAAAGTAAACGAAAAAAAAAACTCTTTTCAAAACGCTCACTTAAAAAACCCCAAAAGGGCCCGTTTTATACTTTATTTTAAATGATCCAACCCAAAAAAAGACCGTTGATATTGGTTCTTTAAAGAATTTTTTTTTTTTTAAAAATAAATTTTTTGAGTTGGGAAAAGGACCAAAGGGGAAGATATATGAAGGCCCAAGACAAATTTTTTTGAAGCAATGCAAAAAAAATTTGCCCAAGAGCGCAAAATGAAAATTGATTTAGAAGTCATTGTCCAGCAAACTTAGGGGCAAGCTTTGGGTTCATGCATTTCCCAAGTTCCCAAGAAACTAACAATAGACCCCCCCTTTAAAATTTAAATTTTAGCTTTTTTAATTAAACTATGTAACAAAATGAAAAAAAATCTAAAAAGTCGGGGTCTCAACTAAACAGCAAATATTTTTTTCCCAAAATGATTTAAACCCCGGGGTTGGGGCAAAACAACGGGTTTGCACCATTTGACGGGCGGGCTAAAGAACCCAAAAATTTGAGAGGCTCTGGTTGGTCAGAGGGCGAAGCCTAGAGATCAAAAAAAAAACCCTTTAAAAGAATGCACCCAAATTTTTGGAAAGCCCTCACTTTCCCAAACCACCTCCAGTTTAAGTCGCAAAAAAGCAGTTAAAAATAAAAAATACAGAAAACCCCAATTTTTTAAAGTGGTGTGTTCTTTGCAAGGCGGAAATTCGCCCGCAAAAAGGCAGAGAGAGTGTCTAACTATCGCCCTTACTCAATAAATCTTAATTTTAGGGGAAAAATTTTCCCTTTCCCGTTAGCGGGTTTTCCAAATTGATCGTTTGAAGAACAAAACAAACCCATAACTGTTAATTCTACACAGGGGATGAGGAAAAAATTTGGTCCCAAATTAAAGTGTCCAAGAACATTTCCAACGTTTGGAGCCAGAAAAAAATAATGTTGATTTATTTACTAAGTTTTCCCAAAGGGGGGCGCCACATTACACCTGAAACAACAATAAAAACAAAATGCAGCATACTTCAAAAGATGGGCACAAACAAAAATTCGCGAAAATGTTTAAAAAGAATGCCATCTTTTCAAGCCGGGGGAGGGGAACATAAAAAAACTTTTGTATCCCCCCAAATTGACGAAAAAACAGAACTTTTTTAAGGGCCCCCCCCCGGGATCAAAAAGTTTTTTTAAAGAACGGGAAAAGGGCCCCTTTGAAACATTCCCCAAATTGTTGTTTACGCAGACTTCAAAACCCCTCTTTGGGTTCCCTTTAGGGGGGGGCCCCCCAGCCCCAAAAAAACTTCAAAAAACAGTCTTAAAATAATCATCAGATTTTTTTCATTTCCCTTCAAAAATTGTCGGGTCGGATGGCGCTCATTCAGCACCAAATTATAAAGGGGGACCAGATGCTGAAAGAAAACATTTTAAAACCCGCATGCGCAAGTGCTTTAAGGGACGGGTTCAAAACAAATTTAAACCTAAAAATCAAAAATGACCTCCTGAAGTCAACAGCGGGTATGACTCAGCCACGAAATTGTTGGTTTTTCCCGGTTTTTAGGGGCTAACCCCCAAGATTTGTAAACCCCACGGGAAGAGCCCAAAGATCACTTTAAAAAATTTGGGAATTTTAAAAGGAGAAACACACAGAAAAAGCAACCCTTCAACAAAAGGGTTAAACCCAAAGCAGGGAAAGGGGCCCATCTTCTTTCATAATTTGCGAGGGTTCGACTCTCATTTTTATTGGCAAGCAGAAACCCCGCCGCCTTAAAGGGTAGAAAGCTTTCCCCACAGTCATCAAAAAGTAAAGGTGTTTCACTTTAAAAAAACCCGGGTTCTTTCTAGGGACTCAATGCAACCCCATGAGGGGCCCTCATTAGAGCACTGGCTATGCCTTAAAGTCCGCCCAAAAAGGGAAAAAAATTTTTTGCCCCTCAACTCTCTTTAAAGAAAGGGTGTTTTTCCCCCCTTATGGGGGTACATAACATTTGGGGAAAAAGGGTTTTGGGAAAAGAACTCACTTCCCCCTAAAGGTGCGTTTCTTTTCTAGTCTTAAAAGGAAAGGACCCCAGTGATTCTGATTACCAGCATGCTCAAGATGCGGGCAGAAGTTAGGGGTAAAACGAGGGGGAGACAAACATGATTCAACTTGATGGCGGGATGTTTTTTGTTGGGCGGGACGTCTTTGAAAATTATAAAAAACCTGCAGGGAAACATTTTTAACCCCTGGATCCGCGCATTACATTTCTGCCCCCGGGGATAGCGGGGAAAATCTTTCTTAAATTTTAAAGGAGTACAGATTGTTTTTTTGCCGATATACCAATGTTTTCCAGAAGATTGAAAAGGGGTTCGGGGGGGAAATTTAGTATGGCGTGGCTTTCATTTTTGAAAAGCAAACAAAAAATTTATTTGGGTTTCTTTATGATCCGAGTAAAAGGGGCTAACAAACTCAGGAATTTAAAATGCAAAAAAATCTGATGGTTTTGGAAAATGGCGCAACATTTCCCGAAAACGCAATTTTAAAAAAGTACCCGGGTACGAAAAATTATTCAAAAGGGCAATAAAGTGGTTGAACAGTTTAACCCCAGATAAACAGCGGGGTTTTTATTCTAAAATTTTGACTTAGAAAAATCCTCATAAACCCCCAATGCCGCAAAATAAAAAAACCATTGGGCAGCAAAAAGGGGTCAAAAAGATGGATCCAAGAGACCCGCCTAAAACTTGACCTTTTTCTCGGGAAAAAAAAAAATTATGTCTTCATTATGGGCCAAAACCAATTTTTTTTAAAGAATGGGCGAAGTTGACAGCTGTTTCAACGCAAAATTGCTTTTGACAAAAACTTTCAGGGAAACCCATACTTTTTTCCATGAAGAACACTGATCTCAAAACCCCAAATCCCCAGTTTGCTTCAAAAAAAGACTTTTTCAACTGATGAACAACAGCTTTTTTGGGGAAAAGACAAATGGAGAACCCGCACAAGCAAAAGGGATGTCAATTAGTAAACCAAAAGGGGGAACGAACCCAATTAAGTTTGACTTCAAAACCAAATTTAAACAGGATTCAGAAGATTTCTTTAATAAAGTTTTTTGGGCATAAAAAAGAAAAAAAAAAAAAGTAAAAATTTAGAAAAAACCTTGTATTTTTTGGGGGGGTTTAAAACTGTTTTAAAATTTCAAAGCTTTTGATTTTTAGAGTTTTTTTATGACTTTTTTAACCCCTCGTACCTGAGTCCAGAGTATTTTCAAAGTTACAGAAAAGTTTTTGTTATGTATCCCAAATTTGACGACATCTAAAAAGGACATGGAAACCGACGTACTAAGGGAAATGCGGGGAGGGGGTTTTAACGACAAAATTAAATTCCCCTAAAGATTCCCTTTCCCTTTACCCCGTTAAAAAGGGAATTTTTTAAGGGAAAGATGAAGGAAAAAATTTTTCGGAAAAGGTGATAAGGGTATGGGGGTTAAGATCAAAAAAGTACGTTTTTTTCGACCCGGGAAAAAAAAAATAAATTAAGAAAGAAAAGGGAATATCTCGCATCCGTTGTGCAGTCAAACATTTCACATGACAACTACAAAGAAGCTTTTTTTTGGGCCCAATAAGACTTTTCACCCATGAAAAACGTAAAACGCGATCTAATCAAACTGAGTCAACCCCAAAAAGTTTGTAACAAAAAAAGCCAAATTAGATAAAACAAACCAAAACGGGTGTTTTTTTAATCCGAGTTTTCATATAAAATCGGGCACGGGGGGGGAGAACCGCAAAAAACAGGGGGGTTTATATTTTTAAATCAACTTTTATTAAAAGATAAATCATAGTTTCATAAAAATTCTTTTAAATTTTTTTCCATGTTTGTTTGGACAAAGTTCGAATTTTTTTTTTTTTTTAAAAATTTTTTTTTTCCCAAATTTTGGGGGTTTTGAGTTGTAGGTAAACGGGATGATTTAGAAAGGGCATTGATTAATCCCCGAAAATGTTTTTTTTTAATCATTACAGCCCTGAAAAAAAAATTCCCCTATCTTTTTTAAGGTTTTCCCTTTCCCTTTTCCATTCTTGTTTCATTCTGCGTTCCTTTTTTTGAGCTTCCCCTTTTAAAAAACCCAAAAATATTTACGTAAATTAACTAAAACAATGGAAAAAGTGATTGGGGGGGGATTTCTGCAGTTCTCTTTTAAAAAAGTCTTTGAGGATTTGGGTTTTTTTGTTGTGCCAGTTTCTCGTAAAATTTCACGGGCGGATTCTCTTTACAAAATTTTTTTTATTTCGTATGGATCAAAAAACTCCAAACCGGGGTCGGTTTTCCCCGATGCGAGTGTCCCCCCTTTTGTTCCCCCGGGAAAAAAAAGGTACCTTACTTTTAAACCAAATGGTAAAAGTTTGCTGGATGAAAACCCCCTCCTTCAGCAAAAAATTTTAAATTTTTAAGTTTTTTTTTATTTGTTGTTTTAAAAAGGGTTTAAACCCTTTAAATTTCATTATTCATTTCCCCAAAACTGAGGGCAAATTTTTAACCCATTCTGTGTTGCCCAGAATTGTTCCAAAACAGTCTCGTGAAAACGGAAGGAGAAAAAAATCTTTCGGGAAAATGTTTGTTTTAAATTTTTCAACTAAAGCCCGTGATCTTTAACCCCCCGGGAATGCCTCTTCTAATGTAACTCTGGTTTTAAAACCCCCCAAATTTATTTTTCTTGGCCTTTTAAAATTTTTTTCCCCTCATCGACTTGAATCATGCGAGGATAAGTTTTTAAAAGGGGCCCCGTTTATATATCCTGTATGGCAACAGCAACAGCAAGGCATTTTTTGTGTTAATGGCCCCCATCTTTGGGATCCCTTTAAGCTATTCAATGACTGTGAGTTTCGTAAATTAAATCTTTTTTGCTAATCCTATCAGGGGGTAAATAAAGAAGATCCAAATTTTATGGGTGTCTTTTTGGGGTTTTGTTCACAAAAATGCGGTCTCGTATTCCCGGCGTGGTAAAAAATTTGCCAGATTTCTTGTTTTTGATAACCCCTTCCCCTTTTCTGTTTGTTTACTGACCCCCCTTTCCGCTTGGCTTAGCTTTTGGGGAGGGGGGGGTGCCCTTTCCCTTAAACCTTTGGGCGAAAAATAGATTTTGTTCATTTTTAAATTTAGCCCAAAAATTAAGGGGCAAAAAAAACACGACGGTCATTTCCCCCGACCAAAAACGCGATTTTTTTTGCATCTTTTGGGTTTTTTTATGGTTGATAAAATCACGAAATTTTTGGGGGGGGCAAATCCTTTGGGCCCGGTTTTCCTGTTACTAGAAATTTAATTTTTTTAATTTCTTTTGGGCAACATTTTTAAAGGGGTTAAAATGCATTCCCCGTTCTTTTAGGGGGTCATTAATAAAAACTAACTGCTAAGTCCCTCTGCCTTTTATAGGCGTTGTGCCGCTGCTAGTTTTTCCAAAGCTTTGTTAAGTCCTTTTTTTCTGCTGTCAACCCCCAGTTTACTAAAAAGCCCCAAAAATTTCTGCCGCTAAAAAAACAAGCGCATTCCCCCACAGCGCCCCCCCTACATTAATTTGGGATGAAGCCATTTTTTAAAATGTAAATTTTTTTTTTTACATATTTATATTGGGGCTGGAATTATTCCTTTCCCCCTTTAAATAGAAAATCTTTCGTGGCAACCCCAAGTGCAAAGATCCCCAAACAGCCCTTTTCTTTTAATCCTAAAGTTTTTGGGCCCAAAATCTGCCCGGTTTTTAAATTTTTAACAAGCTTTTTCCAAGCATTGAGTATCCTACCCCTTAGGCCTCCAATAACAGGGAGAAAGGTATACAAGGTTTGCAACAGTTTTTTTGGTCTCATTTTTTTGAAAATAAAAAAATTTTAATTTTTAAAAAAAAACAAGAACCGTGAAAGATCTACTCCCGCTAAAAAAGGCGGCCTAAACCTTCCCGAACTTATGAAAGACCAAGTTAAAGATCAAGCTAATTTTTTGCCCAAAAAGGAGAGGTGTATTTTTTGGAGATGTGGGAAAAACAAAACAGTTCCCCGGAACTGAATTCAGCATAGAACAGATTTTAACAGATGCGCCACAAGACATTTTTAAAGTATCATAACCGGTTTTTGAAGCGCAGCTGGGGTCAAAAATGGGGAAAAAAATGTGGGGCAAACCCGGGTTTTAGTTTTTTAAAACTAAACTTTGTCAGAAAATTTGCTCCCATTTTATTCTAACAAAAATCTTACGTTGATTTAAAGAAGTCCAGTTTTAACCAAAAACATTAAAAGTCTCTGGATGTATTTATACTATAGGGTTTTGGGAAAAATTTTTTTTCCATTAATCCTGGGGAAATTTAAAAACCTTTTAAAACATATAGGGTTTTTTTTCCCCTTTAAAAAGAAAGAGCGGGGAAAAACATCCGAACCAGGAAAACATTGAAAACAGGTGGAAAAAAGGGAACCCCAAACTAGAAAATCAGCAGAAAAAAACTTGAACAGGTGAAGGCCAATTTAAAAATCCTGGGCGTTTTTTGAAAACAGGGGAAAAAAATTGCAGAGTGGAAAAAGACAAAAAAAAAAATTTAAAGTTACCGAATAGGGCCATCTGGGAAAAATAACGCCCCCCAACGCCAGAACAAGTTTGGTTTTAATGCGGCTTTTAAAAAAATCCCTGCGATACAAAGGGCCCACAGCACCAAAGTCTTTTAAGGAATATTGAACTTAAAAACGTTGCCATTTTTGGCGCCATTTTCTGGGGTTGGGGGGAAATTATTTTCCCGGGTATAAAATATATAACCGATGGGAAAAGAAACCCCAAAAACAACAAAAAAAAACTGAGCCACTAAATGCAGAAAAAAAACCCCCGAAAGCCCAAAAAACCCCCAATAAAAAAAGCTTATTTTGATCCATTTGAAATGTAAAAAATATTTTAAGAACTTAATTTTTAAAATTTTTTTAAAAAAAAATAGATCATGGGCCCTATTATAAAAAAGATAAAGTCAAAAAAATAAAGACCGGAAATCTAAAAAGACATTTCCATTGACCCCAATTGTAATAATTGCGGTTTGCTTCGGGGTAAAAAAACCCTTTCCCTTAAAAAATTTATGGGAGAACGCGAGCAAGACATCCCAACAATGACGCTTTTTTTTAGGCGTTTTTGTGGGGTTTTTCTTAGGGCATTTTCTATTTTAAAATAAAACCCTAGCTTGTATTTTTTTGATAAATTTTAAGATACTTTAAAAAAAAGGAACCCTTTGGGTTGTATTAGAGGATGACTTAGTTTGATCTTAGGTTTAAAATTTGGGAAAACTTGAGGGGTGACTTGGGGTGACTTTAAAAATGACCCTTTAAATAAAAACTTGTTAAAAGATTAGGGTGAAATTGGGGAATGACCCTTAGGATGGGCCTTTAAATAAGAAAAATTTTTGGGAAAAACTTAAGGAAACTTGTGAATGCCCTTTAGGGTACTTTTAAATGACTTGGATAACTTGTAAATGACTTGAGGGGTGACTTGTGAATGACTTTAGGGTGACTTGGAATGACTTGAGGATGATTAAGTGTGCGGCTTTGGGGTTGGGGTGGGGAGACGTGCCCTGCCCTGGGGGGGGGGAAAGGGGGGCTTTCGTGCGAGGGGGGGGGGTGGGGAGACGTGCGTGCGTTGGGGGGGGGGGGTGGGGAGACGTGCGTTTCGTGGGGGGGGGGTGCGCAGGGGTTACCTCCCTTAGTGTCCGCACATAGCAAGTTAGGCAGTAAACCCCAGCCCCCTTCTACTTAAAAAGGGGTTCCCGCCCCCAAAAAGGTTTTTATTGCAAGGGGGGATTTTACCGCCCGCCCCCTTTCCGCAAAAAAAGGCGTTTTACCGCATGAACGGGTATTTTAAAAACAAGGCGGATTTTAAAACCCTAGCCCTCAGCAAAATTTAAATAGGCTTCAACCCCATGAACGGTTTTTTATAGCCAAAAAGGATTTTACCCGGGGGGAGCCCTCTTGCTGCTTTAAAAAAGGTTACAAACAAGAACGGCTATTTAAAAGCAAAGGGGGATTTTTTTCCGTAGCCCCCTTTCTACTATAAATTTGGGGTTCCCCCGCCCCCGAAACGGTTTTTTTATAGTTTGCCCGTCAGCCAAAAGGGAATTTTACTTTCAGTTCTTGCCCCGAAAAAAAAAAGGCGTTCACAGCCCTGAACGGCTATTAAAAGGGAAGACCACAAGGGTAACTTCACCCCCAGGGTTTCCTCCCCAAAAAAGATTTTATTATATTTCCTTCTTTCCCCCAAAAAAAAAATTTAAAACCCCCTTTTTTTATCCGGGTTGGGAATCGCTAGTAGTTAGTAAAACCCGCCATTGATTTTTGAAAACATTTTTTTAATGAAGATTTGTGCTGGGGGTACGCATAAATCCTCTCCCTACAGAAAATTTTTCTAAGGTCTGCCCAGCCCTATCAAATTTGCCAGAACATTCGAAAATCGCCATTCAGTTGCTAAGGGCACACTTAAAGGCAAATAAACGGGTTGAATTTTGAAAAAAGAAAAGTATTCCCCATTTAATACACAGTCACTTTTCTACCGAAAAACCCAAATCGTAGTTAACAATCCAAACAAGTCTGATACAAAAATAAAAAACATTTTTTTCTTGGGGGGAACATCAAAAAAAGTTATCAAAAAACGAATCAGCCGTGTTTACCTCCCCCCTTTAGAAATGAACCCCCCTGTTTTTTAAAACATCCCTTTTGCTGTCCCAAAAATCAAAGGGGTGATGGGGTTTTTTTTAGCTTCGGCCGACTTCGAACAAACTCATTTGTAGCCAAACACGTATTAAAACAGCTGTATCTTTTTCAACAATATTGTCTTCAACAAGCCCCCAAACCCTTTAAAATACACCCAAATTTTTTCTTCCGTTAAAAAAAAAAAAAAAACCCGGGAAATTAAAAAAAACACACCGCCGCACAAAATAAAGTCCGGGTCGTCCCCACTGTCAGTGAAAAAAATGTGTGGGGGACCTTGTCAAGGAGCGGCCGTGCCCCCTTAAAAAGGTTGATTGGCCAGGCCCGAACAGCGCCCCCGCGCGGGACGTAGGACAGAACGTTTTAAAAATCTGATGTAAGCTAGGGGGGTGAAGAGGAAGGGGGGGTTTTGAGGAGGGCAGCAGAAAAAATTTTTTGGCCTGGTGTAAAAAAATTTCCCCCGTCCGTCTCTTTTTGGTTTTGGGCCTCTTGTGTGAGGGCCCCTGTGTGTGTGTGTGGTGTGTGTGGTGGTGTGTGTGGGGGTGTGTGGTTAAAAATCGTGTGTGTGTGCGTAGTGTATGTGTTGTTTGCATTTTGTAGAGGGGTTTTTTGGTGTGTGTGTGTGTGTTGGTTAAAATATAAAGTTTTAGGATTCCATTTTCTTTCCACACCAAATTTTAAACTATAAAGCTGTTTAAAAAAATTTTGCGATTCAAAAAAATTTTTTTAAAATTAGAAAACCCCCCCGGGGGAAATAAAAAACCCCCAGTGCTGGGCAGGTAGGCCACAACTAGCAATTTTTAAAAACTTAAACCCGCCACCTTCAAGGGAGGGGGCGTTTTAACCGCCCCGAAAAGGGAAAACCGTGGGGAAAAGACAAACCCTTTTTTATATGAAAACGCGTTCCCTCACGGCCCCCCTTTTTCCCCCCTTACTCAAAGGGGGCCCCCTGGGAAGTTTTGGTACTTTTTCCCCACGCTACCTCTAAAAAACCTTTGTAAATTTTGTATTGGAAAAAAGGATAACCCTGCACAAATATGTTTTGGTTTTTAGGGTCGTTAAAATTTTTTTGGGTTTCTTGTCAGAGAACAGGAAAAAAGGGGGTTTAAAGGGGCCCTTTTGCCCAAAAAAAACCCGGTTTGGGGGAGCAAGGGGAGCCAGGATTTGGGAAAAAATGTTCTCTTTGAGGGCCCTTTGTCAATCATTTTCGTAAAACGCGGTATGGGGCAGGAATGGTTTTTCCCCAAAAACCCGACTGCAAGGTGAATCAAACATATTTTTTTTTAAATTTGGGTTTCTAATATTTTTGGATATGTTTTTCGGGGGCGGGGGTTTTTAAAAAAATTGAAAAGAATAATACAGGTCTGTAGTTACAAGGGGTTTGGGCGGATCTCCAGTTTTTGTACCGCGGGGCAATTTTGGGTTGTTTGAAAAAATTCCGGAAAAAAAATTTTTTCTATACTAGGTTAAAACATGTAATAAAGGAAATCTGTTTTTTGATGGTGCAGTAACTTTATTTTGTTGGGTTTCCCAAATCCTAAATAATTTTTGGGTTTTTGATTGGGTTTTAGTGACATTAAGTAAGCAAAATACTTCGGGTATTTTTAAATTTTAAGGGAAATTTTCACCTAAGATTTAATATTCTTTACTTACAAAAATTTCAGTTACTAAATTTTTAAAATCATTTTTCCCTTTTCCCTTCATCATTATTTATTAAGTTTTCCCCAATGTTAAAAAAATAGTTGTTAACCCGCGTTCCCGGGGGAAAATCTTTATTTTTAAGTTTTTTTTGTGAATACCCTTTTGGGTTTTTCAAATTTTTTGATTGCATTCCAAATAGTTCTGGAGTCTTTTTTTTTGGATACCATTTCTTTGAAATATTTGTACTTTGCTTTTCGTTTCATTGACGACAAAATTTCTCTGTTTTTTCAAAACCCCCGTCGTTTTTTTTCTTTTAAAAATTCTTGATGTGTATTTTTTTTTTATTTCCCTTTGGGAAAACCACGGCGGGTTTTAAAAATGGTATTTTTTCTCGTTTAGCTCGTGGGGCAAGTTTTTTGTAGAAATTTGGGAAAAAACATTAAACCAAACATTTGTTTTTTTTCGGATCCCCCAAAAATGGTATATTTGGGACGAGGAGAATTAGGGAGGTCAAATAAAAAATCCCTTTCGTTAAATCTTTTAAAAACACCTATATAGGATAAAATTTATGAAACCCGGTTTTGGAAAAATTTTTAACCCCCCCCTTTTTCCCCCCAAATAATACAAATGGGGAGTGTCACTGCACCCCTTCCCCTGGAAAAAGGAATTTCCACAATGGTTTTATTTAATGTGGGCATAAAAAGTGGCAATGAGGGGAAACTGGAATTAGTTGTTTAAAAAGGGTTGGTCGATCCCCCTATCGGTGTAAATTTTAAAGAGGTTTTACAATTCGGGCCAAAGTTTTTTGGGGTTTAAAAAAGTCAATATTGAAGTCACCAAACATAAAACCCTTTATTGTCAATTAGAGCGGGCCATCATTCTATAAAGTTATCAAACCAAATTTTTCTTCAGCCGGATTTCGATATATGAATTTCCCAAAAAGATGGGCCGGGAAACTTTTTTTTTTTAATTTTAGCCATATTGATTTGGGCCCCCCAAACTGGGTTTCCCGTTCCCCTTTTTGTTTTAAAGGGTTTTCGACCCGTTAAGTAAAAAAAAAACAAACCTGTGTCCATTTTAAATTTTTGGGCAAAACCCAAAAAACTTTATAACCGGCATAGCTATATCAGAATCTAATGTACGTTGTTAACGTTTTAAAACTGAAAAAAAAAA
This sequence comes from Conus ventricosus, assembly GCA_018398815.1. NCBI lineage: Eukaryota > Metazoa > Mollusca > Gastropoda > Neogastropoda > Conidae > Conus > Conus ventricosus. The sequence continues at coordinate 30,468,797 of CM031600.1, read as the reverse complement.
AACAGGGGTGAAAGGGAATTTCCCCGGGAAATTTTTTAAGATTCCCTGATATATCAGTTAGCTTTCTTAATACCCGGTTAATTGAGATAGCCAATCCGGGGTCCTTTTTTTTACAAGGCCAGGTACCCCAAAATGTAAATAATAAGGGGAAATAAAGAACCGGAAAAACAAATGGGAAAAAGATTATTTAAACACGACAGGAACAACCCCCGCCCCAAAATTATCGGGGGGGTACCCAAAATTTAAAGAAATATAGAAAAAATTTTTTTGTAAAAAGATAACTGATTGAATTATAGAAAATTCACAATTCAAAAAGAGAGAGAGTGGGGGAGAGGGGAGAGGGGAGAAGGGGGAGGAAGAGAGGGAGAAAGGGGGGAAAAGGGGGGGGGAAGGGGGGGTGGGGGGGGGGAGGGGGAGGGGGGGGGGAGGGAGAAAGGGGGGGAAGAGGGGGGAAAGGGGGGAGGGGGGGGAAAAAGGAGGGGGGAAAAAAAAGGGGGGGGGGGAAAAAAAAGGGAAAGGTCCAAAAGGGTTTTTTTTGATTTTGCCGAATGGGTTAATTTGTTTTTTTTTATTTCATTTTATTTAACCCCGTCTTTTTTGTTCGCAGTGGCGGTTGGAAAAAATCGAAAAAGTGGGGGGGATAGGGGGGGGGGGGGACGAGGGGGGGGGGAGGGGGGGCCCCGGGGGAGGGGGGAGGTGTAAAACCCCGGGAGATGGGGGCGGGGGCCCCGGCCCCGAAATTTCCCGGAAACCTCTAAGTTTTTCCCCCATGTTGTTGAAATTTGTTGTGTTTTTTGGGGTTGGTGATTTTGTGTTTGAAGTGTGGGGTGGTGTGGGTCTGGGAGGGGGGGGGGGGAAGGGGGGGGGCCCCGGGGGGGGCGGCGTTTTGGGCGGAAAAAAGAAAAAATGATTTAAAAAAGGGGTTCCCTTTTTATGTCAGAAACCTTGCCCTAAAATTTTCTTTTTTTAAATTTGTGAGCCCTTGTTTTCGTACCCTTTGGGAAAAGCAGGGGGGGAGGAGGAATGGAGACGGGGGGGAATTTGGGGGGGGGGGACAATGGGGGGGGGAAAACCCGAAAAATAAATTTTCAACTGTGAAAGGGGTCAACCTTTTTTCAAATCTTTTTTTTTTTCTTTGCCGAAAAATTTACAGATTGGAAAATTACTTATATTCATGATTTGCATCCATTAGTCTCAGTTAAGTTAACTAATGATGATTTGCACTTATTTGTCGGTATTAAACTAACTGTGCAGCTATCACCACTGTTTCTACTACATCTGCACCGGTAACAACAACGTTAATACAGCATCGACAACAGCAATATGTTGAAGATGGCGGTGACGAAGATAATAAGGATGATGATGATGATGATGATGATGATGATGATGATGATGATGACGACGACGACGACAACGACGATGATGATGATGATGATAACGAAGACGATGGCAAAAAATTAACAAACGCAGTGATGATAATGATACTGATGAAGATGACTATGAAATAGCGCTGATGATAACTGTGAGCATTACAAAGACAGTAGAAGCAGCAACAACAGCAGTAGAAACAGCAGCAGCAACAGCTACAGCAGCGATACCAGTATAGAGAGAAACTTTTAACTTTGGCTTACATGAATTATAACTCATGAGTGTCAGTGTGTGTGTGTGTGTGTGTGTGTGTGTGTGTGTGTGTGTGTCTGTGTCTGTGTGTCTGTGTGTGTGTGTGTGTGTGTGTGTGTGTGTGTGTGTGTGTGTGTGTGTCTGTGTCTGTGTGTGTGTGCATGCGCGCGAGTGTGTGTGTGTGTGTGTGTGTGTGTGTGTGTGTGTGTGTGTGTGTGTATGCGCGCGCGAGTGTGTGTGTGTGTGTGTGTGTGTGTGTGTGTGTGTGTGTGTGTGTGTGTGTGTGTGTGTGTTTGTGTGTCTGTGTCTGTGTGTTAGAGAGACAGACAGACAGCGACAGTCAGAGAGAGAGAGAGAGAGAGAGAGAGAGAGAGAGAGAGAGAGAGAGAGAGAGAGAGAGAGAGAGAAAGAAAGAGAACTTGCTCTTAAAAACTGATTCTCTCTCTCTCTCTCTCTCTCTCTCTCTCTCTCTCTCTCTCTCTCTCTCTCTCTCACACACACACACACACACACACACACACACACACACACACACACACACACACACTGAAATCTACCAATGTTTACAACTCCTGTT
>CM031600.1:30439045-30466500 GCA_018398815.1 Conus ventricosus | reverse complement strand
AGGACTGATGACATAAGTCCCCCGACGGGGACACACAGCTAAATACGTAAACAGAGCACGGATCTCGATCTGATTCCAAAAGCACCCATTCCAAGCCAATACACTTATGCGTTTAAGTTCTTAACCCCCCCCGCCCCTCCATTGTTATCTACATAATAAACATAATAATCAAGACCACTATCTCCCCCCTCTACCCCACCGGATGTCCCCAACCCCCCCCCTCCCATCGCCCTCCCCCCCCGCCCTTCCATTGTTATCTACAGAATAAACATAATAATCAAGACCTATCTCCCCCCCTCTAACCCCACCGATTGTCCCCCCCCCCTCCCCCCCCCCCACCCTTCATGTACTACAGAATAAAACATAATACAAGACCTCTATCACCCCCCTTCTACCCCACAGGATGTCCCCCCCCTCCCCCCCCCCCCCCCTTCCATTGGTATCATACAGAACAAAAAATAATCAAGACCTCTATCTCCCCCCCTCTACCCCACCGGATTCCCCCCCCACCCCTCCCCTCCCCCCCCCCTTCATTGAATCAATCAGAATGAAAACAAAATAATCAAGACCTCTATCTCCCCCCCTCTACCCCCACCGATGGTCCCCCCCTCCCCTCCCCACCCCCCCTACCATTGGTACTACAGAATAAACATAATAATCAAGACCTCTATCTCCCCCCACTACCCCACCGGATGTCCCCCCCCCTCCTCCCCCCCCCCCTTCCATTGGTATCTACAGAATAAACATAATAATCAAGCCCTCTTCTCCCCCCCTCTACCCCACCGGATGGCCTCCCCCCTCCCCCCCCCACCCTTCCATTGTATCTACAGAATAAACATAATAATCAAAGACCTCTATCTCCCACCCTCTATCACTACCCCACCGATGTCCCCCCCCCCCCTTCCATTGGTATCTACATAATAAACATAAATAATCAATAGACCTCTAACTCCTCCCCCTCTACCCCACCGATTCCCCCCCCTCCCCTCCCCCCCCCCTTCCATGGTATCTATCAGAATAAACATCATAATCAAGACCTCTATCTCATCTCCCCCCCACTACCCCACCGATGACCCCCCCCCTCCCCTCCCCCCCCCCCTTCCATTGGTATATACAGATAAACATAATAATCAAGACCTCTATCTCCCCCCTCCCTCTACCCCCACCGATGTCCCCGCCCCCTCCCTCCCCCCCCTTCCAATTGGTATCTACAGAAAACTAATAATCAAGAACCTCATCTCCCCCCCTCTACCCCACGCGGAGTCCCCCCCCCTCCCCTACCACCCCCTTCCATTGGTATCTAACAGAATAAACATAATTATCAACACCTCATCACCCCCATCTACCCCATCCGGATGTCCCACCCCTCCCCTCCCCCCCCCCTCATCCATTGGTATCTCAGAAATAAACATAAAAATAAGAACCTCATCTCCCCCCCCTCGGAACCCCACCGGATGTCCCCCCTCCCCTCCTCCCACCCCCCTTCCATTGGGTATCTACAGAATAAACATAATATTCAAGACCTCTAATCTCCCCCCCTCTACCCCACCTGGATGTCCCCCCCACCCCTCTCCCCCACCTTCCATTGGTACAACAGATTAAACATAATAATCAAGACCTCTATCTCCCCCCCTCTACCCCACCGGATGTCCCCCCCCCTCCCTCATCCTCCCCCCACCTTCCATTGGTATCTACAGCATAAACATAATAATCAAGACATCTATCTCCCCCCCTCTACCCCACCGGATGTCCCCCCCCTTCCCCCCCCCCTTCCATTGTATGCTACCAGAATAATAACATAAAAACAAGACCACAAATCTCCCCCCCTTCTACCCCACCGGATGTCCCCCCCCTCCCCCCCTTCATTGGTAACTACAGAATAAACATAATAATCAAGACCACTATCTCCCCCCCTCATACCCCAACCGATGTCCCCCCCTCCCCTCCCCCCCCCCCCTCCATTGGTATCTGACAAGAATAAAACATAATACTCAAGACCTCTATCTCCCCCCCCTCAACCCCCACCGTATGTCCCCCCCCTCCCCTCCCCCCCCCCCCCTACCATTGGTAACTAACAGAAAAACATAATAATCCAAGACCTCTATCTCCCCCCCTCTACCCCACCGGATTCCCCCCCCTCCCCTCCCCCCCCTCCATTGTATCTACAGAATATAAACATAATAATGCAAACCTCTAACTCCCCCCCTCTAACCCCACCGCTGTCTCCCCCCTCCCCTCCCCCTCCCCCCTTCCATTGTATCTACAGAATAAACATAATAACAAGACCTCTATCTCCCCCCCTCAACCCCACCGTATGTCCCCCCCCTCCCCTCCCCCCCCCCCCATCCATGGTATCTACAGAATAAAAAAAATAATCAAGACCTCTATCCTACCCCCCGCTACCCTCACCGGATTCCCCCCCGGACCCCCCTCCCCTCCCCCCCTTCCATTGGTATCTACAGATAAAACAAAATAATCATGACCTCTATCTCCCCCCCTCTACCCCACCGAAGACCCCCCCTCCCCTCCCCCCCCTTCCATTGGTATCTCCATAAAGAATAAACATAATATCAAGACCTCTAACTTCCCCCCCCTCTACCCCCCCGGATGTCCCCCCCCCCCCCCTACCATGGTAACTACAGAATAAACATAATAATCCAAGACCTCATCTCCCCCCTCTACCCCACCGGATGTCCCCCCCCCACCCTCCCTCCCCTCCCCCCCCCCCCCTTCATTGGTATCAAAAGAAAAACATAATAATCAAGACCTCTATCTCCCCCCCTCCTACCCCCCGGATGTCCCCGACCCTTACCCCTCTCCTCCCCCCCCCTTCCATTGGTAATCTACAGACGAAACAAAATAATCAAGACCTCTATCCTCCCCCCCTCTACCCCACCGGATGTCCCCCCCTCCCCTCCCCCCCGCCCTCCATAGGTATCTATAGCAGAAGAAACATAATAATCAAGACTCAATCTCCCCCCCCTCTACCCACCGGATGTCCCCCGCCACCCCTTCTCCTCCCCCCCCCCTTCCATTGGTAATCTACAGAATAAACATAATAATCAAGACCTCTATCTCCCCCCCACTACCCCACCGAATTCCCCCCCTCCGCTCCCCCCCCCCCTTCCATTGTATCTACAGAATTAAACAAATAATCAAGACCTCTATCTCCCCCCACTCTACCCCACCGGAGTCCCCCCCCCTCCCCCCCGCCCTTCCATTGGTATCTACAGAAATAAACAATAATAATCAAGACTCTCTCTCCCCCCCTCTACCCACCGTATGTCCCCCCCCTCCCCTCCCCCCCCCTTCCATTGTGTATCTACAGAATAACCATAATAAACAGACTCTATCTCCCCCCTCTCTACCCCACCGGATGTCCCCCCCCCCCCGCCCCCCCACCTTCCATTGTATCTACAAGAATGAAAAAAATAATCAAGACCTCTATCTCCCCCCCTCTAACCCCACCGGATAGTCCCCCCCCTCCCCTCCCCTCCCCCCCCCCCCTTCCATTGGTAAACTAACAGAATAAAGACATAATAATCAAGACCTCTATCTCCCCCCCTCTACCCCCCCGGATGTCCCCCCCTCCCCTACCCTCCCCCCCCCCCCTTCCATTGTATCTACAAATAAACATAATAAATCAAGACCTCAATCTCCCCCTCCCTCTACCGCCACCGAAGTCCCCGCCCCCCTTCCATTGGTATCGTACAGAATAAACATAATAAAAATCAAGACCTCATCTCCACCCCTCTACCCCCACCGTATGTCCCCCCCTCCCCTCCCCCCCCCCCCTTTCCAGTGGAATCTACAGAAATAAACTAATAATCAAGACCTCAATCTCCCACCCTCTCCCCACCCGGATGTCCCCCCTTCCCTCTCCTCCCCCCCTTCCAGGAATCTACAGAATAAACAAAATAATCAAGACCTCTATACCTCCCACCCTCTACCCCACCGGATGTCGCCCTCCCCACCCACCCCCCCCTTCCATTGGTATCTACAGAATAAACATAAATAATCAAGACCTCTATCTCCCCCCCTCTACCCGCACCGATGTCCCCCCCCTCCCCTCTACCTCCCCCCCCCCCTTCCAATGGTATCTACAGAATAAACATAATAATCAAGGACCACGATCTCCCCCCCCCACTACCCCCACCGGATGTCCCCCCCTCCCCTCCCCTCCCCCCCCCCCCTTCCATAGTAACTACAAGAATAAACATAATACTCAAGACCCTATCTCCCCCCACTACCCCACCGATGTCCCTCCCCACCCCTCCCTCCCCCCCCTCTCATTGTATCTACAGAATAAACATAATAATCAAGACCTCTATCTCCCCCCCCCCCTACCCCACCCTGAATGTCCCCCCTCCCCTCCCCTTCCCCCCCCCCCTACCATTGGTATCTACAGAATAAAACATAATAATCAAGACCTCTATCTCCCCCTGCCTCTACCTCCACCGGAGGTCCCCCCCCCCCTCCCCTCCCCTCCCCCCCCCCTTCCATTGGAATCTACAGAATACAACATAATACTCAAAGACCACAAATCGTCCCCCCTCAACCCCACCGATGTCCCCCCCCCCACCCCGCCCCCCACCCCCCATCCCTTCCATTGTATCAACAGAAAAACATAAAAATCAGACCTCTATCTCCCTCTCCCCCCCTTTAACCCCACCGGATGTCCCCCCCCTCCCCTCACCCTCTCCCCCCCTTCATGGTATCTACCGAATAAACAAAAAAAATAAACAAGACCTCTATCTCCTCCCCCTCTAACCCCACCGAAGTCCCCCCCTCCCCCCCCCCTACCATTGGTATCTACCGAATAAACATAAATAATCAAGACCACTATCTCCCCCCCTCTACCCCACCGGTGTCCCCCACCCCCCCCTCTCCCCCCCTCCTCCTTCCATTGGTATCTACAGAATAAACATAATAATCAAGACCTCTATCTTCCCCCCCTCTCCACGCACGATGTCCCCCCCTCCCCTCCCCCCCCACCCCCTTCCACTGTATCGACAGAATAAACCTAATAAACAAGAACACCTCTATCACCCGCCCCTCTACCCCACCGATGTCCCCCTCCCCCCTTCATTGGTATCTACAGAATAAACATATAAATCAGACCTCCAACTCCCCCCCCTCACCCCACAGGATGTCCCCACCCCTCCTCCTCCCCCCCCATCCAGTTGGTAACTACAGAATTAAACATAATAATCAAAGAACTCTATCGCCCCCCTCTACCCACCGATGTCCCCCCCCCACCCCTTCAATTGGTATCTATCAGAATAAAACGAATAAATCATGACCTCAATCTCCCCCCCTCTACCCACCGATGTCCCACCCCCCTCCCCTCAACCCCAATCTACCCCCCCCCCTTCCATTGGTATCTACAGAATAAACATACTAATCAAGACCTCTAACTCCCCCCCTAACCCCACCGGATGTCCCCCCCCTCCCCTCCCCCCCCCCCCCTCCATTGGAATCTACAGAATAAACATAATAATCAAGACCTCTATCTCCCCCCCTCCTAACCCCCCCCGGATTCCGCCCCCCCTCCCACCCCCCCCCCCCCCCTTCCATTGTATCAACAAAATAAACATAAAAATCAAGACCTCTATCACCCCCCCTGTACCCCCACCGGAATTGTCCCCCCTACTCCCCTCCCCCCCCCTTCCAAGGTAATCTACATAATAAACATAAAATCAAGACCTCTATCTCCCCCCCACTACCCACCGGATGTCCCCCCCTCCCCTCTCCTCCCCCCCCCTTCCAATGGTATGCTACAGAATAAACATAATAATCAAGAACCACTATCACCCCCCCTCTACCCCCCGGATGTCCCCCCCACCCCTCTCTCCCCCCCCTTCCAATTGGTATCAACAGAATATAACATAATAATCACGACCTCTATCTCCCCCCTCTACCCCGACCGGATGTCCCCCCCCCTCCCCTCTCCCCCCTTCCATTGGTATCTACAGAATAAACATAATAATCAAGAACCTCTATCACCTCCCCCCTCTACCCACCGGATGTCCCCCCTCCCCCCCCCCCCCCCCCTTCCATTGGTATCCTACAGAATAAACAAAAAAACAAGACCATTCCTTTTATCTCCCCCTCTACCCCACCGGATGTCCCCCCCCTCCCCCTCCCCCCTCCCTTCCATTGTATCTACAAATAAACAAATAAACAAACCTCTAACTCCCCCCCTCTACCCCACCCGATGTCCCCCCCCTCCCCCTCCCACCCCCCCCCCTTCCATTGGTATCTACAGAATAAACATAATAATCAAGACCCTCTATCCCCCCTCCCCACCCTCTAACCCACCGTATGTCCCCTCCCCCTCACCCCCTCCCCCCCCCCCTTGCCATTGGTAACTACAGAAAAAACAAAATAATCAAGACCTCTATCTCCCCCCCTCTACACCCACCGGATGTCCCCCCCCTCCCCTCCCCCCCCCTTCCATTGGTATCTACAGAATAAACATAATAATCAAGACCTCTCTCTCCCCCCCTCTACCACCGGATGTCCCCCCCCCCTCCCTCCCCGCCCTCCATTGGTATCTACATATAAACCACATAATCAAGACCTCTATCTCTCTCTATCTCTCTCTGCCTTCGTGCCCCCCTCAAACCCCACCGTATGTCCCCCCCCTCCCCTCCCCCCCCCCCCTTCCATTGTATCTACAGAAAAAACATCTAATCAATACCTCTATCTCCCCCCCTCTACCCTAACAGGATTTCCCCCCCCTCCCCTCCTTCCCCCCTTCCATTGGTATCTACAGAATAAACAAAATAAACAAGACCTCTATCTCCCCCCTCTACCCCACCGGATGTCCCCCCCCTCCCCTCCCCCCCCCTCCCCATCCATTGGAAACTACAGACTAAACATAATAACAAGACCTCTAACTCCCCCCCTCCTACCCACCGCATTCCCCCCCTCCCCTCCCCCCCCCTTCCATTGGTATCTACAGAATAAACAAATAATCAATACCTCTACTCCCCACCCTCTACCCCACGCGATGTCCCCGCCCCCTCCCTCCCCTCCCCCACCCCTTCCATAGAATCTACAGAATAAACATAATAATCAAGACCACATCACCCCCCTCGTACCCCACCGATGTCCCCCCCCTCCCCTCCCCCCCTTCCATTGGTATCTAAAGAATAACATAATAATCAAGACCTCTATACTCCCGCCCCTCTACCCCACCGTATTTTGGTCCCCCAGCCCCTCCCCTCCCCTCCCCCTTCCATTGTATCTACAGAATAAACATAATAATCAAGACAAGAACAGTTACATACCAAACCATGGCCACTTCCGCCCTCAACCCAGTTCGGCGAAAGTAACCCAGGATTGAATTTCCCTTTCCTGACAATAAGACTTCAAAAACCAAAAATAACGATTATCTACAAAACAAACATACAGTGCAGGGTTATCCGATTCATACAATTTCTACACTTTTATCCAGATTACAGTTTTTGCTTAATCCTATGTTTTTCCCTGAACATTTTCAATAAACATCCATTTTCGCGCCAAACATTCTTCAAATGAGTCTCTGTCTTTCATGTGAAATACACACAGTCTTTAACGTTCTCTAAAGTCTTTTAAAACCGAGTTATATTTTTGGCATAAAATCCACACACTTATCCCAGCATGTCTTCCGCCATGAAACTAGTATCGACAAAGTGTATTCTCTTTTTTAACTATGTCCTTTCTGCTGAGCAGTCATCTATAATAAATAGTGTCTGCGTTCCCTCAAACAGTCCTATAAAACTGTTTCTAAACCCTCACACAGTTTATCTGGGAATAACAAATATATGTCATCAACGTTCCATAATAAACCTTCATCATGATATGCTTTGTTCCTTTTAAGTGTGGACAGAAAATCACAATATATCAAAAATTATAAACGATAAACTGTTTCAGTATTAGGTTGAGACAAATATTGTTTTCCCAGCACAACCAGATCTGCCCCACAAATTAATGACAATGAGAGTTTTTGTCAAAAAGAATAACTGCTCCATAGTTTTTATAACAGAACTTAATCTAATTCCCGGTTATTGTTTTAACATACCCTCTGTTAAAACTTGTTCAGTAGAATAACAACCCTTAGGGCCAAAATGCGTAAGATAAATCCAATTCAGGCAGTAAGATGTTTCTATTTAGACTAATATTGATTTTTTAGTTGTCTTGTTGTTATGACCTTAATATCCTCCACCATTGTGAAGAATGACAACAGTAAACTTTAAGAGCTGTCAACGTCTAAGTTTTGCCCAGCCTAATTTGAATTCCTTTAAAAAGGACTCACTAACGCCCCACACCCAATCCCCTCTCCTTAACTTTAAGAACCAAGAATTTCAAAAATTATTGTGACGTGTCCCCTTATTTCATTTTGCGGCATGACATTATTTTTGTAGAAGCATCTTTTAAAACCGCTTCTCTTCTGTGGAGGATGAACAGTTTTTTCCCATACGGGCATTATTCAATCTCTTCCGACTAATGTCATCTGGCATAAGCATACATGTAAAGGGCCAGATTAAATGCTTTTCCTGAAACTTTTATGACGGCCAAAAATGTAAATGCTTATGAATTCAATTTATTTCCCATTCTAAATATGGTTCTATGTGCCATTTGCGTCAGGCTTTCGAACTATTTTATATTCATTCTGGCCAACATATTTGCCACAAGATTTGCGCAGTTTTTCAGTTTAGAAACTTTTTGTTTTCGCCAACCTCTTTGCGTTATAATCACCATCCTTTAGTGTACTCAAAAACCATACAAAGGCCTAATCACACCGTTCTTTTCAAAGTCCGCAACATCTGCAAGGTCTGTTAAATTCTAAAGTATCACCTCACAGGCGCTAATTTACCTCCTGGTTCTTCTGGCCCCCGCGACATTTTAGTACAGTTTATTATTTTATTTCAAAACAATGTGTAGGTTATTGCATTTCAACAACTTGCCCTGCTTTGTCTGCAATTTTTATATTAAAAACGAGCCCATCCTCCCACAAACTAATCTTTTAAAAACTGTCAATTAGGGAATTGTAAAATTCATAATCGCAAAAAAGCAGAAATCCCCGCCGTAAAGTCACTTAAACATTTGAGGGCTTCCATCAACAAAGTTTTCATCAGAGCTAAGCTCATCCAAAAGGAACATAAAGTAATGAATGTAATGCAAGATCGAGCGGTTTCCCCCCTTAAAAGTATTTTTTGTTTGGCGCAACACAATCATTTAGTGATCCGGAGTTTCAACTTAAAGCCTAACATTTTAGCTAGCTCTTTATCACATAAGTAATCTGCATTATTCAGGTTCGAATGTTAATAATATTGTTTTTTAGATTTGCATTGGATAGTTTGAGAGTAATGCCGAATTACTCATTGCCATCTTAGTAGCAAAAACACCTTAATAACCATCAGGTTAATTGGTTAAACTGGTTAGCTTTGAGCCCGAACTTATAATCCTTTAAATTATTTCCCTTGGTTTCGCTTATATTAAACCTTCGACTTTGTAAAATATTTTCATGGATCGAGACCGTTTGCCCCGCAATAGTTATACAATAGCAAGTTCTAAAACGAAGGACTGCTTGTGTTATGTTACATAACATTTTTAAACAAATTAAAATGAGTGCATTCAAATATACTAGCGGCAAATATTCTGTTTGGCCGCACTACAATCTAAAAATAAAGTGCAACTGACACCCTCGACATGCTGTGACCCAGACTGTTGCTTTTCATAAAAAGTTGAGTACTCCATTATCCAATATCTTAACCCCCCAATTGGACAACGATCCATCCAAAAGCGGGTTAGTCATCCGAGCATTTATCAGAAACCAGTTAAACTGTGCTGTGTTTTTGCGCATCAACTGGTGTGAGTGTCGTATCAGTATTCATTTAAATCACATGATCCTTTGGTGAGGTTAGTGTACATTACATTTTTATTACACACTTCAGACGAAATATTGTCTGAACAGCAAGCGCCATTACCAAAGACAACCAAATAATCCACTCATAAACAGAATAGACCATGAAGGCTTTTGAATGATCTGTAACGAATTCAATAATAACATCAAGACCAGGCTTTTAGACAAAAGTTGTATCATAATCATGGCATAGGTCGTCCATATATTTCAGGCATCGCACAGAAAGTATAACTTGACCGGCCGTTCTCCTTTCAAAATTTGTTCAGACCCTGTCCATATAGCAAGAGCATAAAACACAGGACAACATTTATCTAAGACCACTCCTAAGGCCTAACAAGATCGTGAATAGAACGGAATAAACGACTCTATTCGTACTTACTTTGTATGTTTGCTAGGTTCGCAGCACAACAAGATCGAGCATAACTGATCCTTCTACTTGCTTTGACGTCGCAAAAACAATACTTCGCAAATTAAGAGGACGGCCATTAATACTACTAAACAGTTGATTTACCTTCAAGTAATCAAAGATAACCAACAAGAAAGTACAATACGCACAGAACGAAAGTAACTTTGCTGTTGGCACTGTTTATACATGCACCTCTGACCTCAGACTCCAGGTAGGAATAATAATAAACTATAATAATGAAATTCTTATAGCAGGCCAATGAACATAAGGTTGGAAACGACTAACAACTAGCCATAATTATTACAATGCAGTAAACAACCACCCAATATTAAGTCATCTAATTCCCCGAAGTCCAAACCCCCAAAGTCATTGAAGACTACCGCAAAGCACGCAACACTGTATCGCGATGACCATGAATATGAAAAGACAGCGCTTGTTCTTGGATTAACTGGCAAAGGATTACTTGGTCATATCTTACAAGAAAATTATACCCAACTATTACGATAACTAATGACCCAATAAGTGCTCGGCCATAAAGCCAACTCCATGTTTTGCTTGCTGTAGACAAAAGCCAGCAAACATACCCCCTAAATTAACCCGGATAAAGAGTCTATAGCTTACTGGCAATTTTTTAATAAATTCGCAGATGATCAAGCTGTTTTTTTACCCAGATTTATTAGGAGAGGCGATGGTGGCGGAGGTAATGAACTTTGACCACCGCCCGCCTGTATACCAACACCAGGTACTTAATACAAAACCAAAGGCTGATATAATCGCTTGCTAAATGAGACTCCCTGCTCTCTAACAATGTTCTATTCGTTCAGCTAGGCTTGCTCTCATATAAAATTTATTTCGATATTTTCTCTTATTCTATTCACTTGAGTTCGTAAAAGGAACTCGGTAAGTAGTCGTTCACTTCCTAAGTCTTTGCTGATCACACTTGTTCAAGCTCTTTTAGTCTTTGGGCTATTCTTACTTTAATCTCAGCCCTAAGTGGCGTCAACAGCCACAACTAGTTTTTCTTTTTCTCTTTTATATGCCCATTTCCTAGTTCACGCTAGTTTTGCTAATTGTTAGTTAATTCGCCTCTGATGGTTTCTTAAAGTACTATCAAGGCTAATAATTCTCGCATAGGCAAAGGAATACATTAATTGTTTTTTACGCTTGTTTCTTCAGAAAAACTGTTTCTGCATCTATTGAATTATTAATTCTCCAGCTGATTGATAAAATTCTTTAAGTTCCATGTTATGGGCATTGGTTATCTGTCGGGAGTTCTTGCAAGTGTGTTTTGAAGTTTAGAAACTGCTCCGCCCTAAATTTGGTCTATGCAATGCCAAGGCGATTTTGTTCCTTTCCACACATAGTCTATAACCTAATTAAACCACGGCTAAAAACATGATGGTCGGGTTTAGTTGTTAAGCCGAACAAGTTGCCCTTGATCGTTTTTTACAGACAAATGACCCTCATTAAATTCAAAATCATTTGGGTCAATAAATCGGGAGTCTTGGCCTAAACTTTTGAAAATCTCCGACCGTACATTCTGTTAATTCACGCGGCAATGAAAGCGTTTGAGCGATGCTGGAGTCAAAGGGATCATTTTCACTCAAGTCGTCTCCACGATCAAAAACAACATAATCTCTCAGCTTCAATTCCTGCCATGTTTATAAATAATTAACTTGTATTTTGCTTCATAAAATGCCACAACTAAACATATTATGGCTCGATTCTTAACCCCGCATAGAAAACAGAAAGAGGCCCCTTGGCGTGAAGGGAAATAAAACGGAATAATATTGTTCCAAATACCATCTACTATTGATGCAGATTCAAATGCTTACTGTCAAATTTCCAGACCTAGGAAGCGAGAATTGATTTGCCAGGCTCCTTCAACTCCTATAGCATACCACAATAGAACTCGTTTCAATCAACAGACCCAAACAGGAACAGTTTGTACAGAATCTTGGGCGGGCATTGTTAAGAAAATTTCTATAAAACCTTGAGGGCAAGAAATAATTTCTTTACATAATGCAGACAAATTTTTTGTTTTATATTAACCTATTCTGATCTATGGCTAACCGCAATTAAAGGGATTATCTTGCGTTTCCAAGAATCGAAAATGAAAGCACTCCTAAAACATAGAATAGGCCTCTGAGATATCTAAAGACGTCAAAAAGTATGTATCTGTAAGTTTGCGTATGGAAAACGCTTTTCCATTCCCTTAATTATGAGTAGATAAATAGCGCATGCACAAACTAATCAAGGAGCTTAAAAGACATAAGTCATATGAACTAACTTTTAATGAATACAAACGGTTATCATCAAATCATCAGAACACCGAAGCAAAGTACACAGCAATTCTGACATCACGTATAGAGATTTGACGTTGTAAGCAACTTCCAAATTTAGCAGAGCTGATTGCGCACCAATATGAGACCCATTTTTTTCCTTTTTTTCCCTATATAATAACGAAGAGTGATTCAACATACAACCATATCCCAGAAGCAGGGCAACACTATATGGATTTTTAGTTTTATGCGTTGCAGCAATAACGCTAAAGGTATTTATAATTCTGTGCGAAGATGAAGAACCGATCAAAAGAGGAAGTGAAAAGTTTTTTAATCCAAAAATATCGAAAGTACAATGTTCGATAAGAGGTATTCCTAACCAATCTCCTCTAGCGGGGCCTTAAACCAAGTATCAGCAATTTTTGATGAAATAAAAAACTGTTTGGAGCGGAGTTAGAAATCCAACAGTTTGACCTTGCCGTCTAAAGATTTACATCTCACAATGTTAGGCTTGATGATTATTTAACAACGAAATACGTATTATGGATTGACCAAGAGGTCAACAGAGGATATCAGTTGCCTGGCACGGAGAGCTGTGAGAGACGTAATAAAAATTCAATGATAAAGAAGAAGAAGCCGATAAACCGCTTAATGAACATAATGTTTTCATATATTAAGTCGCATTGAAATAATTGAAAAGACTGATTAAAAGATGTCGTATACTAAATTATTTTTTATTTAAAAAAAGCATGTCAGTTCCGGTTTATCCACATTCCTACAGCGCCGCTAAAAGAAGAAGATAGTAGAAACCCCTAACATAAAAACTCTTTAGAATAACAAACATTACGCAAATGCAGCAAGTACTAGAGCAAGACCTTCAAAATACAGCAAAACCAAACGAAGGTATTCTGCTGCCTTAATGCTGTTACATATGTTAATACCTGAGCATCGACAATAAGTGCTCTATCAGCAGGAACGAGTTGTTGGTCCTCTTAGCAACATGCATAGGCGCACCCGCAGCTTTTTACTCTAGGAGGTTGTCTTTAGCACCAGCCTGTGTTCATTAATCGTATGTCTGCTACAAAAAATTAAAAACTAACTCCAAAAGCACCCAGCTATGGTTCAACTAATTAACAGCTAAACATAGTTCGTTCAAACTGACAATATATAAAGCGCTTGTTGACTCAAAACATCACGGATGAAGAATTTAATCGATTACAGGCCGATTTTGATGACTACAAAAGACAAAAGTTTGATCTTCAAAGAAAGGCGAGGATGCAAGTATTTCTCCAACAGCCAGAACCCCGATCTGAAAAAAAAGAATGCTTAAAAAAAGTAAACGAGAAATAAACTCTGATCTAACACAGTCACATTTATTACCAACACCGAAGGTGTATATACTTAGTAAATGAGTCCAAGCGCAAAAAGACCGTTGATATTGGTTTCTGATTAAGTATTATTTTTTAATTAAAATAAATATTTTGGCTAAGAAAAGAAGGACAGCATGGCTATGATATAAGAAGGACAAGACGAATTGTTTGAAGGAATTCTCGATAGAGAGCGTTTAACAAGAGCACTGAAAGATAATGATTTAAAGACAGTGGACCCAACAAACGTACAGGCCAAGCGTTGTACATGCAAATTCTCAGTTCCAGCAAACTAACAATAGACCCGCCAGTTAAAGGAATGTTAGCTGTTTTTTAATCGACTATGTAAACAATACATGAGACAATCTAGAAGACTGGTTCACAACTAAACAACAGACATTCTTTCTCATAATGACTTAAACACATGATTGGCAGACGAACTGCTTTACACAGTTTGAGTGCCGCTGCAAAGCTAAAATGAGAGGCTGCTGGTTGGGCAAGGGCGAAGTCATAGAGATCAATTAAAACAGGCTAAGTATTCGCCGATTGCAGGCAAGGCTTACATTCCGCTCCCTCGGAGTTGGTTTTAAAGATGAGCAGTTATAAACATAAAAAATTCGAGACAACAAATGTTACATGTGGGTTCGTTCTTGCGAAGGCTGTCATCATGTCCGCGACCACGCAGAGAGAGTGACTAACTATCGGCAATACGCCAAAGATCTAACTCAATGGAAATATCCTTTCCTTAGTGTAGACCAAATGATCAGTTTGAAGATCAAAACAAACCACTAACGTCATATCAACACATGGGATTGGGAAGGAAAAAACAAATCCTACAGCCGATTAAAGTGACCAAGAACAGTCCCAACAAATTTGGCGAGCCAACAGAAAAATCATGTTGACTAACTACTAATGTTTTTCACCAGCGGGGCAGCCACATTACACATTGATACGAACAATGATTAAACTAATGCAGCAAAACTTCAAAAGATGGGCCAAACAAGAATCTGCAGAAAATGTTTAACAAAATGCCTCTGTTCAAGGCCGCAAAAGCGAACATACCAAGAACATTGTACGGCCCAGTTTACTGAAATACAGAACTAATTACGCCCCCACCCGGATCTAAAGTTAGTTTAAGAACTGGAAAAACTGCAACATTCTCATACGTAGTTTACGCAGACTTCGAGTCGCTTATTTTTCCTTATGAAGGGCCAGCGCCACAAAAACTCGAAAAACAGTCCTTAATGAGTAATCATCAGCTTGTTTCATTTGCCTCATTATTGTTAGGTCCGATGGCGTATATACCGACCATAATTACTATAGATGACCATGCCAGCAGAAACATCTTAAAACGCCATGCAGCAAGTGGCGTAATGATTGTTCAATAACTGAATTTATCTGAAATCATGATGACGCCTGAAGACCAACAACGAGATAAGAACAGCACTCAACTGTGGATTTGTGGTTTAGAGGCCTCTCAGTCAGACGCAGCGAATCCAACAGTAAAGATACCATGATCACATTAGCGAAATTTCATAGAGGCGGCGCATAACAAATGCAATCATCCCACTAAAGATTGAACCAAAGACTGGAAGCCTTCCCTCTTCATTCATAACTTAGCTAGTTTACGACCTCATCTTATATGCCAGCAGTAACCACGCTTCAGGGTACATGCAATGCACAGTCATCCAAAAAGTACATGTGTTATAATCTAAAAAACATGTCTTTCTACGACTCAATGCAACACATGATGGGCTCATTAGAGCATGCTTATGACCTTAAAGTCCTGCCCAATAACGTAAGAATAATTGACACCACTCATCGTTAGAAAGGGTTTTACCCTTATGAGTACAATGAATCAGTTGGGAAGGTTTGACGAAGAGACGCATCCGCCTAAAGGCGCGTTCTTTTTCTAGTCTTAGAGGAAAGGACATCAGCGACTCCGATAACCAGCAATGCTCAAATGCGTGCATAAGTTAGGTGTAAAACGAAGTGGAGTGTGGAGACCTATCATGACACCTATTTAAATGGCAGAATATGTTTGTTGGCGGCCGTCTTTTGAAAATTATAGAAAGACCAGCATTAAACCTTATAGCCTGGATCCTGCGCATTACATTCTTGCGCCCGGGATGAGTAGGGACGCTTTTCTTTAAAGTTTACTGGAGTACACATTGCTTTATTGTCAGATTTACCAATGCTTCCGATGATGAACACGGATTTGCGGGGAGAATTATTATGGCATCGCCATCATTACTGCAAAGTCAAACAACAAATACTTGATCTTATGATCCTAGTAAAAGTCTAACTATCACATGTATTTAGAGACGCAAACAATCGTAGGATGGGCAATGGCGCAATCACTTCCATAACGCAACTTAAAATGTCACACAGGTAACAAAAAAAATTCAAAAGGCATTAAAGTGTTGGGCATTAAAGCGCCTGACGCAACAGCGTGGTTCATTCTAAGAAGTTGACATAGACTATCCTACAATGATCTCAATAGACCTGCATAATGCCTATCCTTAATCAGCAGAAATTCTAAAGATGGATCCAAGAGAACACACCTAAACAGTGCCTAAACTTCGAGCAAAAAAAATATGTCTGCCATTACAGACTACTACATTTTTATTTGAGACAAGGTTTGAAGGGTGGGTCATCTATAGTTATTTCATCGCATAATTGCTTTTGACAAGAACATTTCATGAAACCATACATCAATTAAGAACACTGATCTCAGAACCAAATCCACCGATGCTTCAGAAAAAGACTTTTTCAAGTTGATGAACACAGCTGTTTTGAAAGACTAAGGATAATCCGCACAAGCGCAAGATGTCAGATTAGTCCCACCAAAGAGAACGAAGCAATTAAGCTGACTTCAAAACCTAATTATCAGACTTCAGAAGATTTCATGATCAGCATTTTGTATAATGGAAATGAAAAAAAAGAAAGTCAATTAACAAACCTGTAATTTATTGGGTTTACTGATTTAGAATTATCAAGACTTTGATGTTAAGAATTTCTATATGACTACTTTAAGCCCTCGAATCCTGAGTCCAGTACTTTACACAGATACAGATAGTTTTGTTTATAGATATTCCCTACTGACGACATCAATAAAGACATGGAAAC
Organism: Conus ventricosus; assembly: GCA_018398815.1. NCBI lineage: Eukaryota > Metazoa > Mollusca > Gastropoda > Neogastropoda > Conidae > Conus > Conus ventricosus. Next base: position 30,449,403 of record CM031600.1, on the reverse strand, counting down.
GAAGTGGCAAAAGGACATGGCTGATGGTATGATTACATCTGATTACCCTAAAGAATCGCCTTTGCAAACAATTACTAACAAGAAAGTTATTAGGAAAGATGAAGGAAGAATTCTGGAAAGGTGATCAAGGATATGTGGGGTTAAGTGTCACAAAATTGAACAGTAAAATTCGGAGCGCAGAGAAACATCATTAAGAAAGCAAAGGAATATCTCGCAGCGTTGTTCAGTCAAACATAACACATTGACAACTACAAAGAAGCATTGTTTGGCAATAAGACTATTCATCAAGACCACGTAAAAACTTTCGATCTAATCAACATGATATCAACACAACAGTTGAAACAAAGAAGTCAATAGAATAGAACAAACCCAACTGGTGTTTTATAATCCCAGGAGTTTTCATATGCAATTGGGCACTGGAGAACCGTAAAATATATTAAAGCGGAACTGGTCAGGCGGAATTATCAGCAGTTCTTCTTTCCACAAAAGATCTTTGGGAGAGCTGGTTGTTTTGTGGGTGGTCAGTTTCTCATCGTAAATAATACACGGCGGATTCAATTTTTACAATTCTATTTATATTCATATGATCAACACCCAAACTTGGAATCGTTGCCCTGATGGCGATGTCCCCTTCTGCTTCCCCCGTAAATAAAGGTACCTAACTTTTATCAAACCAAACGGTAAATAGTTTGCCTGATGAAAACCTACATCAGCAACATCTATTGTGTTTTGTTTTTTTTTTTTGATTGCTTGTACTGGCATTAGCCCTTTAAATTCTCATTATTCATTGGCGCGCAAAACTGGGGCAGTCTTCTAACCCCTTCTGGTTGCGAGAATTGTCAATCAGCTCTCTGTGATACAGGTGAGGAGAAAAGTCTTTCAGCTAACTGTTTGTTAAAGTTTTCAACTAAAGCCGGTGATCTGTGAACTCCCCCGAATGCCTCTTCTAATAGTAACTCTGTGTTTTAACAATATTTGATTCACTTGGCATTAAATTCTTTCCATCATTCGACTGAATCATGCGAGATAAAGTTAGAGCCCTCGATGGTATATCATTGTATAGCAACATCACCTCAGAATCACACGTTGGGGGGGGGGGGGTGTGTTAATGCTCCGCATATCTTTGTATCTTGAGGCCATGTCAATGACTGTGAGTGCGTACTTAAATCTTTTTTCTCTAATCCTATCAGAGGGTAAATATAGAGAACCATTTGATGGTTCGTTTGGGGTGGGGGTTGGTTACAAATTGATGGTCTACTGTATTCGTCTAGGGCAGGTAAATAAAATTTGCCAAATTGCTTTTTAGATCACATTCCTTTGCTGTTTGTTCACTGACTCCTGCCGCTTGCTTAGCTTTTGTATTGCTGTGATGCCCTTCCAAATATCCTTTGGGCGAATAATAGATTTTGGGTTCATTTTTTATTCAGCCAATATTATGTGCAACAAAAACACGACGGTCATAAATAATACCAACGACAATAAACCCGATTTCTTGCATCTTTTTGATTTCGAAGTGTTGATAAAAGTCACTGAATATTTGGTGGGGCAATGTCTGGACTTGGTTTGCCTGTTTACAAGAGAATAATGTTTTATTGCTTGATCACATTTTTTAAATGTGTAAGCTGCATGCCCCCTGCTCTTTTCAGTGTGCATAAATAAAATCAAACTGCTCAAGTCTCTGCTTCATAGCGACTTGTGCAGCCTGCTAGTATGCACATAGCTTTGTTATGTCCGTTTTTCTCTCGCTGTCATTCCCCAGTTTACTAAAATCGAAAATACTTCCGCTAAAAGCAAGCGCATTCACCACAGCGCCGCCTAATCATTAATTCGAGTGAAGCCAATTTTTATAAATGAATTTTTTTTTCATACATTAATTATATTGTCTGGAATTATTCCTTGCATGACTAAAAATCTTTCGTAGCAACACGAAGCAGTCAATGATAGCAATAAGTCTTTTGAAATCCTCAAAGTCTAGTTTCCAAGAACTGCTGGTTTAATTCTTAACAAGCTTTTACACAAGCATTGAGTAATCCTACACTTAGACCTCCAATAACAGCAGAATGGTATACAAGTTTTAGGCAACATTTTTTATTCGGGTGCTCATATTTATAAAATAAAATAATAAAATTTAATAAAAAACATGAACATGATGATCTCCTACAGCTACCAAGGCCGCCTAAACCTTCCTGAACATGATACCAAGTTGATATCAAGCTATATGCCCTACCTCTCCGCTCTCAGAGCCGCGAATGAAAGGTTTAATCCTTTGGCAGCATGTGTGTAAAACAAAGACAGTTCCTTCTGGAAATAGAAATCAGCATAGTAACGAGGATTCAGCAAGATGTCGTCACAAGTACCTTAAAAAGTAACAAACCCTGTATTAATCGCAATCTTTTGTCAAGAATGAGAAATATGTTATGTTGCACACGTTTCTTAGATTGTACAGCTACAACTATTACATTAGATTGGCTACCGCAAATGTATACTGAACACGATCTTACGTATGATTAAACCGCAAGATCCAAGTTTTAAAACAAAGTCCATAAGAGACACTAATTATGTGATCAATACTCCAGATAAGGAACAATTATAACTAGCCCAGCGGAACATTGTAAATAATAACAATTATAATCAACTAGATATTGAAACCCATCAAAATTAACTAGCAGGAAAATCAACAGAAGCATCCTCATTTGAGACAGAACCAATGCCCGCCACCATCATAAAACATAGAATCATGTTGAGACCATAACAAAATCCTAGGGCCTAGAAGATGCCTGTCCACCCCTATATCCTCTGTCCCCGCCAACCACACCAACAAGAACCCTCAAACACACCACCTGCCCCACCCTAACACCTAGGCCCGCCGCCCGCACAATAAGAAATCAAGCCATCTATAACCACACCAAGATATACCAGGGCCCCAAAGTCCTTCCATTTGCAAAATGGAACTTAAAACAGATAGCCCATTTAAAGGCGCCATAGCTAGCTGATGGGTTCAGTTATTTCCGGCAATAAAATAAATCCACAATTGCAAACAGAAACAAAAGCACACCAAAAATCGAACCATCAAAGCAGAAAAAAGACAACAGCACGCCAAAAACCTCCCAAAACACAGTACCAATAAGATCCAAATCACATGGAATAAAAAATAAATTTACATTTTTTTACAAAAAAATCGATCAAGGCCTTATATATACAATGATAAAGTCATAAATAACGATACATGATTCCTATAAACTACCTTTCCATAGACCAGAATAGTACTCACATGCTCTGCATTCGGGGGTGGGGTGGGGCGATGTAAACCTTTCATAAAATCTATGCATAAAAACGCTGAGCACGAACATCCTCAACGATGACGCGTTTTTTGAGGCGTTGAGATGTACAATATTCGTGCATCAGCAATTTAAGATAAAAACATAGATTGTATTTTTTGATAAATAAAAATAACTTGAATAAACACAATGGTAGAACTTATAGGATGACTTAATCAGAACTATCAAGAACTTGATCAAGAACTATTAAGAACTTAATCAAGAACATATTAAGAACTTAGAAGTAACTTAATCAAGAACATATTAAAACTAGAAGTAACCTAATAAAAAACTTAAATAAGAACTTAGTGGGAGCCTTATTTAAACAACTTGGTGTACATAGTGGGGTGGGAGTGTGGTGTGGTGTACACAGAGCTATTAATTATTTGGTTCATGTAACACCACTTGGCCAAGACGTCTGAAAAGACAGCCTTTGTATGTGAAGTGGAGCGTAGAACAGCGAAAGCGGCAAATCATCAAAAAAAAGACTGATCTCTCACTGCTGATAACGCTTTGACCGCTCTAGGGGTTAAAAAAAAAAGCCGCTGCAGAATACGGCTTGCCCACTGTGAGACCTTTTGACCGCACAGGTGAAAAGGCGCTATCGAAAACGGCTTAGCCACTGTAATCTCTTAACAGCTCTATATAAGAGCGCTAAAGAAACGTCTTGCCACTGTGACCTTTGACCGCTCATGTAAATCTCATGGTTCTCAGGGCTCACATGCCTGCGACTTTGAGAGGAGTGTGATAGGAGATGAATTGGTCTGTACGGGAGAGTCCAATAATTTCTAATCTTCCACACTGCATACAACATTAAATACAAATCCTACCTCATAGAGTAGACTTCTGTGCAAGAAAGACCAACTGTAGAAAACCATTTAGCCTATGGATTCAACAAACTAGCCAAACTCTCTTAGATTGCTATAAAGTAAGGGCCTCCGCTCACAACTCAACCAAAGGCACTAACAAAATTGTCATGAACTCAACATGCTCTTCAAACTTGTCCGCTAAGAAGATCCCCCACTGTCTTTGTTCTGCATGATAAAATATTAAAAAAACAAAACCAACACTGCACAAAAACCCGTGTAATATCTTCGTCACAACAACACACACACTACAATGACAAACAACCCGCGCTAAACGACCACCTGGCTCGTCTGTCAACCTGAAATGAAATACACCCCCCCACCCCCACCCCACAACCTGGCAAGCCCAGACTCTCGCTTTATTGATTTTTTGACGCTTGCCGTGCATGTGTTAACGAGGTCGTGCTGCGACTCGCTAACGCAATAATGTTTCGGCCTCGTAGCAGCCTATCTTTTACACATAGCTTTATGAAGGATGTAGTACATCCGTCATTGTATATTTGAAGCATTTATAAGAAGATAGTGCTAGCCACACACTACTCCTCCTCCATACAGGTTAAAAGTACTAAGGTCTGCCTAACCCTATCTTTTTTGTTTTGCCAGAACATTCAAAAACGCCCTACAAGTTGCATAAGGCAGAGCACTTAAAGGCAGATTAACTGGTTAGATATAGAAAAAGAAATGACCGCCATGTTTTTAAACGTAGGCTTTAGCTGTCCTCACAGCCTCCCAAGCAATGCAACGCGTAATGGAATGTTTTTGCTTCAGCCACATTCAACAATGCAGGCGCCATTTAATAGATAATGAACCAACTCCTCAATAGTCAAACACGTATTAAAACTAGCAACAACATGTTTCAAATCCTTGAACCAACAAACTCTCTCCATTATACCACCACCTGCAACGCCTACCTTCAAGACAACTAACCTTAACGCAATGAAGAACAGAGAAAGGGCGGCTCTCGCAGTATAGCGAGGAACGTTTAACACACGGCGCGCTGTTGCGGGCAGACCTTGAATAGTTGGCATGCTTCACTGACTTACTCAACTAATTCTTTCAACAAATACTCTACATGCAGTTAAGTAAAACTTAAGGCACGAATAACAAACTGTTCTTCAGGAACGTTAGCCAATTATAAAATAAGCACAAATAAAAACACAGTTGGTCACAACAGAGCCGCAGTGATAACACTACAGCCTCCTTGTTCAATAGCTTATGCTCCCAACCCAATGACAGCCCCGGACGATCCACGTCTACAGCCTCTAACAGATGTGAACGACGCGGCCATCACGTGAATTCTGATGCAATTGTGGTTCAAACCAACTGAGTGAGTTTCGTTTACACAGGACATGCTAGGTGCAAACAGCCGCCTAGCCGTAAATCCGTGAAACGAGTTACAGCCCCGAGTCTGCCTGCTATGTACAAATTTTGTAGTAGGAAATAGTCAGAAGAAGAGTGCCGATATTATGGCAAATTAATAAAGAAGAGAAAGAGACAAGGAGTGGTGCGTGAGTGAGAGAGTGTGATGTTAGAGGTGTCAGTGTGTGTGTGTTTGTGTGTGTGTGTTAGTGAGTGGGTGCAATTTTTGTGTGTTTGTGCATGTGTTGAGCAGAAATGAAGTCATACTTGTCAGAGTAAACGAAAATAAACCAATCCAGGGTTTACTTAACCGCCCGAACAGGGTGAGGCGGAAGTGCCCAGGAATGTTAATAATTACGTCTCTAGATCCACAATCTCCCCCCCACTACCCCACCGTATGTCCCCCCCCCTCCCCCCCCCACCCTCCATTGGTATCATACAGATAAACAAAAACATCAAGACCACTATCTCCCCCCCACAACCCCCCCGGAAGTCCCCCCCCTCCCCCCCCCCCCCAACCAAGTATAACAACCGAAAAAAACAAACTACACCATACCTCTAACTACCCCCCCTCATAATCTACCCACCGAATGTCCCCCCCCCTCCCCCTCCCCCCCCCATACCATTGGTCTCAACAGCAATAAACCATAATAATCAAGACCACAATCTCCCCCCCACTACCCCCCCGATGTCCCCTCCCGCCCACACCCCCCCCCCATCCATTGGTAAATCTACAGAAAAAACATAAATAATCAAGAACCTCAAACACCCCCCCCACTACCCCACCCTGATTGTCACCCCCCCCTCCCCACCCCCCCCCCCCCCCCCTTCCAATGGTAATCTACAGAAAAAACATAAAAATCAAGACCTCATATCTCCCTCTCCCCGCCTCTACCCCACCTTAAATGTCCCCCCCTCGCCCATCCATTGGTAACAACATAATAACATAATAATCAAGCCCTATCACCCCACTCAAACCCCACCGGATGTCCCCCCCCACTCCCCTCCCCCCCCCCTTCCATCTGGAATCAAAGAATAAACCTAATAGATCAAGACCCTATCTCCCCCCCTCTACCCCAACCGGATGTTCCCCCCCCCCCCCCACCCCTCCCCCCCCCCCCCCTTCCTTGGTATCTACAGTAATAAACATATACTCAGACCTCTAAACTCCCCCCCACTACCCCCCACCGGATGCCCCGCCCCTACTCCCCTCGCCCCCCCCCCCATTCCATTGGTAATCTACAGTAATAAACATAATAAACAAGACCACAATCTCCCCCCACTCCCCAACCTGATCCCCCCCCTCCCTCCCCCGCCCCCTTTGCCCATTGGAAATCTACAGAATAAACAAAAATAAACAAGACCCTATCACCCCCCCGTCAACCCCACACGATCCCCCCCCCAATCCCCACTCCCACCCCCCGCCCATCCATTGGTATCACCGAATAAAGCATAATAACAAATAACCTCAAACTCCCCCCTCTACCCCACTCGAAGTCCCCCCCCTCCCCCACCCCCTAGCCATTGGAATCAACAGAATAAACAACTCATCAAGACCACAATCTCCGCCACTCAAACCCCACCGTATGTCCCCCCCCTCCCCACACCGCCCCCCCTTCCATTGGTATCTACATAAAAAACAAAATAATCAATACCTCTAATCACCCCCCCACTACCCCCACGCACTCGGAGTCCCCCGCCTCGCCCCTCCCCCCCCCCACTACCATTGGTATCTCAGAATAAACTCATAAACAAGACCCACTTTACACCCCCCCACTACCCCTGTGTTGTTTTTTGGGGGGGGGTGCGAGGGGGGGGGGGGGGGGCGGGGGGGGGGGGGGATGGGTGGGAGATGGGGAGGGGGCCCCCCTCCCCCTCCCACCTTTCCATTGGTATCTACAGAATAAACATAATAATCAAGACCATCTATCTCCCCCCCCTCTACCCCACCGGATGTCCACCCCCCCCCTCCCCTCCCCCCCCCCCTTCCATTGTACTTCTACAGAATACACTTAATAATCACGACCCTCATCTCCCCCCCTCTACCGCCCAACCGGAAGTCCCCCCCCCTCCCCTCCCCCCCCCCTTCCATTGGTATCTACAGAATACACATAAATAATCCAGACCTCTATCTCCCCCCCTCTACCTCACCGATGTCCCCCCCCTCTCCTCCCCCCCCCCCCCCATCCATTGGTATCTACAGAATAAACATAATAAACCAAGACACTATCTCCCCCCCTCTACCCCCACCGGATGTCCCCATCCCCTCCCCTCTCCTCCCCCCCCCCTTCCATAGGTATCACTAAGACAGAAAAATAAAACAAAATAATCAAGACCTCCTATCACCCCCCTCTAACCCCACAGATGTCCCCCCCCCCTCGCCCTCCCCCCTCCCCCCCCCTTCCCCATTGGTATCTACAGAAAATAAACATAATAATCACGACTTAACTCCCCCCTCTACCCCTACCGTATGTCCCCCCCCTCCCTCCCCCCCTTCCATTGGTAATCTACAGAATAAACATACTAAACAAGACCTCTAACTCCCCCCCCACTACCCCACCTTATGACCCCCGCCCTTCCCCGACCCCCCTCCCCCCTTCCATTGGTATCTTACAGAATAAAACATAATAAATTCAAGACCTCAGTCTCCCCCCCCCCACTACCCCACCGGATGTCCCCCCCACGCCCTCCCTCCCCCCCCATCCTGGTATCTACAGAATAAACAAATATAATCAAAACCTCAATCTCCCGCCCCCCACACCCCACCGATGTCCCCCCCCCACCCCCACCCCCCCCCCCCCCCCCCTTCCATTGGTATCTACAGAATAAACATATTAATCAAGCTACTCTATCTCCCCCCCTTCCTACCCCCCCGGATTACCCCACCCTCCCCTCCCCCCCCCTTCCCTTTGGTAACACATAATAAACATAATAAACAAGGACCTCTATCTCCCCCCCACAAACCCCAACCGTATTTTCCCCCCCCACCCCCCACCCCACTCCCCCCATCATAGTACAACAGAATAAACAATAAAAAAACAAGACCTCAATCTCCCCCCCACTACCCCACCGGATGTCCCCCCCCGCCTCCCCTCTCCTCCCCCCCCTCCCCCCTTCCAATTGTAACTACAGAATAGACATCATAAACAAAGACCACTAACTTCCCCCCCTCTACCCACCGATGTCCCCCCCCCACCCTCCCCCCTCCCCCCCCCTATCCTTTTGGTATCTACATAATAAAACATAATAATCAAGACCTCTATCTCCCCTCCCCACCCTCTACCCCCACCGGATGTCCCCCCCCACCCCTCCCCCCCCCCATCCATAGGATCTACAGAATAAAACATAATAATCAAGACCTCAAACATCCCCGCCTCAACCCCACCGATTGACCCCCCCCCTCCCCACTCCTCCCCCCCCTTTCCATTGTAATCTACATAATAAACTAATAATCAAGACTCAATCTCCCCCCCTCTACCACCACCGATGTCCCCCCCTCCCCCTCAACCCCCCCCCCCCCCATGCAATTTATACTGCAGTGGAGAAGGGGGAGGGGAGATGAAATGGGAGAAATGAGGGGGGTGTGGTGGGGTGGGGGGCATTTGATATCTAAAACGAAAGTTTGTTTTTTAGGTTCGAACTACAAAAGCCGTAAAAAAAAAAAAAGGACGGGGGGGGGGGGGGGGGGGGTTAATAGGGCTGCGGACGAATGAGTGCAGAGAGTGTGTGTGTGTGTGTGATGTGTGAGTGTGAGTGTGTGTGAGAGATGTGTGATTTGTTTGTGTCGGGGGATAGTGGAAGGATGATTGTGTGTTGTGTGATGGTGGGGTGGGGGGGTGAAGAGGGGGAGCGGTTATGCCAGAGGGAAAGGGGAGAGACGGTCAGGTCTAATTAAAGAAAAGAGGGAGGGGAAGATGGGGTAGAGAGGAATTCATGAAGGGAAGGGGCATAATACTACTCTTCACATCCGCTCACAAACACCTCCCGTCCCATCCTCCCACCCACACACATCCACCCGCTTACCCATGGAGTAGCAAAACGAGCAGGCGAGATCATAGAGCACTCTCGACCACGGGCTGGCCGAGTCCGTCGTAGTCTTCCTCCTCATAATAAAAGGTCTTTATGAGGGAAGGATGGAGGTACGGACAGTGGGACTCTAAGCAGCCAGCCGACAGATATTTGTTGAAGAAAGTTAGCACCAAAATTGTATAGCACTCGCTCCCCCCGCCCCCCGCTCCACCCCCCACCCCCCCCCCCCAAACAAAAAACAAAAAGAAAGACAAGAAAATAAGGCGAAGGTTCCGTGTTTAGGCCCCACGTTTCTTTTCTTTTCCCTTCTTATCCTTTCTTTTCTCTTCTTCCTTTCTTTTTATTATATTGTTATGTTGCCACAAGGCTGTCGGCAGACGCGCCGTCCCCACCTCCCTCTGTGGACGCCGGCCATGGAACGGGCTTAAATGTCCTTAGCCCCGCCATTCTTCGCCAGCAATCCCATTTTACAGCGAATGACAAATAGCTCCGCCACGCTCCCCCCGCCCCCCCCCCCACCGCCCAACCTCCCCACCATCCATCCTCCACCCCTTTTCTCCCTAGCACGCTCTCCTTATCCACCTCCCGCCCCTTCCCCCCCACCTGTCCACCCCCTACCCCATCCTCACTGCCCCCCCCCCCTCTCTAACCCCTCGAACCTCTCACTTCCTTCCGTATCCTATTAGCCTCAAAGGCGAGTTGTTCCGTGTCGAACCCTGTCCCGGCACTTACCGTCCAGTAACACTATCCGCTGTGATCCTGCGTGGGGGGAGGGCCCGGGAGGGAG
>CM031600.1:30429045-30434045 GCA_018398815.1 Conus ventricosus | reverse complement strand
CCACAGAACCTCTACGGCATTTCCTCTTCTGCAGATCGTATGGAAGCCTTCACTCCCCCCGCTCCCTCCTCTCCGCCCCCCCCCCCCCCCCCCCCCCCCCCCTCCTTTCCAAATCATGTTGTTTTCATTCGTATTTGTTGCCTCCACCATTGTGTGTGTTAAGCATCAGCAAAACCACGTTGTTGACACAACAGATACACCTAAACATGGTGTGAACTGATACAGCAAAGACAAATTCAGAGGCAACAAGAAAAAGTTCATGGAAGTTCTTTTGAAATATGTGTGTACATCCCCTTTACAGAAAGAATACCTAAACAAGAAAATGATGGAGATTTGACCATGGTGAGTGAACTGTTTAGTCTAACGATGCCATTGTTATTGTAGGTGGTGGCACCCTTTACTCTATTATCTGCAGCGTACACTTCTCCTTGATCAAGTTTCGGATTGCTGTACTGAAACGTGAACCTTGTAGAGATCTGCGTTCGAGACAACAACCCGAAGCTGACCAAAGCCATGATCGTGTCCTTGAAGCTGAAGGTGCCGTTCTCATCAAACAGAACGTGACTTCAATATTGACCGACTTCCCCTTTCTTTTTTTGTTTTCCTTATTACTACTATTTCAAACCTATAATCAAATCACTACGGTTCCCTTGTTTCATGAATAATTAACAGCGACAAGAAAGTTCACAAAGGTATCTGTCCAAAGCCAGCGAGTGCAGGTTACCAGCGTGTCACGATGCTGTGGAGAGTGTCTCTTCTGTCCCTCCAATGAACATCCTCCTCCTGTTATCAGGGGCAATCTCTGGACACCCCGGCATGTACAGTGAACGAAATAATAGACACCATTAGGCACACAGCAGGTGTCTGATGCGGACCTGAAGCTGATGATGGGTGGGGGTGGGGGTGGGGTGGACGGGGCTGTCGGCTTCATTTGCATGGCCAGAAGGAGCTGTTTGCTTCCTTAACTGCAAGGCGCTAGCACCCTAGTCAGGGAAAACAAGGCGTCTATCTGATGGTCTCCTCCCCGTGTGGCGGGTGGCGGACACACCTGGGTGGATTAACTATGAGGAAATAACTGAATCTTTTTTTTTTCCGCGCGGGGTTTTAAAGAGACGGTAACGGCTTGGAACGCCATGCTTGGTAAATTGACCCAATCATTGAAATCGTGATTGTCAGGGAAAGCTGCGGTGAACATGAACAAAACAAAACAAAACAAAAAAACAAAAACAAAAAAAGAAAAAGAAAAGAAAAGAAGAAAAGGGAAAGAAAACAAAAAAGAAAGAAAGAAAGAAGTTAATACAGTCCAGATCGGTCAAAACAGAAGAAATGGTTTAATATGACCGACTTTTTTTAAGTCTGGAACTCGAAAGAAAGAAAGAAGTTAATACAGTCCAGATCGGTCAAACAGAAGAAATGGTTTAATATGACCCACTTTTTTTTTAAAGTCTGGAACTCGAAGAAAGAAAGAAAGAAGTTAATACAGTCCAGATCGGTCAAAACAGAAGAAATGGTTTAATATGACCCACTTTTTTTAAGTCTGGAACTCGAAAAAGAAAGAAGTTAATACAGTCCAGATCGGTCAAAACAGAAGAAATGGTTTAATTATGACCGACTTTTTTTTTAAAGTCTGGAACTCGAAAGAAAGAAAGAAAGAAGTTAATACAGTCCAGATCGGTCAAAACAGAAGAAATGGTTTAATATGACCGACTTTTTTTTTAAAGTCTGGAACTCGAAAGAAAGAAAGAAGTTAATATAGTCCAGATCGGTCAAAACAGAAGAAATGGTTTAATATGACCGACTTTTTTAAAGTCTGGAACTCGAAGAAAGAAAGAAGTTAATACAGTCCAGATCGGTCAAAACAGAAGAAATGGTTTAATATGACCGACTTTTTTTTTAAAGTCTGGAACTCGAAAGAAAGAAAGAAAGAAGTTAATACAGTCCAGATCGGTCAAAACAGAAGAAATGGTTTAATATGACCGACTTTTTTTTTAAAGTCTGGAACTCGAAAGAAAGAAAGAAGTTAATACAGTCCAGATCGGTCAAAACAGAAGAAATGGTTTAATATGACCGACTTTTTTTTAAAGTCTGGAACTCGAAGGAAAGAAAGAAGTTAATAGAGTCCAGATCGGTCAAAACAGAAGAAATGGTTTAATATGACCGACTTTTTTTTTAAAGTCTGGAACTCGAAAGAAAGAAAGAAGTTAAATACAGTCCAGATTGGTCAAAACAGAAGAAATGTTTTAATATGACCGACTTTTTAAAGTCTGGAACTCCATACGTTTTGATCAGGGGCAAAAATTAATCACAATCGTACACCATTCTTTCGCAATAACTGACTTCAACATAACCGGCTTTCATTTGAACAAATTCTTTAAACCGATTTTAAACCCCAAATCAAATCACATATGGAATGACACCTGAAACAAAGAATGCTACAGGTGAACAGATCGCCTTTTGAGATGTTATGTCCAGATGCAAGCAATATTCTTCCAATTCTTTGTTCTTTCTGATCTATTTAATGCACAAAACTAATTAAGTAAGTAGATAAACATATTCATAAATAAATAAATGAATAAATTCCATAAATAAATAAATGAATAAATTGGCAGATAAATAGATACATAACTAATAGAAATAAAGGATCCACAGTCCGCGTAATGTCACGATCGTTTCAGCAGAAGTCATTATCTTATCAAATGACTGGAACTGGCTGGATGTCTGACAGAAACAGTTGGGGTCCTACTTCTAATTCTGTGACGATTCAGCGGAGGATGTCTGGCAGAAACAGTTGGGGTCCTACTTCTGATTCTGTGACGATTCAGCGGAGGATGTCTGGCAGAAACAGTTGGGGGTCCTACTTCTAATTCTGTGACGATTCAGCGGAGGATGTCTGGCAGAAACAGTTGGGGGTCCTACTTCTGATTCTGTGACGATTCAGCGGAGGATGTCTGGCAGAAACAGTTGGGGGTCCTACTTCCAATTCTGTGACGATTCAGCGGAGGATGTCTGGCAGAAACAGTTGGGGGTCCTACTTTTAATTCTGTGACGATTCAGCGGAGACTTTGCATCCAGACATTCTTTCTTTTCTCTGTCTCTGTCTCATCTCATGCCCCTTTGGTAGGAATTCTCTCCATCACACCTCATTCTGGCTCCTCCATACACAGCTCCACCCAGGTTCGTACCCTTGCATCCCCGGAAATGAGATTCCACAGGGAGCAAGCGATGTCAGCGCTTCATGAGGCAACCTACCAGAAACAGACCCCACAGCAGTCACCGTGGCGCAATGGATAGCACAGCGGATGGCGGGCTGGGAGGGCGTATCAGAGCCATCCATTGGTGGGATTTTTCTATCCCGACCGGTTCCTATCCAGATCTGACTTTGTGCTCTAGGCTCTGCTGGAAAGACTGTCACAGCCACAGGATCGAGTTTTATCCACTTGATAATGGATGCGGCGTTGAAGGTTTGCTCCAATTTCCTTACCGACACTGCAGGTGTCTGTATACCTCGGGCCTGCTCGCCGCTAGGATATATGATGATAGAAGCAAGCGTAGGATACAGCCATGGTCACGCAGTCTTAGAACAGAGTGGAACTCTGTCGCATCATCTTTCGCATCTGCATTATCAACGATCAGCATTAAAATTTTTAAAAAAATGTCTTAAATTCTGCAGCCTTTCATGCCCTGCTCTAACGGTGACCTCAGTTTCGATTTCCTCCTCACGTGTTAGTCCATCATGAGTTGATGAGGTTAGGGTATCGGCAAGTTCATTGATGAGGTTAGGGTATCGGCAAGTTCATGAAAGCTATAGAGCCAAGCCGACATGGTGGCGCCCCCTGGTGGAGGACACTGATTCACACTGCAGCTAAGCGATTATTGTGGTATGAAGGCGGCTTCGAAGCAGATATTAACACCGTCACTAGACACCAGCGAAGTTGTCTCGGCGGCAGTGCAGCGTCCTTTCTAGCGGGTTGTCTCACGGCGACTTGAAACTGAGTGCTCCCTGCGGTTTGCCGGTGCCAGGGATGCAGTGGAACACAGCAGTGTGGCTGTGAACGAGCAGTGGGGATGAGCGGCATGGGTGGAGGGAACGGGGGTGGGGGTGGGGGGGTATGCCACTGATGTGGTACATAAGATGAGATAGAAGGAAGAAAAAAAAAAGAAGGAAAAAAAAAACCCACTGCTGTCGATTTACTTTGGTGGTAATCAGCAGTGTCTGTTGTGGTCCACCACACCGTGGGACTTCAGCCACTGTTTGTTTTGTTGTTGTGCGTCGAGACAACGAAACCCATCCGGTCATCCTGGGATCGGGGGCTGATTGCGTAGATGGCTGGTCAGGCCGATCTGCGCCCGGAAAGATCTATCACAGTACGGACAGGGGATGGTGGCGGCAGCTGGAGATCTGTTGGCGCTGGTTTTCCTGATCATCCTGCGCTGCTCAGCTGCAGCAGTTATGTTGCTTTCACAGGTCTCTGCATCTTTGCGGACAGCTGATCGCCACCCGTCTCTGTCCTGGGCGGTCTGCTCCCATGTTGTGTGGCTGATGTTGAAGGCCTTCAGGGAAGATTTGAGGCCTGTCTTTGAAACGCTTCCTCTGGCCTCCATGAGAGCGTTTGCCCTGTTGCAGTTCGCCAAACAATGGTTTCTTTGGCAGCCGATGGTCTGGCATGCGAACTACGTGACCTGCTCAGCGAAGCTGTGACTGCATCAAGACTTCAACGACTGAGCGTCCTGCCAACAACAGCAACAACAACACCAGTTTAGTAAGTCGCGGATCTTCGACGGTTCATTCACATTTCTTCCCATCCTGAAGAACTTGACAAAATTATCCCGGGCAATCGACAGAGAGAGAGAAATGGAAATCATGAAGGCCACAATCAGAGAGGGGTTTTATTTTTATTTTATAGCAATCAGTGAAGATGAGAAGGATGAAGATGATGCTAATTGAGCTCCATTCCGACCGGAGACTGCATTAAAAGGCTGGACCCTATCCTTCCTTTCAT
>CM031600.1:30421545-30424045 GCA_018398815.1 Conus ventricosus | reverse complement strand
AATATTACAACCTTTCTACTTTTCGTTGAAAAATGTTTTATATTTTTCCAAAACTGTCTGGAATCGTTTACATTGTGTTCAAGTTCTGCTCTACATTTCGTTTTGTATGTTTTCTCCTTATCCTCCAATAACTTTTTATTATGACCTTCTCTTCTCAAAGTATTCGTGTCCACCCTCTGTGGGGTTTTCTTTTTGTAAACGTTGAAATCGCGTAGTGCTTTTCTGGTATTCTTTCGACTTTCATAACACTCCGAGTCAAACCATACATTACCTTTGATGGTCCTACGACCACCCTGCTTTACAGACATGCAAGAGGCGGCAGATTTTAGGGTGGCAGAAAACAAATCGAGTGCACTGTCTATTTCAACTTCAATTAACTGTTTCGCTTGCTAAGCGAGGTTTTGTTTTCTGGTAAATTTAAATTTTATCTAGAAAGTCTTCTCGCCTATCTTCAGACCAAACTAGTTTGAAAATAGACGAGTCGTTAACTTCAACATCATGCGTTTGCTGGTTACACATCACAACGCATTCGACAGGCATGTGCTTTGAGTGAATTTTTTCATGAACAAAAAGTCTTCTGGGTAGAGAGCACAAAGAAGTAGAGAAAATAAAATAATCAATAACACTGTTTCCAGAGGAGCTATATAAGTGAAACAACCATCTGTGTCTCCTAAACAAACACCATTCAGAATATACAGATCAAAACCGGTACATAAACTAAGTAGTTTTTGACCATAATCATTAATGATAGTGTCCTGCGAAGAACGAGGAGGGGAGTTCTGATTTATCAGTGTCAGAGACAATACACTTGTCATGGTGAGCGGGATCAGACATCACATCGTCTACAGTCAGC
Organism: Conus ventricosus; assembly: GCA_018398815.1. Lineage (NCBI taxonomy): Eukaryota > Metazoa > Mollusca > Gastropoda > Neogastropoda > Conidae > Conus > Conus ventricosus. The sequence continues at coordinate 30,423,192 of CM031600.1, read as the reverse complement.
TGTGCAGGAAAGATATCAGAGGTTCTAGCATTAAAGTCCCCACCACAGATAAATTCAGCGTCTTCTTGTTTTTCAATAATATCGAGCATGCATTGTTCAAGAACAGAGATCCCATTGTCCACGTCACTAAAGTCATAAACGGACTATTAACTGGATTCAAGTAAATACTAATAATGAAAACATCAGACTCAGTTCCGAACAGCCGCTTATCAACTTGGAGTACAATAACATTATCGTATTTTTGTTTGAATTTCTTTTATAAATTGCAAAAAAAATGTTTTTTACCATTACAACGACCCCACCACTTTTCCTTCCCGAAGAGATAATTTTTTTGCTGGTGATACAAAGCTTGTATGGGACGGAAATAAAGTAGACGTGAATGAATCCACAAAGTTTCTACCAGGCAAATGAAGTCGAAGTTTATAATAAAGGAGACGAAGCTAGTTTCTTTTAGTTTTGATAGGATACCTTCCACAAATTTTATGAAACCATTGAAAACACTGTACTTTTCAGAGTATTTTTCATCAGGGTCGGGACCGTACCTTCATTTCTTATTTTTATTTTTAGAGACGACAGGTTTCCGAGGACTCGCTCGCTTTTTCGGCTTTGAGCGACCACTCCAGCACTCGGGAATTGATGACTGTCTGTCAAGTGACAAGGAATGGGACCTTGAACTCCCCTGACCTGCTTTGCGGTCCATTTCTCCACGGCGCGAACGTCTTTGTCTTTCGTTTTGCACGTGCGAAGCGGTATTTGTGGAATGCGCACTGTCCTTGCGGTTTCGAGAAGGGGTGGGAATGGGAGGAGTGGGGGTGAGGGGAGGGGAAGGGGAATCCCCGGCGTTACCTGTTTTGTTGACAGTCCTGTCAGGTGTGCCACAGGTTGCGTCGTCTTCAGGTAGTGGGCCATCTCCACATCCGGGGTGGTACACACTGTCTGACACAGTGACAGAGGCACTGGGAAGATTTTCCTCCCCTCTGGCACAGTCTGTCTGTTGTCGCTCTCCCCAGCAATGCCACCGGAGTTGTCATCTTCCCAGGCAGACTGCCTGTTGTGTCGTGTTGTTTCTGTTTTCTTCACTGTTACCACTGTCAGCGGTCGTGTCACTGGGTGTGACTGCTGAACGTGTGGCAGGGGAAGTGGTGGTAGCGGGGCAGCAGTAGTGGGTCGTGCCACCTCCTCTATGCTTGGCAGGTTGACAGCGATGTCGTCCGGTTGTCTGCTGCGGTGTCTGTAGACTCGCCGATCGGTGGTGCCGTCTGCGTAGAAAACACAGGGTCAGGCTGACTTCTGGTATGACCCTGTTGTGATCCAGCTGGGGGCTGTCGTTCTGACGTTCAGCGGCGTCCTTCATGCTGTCTGGCCTATCCCGTGTGTCATCTTTTCCCTCTTCGTTACCACTGTGTTCTCTTCTTCTTGCCTATCTTCATGACTGCTGGCAGAAGGGGCTGACTGAACAGCTTCACTGTACAGTTTGTGCCAGGTACCAACACGGGGGAATGGATAGCGACACTTGAGCTCGCAGAATTGTTGGAAGGATGTTTTGATAAGGTGTTTGGGGTGTTGTTCGTGGTTTTCGTTGTAACGATCGTCACGGAAACGATTCTGTGGTGCCCGGTCGTTGTGCTGGTAAAACGATTTCCGACT
>CM031600.1:30401545-30416545 GCA_018398815.1 Conus ventricosus | reverse complement strand
AATCGATTACTTTTCGTAGAGCATGTAAATAAACAAGTGTTTGGGGTGGGGGGGGGGGGGGGGGGGGGGGTGGTGAAATTCAGAAGAAACGACCGACTGGAGTATGTATAAGGTAACTGCTATTAGTTTAATAGAATAGATCATTCTGAGAAACACGATTTCCCCCCAAAGGTCTTCACCATCGAACGTGGCAACATATTTTCAGAGACTTGAACTGGAGACAACTCTGATTTGTACATAATACAGTAAAACGTACTGAGCTAAACATTTGGTATATCATATCATGCTGCTAATATATTTTCAATATTGTATGAATGGAGAATTGGAAAAAAAATCTGAAAACGTAACTTTTGATAATTCCCACTACACATAATAACAAAGAGTTTAGGTGCTTTAGGAAGAAGGGGGATATGAAGAAGTGGCGGGGGGGGGGGGGGGGGGAGGGGAGCTGCAAGAAAGGTCTTGTTCTAGTGGGTTGCTTATTTCAGCTCAGAATAAAAAGAATAAAAACGTTTCCACTGTATCCCAAGTGTGTGTGAACCGAGGCTTCCCGAAATTATAATCAGTGGATGACAATCATACAGTGAGGTATCTACAAAAAGTTTCCACTCGATCGACATGTTTGTCTGAATCTGCTTGGTTATGCAAGAATGGTGTGTGTGTGTGTGTGTGTGTGTGTGTGTGTGTGTGTGTGTGTGTGTGTGTGTGTGTGTGTGTGTGTGTGTGGTGTGTGTGTGTGTGTGTGTGTGTGTGTCTGTGTGTGTGTGTGTGTGTGTGTGTGTGTGTGTGTGTGTGTGTGTGTGTGTGTGGTGTGCGCGCGCGCGCTTGCGTGTATGTGTGAGTGAGCGTGCTCGCGTATGTGTGTGTGTGTGTGTGTGTGTGTGTGTGTGTGTGTGTGTGTGTGTGTGTGTGTGTGCGCACGCGCGCGCACGTGAAAGAGAGAGAGCGAGGGGGGACAGAGAGAGGGGGGGAGAGAGAGATAAGGAGGGGGGAGATGTTGTATCATACGGGTAGATAGTGAAAAAATACCCCTAAATCGCTGAAATAAAAATGCTATGTTGTTCACATGAGAGAGAGAGAGGAGAGAGAGAGAGGAAGAGAGAGAGAGAGAGAGAGAGAGAGAGAGAGGAGAGGAGGAGAGAGAGAGAGGGGTGTTATTTCACACGCGTCGAATGTAAGAGCGGTAAATCACAGCAAAACGAACGCAATTATTTTGTTGATTAATACGCGACAGAGAGAGAGAGAGAGAGAGAGAGAGAGAGAGAGAGAGAGAGAGAGAGACAGACAGACAGACAGACAGACAGACAGACAGATAGATAGACTGACAGGCAGACAGATCAGACAGAGAGAGAGAGAGAGAGAGAGAGAGAGAGAGAGAGAGAGAGAGAGAGAGAGAGAGAGACAGACAGACAGACAGACAGACAGACAGACAGACAGAGAGACAGAGAGACAGAGTGAGAGAGACAGAGAGAGGACAGAGACTGAGAGAGACAGAGACAGAGAAAGAGACAGAGAGAGACAGAGAAAGATGTTGTTTCACATGCGTTGAATGTTAGAGCAATAAATCACTGCGAAACAAAACAAACAAAAAAACGTGATCATTGATACTCGAAGAGAGAGAGAGAGAGAGAGAGAGAGAGAGAGAGGAGAGAGAGGGGAGAGAGAGAGAGAGAGAGAGAGACAGAGAGAGAGAGAGAGAGAGAGAGAGAACGGGTCGGTGGGTGGGTTGGAAGAAGGGCACAAAGGGGGTGGGGGGGGGGGTATTAGGAGTCGAAGAGAGAGAGAGAGAGAGAGAGAGAGAAGAGAGAGGAGAGAGAGAGAGAGAGAGAGAGAGAGAGAGAGGAGAGAGAGAGAGAGAGAGCAACACAAAACCCCCGTTTCCTGCCGTTGCCGGTGTAATGACCATAGGACTCCTCACGTGTATTGCAACACCAGGGTAATGTTAAATGAAACATACATACGCCAGGCTGTCGCACGCCTGACTTCATTTCACTCGGTCGAAACAGTCTGGGGGGCGACTGAGACTTGCCGCGCGCGCTGATGACGGAACGCATTTGTTCATATCTAATCTTTTTTTTCCGGAGGGGTGGAGAGAGGGGACGGGGGGGGGGGTGGAGTGGGGGAGGGAGGGGGAGGTGGCGGGGGGGGGGGGAAGGATGTTGAGGAAGATTGTCCTGGTCGAGGTAAGGGAGAGGGGCGGGGAGGGGGTGGGCAGAAGGGGGTAGGGATGGGGATGGGGATGGATGGGGAGGGGGATGGATAGATTACTTGTTGATATAGCGGGCAGCCCTTTGTGGCAAACGAGTCAAACTGTTTTTTGTTTGTTTGTTTTTCATCCCTCCCCCCCCCCCCCCCCCCCCCCCCCCCCCCCCCCCCCCCCCCCCCCCCCCCCGCCTCCCACCCCGAGCACAAAGCATGCTCGCGAGCGAATGATCTGCTGCAGTGTAATAGCTGTGGGTCTGATTGCTCTTGGCCTTGAAGACATGGAAATAGGGGAATACAGGAAATGTGTGACTTTGTTTTCTCATGTATCTATGGGTGATCTAATGAAGAAACGAATTGGGGTAACTTTTAATCAGTGAATTGTTAAGTTGCTGGAACAATGTATGTGTGTATTTGTTTCGAGGTATTTAAAAAAACAAACTTTTAAACAACCTGGTATACTTCATTTTTTATCGTTTAATTTAGTCAAATGTTCATTTGATGGATGTTTATTCATAGATTTGTTTCGTGTTTTTTTTTTTTGTTTTTTTAACTTTTAAATAACCTGGTATCATTTACTTAGTATTCGGGGTGAGAATTTGTGAGTTCCGATTTAACATCGCCAATCTCTTTTCCTATCTTCACTGTTGTCGTTCTGGTGGTGCGGTGAAATATGAGACAGATTCCTGTCTGAATTAGCTCATCTCCAGTCAGCGACATCTGCCTGGGAAACTGGGTGTGGACATTAAACTTACTAACCAGTGTGACCACCATAGTTCATGCCGGTGATGTAAAGTCACGAATGTCTGCAGGATTTCACATCTAGACCTTAGGAGAATAAACTCCATCCACCGCTGTCCGTCTTACAGATGCGAGCCAAAAGTCTTGTCTGCTCCTTTCTTCTCTCAAGGCTTGAGACTATGGCAAAGCATTGCTTGCTGACGCGCCCCTCAGTGCCTACAAGATTAATTCTCAAGTACTCCAGACAGTAACACAGCTACTACTCTTCTGTTTGTTTGTTTGTTTGTTGTGAAATTTCTGCTATAGCTGCTGCGAGGCCTTACATTTTCATGAGGGTTATTGCAATAGAACAGTGCCACTCCAAGAATGCGTGCGAACGCAAAGTCAGGGAACGATTGTGGCGCCACACAAACTGAAAACAAATTACCCTGACGGCCTGAATGTATGGGACTAGAGCTCAGGTGGTGTCCACGATTCTTCCCCTGCTGCCACTCGGAAAAATTGGGGGGGGGGGGGGGGGGGGGGGGTGAAGGTGGGGGGTATGTGTGTGTGTGTGTGTGTGTGTGGTGTGTGTGTGTGTGTGTGTTTTGAAAGAATGAAAAGAAAAAAAGAAAGAAAGAGAGACAAAGGAAGAAAGAGAGAGAGAGAAAGGAAGAAACAGAACCAAAATCTTCCAGGTTTGACGACATAAACGAGAGGCCAAAAATACGTATAGGCGATGACGTATGACAAGATAGACGTCAAGGGAGGACTACTAGGTGTTCCAAGGTGACAGTCCTGAAGAAGTCCATTAAAGACGAAAATTTGGCAGAGAACAACTGGTGTTTTTTGTTGTTGTTGTGATCAAGTGTACGCCTTAAATTTTCCACAACTATTATTTCTCTGGTTTTCGTCAGTAACTGGCACTGGCTCTGAATGTTTGTCTGACATTCTCCCCCTCTACTCCCCATTTTCTTCTGGTAATCGCAGTCTCAATGTTCTTTCTGTTAAAATAGTAACTTTTAGCCAAGGACCTCTTTCCTATCAGTCTGAAATACACATGTACCCACCATTAGACGTTTCGCTTCTACAGTCTCTTTGACGTCTTTTCTGGAGATCCATTTGCTTAGACAGTGTTGACCTCTTCTTGTTACTGTTAACTTCCTAACCACTTTGTTGATTGTTTGTGTACGTGTACGTGCGTGCGGGTCCGTGCGTGCGTGCGTGCGATGTGTGTGTGTGCGTGTGTGTGTGTGTGTGTGTGTGTGTGTGTGTGTGTGTGTGTGTGTGTGTGTGTGTGGTGTGTGTGTGTGTGTGTGTGTGTGTGTGTGCGTGCGTGCGTGCGTTCATGAGTGCATGCGAATATGCGTGTGTGTGTGTGTGCGTGCGTGCGTGCGTGCGTGCGTGCGCGTGCGTGCGTGTGTGCGTGCGTGCGTGCGTGCGTGGTGTGTGTGTGTGTGTGTGTGTGTGTGTGTGTGTGTGTGTGTGTGCGTGTGCGCGCCTGAGCCTGTGCCTGGGTAGTCTTGATATCGGTGAACAGTGTCATTCTTTGTCTTTGAACGGATGGAGTAGAGTACAGCTCCAGTCTTTGATGACAGAACTGTTTTGTTTTCTGTTTATTACTATTTTTTTTCCATGAATAAAAAGCATTTTGAGCCAATGTAGAGAAAAAGTGCTCCGTAAGTCTCCACTTTTTTTTTCTTGTTCTTGTATTTTCCCTTCTTGTTTTTTTTTTCTCCGTTCTTGTTCTTTTTCATCATCATCATTGTGGCATAATGTATGTTTGCGATGTTCTGGGAAGATTCCGGTAATAATCACCTGAGCTTGGAATCGGAATGGCGGACTGTGTGTTTGAGAGAGAGACGAGAGAGAGAGGAGAGAGAGAGAGAGAGAGGAGAGAAATAACTGTTCTAACACAAAATAACAGCTATAACATGGTGTCAGAAAGTGTATTGAATCTATTCTCCGCAGTAATTGAGTAAGAAATTCAGCGCTAACAAGGTAAGGCGAATTTGCTTACGAACAGTAACAATCGCGTGGAAGGGAAGTCTCCAGTGACGTCATGATCGTCTTTCTCCTCGGTTCTGTAATCGCGTTCGGCAAATGAACTGTTCCATTTCGTTTTTTGCTTTGTTTAACTTTGAACTTTGTTTTGCGTGAGCTTTTTTTGTTGTTGTTGTTGTGAACGATGAATCAAGGTCCAGCACAAAAATTTTTCACAGCAAACATACCAGTCCCTTCAAAACTGGATCTGTCAGCAAGTGTGGAAGTGAATTGGAGAAAGTTCAAGAGACAATGGGAGAACTATCCAATTGCCACAAGACTTGACAAAGAAGAGCCACCCTACCAATGTGCAGTCTTTCTCACATGTATGGGAGAAGAAGGCCAAGAAGTCTACGAGGGATGACATTTTGGAGAAGGAGAAGACAAGGATATTACGAAAGTGATTGAAAAGTTTTCAGAGTTTTGTCTAGGCACTCCTCATGAAGTCTACGAAAGTTACAAATTTCATGCCAGAAATCAAGAAACGCATGAATCTATTGACACCTATGTTGCTGTCCTACGGAAAATGACATGCTCATGCAAAACACACAATACGAGGAGTTGAACGTTGCTAGTAATCCACTCTTCAAAAACAATAATCGAATGAACCTTGACTCAGCTCTACAAAGGCATATCCGCCACTACACTGCAGAGCTATAGCAAACCCTAAGTTAAGCTCTCATAGGCTAAGAAGAAGCCTCTACACCAGTATCCTCCTCTCTCCTCTCTCTCCTCCTCCTCCATCCTCCTCTCCTCTCCTCCTCCTCACCATCACCTTCTTCTTCTTGTTGTTTTTGTTCTTGCTGCTGCTGCTTTTGTAGTTGTTGTTACTGTTGTTTTTGTTGCTGTTGTGGTTACAGTTGTTGTTGTTGTTGTGTTGTTGTTGTTGTTGTTCTTCTTCTTCTTCTTCTTCTTCTTCTTCTCTTCTTCTTCTTCTTCTACTGAATTTTTGCTTTGTTTGCTTTTACCTCTTGTTCTTATGTGTTCTTGTTGTTCTGTTCTTCTCATTCGTGTTCTTCTTGTTCGTTCTTGTTTTTTCTGCTCTTCTTTTCTTGTCCTTCTTCTTGTTCTGTTCTTTGTTTTGTTCTTGTTCTTTGTTCTTGTTGTTTTGTTCTTCGTCTTCCGTTTTTTGTTCCTTGTTTGTTTTTAGTTCTTGTTCTTATACTTGTTCTTCTTGCTCTTGTTCTTCTTGCTCTTGTTCTTCTTGCTCTTGTTCTTCTTGCTCTTGTTCTTCTTGCTCTTGTTCTTCTCGTTCTTCTCATTCGTGTTCTTGTTGCTGTTCCTCTTGGTCTTCTCTTCTGATTGTTCTTGTTCTTGTTCTTCTTGTTCTTCTTCTTTCACTTCATTTCATAGACGTTGGGGGCCGGAATAGCTCAGTTGGTAGCGCGCCGGACTCGTAATCTTGGGGTTGTGAGTTCGCATCTCCGCTGGGCCGTTTCGGTACGGGGGGGGGGGGGGGGGGGGGGGGGGGGGTGTTCTCACGGAGTTAACGTTGGTTCTGACTCCATTCCCCATACAGTCCTTCGAATGAGACTGTAAACGAGGTTCCGTGTGTGAACGCACGCACAACATCTTGCACACACGTCAAATCCATCACCAACTTTCGGAAGAGAAGGCCAGTTTGGCTGTCTTATGGATGACACGTTACACATAGCATGCACCTTCCTCAAAGTTGGAGCATGGCTGCCTTAATGGCGGGATAAAAAAAAAGCCATACACACAAAGGTGTCAGAATAATCAACATGATGACTGTGGACCTAAAAGAAAGAAGAAAGAAAGAAGAAGAAGGAAGAGTTTGGGGGGTGGAAGGTGGGAGGGCATGGAGGGGGGGGGGGGGGAGGAGGGAGGAAGCAGGAGTGATGGTTATTTCTTTGCTTTGCTGAACGACTGATGTGGACGGGGGGGGGGGGGGGGGGGGGGGCATTCAACGTTTGCGCCGAAGGTGTGACCAAGCAACGTATTGACCATGCTGATATCGATAGTTTTGCATTAAGATTTATTCGGCAGATGAAACGGCGCGGAACAGGTTTGTTGTAGTCGATCCTTGTGTCGGGTTCCTGTGTTTCTTCGGAGCAATTAATTTTTTTTCAGCGCATTATTTTGTATCGTAGTGTACTGTACTGTACTTTCTTTGTATTGTAGTGCCACGGCACTGTGTTGTTTGGTTGATTACTGCGTAGTACTGTATGGTGGTGTACTATATTGTTCGGTACTGCGTTGTGTTGTATGTATTGTGTGTGGAATCTTGTTATTGTAGGCGTGTTGTATTGCAGCTATGGCCTTGCATTAAGTTGCATTGCATTGTATTGTATTGTATTGTTTTGTAAGGTGTTGTGTTGTATTGTACTGCAGTGTGTTGTATTGTGTTGGCTTGCGTTAGAGTTGAATTGTATTGTGTTGTATTGTATTGCGTTGCGTTGTATTGGATTATATTGTATTGTGTTGTATTGTATTGTGTTGCGATGTATTGTATTGTATTGTGTTGTGTTGCATTGTATTGTGTTGCGATGTATTGTATTGTATTGTGTTGTGTTGCATTGTGTTGTGTTGCGATGTATTGTATTGTATTGTGTTGTGTTGCATTGTATTGTGTTGCGATGTATTGTATTAAATTGTATTGTGTTGCATTGCGTTGTCCGGTGTTGCCTTGTTTTATGTTGTGTCGCATTGCGGTACGGTACGTTGTTTTGTATTGCATTGTATTGCATTACGTTGCACTGTATCGTATTACATTCCATTGCATTGCAGTGCAGTGTGTTGCATTGCATTGTGGTGTATTGCGTTGTATTCCATTGTATTACATTGCACTGTATCGTATTACATTCCATTGCATTGCAGTGTAGTGTATTGCGTTGTATTGTATTGTATTGCATTGCACTGTATCGTATTACATTCCATTGCATTGCAGTGTAGTGTATTGCGTTGTATTGTATTGTATTGCATTGCACTGTATCCTATTACATTCCATTGCATTGCAGTGTAGTGTGTTGCGTTGTATTGTATTGTATTGCATTGCACTGTATCGTATTACATTCCATTGCATTGCAGTGTTTGTGTGTTGCATTGCATTGTATTACATGCATTGTACTGCTTTGCATTGTTTGTGCAATGTAGTGTCTTGCATTGTATTGTATTTCATTGCATTGTAGCGCATTGCATTGTATTGTATTGTAGTGTATTGATTGCATTGCATTGTAGTGTATTTATTGCATTTCATTGTGGTGTATTGCATGTTAGCGCATTGCATTGTATCGTAATGCACTGCACTGCATTGTATTGCATTGTATCATAATGCATTGCACTGCATTGCATTGCATTGTATCATAATACATTGCACTGCATTGTATTGCATTGCATCGTAATGCATTGCACTGCATTGTATTGCATTGTTTCGTAATGCATTGTACTGCATTATATTGCATTGCATTGTATCGTAATGCATTGCACTGCATTATATTGCATTGCATTGTATCGTAATGCATTGCACTGCATTATATTGCATTGCATTGTATCGTAATGCATTGCACTGCATTATATTGCATTCCATTGTATCGTAATGCATTGCACTGCATTATATTGCATTCCATTCATTGTATCGTAATGCATTGCACTGCATTATGTTGCATTGCATTGTATCGTAATGCATTGCACTGGATTATGTTGCATTGCATTGTATCGTAATGCATTGCACTGCATTATATTGCATTGCATTGTATCGCAATGCATTGCACTGGATTATGTTGCATTGCATTGTATCGTAATGCATTGCACTGCATTGTGTTGCATGCATTGTATGTAATGCATTGCACTGCATTTGTTGCATTGTATTGCATTGAATTGCATGCATTGTATTTCATTGTATTGTAACGTATTGCATTGTATTGTACGTGAGGTGTACTGTATTGTATTGTGCTGTATTGTGTGGTTGTAAATTGCATTGCATTTCATGACATCGGATCGCATCGTATCGTATTGTATTGTATTGTATTGTATTGTATTGTATTGTATTGTATTGTAATGTGCTGCTTTGGTATGTCTTGCATTGTGTTACATATTGTGTGTGTGTGTGGTGTGTGTGTGTGTGGGGTGTGTGTGTGTGTGTGTTGTGTGTGTGTGTGTGTGTGTGTGTGTGTGTGGCTTATTCTACAATATTTCTGCTTCCGTATATTTTGCTGTTACTGCTGTCGCTTCTTCTAGTATCTTTTTCTCTATCTGTTGCTGTCGCTGCTGTTGCTTCTTCTACTATATTTCTGCTTCTGTCATCACATCATCATCATCATCATCATCATCATCATCATCATTCATCTCATCATCTTCTTCTTCTTCTTCTTCTTCTTCTTCTTTTCTTCTTCTTCCTCCTCCTCCTCCTCCCTTCTCGTTCTTCTTGTTTTTGCTTTCACGATTCTTCATTCTTTGCTTCAGGTTCTTTTTATCTTCAACTTCCAGACACATTGAAGCGAGCAGTTCAGCAGCACCTGGCGCACATTAAACATACATATGAGCCACATGACACATCTATCCTGATATCGACACAGGCGCAACGTGTGCAGACAAGCAGGCAGACACACAGACAGACGCACTAAACGGCTAGTGAAGCAGACAGCAGACGATCGATAGTTCTCGTTTTCTTCACGCTGTAGCTGTACGGCCGTTTCAGATTGACAATAATCCTCGACTCTCGTATTAGTTTTCAGTGCGTCCTTGTGGAGGGAGGGAGGAAAAAAGGGGGGAAGGGGGAAGAGGGGGTTTAACATGGGGAAAGAAGGTGATGAGGGAGGGCGTGGGGGTGGGGTCGCGCTGGGGGAGGGGACGGTCGGGACAGTGGGGGTGGGGGTGGGTGGGGGGGGTGGGACTGGGAGAATCTGGGTGTCGCTTGGGTCGTTTAGGATAGGGAAAAAGACATGGGGGCGGGGAGGGGGGGGGTGGGGGGAGGGGTAGGATGGAGGAAGGGGTACGATGGCGGAAGGAGGAGAGAGGGGGGAGGGGGGGGAGGGAGGGAGGGAGAGAGAAGAGAGGGTGAGGGAGGAGAAAGTGTGTGTGTGTGTGTGTGTGTGGTGTGTGTGTGTGTGTGTGTGTGTGTGTGTGTGTGTGCGTGCGTGCGCCGTGAGTGTGTGTGTGTGTTGTGTGTGTGTGTGTGTGTGTGGTGTGTGTGTGTGTGTGTGTGTGTTGTGTGTGTTGTGTGTGTTGTAGGTACGTTGTGCGTGTGTGTGTGTGTGTGTGTGTGTGTGTGTGTGTGTGTGTGTTGTGTGTAGTGTGGGGTGCGTGGTGCGTGCTGCGTGCGTGCGTGCGTGCGTGCGTGCGTGCGTGTATCAGAGACACATAGAGAGAGACGGACGGAGGGAGGCGGGAGGAGGGAGCAATACAGGGACAGACAGAGACAGGGAGACAGACAGACAGGGAGACCAGAGAAGAAACGGAGGGAGAGAATTTGAAATGTTATTTCGCACCAGTTGCATAGTAAACATGATCTGTGTTCATTCATGCGAGTGCGCTCGTTTTCTGAAAGAAAAAAAAACCACACCTCCACACACACACACACACACACAACACACACACACACACCAACACACACACACCACACACACACACGTACACGCACGCACGTTACGCACACACACACGCACACACACACACACACACACACACACACACACACACACACACACACACACACACACACACACACACACACACGTGCGCGCACGCGGCAACGGATGAAGGAAGTGACATTCAAAGCTGCAGCCACATTCAGTCTCTAGACACGGTGAAACTGACTGCTTGTAGATTGTAAGTTTCTCACCGCTATCATCCATTTCTGCATGTAATTGACCTGCACGCAAACTGACGTTACCCGACATGGATTTGTTTTGAGTTTAAGTAGATTTCATGAGTAAGCTAAGAAAGACTGAAAGAAGATAAGAGAAAGAAAGAAAGAAAAGAAGGAACAGCAGGATGAAAGACGAATGCTTTGGTCAGGCCTGCCGAACAAAACCTGCCATTTGTGACTGGTCAGGGTACAGGCTTAAATGACGTTTGTCGGTGCACAAGTTTCGAAAATGCTTTTTTCATGTCTTTCTTTCTTTTTTTCTTTTTCTTTTCTTCTCACAGAAGAGCAAGGAGAGAGGTGAGGGTGAGAGAGAGAGATGAGGGAGCGAGAAGCGAGAGAGAGAGACAGACAGAAGACAGACAGACAGACAGACAGACAGAGACAGAGAGACAGAAGACAGAGATAGACATCAGAGGACTAACAGTCAGAGAGGTGAGAGAGAAGAAGTGAGAAGAGACGAGGGAGTGAGAGAGAGAGAGAGAGTCAGAAAGCAGACAGACAGACTCAGACAGAGAGACAGACATAGGGACTAGTGATAGACTGCAAGAGAGAGAGAGAGAGACAGAGACAGTGGACAGAGAGAGACAGTGATGGACAGCCAGAGAGAGAGAGACAGAGAGACAGACTGAGAAGACAAACAGACACAGAGAGAGAGAGAGAGAGAGGAGAGAGAGAGAAGAGAGGAGGAGAGAGAGAGAGAGAGATGACAGACAGATAGACCAGACATACGCAAATGGGTGTGTGTGTGTATGTGTGTGTGTGTGTGTGTGTGTGTTGGTGTAGTGTGTGTGTGTTGGGTGTGTGTGTGTGTGTGTGTGTGTGTAAGTGTGTGTGTGTGTGCGTGCGCGCTTCGTGTGGGTGTTTTCTCGATTTTGCTACTTCGTTGCGATTGGTAGAAGATCGTCGGCATATTATTGCGTGCGTGAAGGAACTTCAGTTCCGCTATCTCCGTTTTCCAGGTCGAGGGTTGACCGTTGGCCACTGCTTCCATCTGACGACTGACAAGTTGTTCAGATGCTGCTATGTTTATGTTGGACAGGGAGCAGAGCCACGGTCATCTGAATTTACCGTCATGGTATTACGGTGTGAGGCTATCAGGTGTGTTCATTTTTATTTTGTAGAGGTTTGATCTCACTGACATGACTCTTAGCTTAACGTTATCTATTCTGAATCTGGACTATTCCTATTTTTTGGGGGAGGGTTTATTTATATGTTGTCGCTCATGTGTGTGTGTGTGGTGTGTGTGTGTGTGTGTGTGTGTGTGTGTGTGTGTGGGTGTGTGTCTGTGTGTTGGCGCTTCGTGGGGGCGTGAGTGTGTGTGTGTGTGTGTGTGTGGTGTGTGTGTGTGTGTGTGTGTGTGTGCGTGACCGTTGTGTTGTGTTGTGTGTGTGTAGGTATGTTGTGTGTGTGAGAGCGCGCGCGTGCTCACGTGTATGTGATGTCGTGTGTGTGTGTGAGAGCGCGCGGCGCTCACGGTCTGTGTGTGTGTGTGTGTGTGTGTGTGTGTGTGTGTGTGTGTGTGGTTGTGTGTGTGTGTGATCAATGTTTCTTTGTTTTGTGTGGCAGATGTAGTTAGTGGTCGTTCAAGCGCACATGCTTCTAATCGAAGCCGTTTTGCGATGGCTTACTGCAATATCATTGGTAAGGTTGATTTATTTGATGATTTACTACTGGGAAGGATAATGGTAAATGATACGTAAATGTAAACAATTAGGTTTGAAGGACACCAATGATGTAAACCTTGACCTCCGACCTTTCGCTATCAATAAGGGTCACTGTGTCGCTATAACTATTTGCTGCGCTAATTCTGGTATCGGCAGATCCATGTTCTATGGTTACTTGCAAATTTCTTGCTTAGTGTGTTAAGTTCTGACCTTACCTTTTATTTCTTTTTCTTTTTGTTCTTTTTCTGCGTGGCGCAGGCTGATAACTTTTTCGTCGACCACTTCCTGTAGAGACAGGCAAGATTAATTCCATCTACCCAACAAAGGGAGTGGAGTTTTTGTGTGTATGGCGTTTTTCATCCCGAGCCATTAAGGCAGCCATATTCCAAACTTTCGGGGAAGGTGCATTGCTATGTGGTACGTGTCATCCATACCAACGGCCTAACTGGCTTCTCTCGAAAGTTGGTTATGGGATTTTAAGTGTGTGCAGATGTTGTGCGTGCGTTCACTCACGGGACCTCGGTTTATAGTCGCATTCGAGAAACTGGTTATAGGGAATGGAGTCAGAACAATGTTACTCCGAGGGGAAAATCACCCTGTACCGAAACGGCCCAGCAGGATTCGAACCCGCACCAGGATCACCAAGATTACGAGTCCGGCGCTCTACCACTGAGCAATTCCGGCGCCACCTTGACGACCTCATGCCTTGATTTTTCAACTGGCCGTTTGTTTGTTTGTCAGCTTCACCAGGTCTTATGCAATGGTGAAAGACCAAAAGGTGAACTGTGTACATACACATTCTTCGAGGGAGTACGCCATGGTTGTGATCCCTTGACCTTTACCCCATGCCTTAATGTCATTTATATGATGATGGTGTTGTAGTGATGATGATGATGTGATGAGGATGTTGATGGACGACGACGACGACGACGTCGACAAACATCAACAATACGGCTACTATAGTAATGGTACAACAAGAACAACAACAAGATAATATAATAATAATATTAATAATGATAATGATAATAATAATAGTAGTAATAATAATAATAATAACTACTACTACTACTTTTTGATGATGATAATCCCGCTGCTGCTGCTGCTGCTGCTGCTGATGATTTTGAGGGTGTGATGATGATAACGATAGATAGAGTTATATGACTGTTGCGCTTTATTGCAGTCAATTCGTGTATGAATGTGAATGGATAAGGTGGACGGACGCACGATTTGACTGCATTTGTGTCCGAAAAACGACCTTCGTCTTTAATGCAATTTTCTGGGGTGTGTTTCCACCCCCCCCCCCTTTTTTTTTTTCTTTAATAATTTGCTACCATCAATTTCAAACTCCATGGGCACAAAACCGTTTGTTTGACCTATTAATTCTGTAAAGTGATAACAATTGGAATGCCAGCCCGGAGATTGACAAACCATACCACCCGCAAAAGGGGTTGTTCACGCTCGCGAGCACGTTGGCCGTGACGGCGCTACGACAAGAGATATAAATCCCGTCCGCTGCTTTACTCGCAGGAAGGGATCATAAACAGAGAACTAGATAGCGGGGGAGTAGCGAGCTGTGACGTGTTTTATTCCTCTCTCTCCTCTCTCTCTCTCTCCTCTCTCTCTCTCTCCTCTCTTCTCTCTCTCTCTCTCTCTCCCCGAGGGTTTGGGTGGAAAAAAGCATCTGTAAATTGCTTATCTTATTACCCTGTACAATATAAAAGTTGTTCTTTTCTCTCTCTTTTCTCTCTCTCTCTCTCTCTCTCTCTCTCTTCTCTCTCTCTCTCTCCCCCCCCCCCCCGAGGTTGGGTGGAAAAAAAACATCCCGTAATTTGTTACTTATTACACTGGGGACAATATAAAAAGTTGTTCTTTTTCTCTCCTCTCTCTCCTTCTCTCTCTACTCTCTCTCTCTCTGAAACATTTTTTGCAGTTATTAATTGCGACTGCCCCTCCACCCCTTCCCCCAAGTGTGTCAGCTGATCCGCTGAACCAAGCGAGGCACAAAAAGCTGCACTGCAATTGTCTTTTATTTTGGGCTGGGATGCAGTTCTGTTCGTTTTTATTTGCCCATTTGTTAGATCGTTTATCGTTGCTGTTGTTGTTGATGTCTTTGCTGCTGCTGCTGCTGCTGTGCTGCTGCTGGTTTTTGCTGCTGCGTTTGTTGTTGTTTTGCTGCTGTTCTGCCCCCCCTCCCTCCTGTCATTTGAAAGCCTTTCAGGCGTTGTGACAAACCTCGCATCATGATGGGAGAAGAGAGATATTTTACCATGAAATGATCGTTTAAAGTAGGGCTGTCAGTTTCTTTCTGATCGTGTTCGTTCTGCCTCTCAAGTTTTGGGGGGTTTCAGGAGTTTTTAAATAGGGCTGTCGTTTCTTTCTGATCGTGTCGTTCTGCCTCTCAGTTGTTTCGGAGTTTGGGCTGTCAGTTTCTTTCTGATCGTGTTCGGTTTTCTTTTTTCCTTTTTTTCAGCCCTTTTTTTCAGGAGTAGTGCTGTCATTTCTTTCTGATCGTGTTCGTTTGCCTCTCATTTTTGGGTTTCAGGG
>CM031600.1:30381398-30396398 GCA_018398815.1 Conus ventricosus | reverse complement strand
CAAGGCCATTACAAGGCCATCACTAGGCCATCACTAGGCCAATACAAGGCCATTACTAGGCCATCACTAGGCCATCACTAGGCCATTACAAGGCCATTACTAAGCCATCACTAGGCCATCACTAGGCCATACGGACCATTGCCAAGCCACAACAGGCTATACTAGGCCATTACAAGGCCATCACTAGGCCATCACTAGGCCATTACAAGGCCATTACTAGGCCATCACTAGGCCATCACTAGGCCATCACTAGGCCATTACAAGGCCATTACAAAGCCATCACTAGGCCATCACTAGGCCATTACAAGGCCAAAACTAGGCCATCACTAGGCCATCACAAGGCCATTACAAGGCCATTACAAGGCCATCACTAGGCCATCACTAGGCCATCACAAGGCCATTACAAGGCCATTACTAGGCCATCACTAGGCCATCACAAGGCCATCACACTAGGCCATCACTAGGCCATCACTAGGCCATCACTAGGCCATCACTAGGCCATCACAAGGCCATCACTAGGCCATTACAAGGCCATCACTAGGCCATCACTAGGCCATCACAAGGCCATTACAAGGCCATTACTAGGCCATCACTAGGCCATCACAGGCCATCACTAGGCCATCACTAGGCCATGACTAGGCCATTACAAGGCCATTACTAGGCCATCACTAGGCCATCACTGGTACCATTGCCAAGCCACAACAGGCTATACTAGGCCATCACAAGGCCATCACAAGGCCATCACTAGGCCATTACAAGGCCATTACTAGGCCATTACTGGACCATTGCCAAGCCACAACAGGCTATACTAGGCCAACACAAGGCCATCACTAGGCCATCACTAGGCCATTACAAGGCCATCACTAGGCCATTACAAGGCCATCACTAGGCCATTACAAGGCCATCACTAGGCCATCACTAGGTACCATCACTGGGCCCAATCACTAGGCCATTACAAGGCACACACTAGGCCATTACAAGGCCATCACTAGGCCATTACAAGGCCATCACTAGGCCATCACTAGGCCATCACTGGACCATTGCCAAGCCACAACAGGCATACTAGGCCATTACAAGGCCATCACTAGGCCATTACTAGGCCATCACAAGGCCATTACTAGGCCATCACTAGGCCATCACTAGGCCATCACAAGGCCATTACAAGGCCATCACTAGCCATCACAAGGCCATTACTAGGCCATCACTAGGCCATCACAAGGCCATTACAAGGCCATCACTAGGCCATTACAAGGCCATCACTAGGCCATCACTAGGCCATCACTAGGCCATCACATAAGCCATCACTAGGCCATCACTAGGCCATCACTAAGCCATCACTAAGCCATCACTAGGCCATCACTAGGCCATCACTAAGCCATCACTGGACCATTGTCAAGCCACAACAGGCTAAATACTAGGCCATACAAGGCCATCACTAGGCTTTCAACAAGACAATAACAAGGACAGTTCAAGATCATTTCCAGACCATCATCAGCCAATCATTAGACCATCTCAAGCCAACAATGGCCATCATTAGGCAATCACTGGACACTCACAGAGTCATCACTAGACCACCATAGACAATAATTAGACCGCCCACAAGACCATCACTAGACCATCATTAGACAACACTAGACCCACACAAGACCTCACTAGACCATCATCAGACAATCACTAGACCACCACAAGACCATCACTAGACCATCATCAGACAATCACTAGACCACCACAAGACCATCACTAGACCATCATCAGACAATCACTAGACCACCACAAGACCATCACTAGACCATCATCAGATAATCACTAGACCACCACAAGACCATCACTAGACCATCATCAGACAATCACTAGACCACCACAAGACCATCACTAGACCATCATTAGACAATCACTAGACCACCACAAGGCCATCACTGTGCCATCACTAGACCACCGCAACAGTGCAAAAGTCCTTATAAAAGCCAATCTTAAGATTTCTTCAAAATAAAGCTGAGAATCTGGTCAACTGAGCCGTGAAAATAATTTTATGTATATTGTTGCATCAATGTTTTAAAAACGCACCCGCTTTTCTGATGCGGAGATATAGTCAAAATATACTGTTATGTAAATCAATCACTCAATCTCTCTCTCTCTCTCTCTCTCTCTCTCTCTCTCCTCTCTCTCACTCTCTCTCTCTCTCTCTCTCTCTCATGCGAGTGTGTGTGTGTGTGTGTGTGTGTGTGTGTGTGTGTGTGTGTGTGTGTGTGTGTGTGTCTGCGTGTGTGTCTGTGCGTGTGTCTGTGCGTGTGTATGTGTGTGTGTGTGTTGAAATAGAAAGAAAGCAGGAAAGAAAGAAGAAAAAAAGAAATAAAGCACAACAAGAAAGAAAGAATAAAAAAGAAATAAAGGACAACAAGAAAGAAAGAATAAAACGGAAAAGTAAGAAAACTGTAAGAAACAAAAAGAAAATGAAAAACAAAAACAAAAGAAACAAAAGAGACGAAAAAAACGAAAAGGGAAAAAAAGAAAGAAAGAAAGAAACGAAAGAAAGAATAAATGAAATGAAAGAAAGAAAGAAAGACGACAGAATATTTTGTAACCCTCAACACCATTCGTCTGGTAATCGTAAACTCGTTCGCAAACCTCCAGTGACGTCACAGCCTCCAGTGGGCGGACCCACCGCTGATGATAGTATCGATCGTTTCAGTCAAGTTGTCGTGAAGAGGGCTGGCCAGTTCATATACGCTACACAACATCTCTTCAAATCAGATAGTAAAAAAATAGAAAGAAAGAAAGAAAAAGAAGAGAAGAAAGAAAGAAAAATTTAGTGAGAAGGAAAATAAATGGAAAAAAGGGAGGAGGGGGGTGGGGAGAGAAGAACGAAAGAAAAGAAAAATTAATAAGAAAATAAAAAAGAAAGTAAAAAAAAAAAAAAAAGGTTGTGTTTCCAAGCGGTCGTTTTGGCTTTGAGACGTCTCTCTCTCTCTCTCTCTCTCTCTCTCTCTCTCTCTCTCTCTCTCTCTCTCTCTCTCTCTGCGCTTTACACTGTCCGTCCTTACAACGGAAGGGGCAGGGCTTTTTATATACAACACATCAGACTGGAGTGATGGTGGGTTCCAGGCAGGAGGACACTCTATTCATTCTGCTCTATCGTGCTTAAGTCTCGGCCACGACGCGGCAATGCTCTAGCTCCTGAAATACCCGCCTCTACAGCTCCTGGTGCTATCATAGACAAAGCAAAACAAAAAAGCCTCGATGAACTTGATTCTAGAAATCCACGTTAGAGCCCTGTAGTAGAAGTGGTATAGTAGCAGCAGTAGTATAGTAGTAGTATAGTAGCAGCAGCAGCAGCAGCAGCAGTAGTAGTAGTGTTTGTTCTGTTATTATTATATTACATTGTTATTGTTGTTGTTGAAATGATGATGAATGATGATGATGATGATGAATGATGATGATGATGATGATGATGATGATGATGTCGTTGTCGTTGTTGTTATTGTTATCATTTATCTTGTTGTTATTTTAATTTTGTTATTGTAGTAGTAGTAGTAGTAGTAGTAGTAGTATAGTAGTAGTAGTAGTAGTAGTAGTGTGTATGTAGTGTTTTTCTCTTACTACTCATTACTACACTACTGCTGCTGCTACTACTGCTACCACTGCTATTCTGAACTCTGCTGCTGCTGCTGCTGCTACTACCACTGCCGCTGCCGCTGCTGCTGCTACATAAAACAGCAAAGCAAAAGAACCAGAAGAGCCATGACTCTCAGTTCGGTCGTATTCTCAGTGTGCTTTATTCGAAGTCCGGCGTTTTGTGGACCGGACCGTGTCCAGCGAAGAGCTGGACATCGATGACACCCAACGTCAGTAGCGTTGCTGACGTTCAGTTGCAAAAATGGAAAGCAAACCGAAAGGGGTGTACAGATATACCAGAAATGTGGATTGAACTTCTGTATCAGTGGAAAGGGGTGTACAGATATACCAGAAATGTGGATTGAACTTCTATATCAGTGGAAAGGGTGTACAGATATACAAGAAATGTGGATTGAACTTCTATATCAGTGGAAAGGGGTGTACAGATATACCAGAAATGTGGATTGAACTTCTATATCAGTGGAAAGGGGTGTACAGATATACCAGAAATGTGGATTGAACTTCTATATCAGTGGAAAGGGGTGTACAGATATACCAGAAATGTGGATTGAACTTCTGTAACAGTGGAAAGGGGTGTACAGATATACCAGAAATGTGGATTGAACTTCTATATCAGTGAAAGGGGTGTACAGATATACCAGAAATGTGGATTGAACTTCTATATCAGTGGAAAGGGTGTACAGATATACCAGAAATGTGGATTGAACTTCTATATCAGTGGAAAGGGGTGTACAGATATACCAGAAATGTGGATTGAACTTCTATATCAGTGGAAAGGGGTGTACAGATATACCAGAAATGTGGATTGAACTTCTATATCAGTGGAAAGGGGTGTACAGATATACCAGAAATGTGGATTGAACTTCTATATCAGTGGAAAGGGGTGTACAGATATACCAGAAATGTGGATTGAACTTCTGTATCAGTGGAAAGGGTGTACAGATATACCAGAAATGTGGATTGAACTTCTATATCAGTGGAAAGGGGTGTACAGATATACCAAAATGTGGATTGAACTTCTATATCAGTGAAAGGGTGTACAGATATACCAGAAATGTGGATTGAACTTCTATATCAGTGGAAAGGGGTGTACAGATATACCAGAAATGTGGATTGAACTTCTGTATCAGTGGAAAGGGTGTACAGATATACCAGAAATGTGGATTGAACTTCTATATCAGTGGAAAGGGGTGTACAGATATACCAGAAATGTGGATTGAACTTCTATATCAGTGGAAAGGGGTGTACAGATATACCAGAAATGTGGATTGAACTTCTATATCAGTGGAAAGGGGTGTACAGATATACCAGAAATGTGGATTGAACTTCTATATCAGTGGAAAGGGGTGTACAGAT
The DNA here is from genome assembly GCA_018398815.1 of Conus ventricosus. Classification (NCBI taxonomy): domain Eukaryota; kingdom Metazoa; phylum Mollusca; class Gastropoda; order Neogastropoda; family Conidae; genus Conus; species Conus ventricosus. The sequence continues at coordinate 30,391,409 of CM031600.1, read as the reverse complement.
ATACCAGAAATGTGATTGAACTTCTGTATCAGTGGAAAGGGGTGTACAGATATACCAGAAATGTGGATTGAACTTCTGTATCAGTGGAAAGGGGTGCACAGATATACCAGAAATGTGGATTGAACTTCTGTATCAGTGAAAGGGGTGTACAGATATACCAGAAATGTGGATTGAACTTCTGTATCAGTGGAAAGGGGTGTACAGATATACCAGAAATGTGGATTGAACTTCTATATCATGGAAAGGGTGTACAGATATACCAGAAATGTGGATTGAACTTCTATATCAGTGAAAGGGTGTACAGATATACCAGAAATGTGGATTGAACTTCTATATCAGTGGAAAGGGGTGTACAGATATACCAGAAATGTGGATTGAACTTCTATATCAGTGGAAAGGGGTGTACAGATATACCAGAAATGTGGATTGAACTTCTATATCATGTGAAAGGGGTGTACAGATATACCAGAAATGTGGATTGAACTTCTATATCAGTGGAAAGGGGTGTACAGATATACCAGAAATGTGGATTGAACTTCTATATCAGTGGAAAGGGGTGTACAGATATACCAGAAATGTGATTGAACTTCTATATCAGTGAAAGGGTGTACAGATATACCAGAATGTGGATTGAACTTCTGTATCAGTGGAAAGGGGTGTACAGATATACCAGAAATGTGGATTGAACTTCTATATCAGTGGCGTCGAAACCGGAGGGAACTGGGAAAGGGAATAGGAGGGGTGGGGCACAGACCCTCCAATTAATTTTTTTTTTTTCTGTCCCACTCTCTGCGCCACCTCAGAGGCAGTGCACCCACGCCGCTCATTCCGACACCCCGTCCACAGCCACAGCCCGGTCGGCCCCGCCGCAGCCCCGGCACCGGCAATCCTCAGGAAGCAGTCAATGTCAAGTCGTCAAGAGGCAACCCACCGGAGGAGACACTGCACTGCTGCCGAGTCACTTCGGTGGTGTTCAGTGCAGTGGCGCCTGTTCTGATCTAACATACGCAGGACACCACCTACTAAGCCCATTACTGACGACAATAATTGCTTAGTCGCGGAGCCGGCGTGAATGAGCTCTCCCTCCGGAGGGCGCCACCACGTCCGTCCAACGACAGCCCCCATGGACTCGCCGATACCGGTGACCTCGACGGAACCAAACCAAGGTCACAGACGTGGAGAGGACATCGAAATTGAGGTCAGCATGAGAGCAGGGCATGAAGGGCCACAGAATTTGAGACATTTTTTTTTTATGCTGATCGATGAGAATGAGGATGATTAAGATGATGCTACGGATTTCCGTTTCGGTCTGAGACTACATGACAGGGCTGTACTCTACGCTTCCTTTCATAATATATCCCGGCGTCAACCAGGCCCGAGAGATACAGGCACCTGCAGTGTTGGTCATGAAATTTGAGCAACACTCTCAGAAACGCATCCATTAAGTGGATGAAACTCGACTGTGTGGTCCCAGTCTTCCCAACTGAGTCCGCAGCAAACTCAACTCGGGGTAGGAGCCGGTCGGGGCAGAAAAAACCCACATGACTTCTGATGGGATTCGAACCCACGACCAATTAAAATATTAAACAGGAGGGGTAGGGGGAGAGCAATCTTCTGCCCCCTGCTCCCCCCACCCCACCCCAGCCCTCATCTCCAAATTTGAAGCGAGAAAATATGGACGGCAGGTTATGGTAGTTATGGTGTGTTCCATAACTTCCTCCCTTGCCCATTATAGGAATTTGAAAGAGAATACGCCGAAACCCACCCCCCCCACCCCCGGGAACCCCCCTCTCCCCCCTCCCCCTCCACCCCTCCCCCTTCCCGCCCCACCACACCCACACACTTTTTTTTCCGTTAAAACATAGATATGTACATACCCACGCCCACACACTTCGAGGAATTGGAAATAAGGTTCCTCCCTCCCTACGCTGCTCCCTTTATCCTGACATCCACCCACCCCTCCCCCCTCCGCTTTTATGATAATGTGGAAGATTCCAGTGGTGATTCTGTCAGATCAAGCTGGTTCCTTCGATCCAGAATATCTTCTAACGTCACTCTTCTGACGTCACGCATTTTTTTTTTTTTTTAAAGATAGATCTTATTTCATTCCGTTTTGTCGCATTTACGTCGATTTTGATGCCAATGTCGGTTAATTCTTACTTAATACGTATGCTGTAGAATGTTTTTGTTCCTATTAGTGACGTTAGTTCCTATTAGGGGTGCCACAAACGTATGTTTTTATACTGGATTTACAGACATCAAAACTTCACCGAAGAGACCCTCTAGGTAACAACCTCAAAGAAAAGTCTTTAGTCTTTGCTTAAACGAATAGCCTTTCTCTTCTTCTTCCTCGCCTTAATAGGAAGTCACTGGGGCGCCTTCTCCGTGGGGATACCGGGGGGTCTTTTGAACAAATTGTTCCCCGTCCTTCTGGACATTCTGTGCTAGTAACGTCCCCTTTTTCCTTTCGCTCTCGGTGACTCTTGTCTCCTTCTTTTGCTGTACTGTCGTCTACTGTCCTTTCTGTCTACCTATCTTTTATCTATCTTTTTTTCTACAACCTCTTCCCACAAATTTCTGCACTCAACGAAGTCGGAGGGAACTGACTATACTCTCGAGTATAGTGTGAGTGAGTATCCCAACAGGGTAAAACGAGTTCACACGCTACCAGATACTGGAACGCTGAAGAAGAAGAAGAAAAAGAAGAAGAAGAGAAGAAAAAGAAGGAGAAAAAGAAGAAGAAGAAGAAGAAGAAGGAGAAAAAAGAAGAAGAAGAAGAAGAAGAAGAAGAAGAAACTGGGGCGTCACACTGAAGAACAGTTCACCATGCTCCTCCAATTCTATCGAGTGTGTGTGTGTGTGTGTGTGTGTGTGTGGAGGCGGGCGTCCCTGCAGGTGTTTTCCTTTTGTCCGTTTGTGTGGAAAAATTTTTTTTAAAGGATTTCATTACTCCGTGAAGATCCCCGTTCCCTTTAACCCTTTCAACACCAGATATTCTGGACTTCCAGCGTGGTCTCAGCGCAGTTGCTTTTACAGTCACTCTCTTTACTTCACTGCCACATCATCGTTTCCAATCAATTCTCTGCGTTTCTTGTGTGAAACAAACCCAAAGGATTGTACATTAAACACTGTATGTTTTTTTTTTTCCTTCTTCCCATTTGACAGAGTTATCAATCTTACAATAGTGTCGAAGCAGGAACCCTACGTCGAAGTCGAGCCTTTCTGTGACAGGAGCTGAAAGGGTTAAAGACTCCCATTAAACAAAAATGCTGTGGGTGGTTCTGGAATGGCTGCGATGCAGTGGCATTTAATGCTGTGACGACGTCAAGTGGTCGTTGTCTGCCGGGGTCGCATCTGCCTTGTTCGCCGGCGTCACTCAGAGTTGCCCCCCCACCTCCCTTCCCCCGCCCCCTCCCCCCGCCCCCTCCCCCCGCCGGTCAGACAGCTCACTGTGTCGTAGTTACGACTTAACGGCAGGACATGTGGAGAAAGCAGAGCATATATAATGTAGTATGCTCTGGAGAAAGTGGGAATAAGAAGCGTTAGTCGAACGGGTCTCTGGTATGTGAGATTCTTAGAGTCAAAAGACTGCGATCAGCTCTTTCTTCACGAAAAACGGTAATTTTCTTCTTCAAGAGAACAGTGGTGATTACCATGTTCACATTTAACATGATCAACGATTATCAATTATCAGCGATTCTTTTTGTTTCATGACTGCTCGTTTAGTTTTGTTGTATGTAATACGATGGTCACATGCATCATTACGGTGAAAACTGTGATGTTGATTCAAGAAAACATAATCTTAACTCGTGAAAACAGGCCACAATGGTTCATGTGAATATGCACTGGCATCGTTACATAGACTGTAGGCCTTTGAAAGACTGCTGTGCAAAGGTGAAAATGTCAAAATAACACCCATAATTAGATATTTTCACGGCTTACGGCTTGATAGGATCATGAAATCTTTTTTTCCCCATTTAATCATTACCTGTCTATGATCTCATAAAACAGCCCTCGGTTTGTGGTAAGAAAAGAACCAGAACTACAAAGGCAATGGCATAGGCAGCTGAAAAGAGTTCTAGCCGGATTTGGCTTAAGAGGAACAAAAGTGAACTCCAGAACGCTTCAATTTCCCAGCTAAGACAGTTGTCGAGTAGCTAATTGGTTAAGACGGACTTAAAGCAATTTGGCCCTGAGAAACCCGACCAACCAGGAGGTATGGTTCGAATCCCGGCAGAGAACACATTCCTTCTGACTGCAGAAGGGTATCTAGGAATCCAACTTGGATGCCACCCGACTCCCTAAGTGTGTAAGAAGTTCAGGGCTGAAACACTTGTCTGAGAAGGGACCTCTTCACTGAAGATCTTCTATGGTCAAGCTATCCCTAGAAACACTTCTAAATGACGTTGTACCGGCGTCACATATTGTTAAGATGAATGATTTCATGAGAAAATTACGACTTTCAGCCTGTAGCTACTGTTTCCCTGTCGTCGTGATTACTGGGTGTTTTTCTTTATAAGCAAAAGAAAGTATTTATAATAAGTATTTCAATGATCGTTATACTGTGTTGGTCCTGACAACAATAAACATGAGCTTTCGATACCTGAAAACCCCCATAGCTTTGTCGCCCTGGCTAGAAGATAATTTTACCCCTTTTGACGTGGGCGCCTACCTACAGACGTCGGTTCAAGCCTATTGCTTGCCGCCTGAGATTATTTGCCGACTGGCGCTGATTGCGATCTCCCCCCGGTGCTGGCTGTACCAGCTTTCTCTTTCTCCTACCCGGGGTTTCCCAGTCGGGTGTAGGCCAGTCGTACCCGGGATCAGTGTGGGCGGGTGACGACGACGCATTAGTCAGCTCATGACTTCGGACTCTCTGCCTCTGACTGTCTGCGAATCAATCCCTCTGTCTCTGTCTCTGTCTCTCTCTCTGTCTCTCTCTGTCTCTGTCTCTGTCTCTCTCTCCTCTCTCTCTCTCTCTCTCTCTCTCTCTCCCCATGAATTCGGACTCTCTGACTGTCTGTGAATCTCTCTCTCTCTCTCTCTCTCTCTCTCTCTCTCTCTCTCCTCTCTCTCTCTCTCTCTCTCTCTTCTTATAAGGCCCACAGAATGCTTTTTGATTTGGATTTGCGAGGGAAGAAAAACTGGGCCTCAAATATTCGCAGTAAATTGTACATGTTTGGGTATGGATTTGTATGGCTAAATCAAGGCGTGGAAGGAATTAACGAGTTTCTGATACGTTTTAGGGAAAGGTTGATTTTGTGCAGGTGGCAAGACTGGAATTTCCATATTAATAATAGTGATAGGTTTAATGTTTACAGGACCTTTTGCACTGTCCCTGACGTTAAAACACATTTATTGATCAATTTAGACAGGCATTTAAGATGCATACTGACAAGATTTAGACTTGGCATTTCTGAAATCGCGGTACATCGTATTCGCTATAGAGCACATAGTGAAAATGAATTAATATGTCCATTTTGTCTAAAAGAGAAGGAAAGTGAGGTACACTTCCTTTTATGTTGTCCAGTTCTGTATGACCTAAGAGCACAGTACATTCCGTTGCAATATTACAAAGTGCCAAGTCAGTTTAGATTTACATTGCTTATGGCGAGTACGCACGAAAAAAAACAGTCAGGAATCTGTCAATCTATCTTTATAAAGCCTTTAAGCTGCGTTCCATTCTTCCTTCTTAAACTTATTACCAAGTGCGTTTTGAATGATTTCACTGTTCACAATTGTCAGTTCTGAGAAATGTTTGTATATATGTATCCCATCATGAGGGGCAATGGCCTAAACATGATTAAACTTTCCGTCTCCGTCTCCGTCTCCGTCTCTCTCTCTCTCTCTCTCTCTCTCCTCTCTCTCTCTCTCTCTCTCTCAACGGCAACATTGGTTTTGTGATGTCGTGTGACGATGAAGTGTCCGTAAGTTAGCTGTCTCGGTTTTTGTATAAAGCATTTAAAAAACGATCGGAAATTCGAATTGCAGAGCTAGCAGAATAAATGATATCTGAATTGAAAGAAAATACATATTGGAATATATTGCTACAGTGGAACTATACAAATGAAAAATGAAGAGGAGTGAGACGGAGAGAGAGAGGGGGGGGAGAGAGAGAGAGGTGGGGGAGAGAGAGGGAGAGGGAGAGAGAGAGAGAGAGAGAGAGAGAGAGAGAGAGAGAGAGAGAGAGAGAGAGAGAGAGAAAGAGAGAGAGAGAGAGAGAGAGAGAGAGAGAGAGAGAGAGAGAGAGAGAGAGAGAGAGAGAGAATCAATATCACCTAACGTAGGACCTATTACAAATTGAATAGATTTTTGTGTTTGATCCCCTTGAAATGAACATTTTGTTTACTCAATAAAATTGTCATTGTCATTGTCATTCTCTCTCTCTCTCTCTCTCTCTCTCTCTCTCTCTCTCTCTCTCTCTCTCTCTCTCTCTCTCTCTCTTTCTCAAGGACAGATTGCAAGAACAGACTTTGGCAAAAAATCTTAATCCTGGATCGAATGAAAGTTTTCTGAGTTCTTCTTCTTCTCACTTTCTCGCTAAAAGATGGACAGACAGACAGACAGACAGACAAAGAACACAGAGTGGGACCCCAATATGTCAGCTGTGTACCAATCTTCAGAGAATGGAGAATGAGACAGGCAGAGAATCGAGAGTGAGGTACAGTAATGTTAGCCACGCTGCACGCTCAAACTGGGCGCAAAAGGGATGTGGCATGAATTTTGCGCCCAATGTCAGGAAACAAGTGATTATTCCTTCTTCGTTTTCATTATCTTGAATGTTGCTTGACTTGCCTGAAAAAAAGACCAAAGAAGTCGAAACGCGACGTGTTTTGTCTTGTAATTTGTTTGTCGTTTCGTTGGGCGGAATAGTAATTTTTCTTTGAGAAAAAAAATGTAGACCAAGTTGATTCTATGAAAGGTGCCGGAAAGGGGGCCGGAATAGCTCAGTTGGTAGAGCGCCGGACTCGTGATCCTGAGGTTACGGGTTCGAATTTCGGTACAGGGGGATTTTTCCCTCGGAGTTAACATTGGTTCCGACTCCATTCCCCATACAGTCCTTCGAATGAGACTATAAACCGAGGTTCCGTGTGTGAACGCACGCACAACATCTTGCGCACACGTAAAATCCCATCACCAACTTTCGGAAGAGAAGGCCAGTTTGGCCGTTGGTATGGATGACACGTTACACATAGCATGCGCCTTCCCCGAAGTTAGGGTATGGCTGCCTTAATGGCGGGATAAAAAAAATAAAATAAATTTAAAAAAAAAAAAACGGTCACACACACACACAGTGTCAGAATCTTCAACTCGATGAAGGTGGACACTCAAAGAAAGAAGAAGAAGAAGAACAGAATGGTGTCCATTGAAGTTTACTGGGCTTCCCTAGTCACTGAGTTCCTCTGCGTTTTCGTGATCGCTAAGTGACAACAACGTTCATCGATTCAATGTAACGCAACACCGAACAAACTTGGCGTTGAGCAGCCCTCTACCCTCAATACTCACTCACCTTTAGCAATATATTTTCCTCGCACGTGTTTTCTTTTCGTCATATATATCAACGTAAAGACAAATGAGAAAAGACCCGAAATGTTCCACAAATATCAAACAAACATACAAGTTTACATATTTGATCAGCCCGTTTTAATATTTGAGTGAAAACAGTGATTTTTCATTCAAAGGGAAGTTATTTTGTAGGGTGTTGATTAAGGGCCCTGAAACTTCAGGCATTCCAGAAAATTAGCTGTCTGCTATAGCTTGTGTGCCGCTACTCTTTCCTAAAGGTTTGCTCCAGTAATCAGGACGACCATTTCTAATCTTACCTCGACCTCAGTACACAAATCAATCTTCTTCTTTTTCTTCTTCTTCTTCTTCTTCTTCTTCTTCTCCTTCTTCTTCTGAGTGGATGTGTTCGCCAGTCTTAGAACAATCCCCTTCACACTCGGCATCAAAACGGACGCAGCAGACAATTCGTTCAGTCTTTCGTATCTTCACATCAGAGAGAGCTAACGCAACTGAGAACAGCCAATGAATTATCTCCCCGCATGGATGACAGATGACAGCTGAGAAGCTGCTGTGATGACGGCTGGCTTGTGGTTGGGTGTGCGTGGGTGGATAGAGCGTGGGTGGATAGAAAAGACATACAGAGAGAGAGAGAGAGAGAGAGAGAGAGAGAGAGAGAGAGCTTGCCTTTCTTATGAAAACAATACATCATGCATCAATCCCCTTGTCCATTTATATATTCGTTTTTTTGCTTTATAGCCGCGCTCACACCTAGCCGATGATTTGCTCTGGATAAGATCAGATCATTCACGGCGCAGTCTTTTAAACGCAGCTATTGAAAGCTAATTTACACATAACCGCTTACTCCACACACAAATTGCACTTCCACGTGTATGCACATGCTTCAATGTTAGTCAAACACACACGCGCGCGCGCGCGCATGTGTGTGTGTGTGTGTGTGTGTGTGTGTGTGTGTGTGTGTTGTGTGTGTGTGTGTGTGTGTGTGTGTGTGTGTGTTGTGTGGTGTGGTGTGTGTGTGTGCTTTTATTCCTGCTTGTTTGTTTTGTTTTGTTTTGTTTTTTGTTTACATTCGCCTGCACGGAAAGGAGATATTATGAATGAAAAAAAAGACAAATTGTCACATGGACAACAAACATTAAGCATTACAAGCTGACAACAACAAAAAATCCACCAATATAAAAAAAAGCTACGTATACGAAGCAAACTTCATTTAAATTAAATGCTCAGTAAGATTTTTTTTTTTTAAACACACAAGAAAGAAAAAGAAAAAGCTCAACGCATACAAACGCGAGAGAAAAGGGAGAGGAAGGAGGAGAGAACAAATTAATAAGGGAGTTGGCTTCGTTAATCCGAATTCAAATCTGTCAAGAGTTAATGAAAAGGAAATTTAAAAACAAAACAGAAAACATGTGAGAGACAGATATGACAGTGAAATTTAATGAATTGATATTTTTTGTAATATCATGATCTGACTAAATGGGGAAAAAATGTGTTTTGTGACAGATGGTAGGAGGATTTAATAGAAGATATAAACGAAAAAAATATAAGGGGGGAGAGAGAGAGAGAGAGAGAGAGAGAGAGAGAGAGAGAGAGAGAGAGAGAGAGAGAGAGAGAGAGAGAGAGAGATTTGTTCGTGAGAGATTTGTTCGTGAGAGAGATCATTCTGGACAGAGAGAGAGGGGGGGGGGGCGAGGGTTATTAATTTTTGTTCATTCTGGAGAGAGAGAGAGAGAGAGAGAGAGAGAGAGAGAGAGAGAGAGAGAGAGAGAGAATGCGAATGCGAACGTTTTATTCAGTTTAAGGCCACAGCCCCACACTGAAGGGGTATTCATACATGCATCATACAACAATCCTAATACATAACACAATGAAATCATGAAAAAACGTAGATATGTTACAAAACGCAGAGTACATTAAGCCATTACTGTCCGAATTCTCTTATTTGCTTCGTAAGATAAGATAATGTTGCTTATAGCCCAGCCGACCGCAAAGGGCCACATCAGGGCTGATTTGCTTCGTAAATATACATGGCTAATTTCCAAAGTGTATTCTCATTCCTTGTTGACAGCAAAAGAATTAGTCTGAAATTACATGGTTCGGTGTGATATTTGGGTTGAATAAATTTTATTCTAAGATCACTCAGAGCAGGACAGCAAAACAAAAAATGTATTTCATCTTCTCTTGCTCTATTACAAAGTCGACACATCAGTTCATTTTCAACAACATTTCTATACCTGAGGCGATGACATGCGATATCAGACACGCCAAATTTAAATTTTGTCAGTGCACATTTGATAAATCTATTCATTGTTTATCCCAATGCAAGGTTCTAAGCTATAAGACGATTTAAAGAGTTATACTGAGCAAATCTATCACTATTATACATATGGTCATGCCATCCTGCCACCTGCAATCTATAATCCTCTGTTTAAAAACAATTCAGAAATCTTATATATTTTCTACACCCTGGTTATCCCAAACAAAACC
>CM031600.1:30360808-30372616 GCA_018398815.1 Conus ventricosus | reverse complement strand
GTTTTTGAAACCCCAAGTAAAAAAAAATACGTTTGTGGCACCTAATAGAACACGTCACTAATGGGAACAAAACTTCTACAGCATACGTATTAAGTAAGAATTAACCGACTTGGCATCAAAATCGACGTAAATGCGACAAAACGAATGAAATAAGATTATCTTTAAAAAAAAAAAAAAAAAATGCTGACGTCAAAGAGTGACGTTAGAAGATATTCTGGATCGAAGGAACCAGCTTGATCTGACAGAATCACCACTGGAATCTTCCACATTATCATAAAGCGGAGGGGGGGGGGTGGGGGATGTCAGGATAAAGGAGCGCGTAGGGAGGGAGGAACCTTTTTTCCCAAATTTTCCTCGTAAGTGTTGGGCTGGGTATGTACATATCTATATTTTAACGAAAAAAAGTGTGTGGGGTGGTGGGGCGGAGGGGGAGGGGTGGAGGGGGAGGGGGGAGGGGGGGTTCCCGTGGGGGGGGGGGGGGGGGGGGGGGTTCGGCGTATTTCTCTTTCAAATTCCTATAATGGGCAAGGGAGGAAGTTATGGAACACACCATAACTCCCATAACCTGCCGCCCAAATTTTCTCGCTTCAAATTTGGAGATGAGGGCTGGGGGGGGGTGGGGGAGCAGGGGCAGAAGATTGCTCTCCCCTACCCCCCTGTTTAATATTTTAATTGGTCGGGGGTTCGAATCCATCAGAAGTCATGTGGGTTTTTTCTGCCCGACCGGCCCCACCCAGGTTGAGTTTGCTGCGGACTCAGTTGGGAAGACTGGGACCACACAGTCGAGTTTCATCCACTTAATGGATGCGTTTCTGAGAGTGTTGCTCAAATTTCTGACCAACACTGCAGGTGCTGTATTCCGGCCTGGTTGACGCCGGGATATATTATGAAAGGAAGCGTAGAGTACAACCCTGTCATGTAGTCTCAGACCGAAGGGAAAATCCGTAGCATCATCTTAATCACCCTCATTCTCATCGATCAGCATAAAAAAAAAAAAGTCTCAAATTCTGTGGCCCTTCATGCCCTGCTCTCATGCTGACCTCAATTTCGTTTGTCCTCTTCCCGTCTGTGACCTTGGTTTGGTTCCGTCGAGGTCCCCGGTATCGGCGAGCCCATGGGGGCTGTCGTTGGACGGACGTGGTGGCGCCCCCCGGAGGGAGAGCTCACTCACGCCGGCTCCGCGATAAGATTATTGTCGTCAGTAATGGGCTTAGTAGGTGGTTGTCTGCGTATGTTAGATCAGAACAGCGCCACTGCACTGAACACCACCGAAGTGATCGGCAGCAGTGCAGTGTCTCCTCCGGTGGGTTGCCTCTTGACGATTGACATTGACTGTTTCCCTGAGGATTGCCGGGCCGGGGCTGCGGCGGGGCCGACCGGGCTGTGGCTGTGGAGGGGGTGTCGGAAATGAGCGGCGGGTGCACTGCCTCTGAGGTGGCGCAGAGAGTGGGACAGAAAAAAAATTTAAATGGAGGGTCTGTGCCCCACCCTCCTATTCCTTTCCCCAGTTCCCTCCGGTTTCGACGCCACTGATATAGAAGTTCAATCCACATTTCTGGTATATCTGTCACCCTTTCGGTTTGCTTTCCATTTTTGCAATGAACGTCAGCCAACGCTCTGACGTTGGGTGTCATGATGCCCAGCTCTTCGCTGGACCGGTCCGGGTCCACAAAACGCCGGACTTCGAAAAAGCCACTGAGAATACGACCCGAACTGAGAGTCATGGCCTTCTGGTTCTTTTGCTTTTGCTGTTTTATGTAGCAGCAGCAGCGGCAGCGGCAGTGGTAGTAGCAGCAGCAGCAGCAGCAGCAGTAGTATCGCAATAGCAGTGGTTAGCAGTAGTAGCAGCAGCAGCAGTAGTAGTAGTAAGTAAGAACAACAAAAAACTACTATTTCTACTACTACTACTACTACTACTATACTACTACTACTACTACACTAACACAATAACAAAATTTAAAAACAACAACAATGATAGTAATGAAAACCCAAAAACAACAACGACAATCGTCATATCATCATCACTCATCATCATCATCACATCTCATCATTCATCATCACATTTATTATAACAACAACCCAAAAACAAAGTAATAATAATAAAGCAACACAACTACTACTATAAATGCTCGCTGCTGCTGCTGCGCTACTACTACTTCTACTGCTGCTATACTACCACTTCTACTACCAGGGCTCTAACGTGGATTTCTAGAATCAAGTTCATCGAGGCTTTCTTTGTTTTGCTTTGTCTATGATAGCATCAGGAGCTGTAGGACGGGGTATTTCAGGAGCTTTGAGCATTGCCGCGTCGTGGCCGAGACTTAGCAGATGAGCAGAATGAATAGAGAGTCCTCCTGCCCGGAACCCACCATCACTCCAGTCTGATGTATTGTAATAAAAAGCCCCGCCCCTTCGGACGGACAGTGAAAGCGCAGAGAGAGAGAGAGAGAGAGAGAGAGAGAGAGAGAGAGAGAGAGAGAGAGAGACGTCTCAAGCCAAAACGACCGCTTGGAACACACAAACCTTTTTTTTTTTTTTTACTTTCTTTTTTATTTTCTTTTTAAATTTTTTTCTTTTTTTTTCGTTTTTTCCTCCCCCACCCCCCCCCCCCCTTTTTTTTCCATTTATTTTCCTTCTCACTAAATTTTCTTTCTTTCTCCTCTCTTTCTTTCTTTTTTTTCTTTTTTTTCTTTCTTGTTGTCTTTCATGTTTTTAAGAGATTTTGTTCCCGAAATATAAACTGGCCTCCCTCTTCACGACAGTTTTCCCTGAAACCCCCAAAATAATCAGCGTGGGGGTCCGCCCACCTGAGGGGCCTGTGAGTCATGGAGGTTTGCGAAACGAGTTTAAACGATTACCGACAAGGGGTTTTTTGAGTATTAAAAATTTTTTCTGTCGTTTTCTTTCTTTTTTCATTCATTTTTTCTTTCTTTCTTTCTTTTTTTTCTTTTTTTCCCTTTTCTTTCTTTTTTTCCCTTTTCATTTATTTTTTTTTTTCTTTCTTTCTTTCTTTTTTTCATTTCTTTTCTTTATTCTTTCTTTCTTTCTTTCTTTCTTTCATTAAATTTATTCTTTCTTTTTTTCTTTCTTTCTTTCATCCATTTATTCTTTTTCTTTTTTTTTTTCTTTCTTTCTTTTTTTTCTTTCTTTCTTTTTCATTCATTTATTCTTTCTTTCTTTTCTTTTTTTTTTTCGTTTCTTTCTTTCTTTTTTTTTTTTCCCTTTTTTCGTTTTTTTATCTTTTTTGTTTCTTTTCATTTTTTTTTTGTTTTTCCCAGTTTTCTTATTTTTCCCTTTTTATTCTTTCTTTCTTTTGCCCTTTTAATTTCTTTTTTTTTTTTTTTTTCCCCGCTTTTTTTCTTTTTTCCACACACACACACATACACACGCACAGAACAGCACGACACAAACGCAGACCCCACACGCAAAACACACCCACACACACACACACACACACCCACACAACACACAAACAAAACACACAAAACCCCAACACACACACCACACACCCACACACACCCACAAACACACACAAAACACACACACCCACACACCTCGCTGGAAGAGAGAGAGAGAGAGAAGAGGGAAAAGGGGAGAGGGGAGAGAGAAAAGGGGGAGAAAAGGGGGAGAGAGAAAAAAATTGAGTGATTGTTTTCCCATAACAGTAAATTTGCTATATTCCCCGTTTTAGAAAAGCGGGTGCGTTTTAAAAACATTAAATGAAACAATAAATATTTTCACGGCTCAGTTGCCTTTTCTAAATTTATTTTGAAAAAAATTTTAAAAAGTTTGGCTTTTAAAAGGGACTTTTGCACTTTTTGCGGTTTGGTCTAGTGGGGGCTCAGGGGGGCCTTGTGGGGGTTTTGTGATTGCCCAAAGATGGTCTAGTGAGGCCCCTTTGTGGTGGCTAGTGATTGTCTGAATTTGGTTAGGGGAGGGCCCTTTTGTGGGGGTCTGGGGAAATTTTTTCAAAAGAGGGTCAAAGTGTTGGTCTTGTGGGGTTTCTAGTGTTTGTCGGGATAAATTTTTAAGTGGGGGCCTTGTGGGGTCTAGGGGTTGTCTTCGTGGTTTGTGTTTGGCTTTGGTTTGGCTATGTTTGGTCTAATGTTGGTCTATTGTTTGGTCTTGGGGTTTGGCCCTAGGGTTTGTCAAATAAAAGGTCTAGTAAATGGTCTTGTGGTGGTCTAGGGATTGTCAAAATTTGGCAAAGTGCGGTCTGTGGTGGTTTTAGTGATTGTCTAATAAAGGTCCATTGATGGTTCTTGCGGGGGGCTAATTATGGTCAAATGGGGGCTAGGTTTACTTTTTGTGGTGTCCATGTTTGCCAAATAAAGGCCCTTTGGGTTGGCCTTGAGAGGTTAATGATTGGATAAATTTGGTCTAGTAAGTTTCTTAAAACGTCCTTTTTTTGGGGTTTGTGAAGCCAAAGTGAGGGGCCTTTTGAAAAGGGCCTAGTGAGGGCCCTGTTAGCCGGTTGTGGTTTGACAATGGCCAGTGAGGGCCTTTAGGGATGGGCCTTAGTGGGGCCTATGAGGGCCCCTTGTAATGGCCTATTTGTTGGCCCTAGTGATGGCCTTGTAATGGCCTAGTGATGGCCCCCTTGTAAGGGCCTAGTTTTTGGCCTTGTGAGGGCCCTAGTGAGGGCCAAGTGATGGCCTTTGAAAAGGGCCTAGTAAAGGCCCTTTGTAAGGCCCTAGTGAGGGCCCCCTTGTAAGGGCCCAGTAAAGGCCTTTTTAAATGGCCGTGAGGCCTTGAAAGGGCCTAGGGGGAGGGCCCTTGGGAGGGCCCTTTGAAAAGCCTGTTGTGGCTTGGAAATGGTCCATGGGGGCCCTTGTAAAGGCCTTGTAATGGCCGTGAGGGCCCCTTGTGAGGCCTTGTGGGGCCCTAGTAGGGGCCGGGTTGTGGTTTGGGCCCAACGGTCCATTTAAGGGCCCTTTAGGGGAGGGCTTAGTGAGGGCCCTATTTAGGGCCCTTTGGGAAATTGGCCTATGAGGGCCTATTTACCCTGTTGGGGCTTGGCTTTGGCCCAGTGGGGCCTAGTGAGGGGCCAAGTAAGGGCCCTTGTAAGGGCCTAGTGATGGCCTAGTAAGGGCCCTTTTGTGAGGGCCCAAAAAGGTGGCCTGTAAAGGCCTTTTTGGGGGGCCTAGGAGGGCCTTGTAAGGGCCTGGGTGAGGCCTAGTGATGGCCTAGTAAAGGGCCCCTTGTGAGGGCCCTTGTAATGGCCTTTGTAAAGGCCTTGTAAGGGCCTAGTAATGGCCGGGTTTGAGGGCCCTAGGGGTTTGGCCTTGTAATGGCCTAGTTATGGGCCTTTTTTTAATGGCCTAGTGATGGCCTTGAAAGGGCCCAAGTAAAGGGCCCTTTTGTTTTTGGCCTAGTGGGGCCCTTTGTGGGGCCCCTAGGGGATGGTTTAGGGGAGGGCCTTGAAAGGGGCCTATGTTTGGCCCTTTGGTAAGGGCCCTAGAAATGGCCTTGAAAAGGGCCTAGTGAAGGCCTTTAAGGCCTAGTTTTGCCTGTTGTGGTTTGGGCCCTTTGGCCCATTAATGGCCTAGTAAAGGCCTTGAAATTGGGTTGTGATGGCCTTGTATGGCCGTGAGGCCCTTGGTTAGCGTGTTGTGGCTTGGAAATTGGCCCAGAAATGGCCTAGTGTTTGGTTATGAGGGGCCCCTAGTGATGGCCTTGAAAGGGCCCTATTTGAGGGCCCCAAAAGTGATGGCCTATTGAGGGCCCTAGTGATGGCCTAGTTTTGCCTGTTGGGGTTTTTGGCAATGGCCCATGAGGGCCAAAGTAAAGGCTTATTGAGGGCCCTAGGGGATTGAAAGGGTAGTGATGGCCAAGTATAGCCTTTGTGGCGGGCCCAAGGGCCCAGTAAAGGCCAATTTGAGGGCCCTAGTAAGGGCCCTTGTAAGGGCCCTTTGTAAAGGCCCTTTGTAAGGCCTTGTGAGGGGCCTAGTGAGGGGCCTGGGTGAATGGCCTTTGGGAGGGTCTAGTGTTGGCCTTGAAATGCCTTTTGATGGCCTAGGGGATGGCCTAGTAAAGGCCTAGTGAGGGGCCTATTTGAGGGCCTTGTAATGGCCTAGTGATGGCCTAGTGAGGGCCAAGGGATGGCCTTTTTTAATGGCCTAGTGAGGGGCCTAGGTTGGCCTATTTGATGGCCTAGAAGCCTTTTTGTGGCTTGGAAAGGGTCCAGTAAGGGCCCTAGGATGGCTTAGTGAGGCCCTTTGAAATTGGCCCTTTGTGAGGGCCCTATTGAGGGCCCTTGTAAGGCCTAAAATAGCCTGTTTGGCTTGGAAATGGTCCAGTGTGGCCTAGTAAAGGTTTAGTGGGGGCCCTTTTTAATGGTTGTGATGGCCTTGAGGGGCCCTTTGGTGGGGCCCTTTGAAATACCCTGTTGTGGCTTGGCAATGGTCCAGTAATGGCTAGTGAGGGGTTTTATTGAGGGCCCTAGTGAGGGCCCTTTTTAATGGCATGGGAAATGGCCCTATTATAGCTTGTTGTGGCTTGGCAATTGCCCAGTAAGGGCCTAGTGAGGTTTTATGTTTGGGCCTTGGGTTGGTTTTTTGTAAGGGGCTAGGAGGGCCCTTTGGGTTTTGCCGTTTTTTGGCGGGCAATGGCCCCTTGAGGGCCCTAGTGAGGGCCTGAAAGGGCCCTTTTGTAAGGGTAGGTTTGGCCTATTTTTGGGCCCTTGAAATTGGCCAAGTAAAGGCCCCGGATGGCCTTGTGATGGGCCTAGGGGAGGGGCCCCTTAAGGCCTGTAATGGCCTGGGTATGGCCTAGTAAAGGCCTAGTTATGGCCTTGAAAGGGCCCTTTGTGATGGCCAAATGATGGCCTAGTGATGGCCTTGAAAAGGGGGCCTAGTGGGGGGGCCTAGTGTTGGCCTAGGGATGGCCTAGTGATGGGCCTTTTTGGGGGCCTAGTATAGTCTTTGGGGCCCTTGGAAAATTGGTCCGGGGGGGCCTAGTGTTTGGCTTAGTAAAGGCCTTGAAATGGCCTGGGTTGATGGCCTAGTGAGGGGCCAAAAAATGGCCTAGTATAGCCTGTTGTGGTTTGGAAAAGGCCCCGTAAAGGCCCTAGTGTTTGGCCTAGGGGTTTTGTCCTTGTTTTGGCCTATGGGCCTTTTGGAAAATGGCCTGGGTGAGGCCCTTTTGTAAGCCTTTGTAAACCCCAGTTGGGGGTTTGGGCCCGGGGATCCATTGAGGGCCCCTTTTAAAACACCGTGCAGTATAAACTTCCAACAGCATGTATAGAACGCGACAAAAAAAGAAAAATAAACAAATGCTTAAAACACAACACAACACAACACAACCCAAACCCAACCATCAGTACAAAAATTTACAATGCCATAAAAACCCAAAAGTAAATAAAAACTCCCTGTTTTAGTACAAACAAAAAATAGTACATAAATTTAAAAAAATTATCCCCGCGCCCGAACTTTTCTTTCGAAACCTTTAATGTGAAAAAAAAAAGGATGTGTTGAAAGTGGGGGTTGGGGGGTTTTTTCTGTATGTTTACACATATTTGGGTTTTTGTTTTTTTGGGTTTACTTTGTTTTTGTTTATTTGATTTTGTTTTTGTTTTTGTTTTGAAAAGGGGCAGGATGAAAGTCTGGGAAATCTTATCCTTTTAATCCAAATAAAAGGGGGGTTGTTTTTTTGGGTTGGCTTGACAAAACAACAAAAAAGCAAAAACCCAAAATTTTTGGGCCGCAAAAAAAGAAGGAACAAAAAAATTTAAACCAAAAAAACACCACGTGTTTTTGACCAAATTGGGTTTTCCCTTTAGGGAAAGGGCCAAAAATTTTTAAAAAAAACAAACAAATGAAAACAAGGACGAAAAACAGTCAATCATCCGTCGATCTTTGGGGATGCAAAGTTAGGTTTTTGGGCCAAAAAAAAATAGCAGGAATAGAACTTAAATTTAAAGGGGGAAAAGGTCAAGAAGGAGAAGATAGAGGGTTTAAAAAAAATAACAGTATGGTGATGAAAAATAACATAAGCAATAACAAAAATAGAAAATTTCAAAAAAAAAAAAACAACAAAAAAAATTTTTTTATTAAACATATGAAAAAAAAATTTTGCCCAAAATTTTTAATCGTAAGGGAATAAAAATGATAATAAAAAAAAGAACCCAAAGGGAAGAGAAAAAAAAAAGAACAAAAGTCACAATAAAAAAAAATGATAATGATAAGATAATTTATAAAAACAATAAAAATTTTTAAAAAAAAATATGAAACAATTTACAAAAACAAAAAACAACAAGAACAAAACAATGATGGTAATGAAGATAATTAAAAAAATAATAATTTAAAAAATAAAAATAAAAATAATTAATAATTTTCCTTTTTAAAAAAAACCCTCAACATCATTTCCTAATAACAAAACAAAAACAAAACCCAAAAAGATAAAGAAACTACTACCCCCTTTCTTCTATTGCATCAAGAATTTTGTTGTTAATAATAATAAAAATAATAATAATTTAAAAACAAAAAAAATAATGATGAT
The DNA here is from genome assembly GCA_018398815.1 of Conus ventricosus. Lineage (NCBI taxonomy): Eukaryota > Metazoa > Mollusca > Gastropoda > Neogastropoda > Conidae > Conus > Conus ventricosus. The sequence goes on along the minus strand of CM031600.1, from coordinate 30,364,117 downwards.
TAACTGCTACCTCTTTTAAATAACTACTGTTTAAACCGCTACTACTTCTACTACTACTACTACTACTAAAAAAATACTGATTTTAAAAAAGATATATAATCCTACAAAACTACTTCTTCAACTGTGCTGCTGCCGTGGGAAAACAACAATCAATTTAAAATACAAAAGCAATAATACCGTAAAAGCAACCCCAACACAACACAACACAACGCAAAAACAAAACAACACAACACAAAACAAACCCAGCCCAGCACGCACACACCCCCCACAAACACAGCACAGCAAAAGCACAGCACAGCACCAAAACAAAAACAACACAACAACCCAAAACAACAAAAACACAATTTCAAAAGCAAAAAACAATACAATACGGATAAGACAGTAGCTAAAAATGCAAGCAGTGACCGTTTATATTCTTTTGTCAGAGCGCAGGGGCATTGTCATTCAGCCGCAGGTACGGAAAAAGGGCCGGGGACGCAACTCCCGCCAGGGAAAAGGGGGGCCCAATTAAAGGGGATTTTTGAGGGGCGCTCTTTCCCCCCTTTTTCTCCCCTGGGTCGTAACGGTGTTTTGGTGTTTCACACACAACCCACACACACCCACCACCACCACCACACACACAAAGCCCCGCACGTGCGCGCCCCACACCCCAAACCCCGCACAAAACTCAAACACACAAACACACACCACACACACACACACACACACACCACAACCCCACACACATCACAAAATACACCCCACACACACCCCCACACACACCCACACAAACACACACACACACACACAAAACGACCCCACACACACACACAAAACGCACACGCACACCCCCACACACTAACAACACACAAAACCACTCACACCCCACACACACACCCCACCAACACCCCCCACACACACACGGCTTCACTCGAAGAGTCACCCCCAAAAAAACAAATTTTGCCCTTTGATGGTTTTTTTGGGTTTATTGATTTAATTTTAAATCATGTTGCTTATAGCCCGGCCGTCCCAAGGGACGTCTCAGGGGCTTTTCCACCCTGTCTAAGTCAGTTCTTTGGGTTTTGTTGTTAAACTTTTAGGGGGAAAAAAAAACCCGTTTAAAGGCGTCTGCCGGGCGTCTTGTTCCAAATAGTATCATGGAGTGTTTTGGTTTTGGTGTGTGTGTGTGTGTGTGGGGTGTGTGTGTGTGTGGTGTTGTGTGTGAGAGAGAAAAGAAAAGGGGAGAGAGAGAGAGATGGCGGTGTGTGTGTGTGTGTGTGTGTGTGTGTGTGTGTGTGTGTTGGGGTGTGCGTGTGTGTTTGTGTTGTGTTGTGTGTGGTGTGGGGGTGGTGTGTGGTGTGTGGGATGTGTGTGTGGTGTGTGGTGTGTGTGTGTGTTGGTGGGGTTTTTGTGTGTTTATGGGGTTTTTTTTGGGAAAAGAGAATCGATGGGCTTTTGGGGTCAGAGGGTGTGAAAAACATTAGGAAAGATAGGGGGCTTTCACAGGTTTCGTGTTTTACTTTCTGTTTTTTTTTTTTTTTTTCTTTATGTTTTATTGTTGAGTGTGCGTACGAAAAATTTTTGGGGCCCCATTTATACTTTTATCAAATTTGGGGTTTTTTTCTTTTTGAGATCTTTTGAAACCCAACCCTTCCTCCGCTTTGGCAAACACACCACCAAAAAACACACACACGCACCCCACGCCCCAAGCACGCACGCACGCACGCACGCACGCCGCACGCACCCCACGCACGCACGCACGCCGCACCCACACAACACAAAACAACCCCCACACACACAAACACACCCACACACAACACACACCCCCAAAAAAAAAAAAAACACACACACACACGAAAACACACAAAAACCCCTCACCCCACACACCCACAAACACACACACACCACAAAGCCGCACGGGACGCACCAAAGGGGACACCCGCACGCAGCACGCAAGCACACACCCCACCACCAACAACCCACATTGTGCGGGGATCAGCATTTCATTTGGAAAAACACAAACCCGATGACAAAGTTTCATTTAAAAAAAAAAGAATGTTTGGGTGACCAAAATAGCTATTAAAAGCCGTCAAGGGGAATAGATGGCTTTTTAAAAACGCAAATGGCCCTTGGAAGATGCTATGATGGGGGGGGGGGGGGGGGGGGGGGGGGGGGGGGGGGGGGGGGGGGAAAACCCCCGTCAAAGGGGAAAAAAAGGGCCCACCCGGGTAATGGACCCCGTGAGGACACCCCCCGGGGAACATAAGGTCTGGTTTTGTATTGTTTTATGCGATTCAGGGAAACTTCTCAACCCCTACGAAAATGACAAACACGCTACACCCGTGGAATAATGGAAGCCCAAATTTAACCCCAAAAAAAAAGGGAAAACGGGGTTTTAAAGTTTAAAACCTGGTCGAACCGACGCTGCATCTATTTCCCCCAAGCAAAAAACTGAAGTTCCTCTGAAATTTACCCCTGTTTGAGTACAGGGCGGGGGAAAACAAGGTTACTAGTGGGTGTTTGAGGACCCTGGGGGGATGAAAGTTGTGGGATCCTTTTTTTCCAGCCTAAACTAAAGATTGGCAAAAAACGGAAAGTTTGGGAGGCAGTGGGCCGGGGGCAAGGGAAAAACCTCAAGATCAGGACAATAACAAACACACACACACACCCACCACACACAGGGGCCTTGGGCCGGGTTTTAAACAACATTGAAAAGGTGGTCAGAGGGAATGGGGGGGAAAGCAAAAGGTGAATATAATAATAGAGGGTTGAAGAAAGAAAGGGGCCAGGGAATGTCGAAGGGAGTCCAGCAAGGCCAATTGGGGCCGCGGAAAAACGCCTCTAGACCCAAATCTCGGCTGGAATGACGTAATATGACACAAGGCACCTCGTAGAAACAAACTTTTCATATTTAGATTTTTCATCACCTCCCCGACCCCAGATTCAGAAACCTTAGACCAAACGAAAAATGTTTATTTTCTTTCCAAAATAAAAAAAAAAAAAAACAGTAAAAAAATTGGGGGATGTTTTGCCCCCCATAAAGGAAACCCAATACAGAGAAAAATTTTTTTTAAGACTGGCACAGCCTTTTTTAAATTTATTTAAAAACAACAAATACCTAGACGAACCCTTTTAAAAAGTGGGGGGAAAAAAAAAAAGGCGAGGCCCAAAAACCGAACTGTCTGGGGAAAGAAATTTGGGGCTTAAGGGGGGGGGAAAAGGAAAAGGGGAGTTTTTAAAATGGAAAAACTTGGGGGAAAAAGAAATTTAAAAAAAAATAAACAAAAAAAAAAATGTTACAGATTTGGAAAAATGTTCTCTTGCTGCAAA
>CM031600.1:30340808-30355808 GCA_018398815.1 Conus ventricosus | reverse complement strand
TAGATTAGCAACGAAGCATAATTTTTTTTTGCTATTCCCTTGCAAGTGTGAACAAAAGGGCTGGAGATTAGAGCATTGGGCTCTTTGTCGTAGCAATACAAGAGCGAGTGAATATAATAACTACGGTCTGTGCAACTGATTATGAGTAAGATAATTATTGTTGGTTCAAACAAAACAAAAACAAAAACAAAACCTCAGTAACCCACATACTTTTCCCTCCAATACAAAAACAAAAGAAGAAAAATAACCCCCGAGTCACCTCTACCCTTACCCACCCCAAGATTGTGTGATTATAAGTTGTTCAACAGCCATGCCATTTAATCCCTCTTCCAAACTTTTTTTCTGGCACAATATATATATATAATATATAGTTAAAAACAAGTTAAAAGAGGAATCTTAAAACTATCTACAAATTTGTTTCGAGCGTGTTGCGGGGTCATCAGGATGGTTTTTGGTTTGCCTGAAGAAGACCCAAGTGGTTGAAATGCATCGTGTCTTGTCATGTGCTTTGTTTGTCAATGTCATTGGCGGTAAGTTCTAAACAAACTCTATTCCTATTATTGCTTAGTCGCGGAGCCAGCGTGAGTGGGTACACGTGCCCGCCTTTGGAGGGCGTCAGCATGTCCGTCAAATAACAACTCCCATGAGCTGGACCATACTGACGAGTTTGACAGGAACTCATCAAAAGCGTGGACGAGGGGAGGACATCGAACCTGAGATCACCACAAGAGCAGGACACGAAGAGATAGAAATTTTAGACTTTCTTCTTCTTCTCTTCTTCTTCTTCTTCTTCTTCTTCTTCTTCTTCTTCTCCACCTCCTCCTCCTCCTCCTCCTCCTCCTCCTCCTCCTCCTCCTCCTCCTCCCCTTCTTCTTCTTCTTCTTCTTCTCCTCCACCTTCTTCTTCTTCTTCTTTTTCTTCTTCTTCTTCTTTCATGATAAACGTAGGATTAGATGATGAAGATGATGGCTGTGGCGTTTCATTCTCAGAGAATACATGACAGGGCTGTTCTCACACTACCTTTCAAAATATGTCCGGCGTCGACAAGGCGCGAGAGATGCAGACACCCGCAGTGTTGGTCACGAACTTCGAGCAACGTTCTCAATGATGGATTTATTAAACTCCAATGCGTATTCCCAATCTTCCCATTTGAGCGTGTCGCTTTGACCATTGACCACAAAATATCACAGCGACCAAATTTAGCGTCACATTGACCGTAGAGTAAAATATTTCATCCTGGCCAAAATACGGCTAACGAAATCTTTCGATTTTGACTTAGCATCGTGTGGTTGCAATTCACCAACCATTGGAATTCTACATTATTGAATTTAATGACATTAGGATCTGTCATGTTTTTTTCCCCCATCATTATGATACATACCACGCTATGTCCTCGGAGGTTGACCAACGTTTTGTCGATTGTTTATCGACATTAGAATTGAAGTGAAATTACGTATGATTAACAAAGGTAGCACTGGAAAAAAGGAGGACAGCTAAATCAATTTACGAGCAGAGAGCTAGAAAAGCAGAGAAGCTGGGTTAATTAGCAAATAAAGAACTTCAACAGAAGGAAAGCTGGATTTATTACCCAGTATAGAAACTGGACAAAATTATGGAAGCTAGCTTAAATCAAAAACCGCAGAATGAAGAAAGGGTTGAAGCTTCATTAACGAGTTCAAAAGAAATGAAAAAGTGAAGCTTGGGTGAAGAATTAAAGGAAATGTGGAAGCTTAATTGAAACAATGAGTTGGGGAAAAAAAAAGAAAAACGGAAGCATGAGTAACTAACGCAAAGGTACAAATCCCCAACAACATTTGTATTAAAAAGTGTTCGTATTTGGCAGTGTGTGGAAGTGGTAAATACTGGTGTTTGTGTTAATATGAGAAGAATACGCCTTTCCTAGGTGTTTGGGTGTGTCATCTAAGCAATATAGCACTCAATGCAAATTAAACTTCATGAGAACTTTGTGCCATTTTAGTGTAAATTGAATAAACAATTGATGACGACACTGCACAAAAAATCATATTTGTTCATTATACGGTCTGTCCATTATGACATTTTAGATACTGAATTCTCCTTCAATTAAAAAAACACAATAATGATGTTGTCTTTTAACAGAAAAGTCTTTTTTTTTAAATGATCAAAAGGTTTACTACTGTGAAACAGCGATTGGAGTCAACCAGGTTATAACAGCACTATTTCTTTTTTCTTTTCAGGAAAAGGCGATTGGCAAACGAAATGAATCTCTGAGTGACTCTGTGTGTGTGTGTGTGTGTGTGTGTGTGTGTGTGTGTGTGTGTGTGTGTGTGTGTGTAAAATGCATCTATATGACTGTATAAAATTAACTATTTAAACAGACATTTACCATGGTCAGTGAGATCGTACACAGCATGATTTGACGTGTCATACCTATGAATTCTATTCCCACACAGGGGGTGGGGGGGGGGGGGGGGGCGATAGAACATGAAAAAAACAAATAAATAAGGAAGAGAAGAAAAGCCGGACTGAGTCTGTCACTCGTGCTACCAGATCCAGACCAGGAGTGGGGGTAGGTATATCAAGATAGATCGTGCTACCAGATCCAGAGCAGGAGTGGGGGTAGGTATATCAAGATAGATCGTGCTACCAGATCCACAGCAGGGGTGGGATAGGTATATCAAGATAGATCGTGCTACCAGATCCACAGCAGGGGTGGGGTAGATATATCAAGATAGATCGTGCTACCAGATCCAGAGCAGGAGTGGGGGTAGGTATATCAAGATAGATCGTGCTACCAGATCCACAGCAGGGGTGGGGATAGGTATATCAAGATAGATCGTGCTACCAGATCCACAGCAGGGGTGGGGATAGGTATATCAAGATAGATCGTGCTACCAGATCCACAGCAGGGGTGGGGATAGGTATATCAAGATAGATCTCGCTACCAGATCCACAGCAGGGGTGGGGATAGGTATATCAAGATAGATCTCGCTACCAGATCCACAGCAGGGGTGGGGATAGGTATATCAAGATAGATCTCGCTACCAGATCCACAGCAGGGGTGGGGATAGGTATATCAAGATAGATCGTGCTACCAGATCCACAGCAGGGTGGGGATAGGTATATCAAGATAGATCGTGCTACCAGATCCACAGCAGGGGTGGGGATAGGTATATCAAGATAGATCGTGCTACCAGATCCACAGCAGGGGTGGGGATAGGTATATCAAGATAGATCTGCTACCAGATCCACAGCAGGGGTGGGGATAGGTATATCAAGATAGATCTCGCTACCAGATCCACAGCAGGGGTGGGGATAGGTATATCAAGATAGATCTCGCTACCAGATCCACAGCAGGGTGGGGATAGGTATATCAAGATAGATCTCGCTACCAGATCCACAGCAGGGGTGGGGATAGATAATATCAAGATAGATCGTCGCTACCAGATCCACAGCAGGGTGGGGATAGGTATATCAAGATAGATCTCGCTACCAGATCCACAGCAGGGGTGGGGATAGGTATATCAAGATAGATCTCGCTACCAGATCCACAGCAGGGGTGGGGATAGGTATATCAAGATAGATCGTGCTACCAGATCCACAGCAGGGGTGGGGATAGGTATATCAAGATAGATCTCGCTACCAGATCCACAGCAGGGGTGGGGATAGGTATATCAAGATAGATCTCGCTACCAGATCCACAGCAGGGGTGGGGATAGGTATATCAAGATAGATCGTCGGCCAGACAAATAACAGAAGATCGCTGGCCTGACAATCCAAGCCCAGAAACAAAAACCGAACTGCTTACTTTCCCGTTTCCAACTTTTACGATAAAACAAGGAAAAACAACAACAACAACAACAAAAACATCGATATTTAAGGTCTCTGTCACCGTATGCATATATCACGGGATGATTGAATTGTCTCCCCGAAGTCACTTGCATGAATCATTTGCCAAAAAAAAAGTTTAATTGTTTCTGAACTGTTTTCTTTTATTGACCTGGTCTTGTGAGCTTCATTCTCTTAGTGTCTTCACAAAACAATCCACAAACATCAGTCGACGGCACTGCAGCCTCTAGGGACAGACACGTGTAAAAGTCAGGGCTACAGTCTGGACCGTCAGTCTCGGATGCAGCCAGCAGCCGCTTTGGCACACGTGGGAAGATGCTGACTGAAAGGCTTTCCCGTGTAGCACGGGCACAGAGCGCTGTAGTGCATCGACTTGTTGGCGGCAGAGGCGGCAGCAGCAGCAGCAACAGCAGCAGCAGAAGTGTACAGTCCGTTGTAGCCGTCGTACCTGCCGCTCCATGTGGTCAAGCTGGGCAGCACGGAAGGGTACGGCGTCAGGCTGATGTGACGTCCACACGCTGCGGCAGCGGCAGCAGCAGCGGCGGCGGCGGCGGCGGCTCCGTAGGTGTATCGGATGGAGTTGAGGTGAGCTGTCGGGGGTTGGGATATCGGGAAAACGCCGACTTGAACTCAGTAAAATTCAGGGGATTCAGGTACGAGGGCGGGAGGATGGTTCTGGAAGGCAAGGAAGATGCTGAGGACTGCGGGGTCATCAGAGGTCCGGCAGGTGAGGGAGAACCTCCCAGAGAGGGTAAAGCCGGCACAGAGGACATGCCGGGGAGAAGGGAGGACCCCAAGGATCTGGGGTAGTTGTGCTCGTTCAGGAGCGTCTCTATCGTCAGTAGGACGTCATGCTGGCATTTCTCTAGCGAAGACTGGAGCACTTCACGCTGGACGTGCGGGAACACACGACTCAAGAGATCCTGCGGAGAAGGGCCTCCGCGACTTTCAATGTCCCCGGGAGCTTTGTCCTCACGATAGCTACCGTCAGTTCTAGGTCTGGTGACGGCCTCTTCAGACCCCGAGTGATCCGCGGCTGGTACAGGAACAGCAGACTCTTCAGCCCCAATCTCCACCTGGTTTGACGTCATCCTAGTGATGCCCTGTGGTCTACAGTTCAGCTGATCTTGGCTTCTGGGGCTCAGCTGATGCGATCCAGTGGCCTCACTCTCCGCTTCATGGCTGCTTCTCAGCAGGGCCTCGCTCACCTTGTGGGGTAGAAACTCGGAGTAAACCGCTCGCCAACGTTTTGTTTCATCGGGTGCTCCTCCGGCGTTTTGTCGCCGTCGTTGTCGCTGGTGAGGGTGTGGTGGTGGTTGTGAAGATCTGTGGTGGAGATGGCTTTGGCGGTGGGTGGAGAGGAAGGGGAACTGTCGGCGCAGTCGTGATCTGGTCGATGGCAGAATCTAGACGGGGTCGTTTGGCGGCTGTGAACAGACAAGAACAGTGCTGTAAGATAACCACGACAAAACTGAAAAAAAAAAGAATTACTGTGCTGTCGAAAGGGTTAATGAACAAATTACAAAGCAAACACTACACGTTTCGATCGTGTTTGGTCTTCTCTTCAGGCAGCCTTGTTTCCTTTCCATATTCATTTGCGCTCAATTCTAGGAGTAGGTGACTGTTCGTCCTTTGTTTGTGTTGTGTTTGAATGCTGTTTATTGCTTGAGGTAAGGTAATGTTGCTTATAGCCCAGCTGTCACCGCGTTAAAATCAACTCACAAGTCATCAAAAAAACAAAACCAAAAAAAAAAACCAACAAAAACAACAAAAAACAACAACAACAAAAAACAAACTTTCACACATCTCTTTAAAATACATCTTCTAAAAGCGTACCAGAAACTTCGTTAAAAATCTTTCTTCCGTAAAATCCTAGATCAGTTGAAAAATGCTGATCTCTTTCAGAAACTCAAAGATCACGTCAGGTGGGACATCTCTGAACAGGGTTTTCATGGAATCTGCTGTAAAGTGTTTATGTCTCACATCGTGCAAGTCCCTACAATCTAAAAGAATGCACCACGGAGCTTCTTCACCCTTCAAAAGATAAGAATGGGTGTAAAACAAGTGGCCTGTGTGCAAGCGGCACAAGACTGTTTCATCTTTACGGCCGCCTCGGGAACATGGTAAAAACTCTTTGTTGGAGTTTATTGCCTGAAAAAAGACCAAAGAGGTCGAAACGTGCAGTGTTACTTTGTTTTCTTCCGTCTTTCATTTGCCAAATGGACGTCATGCTGGCATGAAATGAATATTACTAAATGAACAGATATCAATTGTAATTTTTGTGTGTAATCTTATTTCAATTTCCGTCTGAGTCATCTCACTTTGAAACCATCATCACACGAAGTTTTCCACAGTTAGAACAACACAGGATGAATGTTGGATGTGTCCCACCGAATGCGATGTTTTCCACAGTTAGAACAACACAGGATGAATGTTGGGATGTGTCCCACCGAATGCGATGTTTTCCACAGTTAGAACAACACAGGATGAATGTTCGGATGTGTCCCACCGAATGCGATGTTTTCCACAGTTAGAACAACACAGGATGAATGTTGGGATGTGTCCCACCGAATGCGATGTTTTCCACAGTTAGAACAACACAGGATGAATGTTCGGATGTGTCCCACCGAATGCGATGTTTTCCACAGTTAGAACAACACAGGATGAATGTTGGATGTGTCCCACCGAATGCGATGTTTTCCACAGTTAGAACAACACAGGATGAATGTTGGGATGTGTCCCCACCGAATGCGATGTTTTCCACAGTTAGAACAACACAGGATGAATGTTGGGATGTGTCCCACCGAATGCGATGTTTTCCACAGTTAGAACAACACAGGATGAATGTTGGGATGTGTCCCACCGAATGCGATGTTTTCCACAGTTAGAACAACACAGGATGAAAAGTTGGGATGTGTCCCACCGAATGCGATGTTTTCCACAGTTAGAACAACACAGGATGAAAAGTTGGGATGTGTCCCACCGAATGCGATGTTTTCCACAGTTAGAACAACACAGGGTGAATGTTCGGATGTGTCCCACCGAATGCGATGTTTTCCACAGTTAGAACAACCCCAGGATGAATGTTCGGATGTGTCCCACCGAATGCGATGTTTTCCACAGTTATAACAACACAGGATGAATGTTGGGATGTGTCCCACCGAATGCGATGTTTTCCACAGTTATAACAACACAGGATGAATGTTGGGATGTGTCCCACCGAATGCGATGTTTTCCACAGTTAGAACAACACAGGATGAATGTTGGGATGTGTCCCACCGAATGCGATGTTTTCCACAGTTATGACAACACAGGATGAATGTTGGGATGTGTCCCACCGAATGCGATGTTTTCCACAGTTATGACAACACAGGATGAATGTTGGGATGTGTCCCACCGAATGCGATGTTTTCCACAGTTATAACAACACAGGATGAATGTTCGGATGTGTCCCACCGAATGCGATTTTTGAGTTCTTGGTGGAGATAGATGTCTTTTGTCTGATCGAATGTTTTATGTAATAAAGAATTTGCAGCAATTTTTGCATGTTTTGGAAATCTAGTTTATGGATTCTTGTTAAACATCTACGTAAAGAGCCAACTTTGACGAGGTGACGGGTCTCATAATGTCCGCTTGTGGTCGGACAGGCAATAAACAATATGAATTAAACTAAAATTAAACAAGAAAGAGCTAGTTGCAAAGTGAGACGACTGCAGGCGGAAATCTAAACAAATCTTACATAAATGTTAGCAAACCGCAAAAAAACAACAACAAAAAAAACCCAACAAGAAATAAAAAACAACAACAACAACAAAAAAACAAAAAACAAAACAACTTGGACAAACGAATCACAAGACAAAACACGACGCGTTTCGACACACTCAGTTCATTTTCGTTGTCCTAATTGTTTTGTATCTTGCCTGAGGAAGACCTAAGAGGTTGAAACGCGTCGTGTTTTGTCTTATGATTCGTTTGTCCACGTTTTTTTTTTTTGCAGTTCGCTAACATTTATGTAAGATTAAAAAAAAAAAAAAAAAAAGAAAAAAAAAAGAAAGAAAGACGGCGTTCCTTCCTTCAAACATTTTGGTGATTGACATTCCATTTTTTTCTTCTTCTCTTCTTCAGTTTATCAACATACCATTGATCTGATATGATTTACACGTGGCAGGTGGTGGGGTACTTTCTATGCATCACTCTTTTAATTTCAGACCTTGACGTGGTTTGAGTCTCTCCGTCCTGATGCTTCATTCTAACTTTGCCCGCGATCCAGACGCGGACTTCGCAGTGATTATGACTTAGTTTGTTAAGAAACCGCTTTAAAATAAACTTCAAGTTTTTAAGCCATGTAACTGAGCAAGTGTAATCGGAAACCCCTTCCATACAGTTGACGACACAGAGTACCGCTAAATGAACAGACACCAATATAGAAAGACACAGTAACAACAATGAAATAAATGTCGTCACATGGTCTTTCATGTCTAAGAAGACATTTTCGTTTAATCTCTTTCCACAAACAGAGACAGAACAGAAGAAAATGGTCTTTGTTTTTATTTTGGCCCCGTTTTTGTCATTGATTCATTGATCTATTTAGTCATTCCTATCTTTATTCGTTTACTATGGAGTAAAGTATAGAACAGGCATAGAGTAATGGAAGCGAATCTCTGTAGAACCCGCATAATGAGAAGATATGGGGAAATTGAGGGAGGAAGGTGGAAATGGGGGCAGAAGCCGAGAGGGAGAGGGGAGGGGGGGGGGGTGAAACTCGGAGAGGGGTGGGTAGGGGAAAGAAGAGGGCATCACTGGAAAAGCTTTACTTCTCATACACATTTGACCCTGTACGCATGTCTGCCTTTTATAGTGAGGCATTTTAACCTTGACCAATGTTTTGATGCTTGCCCTTCTCCCTGACTGAAAATAAAAGGGGTCTTGGCACAGGTTTCTCTCTCTCTCTCTCTCTCTCTCTCTCTCTATATATATATATATATATATATATATATATATATATATATGTATTGTATTCACAATTTCATTAAAGTGACCTCTCACAACTTCGTAAGCAATGTGTACAATAAAATCGAGAAGGACGGCATTTGTCATTCTATGCATTCCATCGAGTATAACTGCATTTGTCAATTCTATACATATCAGGCAGCACATGTCATTAAGATCACCTGCCCCCAAGACCATGGACTGTTAAGTTTAAAAAAATAAATTTTAAAAAAAGGTGTGCAAACAAAATGTCAATAGGCATGCGTCTGTAAAAAACAACAACAAACAAACAAAAAAACTTTGTAAAAACTTGCATTTATCGCTGTGTTATTGAAGGCAATTACTGAGTTCTCAATGTAAAAACTTGCATATATCGCTGTGTTATTGAAGGCAATTACTGAGTTCTCAATGTAAAAACTTGCATTATCGCTGTGTTATTGAAGGCAATTACTGAGTTCTCAATGTAAAAACTTGCATTTATCGCTGTGTTAATTGAAGGCAATTACTGAGTTCTCAATGTAAAAACTTGCATTATCGCTGTGTTATGAAGGCAATTACTGAGTTCTCAATGTAAAAACTTGCATTTATCGCTGTGTATTGAAGGCAATTACTGAGTTCTCAATGTAAAAACTTGCATTTATCGCTGTGTTATTGAAGGCAATTACTGAGTTCTCAATGTAAAAACTTGCATTTATCGCTGTGTTATTGAAGGCAATTACTGAGTTCTCAATGTAAAAAACTTGCATTTATCGCTGTGTTATTGAAGGCAATTACTGAGTTCTCAATGTAAAAACTTGCATTTATCGCTGTGTTATTGAAGGCAATTACTGAGTTCTCAATGTAAAAACTTGCATTTATCGCTGTGTTATTGAAGGCAATTACTGAGTTCTCAATGTAAAAAACTTGCATTTATCGCTGTGTTATGAAGCAATTACTGAGTTCTCAATGTAAAAACTTGCATTTATCGCTGTGTTTATTGAAGGCAATTACTGAGTTCTCAATGTAAAAACTTGCATTTATCGCTGTGTTATTGAAGCAATTACTGAGTTTCTCAATGTAAAAACTTGCATTATCGCTGTGTTATTGAAGGCAATTACTGAGTTCTCAATGTAAAAACTTGCATTTATCGCTGTGTTATTGAAGGCAATTACTGAGTTCTCAATGTAAAAACTGCATTTATCGCTGTGTTATTGAAGGCAATTACTGAGTTTCTCAATGTAAAAACTGCATTTATCGCTGTGTTATTGAAGGCAATTACTGAGTTCTCAATGTAAAAACTTGCATTTATCGCTGTTTATATGAAGGCAATTACTGAGTTCTCAATGTAAAAACTTGCATTTATCGCTGTGTTATTGAAGGCAATTACTGAGTTCTCAATGTAAAAGCTTGCATTTATCGCTGTGTTATTGAAGGCAATTACTGAGTTCTCAATGTAAAAACTTGCATTTATCGCTGTGTTATTGAAGGCAATTACTGAGTTCTCAATGTAAAAACTTGCATTTAATCGCTGTGTTATTGAAGGCAATTACTGAGTTCTCAATGTAAAAACTTGCATTTATCGCTGTGTTTATTGAAGGCAATTACTGAGTTCTCAATGTAAAAACTTGCATATATCGCTGTGTTATTGAAGGCAATTACTGAGTTCTCAATGTAAAAACTTGCATATATCGCTGTGTTATTGAAGGCAATTACTGAGTTCTCAATGTAAAAACTTGCATTTATCGCTGTGTTATTGAAGGCAATTACTGAGTTTCTCAATGTAAAAACTTGCATTTACGCTGTTTTATTGAAGGCAATTACTGAGTTCTCAATGTAAAAACTTGCATATATCGCTGTGTTTATTGAAGGCAATTACTGAGTTCTCAATGTAAAAACTTGCATATAATCGCTGTGTTATTGAAGGCAATTACTGAGTTCTCAATGTAAAAACTTGCATATATCGCTGTGTTATTGAAGGCAATTACTGAGTTCTCAATGTAAAAACTTGCATTTATCGCTGTGTTATTGAAGGCAATTACTGAGTTCTCAATGTAAAAACTTGCATTTATCGCTGTGTTATTGAAGGCAATTACTGAGTTCTCAATGTAAAAACTTGCATTTATCGCTGTGTTATTGAAGGCAATTACTGAGTTCTCAATGTAAAAACTTGCATTTATCGCTGTGTTATTGAAGGCAATTACTGAGTTCTCAATGTAAAAACTTGCATTTATCGCTGTGTTATTGAAGGCAATTACTGAGTTCTCAATGTAAAAACTTGCATTTATCGCTGTGTTATTGAAGGCAATTACTGAGTTCTCAATGTAAAAACTTGCATTTATCGCTGAGTTATTGAAGGCAATTACTGAGTTCTCAATGTAAAAACTTGCATTTATCGCTGTGTTTATTGAAGGCAATTACTGAGTTCTCAATGTAAAAACTTGCATTTATCGCTGTGTTATTGAAGGCAATTACTGATTCTCAATGTAAAAACTTGCATTTATCGCTGTGTTATTGAAGGCAATTACTGAGTTCTCAATGTAAAAACTTGCATTTATCGCTGTGTTATTGAAGGCAATTACTGAGTTCTCAATGTAAAAACTTGCATTTATCGCTGTTTATTGAAGGCAATTACTGAGTTCTCAATGTAAAAACTTGCATTTATCGCTGTGTTATTGAAGGCAATTACTGAGTTCTCAATGTAAAAACTTGCATTTAACGCTGTTTATTGAAGGCAATTACTGAGTTCTCAATGTAAAAACTTGCATTATCGCTGTTTTATTGAAGGCAATTACTGAGTTCTCAATGTAAAAACTTGCAATGATCGCTGTGTTGTTGAAGGCAATTACTGAGTTCTCAATGTCAATGGTTATTACGGGCTTGCGAGGTTAATCACCTCCCGCTGTTCCCAAACTATCATCCCCTCCCCTCCCCCTCCTTCTTTCGCATCCCCCTCACCCCTTCTCTCTCCCTCCCTCCCTCCTCCCCCCCCCCCCCCCCCCCCCCCCCCCAATGGTGGAAAGGTGGTAGCGTCTTCCAAGCTTGTGTACGCGTTCCCAGCCCCCTGTGTTGTAGTCTGTTATAGTTCGTTCAGACAGCGAGCGATATGTGCGTCGTATTCACGACTCAGTCCCACTCCCGTTACATGTGGCATGTCCTCCCCTCACCCTCCACCCCCTCTCCCCTCCCCCCCTTCCCTTCCCCTCATGCCGCCCGTTTATGCTCGCCCCCCCCCTCCCCCCCGCTCCCATCTCCTGTTCTTCTCCTGTCTGCAGCTGTGTGAAAAGATTTGTCGTCATGAATTAAAAGATGAAAAAAAAGGTCGGCTCTATTACAGCAACTTTGGAATCCTATTAGACAAAATCACAACATTCAGGACAGGAGTTTTTGTTCAGCTTCCCCACCCATTGCCTGATCCATCACCATCACTATCCCCCCCCCTCCACCACACACACACACACACACACACACACACACACACACACACACACACACACACACACACACACTCCTTCCAGAACGCCCAAACCACGAAGTCGTTGATAAAGCTCAGCCTATGATAGTCATTATATCATTTAAAAACAAAACAACAACAACAACAAAAAAAAAACCGCGACGAATTACTCTTAAGAAATTCTCCATTTTCTTCTCTCTCTCTCTCTCTCCCTCTCTCTCTCCTCTCTCTCCCTCTCTCTCTCTCTCTCTCTCTCTCTTCTCTCTCCTCTCTCTCTCTCCTCTCCCCTCTCTCCTCTCTCCTCTCTCTCTCTCTCTCTTTCTCTCTCTCTCCATCCCCCCGGCTTCCTCCTCCCCCCCCACCCAGTTCCCCCTGCCACCACCCTCCACCCGCCACTCTCCCAGCCTATTCTTCCTTTTACCCCCCCGTCCCGTTCACACCTCCCCCCCCCCCCCCCCCCCCCCCCCCCCGCCCTCTCACGAGGTCAACAACTCAAGTCAGGCGAATGAAAGACGTCTCGACAGCGCCGTTAAAAGACGTTTGTAGCCCCATGATTGCCATGCCATTCACTCATCAATGGCGTCTGGCGCTCGGCTCCCGATGCCAATGATTACTAGTAGCTGCAGACACACCCGCTGACCCTTCCTACCCCCTCCCCATCGCTCCCTTCCCCACCCCCCATTCCCGCCCCCGCCTCCCCCAGCCTCCCAACCCTCTCTCTCTCTCTCTCTACTTCCCTAGTCTCTCCCCCCCCCCTCCCCCCACACCACCTCCCTCCCTTCCTTCCCGGAGCTAACTTCCATTAAAAAAAAAAAGAAAGAAAGAAAAGAAGTTGACGACGGAAGTCTGAATAACTTTCGTTGTCCTGTATTGGGGTCTCTCTAACCTGCCACATGTGATGAAGTTGGGAGGGAGGGGGGGGGGGCGGGAGGGGGGGGGGGGAGGGGGAGGAACAGCGAAAACAAAGAAGCAAAAACGACCACTCTTCTGCCACCTAAAACTTACACATTCATTGACACACATATAGAAACACTGACCATAGACAGACAGACACGCAGGCAGACAGACAGACACACACACACACACACACACACACATGCACCAACGCACTCAACCACACACAGACAGACAAACAGACAGACAGACACACACAGACACACACACACACACACACACACACACACACACACGCACACACACACTCGCCGTGACAAATTGACTAGCGACGTTCCGGCGTCAGCGTTATTGGCCCACTTGAGTGTCTATTGATGACACTGTCAATGAGCCCAATTGACGACAAGGCCAGGCTTTAAATCGTACAGGCCTTTTCATCGTGTCGGTTTCCACCCGTCAGTCAGATACAGCGCGTGCAGTTTGGCGGCAGTTCGCGGCTGAACGTTTTGTTCTGAGTGTGCGGTTGTCGTTCTTGTTGTTGTTCTTAAAAAGAGTCACGTCGGTAACAGAGTCAAACCTGTTTCTTTCTGGGCTTCTGCTTTGCACTGACAGATGTGATTAGGAACAACTGCTTTCCTTGGCCTTTTAAGGGAGGTTGAAAATGAACGAGGAAAAGAAGAAAAAATGAACAGGGATGAAGACGGCTCGAACAGTAATGTAACGCTCTGTTGGTCAATGACATATTACGGTCGGTATGCCCCCAAACGAACTTGAAATTATTGACGGAAAAGCTTTTCTTGGGTGGGTATGGGTGGGTGCGTGTGTGTGTGGGGGGGGGGGGGGGGGATGGGGGGTGGACCCTCTTTCCTTCTTCACCCACCTCCTCGTACCTCCGTCCCCAACCCCTCAGTCCCATTAATCCCTTCCCACCCACCACCCACCACCCACAAAAAAAAAAAAGAAAAAAAAAAATGACAGACCTCGCCCGATCGAAAGCTAGTGCCGACTGTTGTTATATCCCCAGCTCCACCTCCTCCTCCCCGCCCCTCATTTCCTCCCCCCCCCCCCCCCCCCCCCCCCCCCCCCCCCCCCCCCCCCCCCCCGCAATAATAAAATCGCGCATACGGCAAGAGAGTTGAGCTTAACAAAAAAAAAAAGAGAGAAAAAAAGAAAAAAAAGTACGAAAAGCTGCGGATCTAATGATCACTTTGTTTTCATACTGAAACCTCCATTGAAGCCCGCGTCGTTCTCATCACGTTGGCCTTTTCTTTTCCAATCTGAATCAAATCTAGGATTGCTTGTTTGATGAAATGGGCGTTTTCGTATTTCGTTAATTAGATTCGATTTTCTCGATCGCACTGATTGGTTATAACATGGCCCGAATCTCTCTCTCTCTCTCTCTCTCTCTCTCTCTCTCTCTCTCTCTCTCTCTTTTACGTAAACCGAATCACATAGGATACATCTTCGTCCCCTTCATGTCAAACATCCATTCAAAAATTCCTTTGGTTTGTCCTGTTGTGAATTAGTTCAATCTATGGAAAAATACTTACACAAGAAAAATTGTGGTGAGACAATGTTTACTTTAACATCGTGCTCAAAGCACATCGTTGGATTAATTAATAAATGACGGCTGAATACTTGGAACACTAAATATTCTCATGGTATTACTTGTGTCTGTAGTGAAAACATTTCTGTGCATCATCTTTTGCTTGATGCCCAGCGTTGACCTTGCTTTATCAGGACAAAGGTGTTGTGATGAATAAATTTGATAATGTCAGTACTGTCCTATACGGTCCATATGCTGTTGAGATTGCCATGGCTATTTCCCAGTCACAGGTTGCAAAAGTTTTGTAAAGATC
>CM031600.1:30338391-30340708 GCA_018398815.1 Conus ventricosus | reverse complement strand
GAAAGAAGTATGTGAAGAAAAATGTGCTGCTTGCGACTTTGTGAAATTCTGCCATGGTTTGGAGAAGGCAGTTGTCTGTCAAGTTACAATTCCTCATGACTTGCCACAAATATTCGAGCCAGACTCAATCAAAGGCTTAATTAAGGTCAATAAAGTTGTGGTAGAGATTGCAGTTGTGTCGAAATCAGCAGCTTGATGATAAAAAATCTCTTCTTGCGCCGAATCCTGCACGTTCTCCCTCAGTTATATCTACTGAGTTTTGTTTCAGTAATTGTTCAGGAAGCTCTCGAGTTTAACTCTTGTTTCATTAAGAAGGCATCACAGCACACGAAATAAGCTATTATACATTGTACCGCGCCTGTCAAACCATGAGGCCACATTTTCACACATTTTTTCAAAACTTGTATACAGCTGTCAGTCATGTAAGCTGCCTCCAAATGGGACTGATCCAACGTTTTGCGCGTTATAAAAAAAAAAGGAGAAAAGTCTGTCTGTGGCACTCAGACTGAAGATAACTACCCGGTTGATTTAATCCTGGTACCGCTGAGTGTACTAAGATTCGGTTTTTCTCAGTGTCAGCTGTTTTTACAGCCACTTTCTTCAAAAGACTGTCACTTCATCCCCTCCAAAGCAATTCTCTTACAACTTTGAAATATAAAGGGGAATGGTTGCAGATTTAAGTTGCATGCAATATGCACGTCCTCTTCTTCAATATTTTCTCGAGATCTCTGCATAAGTGCAGCTCAAAATAGTGCAGAAATCGATAATAAGGGGGAAGCGCGGGGGGGGGGGGGGGGGGGGGGGGGGAGTCATTGTCGTTGTTGTACATTCATTATACACGACAATTTGCTTTGTGGTTTCCTGTTGTCATACCCCTCGCCCTTGTCACAAGATTTGTGTAGCAATGCCAATGTAATTCTAGCATATTAAAGAGTCAGCTCTGTCTGTCTGTCTGTCTGTCAGTCTATCTTCTGTGTGTGTGTGTTGTGTGTGTGTGTGTGTGTGTGTGTGTGTGTGTGTGTGTGTGTGTGTGTCTGTCTCTGTCTGTCTGTCTGTCTGTCTGTCTGTCTCTCTCTCTCTCTCTCTCTCTCTCTCTCTCTCTCTCTCTCTCCGTGTGTGTGTGTGTGTGTGTGTGTGTGTGTGTTTGTGGCGTGCGTGCGTGCGTGCGTGCGTTGCGTTCGTGCGTGCATGCGTGTGTGTGTGTGTGTGTGTGTGTGTGTGTGTGTGTGTGTGTGTGTGTGTGTGTGTGTGTGTGTGTGTGATTTTTCCTAGCCTACGAAGTGTGTGTACCAGCCGGTCAAAAATCGAAGAGTTTCCCCTACCCCCCCCCCCCCAACAATCTCTCCTCTCTTCTCTCTCTCTCTCTCTCTCTCTCTCTCTCTCTCTTCTCTCTCTCTCTCTCTCTCTCTCTCTCTCTCTCCTCTCTAGCGCGTATTCAACGGACACTGCTAACTGTAAAAACCCAATCCCCATGACACAAGTCAAAGAGAACAAAAAGTAAACACGGTATGAACTTGGAGCTCAGGTTTTCAACACCAGCAATAAATTACTGGGCTTGGCACTGAGAAGGGACACAAGGTTGGGGATCGAAGGGAGATAATGCAGGAGGGAGGAATGAGGGATGGGAGGAGGGGGGTGGGTGGGCGTTGGAGAGGGGAGAGCAGTCAGGAAGTTAAGAGGTTTAAACCCTGAACAGCTGTAAGTGAATCTATAGCACCCCCACTGCACAAGGCACTGTCAAACGATGCAAGTCACGAACCGTTTACCATTAAAAACATTTATTTTAACAGATGTGGGGGGGGGGGGGGGGGGGGGGACAGAGAGGGGGTGGGGGTGGTGAGGAGTGGCTGAGGTGACGACGTTCAACGGTCGTGGCCCAGTGGGTAGCGTCACGGACTGATGATTGGGAGTTCGTTGGTTCGGAATTCCATCAGACCCATTAACACTATGGACTGCTGTAGGGAGGGACTAAGTGGTATATCTTGGTACAGTGGTCCGCATAGGAAGGACGGGGTGGTCTTTCTGTATAAAGTGTAGTATTTCGCACTTCTTAGAATTTATGCACTTGTGGTTCTCCGTCTGTCTGTCTGTCTATCTGTCTGTCTCCTCTCTCTCTCTCTCTCTGTCTCTCTCTCTGTCTCTCTCTCTCTCTGCGTCTCTCTGTCTGTCTGTCTGTCTGTCTGTCTGTCTGTCTCTGTCTCTCTCTCTCTCTCTCTCTCTCTCTCTCTCTCTCTCTCTCTCTCTCTCTCTCTCTCTCCTGTAATCCATTGGAAGGGATGATGGGGGGGGGGGGGGGGGGCAGGTGTTTCAAAAACTT